>CM065590.1:173829367-174468009 GCA_033119425.1 Bufotes viridis
GAGTTTCTTCAGGGACCTGTACAGTACACACAAAGTACCAGAGAAATAATATGGAGTCACTTTCACCTATTGTAGAGAGGAGCTACTAGACAGCCCAAAGGTGCCTGCACTTCAGTAATATAGGTGTTCTACCATAGCAGTCAGATTTCCATGCTCATTAGCTGGATCTTCCAGCCAATCGCATGAGCCACAGGCTCTTTTTGTGCAATTGTACCATATGTTAAAATGTGGTTTGACGTAAACATTCATTTTATTGATTATTGAAATTAAGGCATTTACATGATTTTTTGCTTTAGCTCAAATCATAAATGGAAAAACCTAATCTTTAGGTTTAGTCTGTTTAGTATCCATTGATATTCTTGCCTGAAAACAACAAAAAAAGACAAAAATGCAAATTTTTAATAATATTATGAGTTTAGTATCTAGGTCATGCTACACTCTACCCAGAACAAACGCACAGCTTCCTCCTTAGAAGCTAATGTTTCATTGAAACTTCTCCCATTAGTGATATTTTATCACAAGAAAGAATGCAACATGGCGTGGTGGAATGAAAACACTGAAAATCGTGCCTTTCAGCACTGTGCTGGCATTATATCTAGTTCCTAACAGCATGCTTTCACTACAGCAATATCCCTACCGTCACAAGGGTGTCCTGACCTATCGCTGACCATGTTGTCCCTGGGGTCAGAGGTGTCGGCTCTAAGGGAGGTGCCAGAGAAGCAATGAGCGCTTCCATCAATCCCGGTGGGGCACAGGAGCGCATTGTTTCCTGCCCTGCCGCCAATCACCACCAGCCATAGGCCTGAGGCCTATGCGGTAGTGAAATCCCAGCGTAGGCTTGCGTGATTACATCATCGCGCGCGCCTTTGCCTGAACGCAGCAGCACAGTGAAGTGTGCGCGCCTTCCTCTGTGAGCAAGCGCCTGGACATAGGTGAGTATTTCGCTTTTATTTTTTTATTTATTTTTTATTATTTTATTATGTGGTGAGAAAATATTATGGTGGAATACTGTGTGGGGGCAATAATTATGGTAGGGATTACAATGTGGGGGGCAAATTACTAAATGGGGGCAATATGGGGGAAACTACTGTGTGAGCAAATTACTATGTGGGGGCAGTGTGGGGGAAATTACTGTGTGGGGGCAGTGTGGGGGAAATTACTGTGTGGGGAAAACTACTGTGTCAGAGCAGTGTGGGGTACTGTACTATGTGGAGGTGGTGTGGGGGCAATGTGGGGGACACTACTGTGTGGGGGGGCAGTGTGGGGGACACTACTGTGTGCAGGAAATTACTGTGTGGGGTACAGTACTCTACTGTGTGGGGGAAACTACTGTAGGGGGGCAGTGTGGGGGACACTATTGTAGAAGGGGCAGTGTGGGGGACACTATTGTGTGGGGGCAGTGTCGGGAACACTACTGTGAGGGGGACACTACTTTGTGGGGGACACTACTGTGTAGGGGCAGTGTGGTGGACACTACTGTGTGGGCGACACTACTATGTGGGGGACACTACTGTGTGGGGGACACTACTGTGTGGGGGGCACTACTGCATGGTGCAGTGTGGGGGACATTACTGTGTGGGAGAAATTACTGTGTGGGGGAAAATGCTGTGAGGGGGACACTACTGTATGAGGGCAGTGTGGGGGAAATTACTGTATGGGGGCAGTGTGGGGGAAATTACTGTGTGGGAGAAAATACTGTGTGGGGGCAGTGTGAGGGAAATTACTGTGGGGGGGCAGTGTGGGGGACACTACTGAATGGGGGCAGTGTGGGGGACACTACTGTATGTACTGTATGGGGGCAGTGTGGGAGACACTATTGTATGGGGGCAGTGTGGGGGACACTACTGTATGGGGGAAATTACTGTGTGGGGGAAAATACTGTGTACTGCAAATTACTATATGGGGGCAGTGTGGGGGAAATTACTGTGTGGGAGCAAATTACTGTGGGGGGATTACTATGGGGGCAGTGTGGGGGAAATTACTATATGGGGGTAGCATGGGGGGCGTTGCTATTGGAGAAGCACTGTAGGGGCAATTATATTATTTTTGGGCACACAATACAGGGATTATTGCCTGGAGCACAATATAGGGTGTTATTATTATTCGGGGCACTCTAGGGAACATTATTGCCGATAGCAGCCGATCACATTCCACCTTTCATATTTTGCAACTCTTTTGGAAATCCAGTTCTACTTTACACTAGTTTGAAAATGACCCCAATTATGTCTACTGGGGTCACTATTTTTTACAGTATAGTACCTGGGGCATTGGGGAGCACAACGGCACAGTATTGCAATGACAGCAGGATAACATTGTGGGGAAACCAGCATGGGGAGGTTGATGGAAAAACTGAGAAATCTAACGTGTCTGTATTACAAATACTGCAGAGACGAGATGTGGCTGAAATAATTTGTCATGGCGGTCTAACTGAGGAGAAGAGGAAAGTGAAGGTCTACATGACAGGAGATGTCCCTGGATGTAAGAGGTATGTGGTATCGGGGGGGGGGGGGGGGGCAGAGAAAAGACCAAACACACAGGCACGCCACTGATTACCATTGACCATTTAAGACATTTATCTACACCATATATTAGTCAGAATAGAGAATTCACTCAAAGAATGTCTCTCGATCTAGAGGTTCTGTGATGTCCATGCATTAGGCGCAGTTCACATCTAGTTTTTGTTTACAGTATACAGAAGACTATATTGGGAGTACCTCTGTCATGTCCATAGGCCCCAATGCACCCAGCATAGGCTGAGCTAATATGCATAATCATGCCTTGTTTTCAGTGTATAGGAAAGCATATGCTGCTACATATCCCCATTCAGTGGGATATATGACACATCATTCCATCAGAGATATATGGGGTCATTTATCAAACTGGTGTAAAGTAGAACTGGCTTAGTTGCCCATAGCAACCAATCAGATTCCACCTTTCGTTTTTGACAGTTCCTTTGGAAAATGAAAGGTGGAATCTGATTGGTTGCTATCTGGATATTCTCCTGATATATACCTCTGACATCGGCTCAAATTTAGATGTGAAAATAGCTTTATTCTGAGAGCCAACTGATTTTAGTGGGAACAGTTCCACAGACGATAACATATTAGCAGCATTTAAGTGCATGATAAAATTACAAGAATTATAATCACAGTAGTGGGTCCATTCACATGTCCGCAAGTGTTTTGCAGTCCGCAAATTGCGGATCTGCAAAACGCAGACACCGGTCATGTGCGTTCCGCATTTTGTGGACTGCACATGGCCGGCACTATAATAGAAATGCCTTTTCTTGTCCGTGGCTGCGAAAATGAAAGCGGAACGGATGCGGACCCATAATGCGGACATGTTAATAGTCCCTAACGAATAGTAATTGCATAAGTTCCTCCAAATGAAAAAAAAAATAAGTGTTTTTGGACAGTAGGAAAAAAAGTCATTTATTTTTAGAGGCTGTCCAGAAATTTAACATTACCATACATAATTTTTGCTATTGGTGGCGCTAGTCAACACTGTGCAAATATCATAAAGTTACCATTATACATATATATTGTACACAGCTAAAATGTACCGTAATCTCTGTAGATATCATAGGAAAAATTCTGTAAATTCTGAAAATGCTATATCAGGAAGAATGACAGTCCTGGGTGTTCCTCTTTCGGTTGTGCAGGAAACGTTTTAAATATTTGCTCATGCCTTTATAACATAATGATCTCATGCCACCACTGATAGCATAGACAGCATACAAAACATAATTACACATACTACATGTACATCCTTTCTCACGCTATCCACTATAACCACCACCCATGTACACTGAAATAAAACCAGTGAAGATGAAAGAGATTTATTTGTGGGTGGATGTATAGTCTGAACAGTGTTCTGGATTGCAAGTGCTTGCTATAACATATGATATACTGTAGTATAATGTCATGGAGGAGGAGATAGTTAAGGAAGGTGGTGCAGTTGAAAAGTTCACATTTTTCTGCACATTTTCTTGTGTTTTACAAATGTTTCCTCTTTATTTATGGCCATTGGGCCAATATAGAGAAAGAGCATTGGATTTTAAACAAAGTTCCATCTTGTACTAGTTTGCTGATAAGAAGCAATTAGCATCTGCTTCATCTCACTGGTATGCAGGTAATACTACAACTCCCACAATTCACATTCCAAGACCTAGCTTGATCTCATAAATCCTCAGTTAATGAAACAATTAGAATTGAACCACACATGAGATGACTAGAACAGAATGAGCCATGCTGCTACGGACTTTTGCTGAAGTACTACGGAATTTGTAAGTGAAAGATTCCCTATTCCAGATTTTCATTCTGTAATGGAAATAAAAGAATTCACATTTCTACTAAAATTCTCTGTGGGTGACAGCATCTTTTGTGCTTGAAGGATAAGTTAGACTCTGGAACTTCCTGACCCCTAACACAGGCCAACAATATAAAAACGCTGAAATGTGTGGTCCCTACTGACGGGCAACATTCAATCTGTTTAATCTGTTAAGCCACTTTTTACCATGAAGAGGCATGGGATTAGTTGATCACCACCGGTTTAGCTTCTTTAACCCAGAAAACAATTGTTATCATATGGGAAGATATAACCAGGCCAAGTCCACCAGGGCAAGAGCCAGTCTTTACACTCAGGACCTCCCCCTGTGACATCCCTATGCTCTTATAGGGTATGTAAAAAGAGATTTTCTTACTGACACAAACTGGGATATTACTGTAATGCATTAGCAGGCACATCATTTACTGTGGTACAGGTCCAAATCACAATTTTGCAATCACTTTTTATCGGTGAATGTAAATGCAACTACCATGTGATGGTCAAAATACAGGGGCATACACAGATTTCATAGGACCCAATAGCAAAACTTTCCCCCTCCACCCCAACCCAGTTTGCCACTACATGTGCATCAAACACCCCTAGGCAACACAGAACTCAAAGAGTGGCTTCCCAGATTTTTAATGAATTTGCAATTTTTTTAATTAAATGGAAGACTTTTGCCTCACCAAGAGTAGTGAGGAGGGCTGAGACATCCCTTTAGCTCATGGATTTTAAGTAACTCATCCAGATGTGTTATAGGATGGGTTTTGTATGTGCTAATAGGGCAGTCACCATTTTTTTACCTTGACGCTTGCACCCTAGAAAAAAATGAGCCATTACACATAATAAAAGCTATTTGGGAATATGTTTACAATAAAGTAATATTTAGATATTTTTAGTAATTTTATTTTATAAATTCCCGTTATACCATGATTGATATAAAAACATAGACATTGTATAGTACATGACAATACCTTTCTAACAAAGTTAGAACCAGCCATGTACCTCACATGGTCCAGAGATCTCCACATTCACTGCTCCAATAGCTCTGCTAGATTATCTTCAGCTTGGAAGCACAGAGGACATGTCTTTTCTGCTGCAGCTCTCTCCCTGTAACTGCCTCAGCTTCTAACAGGACATATGACTGCAGGCAGTTGAAGATTTAAACTGAGCATGTTCCACCAGCTCAGTGAGAAGGACACAAAAATAAGGAAAAGAAAAAACAGCAGGTGGTGCTATGCAAATATATTTTATTGAATTATTCACTGGCTATACTACATGTTTAATTACATGCAATTACAAAAGTATTCAGATTCAGGTGCTGGTTTTAAAAATGTTTTGTGACTCAACCCCTTTAATGGAAGATGTAAATATCTTTTTGCACTGAACGCCACCTAGTCGTGACTATCAGAAAATGCAATGGGTTAATATCAAGAGCAGGAGTTCAGCCTTTGGTTCCTCCCCCACCCCGCTTCCCCAATAGCAGTAGCATGGTCTGCCTCTATTGTGGGTACACGTCTGGTCTAAGTGACAATTCCAGTTTCTCATACTGTCAGGAAAAAGAATCACTGCATCTATATTTGAGACATCTATTCATGGAACAACTCGCAATTACCCTATCACTGTTTTCCAGGCACCTACTCTTTGTATCTTCAAGTGTCAGCTGAATATCCATCTGCTAAGTCGACTTCTTCTCTCTAACACTATAATCTTATCTCACAACCAGCTAGGACAGTTAGATTTGTTATTGTCCCTGGTTCCGCGTCACTGGCTCTCCTTGGAATTCTGCACAGCAAGGCAAACTGCTACTACCACCTTCTTCTTATCATACCAATGTTTCCATCTGAATGTCTCAATTTTGTACCAAGCACTATGATGCATGATCATTGGTCTCTTTAATCAGTTTCTCAGATTGTACATCCCCAGTGAGACAACCCCTGTGTGCAGTCTCGGACTGGCCCACAGGGGTACACGGGAATCCCCTGGTGAGCCCCTAGTCCCCCATCTGTGCACAAGTGGCATATAACACAGTAGACTTACTGCACTACATACATATATTCAGTATACAGCACCTCAACCAGCCTATGTTCATATAAAAAACTTGTAAAATTATTTATTATAATACGAATGTATCCGCACAGTGGGCCACCAAAATAAATTTTACTGGTGGGCCCTAGGTACCCCAGTCCGACACTGCCTGTGTGTATGTGCACTCAGGGCATGTGGACATATAAGAGGGAGCCTCTTGCATAGGACACCACTCTATGAGCCAAAGTGGAGTACCCCTGACCGTTTTGGCTGACCCAAACGAAGCATTACATGGACAGTCATTCAGCTGAATGTCCACCATGTAATATTACATTTACCCATCAGTAAGCGATGCAGGGGAAATGCAAAGCAGGTTTATTGTGTGTCTGAGGTAATGGGGAGTGTTGGCTCTCAGCTTAAATGCAGTGGCATAGGGATCACCATAGCAGCCATAGCAATGGCTATGGGGCCCTACACCACTGGGGGGCCGGGCCACCGGCTGATGATTTAGGGCCGGTGTTCCGTGATTTTCTGCTACCCCTCTTACTGAGGACACCAGCACTGCTCCTCCCCGCCCAGCGCCGCCTTCTAGCTAATTTTATTCACTGCACTTGCCTCTGTGAAATTGAAGAGAAGCGCCGTAATCTCGCACAGGCGCACTGGCAGAAGAGGCATCGAAGTGCGAAAGCGCTGTCTTCCTGGCCTCTGCCAGTGCATCTGTTCGAGATTATGGCGTTTCTCTTCAATTTCACAGAGGCAAGTGCAGAATAAATTAGCTAGGAGAAGGCTCTGGACGGGGAGCAGATCTGTGGATGACACTGATGGGGGATCTGTGGAGGACACTGATGGGGGATCTGTGGAGGACACTGATGGGGGATCTGTGGAGGACACTGATGTGGGGATCTGTGGAGGACACTGATGGTGGATCTGTGGATGACACTTAGGGGGATCTGTGGAGGACACTGATGGGGGATCTGTGGATGACACTTAGGGGGATCTAGGGAGGGGTGTGGGGATGTTGGGGTGGGAGGACCTGGAGGGGTGTTTGGGTGGGAGCTCTGGAAGGGGTGGGAGGTCTGATTGGTATGTGAGGGTTGGAGATCCAGTAGGGAGTGCCTATAAATTTTTGCTATGGGGCCCAGTCATTTCTAGCTACGCCCCTGCGTAAATGGATTGTATGTGAGGAGACAACCCCTTTAAGTCAGTCCATAATTTGCACTCCCATTTGCATGAGCTGATACACAGAAAAATGACCCAGAACTTAGTAGACAAACTGACTGCAGAAGTCCCATGCCCCCATGTCAGAACATCATGCCTGGACCAGAAACCAGACAGCAGCAGGGAATGGCACTGTCAGTATAGGAGTGGTATCTCCATATGTGTTAGCAATGTGAAGAAAAAAGGCTTTTTATAATATGTGCATTACCCCTTAGGTGCAATGAAGGCAGTGTCATCGCTACCTCATTGCACCCAGAGGCTCCGCTCCCTAACTGAAAATCACAGTGTGAAGTCATATGCATAGCACCCTAGAATTAATCACATATTAATGGCGATTAATGATAATGATATCATAGTTGCTTGTCTGACTGTGATGTCACAGCAGCTTACCTGAGTGGTTCACACTTGTGGTGTTACATCATGTTACATGTCTAGAACCCAGTCACTTAATTGTATTGAATAACTGTGTAACTGTCATTAAAGTTTATTTTTAATATTGTGTAGGGGCAGGATGTTAAACATCTATGTAATATACTTTGATATGGAATGATGCGTTATTGTACTAGTAAACAGTGTGTAAAGAGTAGGTGAGTAAGTTGTAAAACTGTAAGTGAGTGTTGCTAAGGCGAGTCTGTCTTCCGTCTTCTGGATTCTGCTAAGTGCTGTAGATACCTGTGTGTCAGAGTGATGGGCAGTGATAGTTTGGGTAAATGTACATAGTCAGGGACAGTGGCGTAACTAGAAATGACTGGGCCCCACAGCAAATTTTTGAATGGAGCCCCCTCCCCCAGTAATTTTTTCACAACCCCTTCCTTTCATTTCGCCCCCTTTCCTGTGGCTAGTAAAGATCGCTCTCTCAGACCAGGCCCGGCAGCTGTTCCATCCGTTTTCTACACTGTCTATACTGCCACTGTATATAATTGCATTGTGTAATAATGTTGAGGGGCCCTGACAAAATCTTTTAGTACTTCTCCTCCTTTTGGATGGGCCCCTTCTGGGTCAAGGCCCCAAAGCAGCCGCTTCCCCTGCTTCCCCTATAGTTACGCCTCTGGTCAGGGACTGGGGTAGAACAATCCAAACGAGAGACAGCACTACTTACTGAACCAGCAGTGTTGAGCCCAGGGGCGTAGCTAAAGGCTCATGGGCCCTGGTGCAAAAGTTCAGCTTGGGCCCCCCCACCCCTTCACTCTGCGTTGGTGCACTTAGCTTTTCTGCTGCCAAAGACAAATAATGAAAAGGCCCCCCCAAACCAAATTCTCAACCTAACCCCTTCCCTCCAGTCCTACTGTTAAAGGGGTCATCCTCTTTTTACCACTGATGACCTATCCTCAGAATAGGTCATCAATATCAGATCGGCCGGGGTCCTCCAGCACCCCCAACGATCAGCTGTTTGGAAAGAGGGCAACGCTCATATGAGAGCTGCTTTCTCTGTTCTGTTCACGATCTCGCCAGAGAAGAGAACAGAGCAGAGAAGGCAGAGCTCATACAAAGAAAATAGCGGACAACCCCTTTAAAGACATACTTGGAAAACATTACATACAGCGCTGCAGAACATACAGGGTTATACAACACCACATATGTACCTCTTACATCCAGTGACTTCTCTGATGTAGATATTCTCTCTCCTCTTCTTCTACTGTTAGACCAGACCACCATGGTGACTTCTTTCAGCCGCGCCTCGTCTCTGCAGAGTTTAACAGACATCTTATTTTTCAGTCCCCCTGAAAAAACTGGTACCACACAGAGCGTCAATACAAAAACACCCCTTTATATTGTGCTCTAGTACAAAAAAAATCCCCCCCTTCCTTTCAGATCAGACCCCCATATAAAACCCTAAATGAGATCCCCTCATCTCAGACCAAAACCCCTTTAGACCTCTATGTCAGACCCCATATGAGACCCCAGTATTAAACATCAGATCAGACCCTCATTAGACCTCCATGTAAGACCCCGACCCAATATCAGACCTCAGATAAGACCGCAGGCCCCAATATAAGACCCCCATCAGACCTCCAGACCCACATATAAGACCTCAGACCAGACACCCATATCAGACTTCCAGACCCCATTAGACCTCCAGACTCCCACTAGACCTCCAGACCCCCATATTTGACCCCCAGACCCCTAATCAGACCTCCAGTCCCCCCAGTCAGACCTACAGACCCTCCAGTCAGACCTCCAGATCCCCATATCAAACCCTCATTAGACCTCCAGACCGCCATTAGACCTCCAGACCCCCAATTGGACCCAATTAGACCCCCACACCCCCAATCAGACCTCCATTAGACCCCTCCAGACCCCCAGTCAGACCCCTCCAGACCCCCAGTTAGACTTCCAAAACCCCCATTAGACCATTCCTGACCCCCGTTAGACCTCCAGACCCCCCGCAGTGAGACCTCCTGACCCCCATTAGACCTCAAAAGAACACCCCCGTTAGACCTCCATATCAGACCTCAGATCAGACTGTAAAATAATAAAGTAACTTACCTCTCCTAGAGTGTGATCTGTACGTCCTGATGCTGCAGGCAGCCAGGTCACAGCAGCGTGGGCCCTGAGAAGAGCAAGCAGGAGGAGGGGTAAGTACTGTATAGCACTCACAGCGTTTCTCTCCCCCTCCTCCTGCATGCAGCCTAGTGAGCACTTCCATTATGGAATCGCTTACTAGTATTCCCTTTATAAGATGCACTGCATCTTATAAAGGGAAAAGTACAGTACCACTGGCAAGGGAGGCCCTCTAGGCCCCCCTGGCTTAGGGGCCCAGTCGCAGCTGCAACCGCTGCAACCCCTATAGTTACGGCAGTGGTTGAGCCCTAGCCAGTCGGGTTCCAAGTAGATATAAGATGAAGAGAAGGCCGCGGCACTCAATGTCTTCACAATGCAAAGCGGACAAGAATAGGACATGTTCTTTTTTGCGGGGCTACGGAACGGACATACGGATGGGGATAGCACATGGTGTGCTGTCTGCATTTTTTGCGGACCCATTGAAATGAATGGGTCTGCATCCTACCCGAAAAAAAAACTAAACGGACACGGAAACAAACAACGTTCGTTTTAATGTAGCCTTAAAATTAAACTGAAATGACAGTTATACTTTAAATAACAGCTGGTAAACAGTGAAAAATAAAACTGTATATTCATTTGGCATTCCCATAACCATAAAAAATTACATAATAAAGGAATTTATGGAGATTTACTTTTTTATGCATTCTACCATTTAAAAAGCATATAAAATAAACACGAACATGCAAATTAGATGTAAAAAAACATGCAAATTATATTTTAATTAATTTCTTTTAGATAAAGGTAACATGTAGCTGCTACAACGTTTCCTAGGCACAACTACCCAATGGATAATATACCACACAGTACTAAAATGATGCGGTAAACTGCCCAAAAAAATCTCTATAATGAACAAAAATAATATGTCACCCGGTACCCAAATAATATGATACGCAGTGCCCAGATAATACACTATACCGCCTTTGAATTATATAAATATATTGCAACTAGAGATGAGCGAACTTTAAAAAAAAGTCCGGTGTTCGGCGTTCGGGTTGTGGTAAGTCGCGCATCCCGTTATGGATTCCACTATAGCGGCATATGGAATCCATAAGGGGCCGCTGCCACCAACCCGAACTGTTGAACAGCCGAAGGACCTGGGGTGAACAGTTCGGGTTGGTGGCAGCCGCCCCTTATGGATTCCATATGCCGCTATAGTGGAATCCATAACGGGATGCGCAACTTACCACAACCCGAACGCCGAACACCGGACTTTTTTTTAAAGTTCGCTCATCTCTAATTGCAACTAAACAATATGCTATACTGCACAAAACGGATCAGTGCATCATTAAAGGGGTTATCCAGGAATTGATAATAATGATCTAGGATAGGTCATCATTATCACATCGACAGGGCTCCAAGTCCCAGGACCCCCGAGGATCAGTTGTTTCAGGGAGCTACTGCACTCACCATAGTTCCGGTGAGCCCATCCGCTCCCAGCAGCTTTGCAAGCACAGCATCATACATTGTATAGCGACTGTGCCTGGTACTGCAGCTCAGCCCCATTGACTTGATTGGGGCCTAGTTGCAAATAAGTCAGGTGACCGATGTATAGTGTCATCACATGGCATAGGAAGAGGCCACTGCATTCACGGAGTGCCGGCCTAACAGCTGATTGGCGGGGGTTCTGGGTTTCTGACCCCCACCAATTTGATATTGATGACCTATCCAGAGGATAGGTTATCAATATAAATTCCCAAATAACACCTTTAAGGGAAAAAATCATGAATGCATTTTCTCCAGTTTTTGGTTATAAATACATTTAAAAAAATTATGTTGTATCTATACAGTTCCTACAATGCTTTTACTGACACACCCAAATCTGTCAGCAAAAGGATGGGACTTCAAAATTTCACTCAGTTATCAAGCCTTTTAACCATTTTTCTGATTAAATGATTTCCAATATGTTACTTTTTACCCTGTGTTATACTTCCTGTTGAAAAATAGCACTACTCCGGGATAAAGACAATGCTCACCTAGGCATACATTCTATATACAGAGTACAGATGAATGAATGCATAATTGGTCCACATTTACTAATGGTTTATATGACAGTATAAACATAGACAGCCTTAAAGTATAACTGTCAAATTTTTTTTTTTTTTTACTATTGGATTTTGGTGATTAATATCACCTTGTTGGCCCTGTTTTAATTTCTGATTCTTAAATAAATAACCCCTAAAAGCCACCTAAAAGTCCCCAGTATTGGCTATTGTTACCTGAGATAAAATCAGGTTGCTATGCTCCTTCCATCTACCAGATGAGGAAGGAGCACACTGAGTGCACTGGGAACTGATAGTGAGTCAGCATTGTAAGGGAATGTATAAAAAGCCAGGTTCTTCCTGACAGGAGATAACAGTGCTGGGCTGTGTGTGTGAACTTCTCCACATGCCTGTGCTTGGCAGACACTCCCTTAGCAGTGCAGGAGAATATAGAACTCAGGAAGATCTGCCCTCTGCTCAGTGTATAAATGAAAGCCTTATCTGATAAGAGGAGAGCTTGTAGGAGGACTATAGGCTTCAGCCAGACCTGGAAATTTAACTGCAAGACCCCCCTATACAGAGCTGGTCTTCACTGCAGGCGTCCTATGGATAAGCCTCAGGGCTGAGGGCGGCCATTTTAACAGAATAGTGAAGTTGTAGTTTTATGCAGACTGGTTGCTAAGGGCTGAATCTTATTAAATAAGGGGTAAGTTAGTCTAATAGTTATTGATTCAGGAATATTATCATATTAGTAACTACATATATGAAAACTGAAATTAGGGTCTAAATGTGACAGTTATCCTTTAAAACTGCACCAGATTTATCAGAGTGGCTGATGCTGGAAGATAAATCTGGTGCCTCTATAGACCGTGTAGTCTAAATTTACACCTATTTGTTGGCCTAGTCTACTCCAAAAATGAGCCAAAATTTTGGTTCCTTTTGTTGGCAGAAAGTGCTATTCCCAGGACAGTGTAGCAGTAGTGGAGAGTAGTTATCAAAAAGCGGGAGGACTTGTCACTATCAAAAAAGGGATATCCAGGCTCTAGATTATAATGAACTATCCTTATGATAAGTCATCAATATCAGATCAGTGGGGGTCCGACACCCAGCATCCCAAACTGGGCTGGAAATAACACAGTTGACAGAGTTGGAAGAAGACAGGACCTTTCACTGTGTAGTGGTCTTGCCAGGGTGCTGCAGCTCAGCTCCCATTCACTTGAATAGAAGCTGAGCTGCCACTACACAATAGCAGTTACACAGCCACTAAACAGTGGACAGAGCTTTCTGCTTCTAGCTCTGCAGGCGACTGTAACAGTTGATCAAAGGAGGTGCCAGGTGTTAAACCCTGGCAGATCTGTTATTGATGGCCTATCCTAAGGGCGTAGGTATTTATGTGTTTGATAATTATTTCATATGTATGGCCACTTTGTTAGTAATCAAATCTTGGTGTTTTTCACTAAGCTCCTCCTAGCTTTTAGCACATGATTTATACAAAAATGTAGTTTCAGGTGTTTATCTTGCTTTTATCTGTGCAGTTTTATTCTTCTATTTCAACCTAACAGAAACCATGCTGCCAGACACATTAATCTCAGCAGATAGCTGTACTATTAAACCACTATTATTTAGCATGCACTTAAAAAATATATATATATATTTGAGCTACAAATCCACCATTAATTGTACAGTACTTTAAACATTTCCATCTCTTAATATTCTTCTCTAATATGCTTTTCCCAAGACCTACTGGTTTCCACCACACTTGCTACCTCTTTCTCTATATGTCCATATGACTTTTCAAGAGCTGAACTTATTATTTAGAATTTCCTGTCTGGTAAACTAAAGTTCAAGTAGTTTCACAGAACGCAGAGTTTTTCACATTATCAGGCAGCAAATAGCATATATTTATACTTTTATATGTAATCAGCTATATCAGGCTAGACAGAGCGTGACCTAAGCAGGAAGTTTCCCTCAGTCATAATTTTATTTTAAATATCTTCCCTTCTAGGGATGCCCTCCCGACCTCAATGTGTGAGGCATTGATAGTGGTCTTGCTGAAGCTAAGGCTATAATAATACAATAATATAAGGCACTTCTTACTCAACAGAAATGCTGCCCTATTACAATGAACCCCCAACTATGTAGTGTCTTTAGACACCTGCAAAGCATTTGACTCTGTACAATGATCCTACCTTTAGGCAGTGTTGACCAAGGTTAATACCGGTCCCACATTTTTATTTTAGGTAAAATTGCTCTTTGATAGCCCTCTAGCTAGGGTCTTCATTAATTTAGATATCTCACTTGGCATGGGCATGACATGGCTTCCAGTCTTCCCTCCTGTTTTCCCTGGTAAAAGAGCTGCTAGCAGTTAGGATATTCAAAGGGATTGTCAAGAAAATGTCCTTATATGCAGATGGTTTCCTTGAGCTTCATTGATTAATTTGGTTCATTTTCTGACCAGTGGATAAACTGGACTCAATCAGTCAGTGGTTTGGGTGCCTACCCAATTCCTCGACTAGCCTTCTTTTACCATTATTGGGAAGAATAGTTATTTTAAGATGATTTATTTGCCAAAACTCTTGTCTTACCAAAAATTTGAATCTTATACCTGACATGATACCTTATACCTGACATGATATTCAGGTTTGCCTCTCCAAATAAATTTTTCACAGAATTGATGCTATTCTTTGCTCCTAAGGAATTAGCCTGTCTTATAGGCCTAGACATTGTATTTTTGCTGCACAACTAGCCTATGGACTGGTGGAGTGACACTGACTGGTGTGCTACTAGGGCATTGTCTATCTCATTTTATATACTGTTACAAAACCTCCAGTGGGTATGTAAGCCGTGTACCCCAGTGGGGTCCCCAGGATACAGAGAAGTCACGAACGAGGAAAGAAACTCCAACACCAGCTTTTGCCAAAACAGTATTTTACTTAAACGTGACAATGAGCACAACCACAAAAGCTGGGAACATACAATAAATTTACATACACCCAGCCCGAAGGCTAAGACCCTTGTGCTGCACAGCGCGGTGCCCTCCGATGGATGCCGGAGGAAAGTGCCGTAATCTACCTTCTGGCTGGCACAACTAAACAGCCACGCCTTACCTATTATTACCCTAAAAGATCAAGAACAACTGTTTGAGTGTGTGGTGGGGGCTAGCCTGTGGTGCAGCACAACAGCTTACAATCTTACAAAGCTCTACAGTATTTCCCCTCCCATAACTGGTCTTGTAGCACATGCTTGAGTATTCCTTCTGAGCCAAAACGCCAGCCTGGCTTGAGTTTTTGGGGAAGTTTATCAGCTCTCCAGTGTGAAATGTCACTTTAAATTGTGGAGTCCTTGCAATGAACAGCCAGCAACACTTGTGGCCTAACACAAACAGAAATCCTATCTAACTAACTACAGGCCTGGTCTCAGGCGCCAACACTGTGATGAGGTGCGTGCACGATCCTACTGACTCGGGTCTGCTCTGCATCTGCTGGTGACTGTGAACCAAACAAATGCCTCTCCAACAAGCATGCAGTACCGCAGTCTATGTTGCTTTGCTCTTAAGCTCTCATCAGCGTTCCTGGAAGCAATCCTCATTCCTCTGGACAGAATCAGGGTCTTGGACGCAATCAGCTTCACTTAGCTGCAGCTCTGGTCACTGAGAGATGCTTCCACACCTGGATGTCAACAGATCCTCTACTCACACAGTTCCTCAGTCTTTTGCAAGCTCTCCCCAAGATGGCTGCTCCATCTCTTCCTCCCTAGGCTTTTGTAACTCCACCTCTCATAAATATGGAACAATATGCAGTATGTTAGCTGTGTTTAGGAAACAGCAGCATCTTGTGGCCAAACAGCAGAATGTCAGTCCAGATATTTAACTTAATTTACACAAACACTGTTTATAAAATGAGAGCTGTTTCCCCATCTCACAGGTACTTTATGCACACAGCTACAATAACATACACGCTATATTTTGGATATATTCCACTACGCATGTACTTTTTGTGTGGTTGGACAACAATGTTACCTCTGTTCTGTTGGTTCTCTGTTCTCATGGATCACTCCATTTTGGTATAAAAAAACAGGTAGAGATATTTCATATATAGTTTTTTTTTCACAAGGAAACACGTGGATGGTTTTCTGGATATATTTTACCTCCTGTCCTGGTTGTTTAACCTTGCTTAACCTTTTTAGTCAGACCATTCAATGAAACCAGATAAGATTATCAATTAGAGCGTCACACGTTACACTGATGCCCATCTTTATCTAGGTCTATAAACAGAACAATAGAGCTGTCATACTGCTATCCCAATTCTACACCTAACATGAGGATTATCTTTTAGATTACCTCTGCTGTGAAGGGAAGATGTTAAGTGACAATGAATTACCTATCTATATAGGATGTCTTATCATTTGTGTTGACTGCTACAAAAGGACAATATTTAGAATTTTTTTTTTTAACCACTTGCCGCCACGCTAACGCCGATGGGCGTCAGCGCGGCGGCTCTCTCAGGTCTCAGTCACGCCTATCGGCGTCATCTCGTGAGACCCGAGATTTTGCATGAACGCACGCGCGCACGGCGATCGTGATGATTGGTTCATGCGATCGTGACCGGGACAACTGAAACTACAGCCTGCCAGCGCTGATCATGCGCTGGCAGGGTGTAGATGCGAAAAAAAACGCAATTGAAATGCATATCAGACGCTTTTTTGTAAACAGCATCTGATATGCCTGCTGTCTGCTCTTCTGGTGGTCCCTTTGTCTGGGACCACCAGAGGAAACATAAGTAAAGTGCACCAATCACTACACACCCCCCCCCACCCCCCATCATTGATTAATCCCTGATCACCCATGTCACCCCCCCCCCTGATCACCCCCTGTCACCCCCCTGTCACTGATCACCCCCCTGTAAGGCTCATTTAGACATCCATATGTGTTTTGCGGATCCATGGATCTGCGGATCCGCAAAATACGGACATCGGCAATGTGCTTTCCGCATTTTGCGGATCCGCACATTGCCAGAACTATATAGATAATGCCTTTTTTTGTCCACAATTGCGGACAAGAATAGGACATGTTCTATATTTTTGCGGAACAGAAGTGCAGACCCGGAAGCGCGGATCCGTAATTTCAGATCCGAGCGGGACAAAGTCTGTCCCCATAGAAATGAATGGGTCCGCAATTCCGTTCCGCAAACAGAATTGCGGACGTGTGAATGGGGCATAAGGGTCCCTTATCACCGCCAGTTAGTTAGCTACTTGTTAGGTAGTAAGTGCCCAGCCCACCGCACCGCAGTTACTGATTTTGGCAGAGATTTTTTCATCCACGATGATCGATGCGAATGAAAAATTCTGTGCCGTTCATTTTTTTTCTATTTTCAGCCCAGAGGCTGAACGGAAAAAAAAATCTCATTACCCGTATGCTCAATATAAGGAGAATCGCAGAAACTCCTAATGCTGGCCATACGTGTAATGATTGCGGAGACCCTCAAATGCCAGGGCAGTACAAACACCCCACATGTGACCCCATTTTAGAAAGAAGACACCCCAAGGTATTCCGTGAGCGGTATGGTGAGTTCATGTAAAATTTTATTTTTTGTCACAAGTTAGTGGAATATGAGACTTTGTAAAAAAATATATATATATATCAATTTCCACTAACTTGTGCCAAAATTTTTTTTTTTCTGTGAACTCGCCATGCCCCTCACGGAATACCTTGGGGTGTCTTCTTTCCAAAATGGAGTCACATGTGGGGTATTAATACTGCCCTGAAATTTTAGGGGTCCTAAAGCGTGAGAATCCAAATGCGTAAAAATGCCCTGTGAAATCCTAAAGGTACTCATGGGAATTAGGGCCCCTTTGCGCATCTTGGCTGCAAAAAAGTGTCACACATGTGGTATCGCCTTACTCAGGAGAAGTAGGGCAATGAGTTTTGAGGTGTATTTTTATATATGCCCATACTTTCTGTGAGAAATATCGCTGTAAACGACAACTTTTTAAATTTTTTTATACAAAGTTGTCAATTTACAGAGATATTTCTCTCACCCAACATGGGTATATGTAAAAATACACCCCAAAACACATTGCCCTACTTCTCCTGAGTACGGCGATACCACATGAGTGACACTTTTTTGCAGCCTGGGTTCTCAAAGGGGCCCAAATTCCAACAAGTACCTTTAGGTTTTACATGGCTGCTCACAATTTAGCCCTGCCCAAAATGCCAGAACAGTACAAACACCCCACAAATGACCCCATTTCGGAAAGTAGACACCCTAAGGTATTCACTGAGGGGCATAGTGAGTCCGTCTGAGATTTTTCATTTTTTTGCCAGAAGTTAGCAGAAATGGAAACTTTATTTTATTTTTATTTTTTCCTCAGAAAGTGTCATTTTCCGCTAACTTGCGAAAAAAAATGAAATGATACATGAACTCACCATGCCCCTCCGCGAATACTTTGGGGTGTCTTCTTTCTAAAATGGTGTGATTTGGGGGGTATTTATACTATCCTGGCATTCTAGCACCTGAAGGAACATGACAGGTGCTCAGAAAGTCAGAGCTGCTTCAAAATGCGGAAATTCACTTTTTTGCACCATAGTTTGTAAACGCTATAACTTTTACCCAAACCAATAAATATACACTTATTGGATTTTTTTTTTATCAAAGACATGTAGACAACAATAAATTTTGCGAACAAATTATATAGAAATATAGTGAAAAATTTAATTTTTTTGCAAAAATGTCGTTACATTTTTATTAATAGCAAAAAAAGTAAAAATGTCAGCAACAATGAAATAGCACCAAATGAAAGCTCTATTAGTGAGAAGAAAAGGAGGTAAAATTCATTTGGGTAGTAAGTTGTATGACGGAGCAATAAACGGTGAAAATAGTGTAGTGCGGATTTGTAAAAAGGGCCTGGTCATTAGGGGGGTATAAACCTGTGGTCTTTAAGTGGTTAAAAGCATCCTTTCTCATGGAAGTGTCCCATTAAGTTCTAATAACAAAATAATGAAGTGGTAGTGTTCAAGCTAAAAAGTTGCGATTGCGCTTCAAAGTTTTATCATTTGAAGTATTAGAAATTCTACAAACCGGATTCCAAAAAAGTTGGGACACCAAACATATTGTGAATAAAACCTGAATGCAATGATGTGGAGATGGCAAATGTCAATATTTTATTTGTAATAGAACGTAGATGACAGATCAAACGTTTAATCCAAGTAAATGTATCATTTTAAAGGAAAAATATGTTGATTCAAAATTTCACGGTGTCAACAAATCCCAAAAAAGTTGGAACAAGTAGCAATAAGAGGCTGGAAAAAGTAAATTTGAGCATAACGAAGAGCTGGAAGACCAATTAACACTAATTAGGTCAATTGGCAACATGATTGGGTATAAAAAAAGCTTCTCAGAGTGGCAGTGTCTCTCAGAAGCCAAGATGGGTAGAGGATCACCAATTCCCACAATGTTGCGCGGAAAGATAGTGGAGCAATATCAGAAAGGTGTTACCCAGCGAAAAATTGCAAAGACTTTGCATCTATCATCATCAACTGTGCATAACATCATCCAAAGATTCAGAGAATCTGGAACAATCTCTGTGCGTAAGGGTCAAGGCCGTAAAACCATACTGGATGCCCGTGATCTCCGAGTCCTTAAACGACACTGCACCACAAACAGGAATGCTACTGTAAAGGAAATCACAGAATGGGCTCAGGAATACTTCCAGAAACCATTGTCAGTGAACACAATCCACCGTGCCATCTGCCGTTGCCAGCTGAAACTCTACAGTGCAAAGAAGAAGCCATTTCTAAGCAAGATCCACAAGCTCAGGCGTTTTCACTGGGCCAGGGATCATTTAAAATGGAGTGTGGCAAAATGGAAGATTGTTCTGTGGTCAGACGAGTCACGATTCGAAGTTCTATTTGGAAATCTGGGACGCCATGTCATCCGGACCAAAGAGGACAAGGACAACCCAAGTTGTTATCAACGCTCAGTTCAGAAGCCTGCATCTCTGATGGTATGGGGTTGCGTGAGTGAATGTGGCATGAGCAGCTTGCATGTCTGGAAAGGCACCATCAATGCAGAAAAATATATTCAGGTTCTAGAACAACATATGCTCCCATCCAGACGTCATCTCTTTCAGGGAAGACCCTGCATTTTTCAACAAGATAATGCCAGACCACATTCTGCATCAATCACAACATCATGGCTGCGTAGGAGAAGGATCCGGGTACTGAAATGGCCAGTCTGCAGTCCAGATCTTTCACCTATAGAGAACATTCGGCGCATCATAAAGAGGAAGGTGCAACAAAGAAGGCCCAAGACGATTGAACAGTTTAGAGGCCTGTATTAGACAAGAATGGGAGAGCATTCCTATTTCTAAACTTGAGAAACTGGTCTCCTCGGTCCCCAGACGTCTGTTAAGTGTTGTAAGAAGAAGGGGAGATGCCACACAGTGGTGAAAATGGCCTTGTCCCAACTTTTTTGGGATTTGTTGACACCATGAAATTCTGAATCAACATATTTTTCCCTTAAAATGGTACATTTTCTCAGTTTAAACTTTTGTTCCGTGATTTATGTTCTATTCTGAATAAAATATTAGAAGTTGGCACCTCCACATCATTGCATTCAGTTTTTATTCACGATTTGTATAGTGTCCCAACTTTTTTGGAATCCGGTTGGTAATTTCAGAAAGTTAAAGCATTTTAACCGCATAAGTGACCAGCTTGTTTTGGGCCATAAGGGGGTTATACAGAAAAATATATTTATGACTTATCCTCAGGAAAGGTCATCAGTATCAGATCTGCCAGGGTGTAATACCAAGGACCCCCACCGATCAGCTGTTAGAAGAAGCCTTGAGCACTACAGCCTCTTCCTAAGTCAATTACATCACTGTACATCAGTCATGTGGCCTAGTTGCAGCTCAGGCAATGGGCTGCAGCTCCCACCTTTGCCTTTTAGTCCAGAAGCACGGATAATGGACCTGAACTGGGTCCCATGTGTAAATCCAATGATAAAGTGCAAAAATCCAGCTTCTTCTAAAATTCAATCCTTTATTGGCTTACAGATAAAATCCACATATATCACACTGGAAGCTTACAAAAGCTATGACGCGTTTCGGGCTATGACCTTAAGCCCTTAATCAAGACTTGATGAAGGGCTTAAGGTCATAGCCCGAAACCCGTCACAGCTTTTGTAAACTTCCAGTGTGATATATGTGGATTTTATCTGTAAACCAATAAAGGATTGAATTTTAGAAGAAGCTGGATTTTTGCACTTTATCGTTGGACAAGCACTTCCACTATATATGATGTATGACAATGGCACCCGCTGCATGTAAAGCAGTGACAGAGAAATCGGACTCCCTCTGTCTCCGATCAGCAGTCCGATGTGTGTGAAGCCTACCTGGCTTCCGATCCTAGGCCCCAGTCCTTCCTGTAGTAAGATCCAGCAGGCTGCGCCTCTCTGATGCAGCCTGCTGGTCAATGTTAGAATAGCCCTGCTATATAGGTATAATGCACTGTATTTTAAAAACAATCAAAATACTTTCTGTTATAGTTTTTAATGAAAAAATTCCATAAAATAAAAAAATCCACTTTTTTCCATCGAAAATACGCTTTTCAATAAATAAATTTGCAAAAAAAATCTCCCCCATACGTTTTGTATTGCCACGTCTGTAATGACCCGGACTATATAAATATCACATAAATTATCCCCTACTGTGAACGCCATAAAAAAAAGAAAAAAAAAGACAGAATTGCTAATTGCGCCATTTCCTCTAAAATGATACCAATGAAAAATACAAGTCATCCCGCAAAAATCAAGCCCTCACACAACTCCATAGAAAAAAAAAAAAAAAAAGTTATGGGTCTTGGAAAGCCGCAATGCAAAAACATTTTTTTGCTTTAAAAAAAGAGGGGTTTTATTGCAAAAAAGTAGTAAAACATAAAAAAACGATATGTATTTGGTATCACTGTAATCGTACTGACCCAGAGAAAAAAAAATATAACGTTATTTATACCAAAAATGAACGCCGTAAAATTTATAGTGTAAAAACGCAGTGGCAGTATTGCTTTTTTCCCATCTCCCTCCCAGAAAGAGTTAACAAAAATAAATCAGAAAGTTATGTGTACCCCAAAATGGCACCATTAAAAACTACAACTTGTCCCGCAAAAAACAAGCCCTCATAAAGCTATATAGACGGAAAAATAACAAAGTTATAGCTCTTGGAATGCAGCGATGAAAAAAGGAAGAAAAACGTTTGGTCACAAAGGCCCAAACAGGCTTGGTCACTAAGGGGTTATTGACCAAGTAATTATTTTCATTTTTTCCCCCGCCTTTTTATTTTTCTGTCAATGTAGCTGTATGAGGGCTTGTTTTTTGAAGGAAAAGTTGTAGATTTTAATGGTGCCATTTTGGGGTACCCATAACTTACTGATTAACTGTCTTAAGCGATACCTGATTAAGAGGCCCAAGTAGCCTCAAAAGCTTGCAATTTGGTCATGCTCTTTTAGCCATTCAAAGGTATCAACCACTGAGGAATCTCAATCTTTTTTCATCTTATAGTTACTGCGGCTAACATGGTATGTATATACGGTGTCCATATGAGGACATCGTCAGACGTCATCCCAAACTCCGTCAAGCATCAGGCAAAAATCCATCAGGTCTCCTCCCTCACATCAAACTTTGTGCGTCCGCATCCCAAACTGCCTCATGCTTCAGACAAAACGCTATGTTCCATCCCACGTCAACCAAAACTGCTGTGCTCCATCACACAACACTCCATCCTCCCTCACACCTCAGGACAAACTCCTTCTTCCCTCAGTTGTCAAGACAAACGATGTCCTCTGTCAGACCTCAGTCCTCAGGACAAACTCCCTCATCCCTCAGCTGTCAAGCCAAAGCGTGTCCTCCCTCAGCCCTCAGGAAAATCTCCCTCCTACCTCAGATGTCACACCACACGCTGTCAGCCGCTCCTCCTTCATCCATAACTCCCTCAGGCAAAACTCCGTCAGTCGTCCTCTCAAAGAATGTAGCCCCGCCCCTGTGCTCGCTCCCGTTCTTTCCCCGCCCCACCTGTTGAGCTGGCGCTGACACTGTCCAATCAGCATTAGTACAGCTCAGAGACCCTGCTGCTGATTGGACAGTGTCAGCGTCAGCTCAACAGGTGGGGCGGGAAAGAACGGAGCGAGCACAGGGCGGGCTACATTCTTTGAGAGGACGACTGACGGAGTTTTGCCTGAGGGAGTTATGGATGAAGGAGGAGCGGCTGACAGCGTGTGGTGTGACATCTGAGGTAGGAGGAGATTTTCCTGAGGGCTGAGGGAGGACACGCTTGGCTTGACAGCTGAGGGATGAGGGAGTTTGTCCTGAGGACTGAGGTCTGACAGAGGACATCGTTTGTCTTGACAACTGAGGGAAGAAGGAGTTTGTCCTGAGGTGTGAGGGAGGATGGAGTGTTGTGTGATGGAGCACAGCAGTTTTGGTTGACGTGGGATGGAACATAGCGTTTTGTCTGAAGCATGAGGCAGTTTGGGATGCGGACGCACAAAGTTTGATGTGAGGGAGGAGACCTGATGGATTTTTGCCTGATGCTTGACGGAGTTTGGGATGACGTCTGACGATGTCCTAATATGGACACCGTATGTATATATACATATATATATATATATATATATATATACATATATATTATTATTTATTTTTTTTTTACTGATTAGATTTAATTACGGCAACTGTTTCTGGAAGGGTAATGGGAAAACTGTAATGCTGCCACTGAGTTTTTACTTGATAAGTTTTGTGGCGTATTTTTCTGCATAAATAACATGATAACATTATTCTCTGGGTCAGTTTGATTACAGTGATACCAAATACATTTATTTATTTTTTGTTTTGTTTTTTTACGTTTTACTACTTTTGCACAATAAAACCCTTTTTTTAAAAAAAGAAGGAAATGTTTTTGCATCGCCGCATCTCAAGACCCATAACTTTTTTAGTTTTCTTTTTAGGGCTTGTTTTTTGTGGAGAACCTTTTAGTTTTGATTGGTATTATTTAGGGTATATAAAACTTTTTGATCGCTTTGATCACTTTTTTGTGGCAAATAAGCAAAAAGTGGCAATTTTGGCATTTTTTATGGTGTTCACTACGGGTTGTTACAGAAGTGGTGATACCAAATATGTGTAGAAGTTTTTATTTTTGCAATTTTTTACAGTTAAACAATTTTTTCCAATGGAAAAAGGTGTATTTTTACTTAGAATTTTTTTATTTAATAAAACTTTTTTTTTTAACTTTTTTCAACAGTCCCACTTAACAGTCCCACAAGGGAACTATAATAATCGATCTTTTGAAGCTTCTAAAATACATTGCACTATTCATGGGGTGCAATGTATTTTGCTGTCAGTGCTAGGCTGACATTCACCAGCAGGCTACACCAATGCAAGACAGAAGGAGTCTGCTCCCTCTGTAACAGCTTACAATAGTGCTCGTAGCATGTAAGGGGTTAAACGGCTTAGATCGGTGATTCTGCCAGTCCGGGCCATTAGAACAGGAGTGTGTCTCTTAAGTCAGAGCCAAGCCCCCACTCTCCAATACACGGGAGACCTGTGCAGCCTTAGGTGATGGCCCAGCCTATGGCCCCTTAGTGACCTCCATAAAAAGCCATATTGGTGGCCACTATGGAGTTATTGGACAGAGTCAAAGTGGTCACATCCTGGGGCATGCTAACTTCCATATATTTCCCAGAAGGAATAACAGAGGAATGACACAATGATTTGTTCTAAGAAAAAATTCTCCAGAATTGCTTACTCATTGGGAATAATTGAATTCATTTATTGTTTAGCATGAGTTTTAGATATGCTGGGCTATTAATGTAGAATGTCAAGTTAATGATGGCACAGTATTTCCTTTGGTTATAGACTGTTCTCCATGTCAATGTGTGGTTCTGAGTCTCTAAGCTGACTTTTACTTTTCACTATAAGAAGTGACATGATTGCGAAGGAATATGTGTTCCTGTCACCATTTGTCACTGGCAGTGAACATGTTAAAGGGGTTGTCTCACTTCAGCAAATGGGATTTATCATGTAGAGAAAGTTAATACAAGGCACTTACTGATGTATTGTGATTATCCATATTGCTTCCTTCGCTGGTTGGATTCATTTTTCCATCACATTATACACAGGTCGTATCTATAGTTATGACCACCCTGCAGGGCCGGCGCCACCCATAAGCAGAGTACGCCACCGCGTAGAGCGCACTCTTGCTGGGGGCGCCGGCTCCCGCCCGGGCTGACGCGTCCCTGTGTGCGCACCGCCCGGGCGCAGTATTAAGGCAGATAGTGTGAGCGCTTCCCTAGTGCCAGTCCCTGTGGAGTAGCGTAGCTCTGTACAGTCCACAGGTACAGGAGCTTTTGTTTCCTGTACCTGTCCGGACTGACAGGAAGTGCTCACTTAGTATGCACTTCCTCTCAGTCCGGCCGGGTACAGGGAACAAATGCTTCTGTACCCGCGGAACCGGACAGAACTCGGCCACGCTACTCCACAGGGACTGACACCAGGGAAGTGCTCACACTGTCTGCCTTAATACTGCACCCTACTCCACAGGGACTAACAGGAGGGACAAAGTGACACAAGAGGGGGAGGGGGGGGTGAGAGTGACAAGAAGGGTCGGCCACACCACACCAGAGGGACTGACAGGAGGGAACAGAGTGACACAAGGGGGGCAAGAAAGAGAGTGACTAGGGGGAATTAGAGTAATGATGGGGTAATGAGAGTGACAAGAAGGGGAAAAGAGTGACACAAGGGAGGGGGGTAAGAAAGAGAGTGACTGGGGGGGGGGGAGTGGGGGGGGAGAGTTTGACATCCATCACACACACACACACACTGCATCCCTTACACACACTGAAACACAATGCATCTCTTAGGCTCCATTGACACGTCCAAGTGTGTTTTGCGGATCCGCAAAACACGGACACCGGCAATGTGCGTTCCGCACATCGCCGGCACTCTCATAGAAAATGCCTTTTCTTGTCCGCAATTGCAGACAAGAATAGGACATGTTTTCTATTTTTTTGCGGGATGGTAGTGTGGACCCGGGAGTGTGGATAGAAATAAATTGGTCCGCAATTCCGTTCCGCAAAATGCGGAACAGAATTGTGGATGTGTGAATGGAGCCTTACACATGCAAACACAGATTCACAGAACGCACTCTGTACACACATTCAGAAACACACAACACAAACTTCTTTTTAATCCTTGCACACACCCACACTCCATCACCTACACACTGGTCTCCCTATACACTCCACACACACACTGCATCCACTACACACACACTGATTCCACTACACACACTGCATCCCCTACACACACACTGCATCCACTACACACACACTGCATCCACTACACACACACTGCATCCACTGCACACTGCACACACACTGTATCCACTGCACACTGCATCCACACTGCATCCACTGCACACACACTGCATCCACTGCACACACACTGCATCCACTACACACACACTGCATCCACTGCACACTGCACACACACTGTATCCACTGCACACTGCATCCACACTGCATCCACTGCACACACACTGCATCCACTGCACACACACTGCATCCACTGCACACACATTGCATCCACTGCACACACACTGCATCCACTGCATCACATACACACACTGCTATCCCTATACACTACATCCCATAAGCACACACATTAGATTCTCTACAGCAACACATAACACATCCCGTACACACTTCACCCACTGTGAACAAACTCATGGGTGGAACATGTAGGTGGTCTTATGGGTGGGCCTTATGGGCATACTCTCCTGGGGCCCAGACCTTGAGCTGTGTAAAGAGCCCCAAAAAATGGAGCCGCTTCCCGTTCTCCCAGAACATTGATTTTTGCCTCCAGAGAGCCTGTTCTACACCAGACCAGTGGAGCCAGAGCCCATCATCATTCTCATCTGGGTGTAAGTAGGCGATCTACTACATTATTCATGGCACTAGTCTCTAATTTACCTCACATTAAAGGGACACTATAGTCCCCAGAACCTCTGCAGCTAAATGTAGTGGCTCTAGTGTCTATAGCCTTTCCCTGCAGGCTTTTTAATGTAAACACGGCTACACTCGCGTTAGTTATTATGGCAGATCATATGGGTGGGGCATTGTGATGTCACATGGGGGGGGGGGGCGGCAAACTTTTCTTTTGCCTATGGCGGCAAAAATCCTTGCACCGGCCCTGCCACCCTGTAATCCAACAACAGTGGCCGTGCTTGCACACTATAGAAAAAAGCATGGACCTGACCACCAGAGAGGCCGGCACTTTTTCCTATAGTGTGCAAGCACGGCCACCCCTGCTGGATTGCAGGGTGGTCATAACTATGGATACCAGCAGTGTATAATGTGATGGAAAATTGAATCCAGCCAGCAAAGGAGGCAATATGGGTAATAACAACACATTAGTAACTGCCTTGTATTAACTCTCTCTACAGGATAAATGCCATTTGCTGAAGAGAGACAACCCCTTTAAATCTTACGAGATAAAACAGAAAGTTGGATATGTATGACTAACTCTGGAGTGAATAGCATGTGAAATATTAAAAGAACAAATAAAGACACAGCAGTGAAACTACAGAGAAAGTTTGTTCTACACTTAATTAAATATAGTGGAATAAATCTAACTTTATCACGTTGTGCTGGTAACATTTTGGATCAAACATCTAAAGCTACATACATCTAAGGAACTTATTTTAATGCTTTGATCTCCCCACAAAAATTATAGCCAGTATTTCATTATGGCAGACTAAATAAGAAAGCCTTGTGGTCCTTCCACTGGATTTAGAGCCGCAATTAGCAGGCATAAAAATGTTTTTGTTGGTACAAAAAGAATTTTACTCAGGTAATGTGCCTATACACACCACAACTTTTTAAACCACCAAATAAAGATTTTTTGTTTAAAAAGTCACATCCAAGCATCTTACAGAGCTTTCCAACAGGATGATCCTTAAAGGGTTTTCTAATTACTGGCTTGAAAAGTTAGTGACGAGGAGCTAATGGAGCTTTCCATCAGGAGAATCCTTAAAGGGGTTGGCTGCATTCTGGCTACTTGTGACCAATGTGTTGGTAAGATGACTATATGGCACTTACTAATATAGCTAGTGATGAGTGAAGTTCTAAAAATTTGATTTGGCTGCTTCGCCGAATTTCACAAAGAAATCCGATTTGTGAAGAATTACTTCGTCACGAATTGCATTTCATTGTATGTAGCAGGCACAATGATGGGAAATGGCAATCACGCCGTTCCCCCATCATTGAACCCCTCAGATTCCATGTACATCGCTGATCGTGGTATCTGAGATAAAAATTGAGGCCTTTCAGGGGTTTATCAAGGTAAATAAAAAAACATACTCACCTTATCCATTTGCTTTTGGAGAGGCCATTGTGGCCATCTTGATTGAAGAAACCATGTGAAATCTCACGCGGTGACATGAAAGGTGCAGTGTGTTTGAATGGAGGATGCATCACATGGAGGTGATTCGCCTGATCACATAACCCTCCATCAGCAACCATTTTATAGACTTGTACCGAGGGGGAGATTACCCTGAGAGAGAGCATACAATCTAAAATGGAAAGGGGGAAAACACAATAAGGATACTTTCACACTAGCGGCATGGCTATCCGGCAGGCTGTTCCGACGGGTGAACAGCCTGCCGGATCCGCCATGCCGCAAGTACTCGTGTGCACTGCAGTGCGCGGCAGTGATGGCAGGACTAAAAAGTCGGACCTGCAGTACTTTTAGTACGGCGATCTCCGGCCGTGCACTGCCGTGCTGCACTGTAGTTCCGCCCCTGCCCCATTATAGTCAATGATGACGGAGCGGCAGCACACGGGTACTTGCGGCATGGCGTATCCGGCGGGCTGTTCACCCCCCGGAACAGCCTGCCGGATAGCCATGCCGCAAGTGTGAAAGTACCCTAAGTGAGGGTAAAAGCTGCTTATCTGGCTGTGTGGTGGCAGCATGCTTATTGGAGGCAGTAGGCTTTCATGAACAGGTGGGTTTTCAGGTATCTTTTGAAGGTTTGGATGATGAGGGAGAGTCTGAGGTGCCGGGATAGGGAGTTCCAGAGTTGAGGAGAGTCACGCGAGAAATCTTGTAGATGATTGTGTGAAGATCAGACAAGAGGAGAACAAAGAATGAGATCCTGTGAGGATCTGGAAATCAGGTCACCTATGTAAGGGGGGGACAGATTGTGATGGCATTAGTATTTTAAACTGAATTTGCTGGGTAATGGGAAGCCAGAGGAAGAACTGGAAAAGGGGAGAGGCAGAGGAGAAAGAAGGGAAGAGGTGGATTAACTGGGCAACAGAGTTGAGAATAAATTGGAGAGGTGTAAGAGTGCTACATGGGAGGCCACAGAGGAGAATGTTGCAATAGTGCAGGCGGGAGGTGATGTGGACATACACTAGCCCAAGATAATTGCTTATTTTTCTAATATAAGCAAAATATAAAGCATTAATGATGCAATAAAAATTAAACAATATATCACTTTCAGATTTACGTTTGTATAGAAATGAAAACATCCTCCTTACAGCTTTGAGTGCCTTTACTCAGCCTCAAGATGTGAAATCTAAAATTCAGAGTATCACTATTGGGTAGCATGACCTGCTTTATCTTCTTAGTGAGGAAACACATTGAACTGAGCTCATGTAATTTGGCAGACAACCCAGGGTCTTAGACTTTGTGTTTTGCTCTCAATGTATGTCTAACCAATTGGGAATAACAACATCAGTTATGGGAAAGCTCTCTTGAAATGCTTACACTTCAAATAAACTGGAGTATAAAGATGAATAATAACACATTGGTTTATACACATCTTAGATAAAGGTGGTGTTTTCAGCATTCTCCTTTTAGGTTAAATAGTATAAATATAATAATGCTCTTGATGCACGCCAAAATCAAAAATACACAAAAAATATTTAATAACATTTTATTTTATAGGCACCTTCTATTCTTTGACCTCCTTTTACGATAAATGAAAACATTAAAGCAAGGGAGTGTACATTGCAAGCTCCAAGAATGCATGTGGGCTGTCATATGGGTGTTCCTATGTCTATGTGCATGAATACAAACAAGCACACAAGGCTGAACACAGCAAAGGAGGGTGGAGGAGGAAAGGGAGTTGAGGGAATTTTATGTGTATTCTACTATGGAGGTGGGTCTAAGAAATAAAGTTGCACCAAATATTTGCACCACTACAAACATCAATAAAGATTACATTTTACACTAGCTACTACCCATTCCATGCTCCATTAACTGTGCTATTATTGTACACAGGGGCGTAGCTAACGGCTCATGGGACCTGGTGCAAGAGTTAAGCTTGGGCCCCCCGTCCCTCTGTGCTTTGTGTGTCTTCTTATGCGGCACAAGTGTCTTTGGGTCTCTTCAGGCTCCTGGGCCCGGTAGCGACTGCTACCTCTGCACCCCCTATAGCTACGCCCCTGATTGTACAAACAGGGCCGCCATCAGGGGGGTACAGCCCATACTCCAGTAAGGGGCCCAGACCCTGGGGGGGCCCGGCCAGTCCTGAAACTTTTTTTTTTTTATTGTGGCAGCTGGCTCTGGGGCCCAGTGCTCCTCCCCCTCTTCCTTCTGCAGCCCGTCCCTTATCTCCCGGGGCCCCGGTCCCCAGCTATCTTGTTCTGAGAACAAGATAGCTGGAGTCTCGGCAGATCCATGGGTAGAATGTAGTTGCTAGAAGGAGGTCTGTGACATCACTGGTCACATGCTCCTTCATAGTCACATGGACAAACCCCGACAGCAGCAGCAGCTTGTGGAGGGAGGAGGAGCTGTGTGCCTGCAGGCTGCTCAGTGATGGAGGATGTGCTGCAGTCCTGGAGTCCACAGAGCTTCATGGAGAGCAGGTGAGGGGCAGCTCATGTATGAGGGGGCAGGTGGAGCACTCAGGAGCAGTGGGGTTTAAGTGGAGTGGAATCTGGTGCAATTAAGGGGGTTTATAGCATAGATCCAGGTGTATTCTGAGGGCCATGGTGTATGTGTGTCTGTCCCTGTCCCTGTGTGTGTCTGTGTCTGTATGTCCGTGTGTGTCTGTGTCTGTCTGTCCCTGTGTGTGTCTGTGTCTGTCTGTCCCTGTGTGTGTCTGTGTGTCCCTGTGTGTGTCTGTGTCTGTCTGTCCCTGTGTGTGTCTGTGTTTGTCTGTCCCTGTGTGTGTCTGTGTCTGTCTGTCCCTGTGTGTGTCTGTGTCTGTCTGTCCCTGTGTGTGTGTGTCTGTCTGTCCCTGCGTGTGTGTCTGTGTCTGTCCCTGCGTGTGTGTCTGTGTCTGTCCCTGCGTGTGTGTCTGTGTCTGTCCCTGCGTGTGTGTCTGTGTCTGTCCCTGCATGTGTGTCTGTGTCTGTCCCTGCATGTGTGTCTGTCCCTGCGTGTGTGTCTGTTTCTGTCCCTGCGTGTGTGTCTGTCTGACGTGCAAACTAACTAATTTACTCTCCTCACTGGCGCTGACATAATTGAAGAGAAGCGCTGTAATCTATATTATGTAATAAATTAACTAGGAGGCGGCACTGGGCTCCGGAGTGTGGCGCGATTCTGAAGAAAAAAAGGTCTTTGCTTTATTATACCACTATTAATTCTGAGTGTTAGGGGTCACTTATGGGGGATCAGTGTGGATGGCACTTAAGGGGGATCTGTGGATGACATATATATAGCATAAGATGCCATATATCTGCCATCCACAGATCCCCCAAAAAAACAGTGCCATCCACAGATCCCCCCAAAACAGTGTCATCCACAGATCCCCCCAAAACAGTGCCATCCACAGATCCCCTCCCCAAAACAGTGCCATCCATAGATTCCCCCCAAAACAGTGCCATCCACAGACCCCCAAAAAAGACAGTGCCATCTACAGATCCCCCAAAAACAGTGCCATCCACAGATCCCCCCAAAAAAACAGTGCCATCCACAGATCCCCCAAAAACAGTGCCATCCAAAGATCCCCCAAAACAGTGCCATCCACAGATCCCCCCCAAAACAGTGCCATCCACAGATCCCATCTCACGCCCCATCCATCTACTCTTGGCCCGGCCCCTGGGTCCAAAGCCTTTATTTAATTGACCAGTTTTCTGTTGTTCACAAAAAATAAATATTTTCAATATGTTCCTGTTATGGCACTTCTAATATACATTTTAGCTTTTCCATCACGTCGCCCCTCCCCTTCATTACATTCTCAGAAACAAGCAGAGCATGGATGTCAATAAAATTACTTGCATAATGCAGGGCTGTCTGGGGCAAAATTAACTTGTGAGGGGGGGGGGGATTAGTCAGTAGGGGGTCAATGTGGCGGGCAAACTACATAATGGAGGACCGTGTGGGGCAAATTACATAATGCAGGGCTGTCTGGGGGCAAAATTAACTTGTGTGGGGGCAAAATAAAGTTGGGGGGGCAAATTACTCAGTGGGGCGCAGTGTGGCGGACGAACTACATAGTGGATAAATAATAAAATACATGTTTGGCATCAATACAGAGAATAACACATTATTTCTGGTGGTGGAGAGGGTCTATTCAAGAGTTTGATATGGGGTCCAGCTCTTATGTTAGTTGCGCTCCTGGCAGCTGCTATGGGACCCACCAACTAAGCTGGTCTATTTTACAATCGATTTTAGATATAATTTGTAGTTTGTGATGACTAAGGATGACGTAAGAAGGTATGGAGAACTAAATCCGGTCCCATCCTATGTTTTACTATGAAAACCCATGGTTAGAAAAAAAAGATTAAGAACAATATAATTTGATTAAGAACAATATAATTTGTTCAAAACTGTCTGCAGTTACTATGGTAACTTTAATAACTATGGAAAAAAGTTCAAGATTGAATCTACAGTAAGAGTACTTCAGTAGAGAATTTTCTTTTGGAAATGCAGGGGGTCATTTATTATCCAGAAACACACCTATTAGATATGAGCGAATTTTTCAAAAATTCGATTCACCGGTTTGCCGAATTTTCAGGAAAAATTCGGTTGTAATCCGCGGCGGATTACATTAAAAAACGTCTATTTCCTGGCTGCTAAGAGCCTTTTTAGTGGTGTAGAACACTGTGCCTTGCAGTAACACACATAGGGAGTCTGCTGTGGTAGTGAAATAATACTGTGAGTCCGTATGACATGCAGATGACAGGCGTCACTCTTAGATTCACTGCACACTTCACTTATTTGGGCAGTCACGGGGCCAAAACTGACCAAATAACTCAAGTATAAACTCAGCCTTACAGGTCAATGTTAGCGTCAAGAAGAAGCGCACTCCTTTTACACCATCGTCAGCTGATTCCACATAGATGGAACCAGAAAATTTAATAGACAAACTAAAAAAAAAAGTGCTTTATCAACAAGAATGGATTGATGACAAGAGTCGGAGTGACCACGATAGAAATGCATATTGATCATGAAATGTATGGGGTTATGGCAGTCCAGCAAGCAAGCCAACTCCAGCTCATTCCTACAGTGCAGGCTACACAATCACAGCTGGAAGGTAACTGATCAGTACAGACAACACTCGAAAATCTTCATAAATAAGCCTTAGTATGTGCAGGTCTCACAGCCGCTGTAACAGAACGGTAAGAAGCGGTATAACATGTAGTAAGCACTGCAGGGATCATGTCTAAGACATGTAAGACGTCCGGGGGTCCAGAACATTGAGGGCAAGGTCCGAGATAAGAGTCGTCCATGTGTCAAATACTGGATGTTATTGATGGCCAGCTCCATGATGAATCCCAGCACTCGGATTAGGTAGTCCTTACTGAGGAACTTCACAATGCGCTGATGCCACAGATGCCGTCACCTTGACAAGCTGGGTTGCTGATAAGTGCATTCTAAAGTGTCTGAAGAAATGGGAGTAAAGACATTGGAATAAATTGTCCACTTCCTCCAACATGACCTCATCCTTTGATTTATGAATATCATTCCATAAAGTCTTGAAGTCCTCTGCGTGGATGGCATAAGAAATGTCCACACAAGGTTCGACGGGCACAGAGAAAAGAAGTTCTGTGGCCGACACTGATCCAGACACGTCATACCTGGTCCACATCGCTGCTAGCCACGTAAAGTCCTGAGAACTGATCACCAGCTTACCGAAACAACAGTCAAAGTTTCTTTGGAACCAAGTCCCTACGATAGCCGTGAGTGCCTCTGAGCTGTTATACAGGAATAGCGGGAGGCAAGTAAATGTCTTTGGTAACACCTCCAATAGATCGTCATCTGTGTACGTCCCGCAGAACCAACCTGTCCACACAATCCGGTCCTCTGTACTTACCTTGGAGAGTGGAGGCTTGGATGAAATCTGTATGCGCACAGCCAGTGGATCTCTGTCCTTTCCTTTGAGTCCAGGTAAACAGGAAAATGTGGCTTTTAGGTTCAGCTGGGAGCCCACTTCAATGGCAAGACCCTTCTGCTTCTCGGCAGGTGTTTGGGCAGATAGGTGCTTGGAATACTCTTTCATTCTGGTGTATGAGAAATGATACATCGGTGTCACACTGTACAGAGTCCATTGCTTTTGAAGGAACAAAGCAACCTGTGCCGGATCAAGAGTTTCCTCCAAGGGGGTGCACTGTGGAATTTTTGTTTTAGACAAGCTTCGCTATGCAGACCGTCGACGTGCAGAGGTCAAGCTTCCGGGAGGATACCTTAGACTGGGAAAATGACTGCTCTTTCGTGCCGATGACCTACTTCTGGGGGTTAACACCCCATGGGTTGGTGTTTGCATATCCTTGCGATAAATAATGTTCCCGTTCACTGACTGTAAACAGAGATCTTGACAGACAAATTTATCAAAGTCTGCCACCTTCTTTCTAGGCACCACGTCTCCAGTCCCCTGACCAGCCAGATTTACCAGCATCTGTTCCAGGACATGAAGCAGTGGAATGACATCGTTCATCCCATAGTCCTGGCGACTGACAAATAACGTGGCTTTGTCAAAGGGCCTGAGCAAATAGCAGGTGTCAGGCATGAGCTGCCACTGGCTGACATAGAAGTTACACAGGGGACTACTTCTGTCTGCTTTGATCATCAAGAAATCGTTGATGGCCTTTCTCTGTTCATATAGTCGATCCAACATATGGAGGGTGGAATTCCGACGGGTGGAAACGTCACATATCAGCCGATGTTGGGGAATGCCGTTCTGCCGCTGCAGCTCAAGGAGGGTGTGCTTTGCAGTGTATGAGTGGCTGAAGTGCATGCAAAGTTTCCTAGCCATATTTAGGATGTCTTGCAGATGGGTGGATGACTTCAGGAACTGCTTGACAACCAGATTGAACACATGCGCATGCAGGGCGCATGGCTCAGTCCTCTTTGACTCAGCACCGACACCATGTTCTTCCCTTTGTCGGTCACCAAGGTTCCGATTTTAAGTTGTCGCGGAGAAACCCAGGATTCCATTTCTTAATGAAGGACACAGAGCAGTTCCTCCCCTGTGTGATTCGGTTTGCCCAGGCAAACCAGGGGAAGAACAGCGTGAGAGTTATGAGAGGGGTTGCACATGGCTTGCATACAGTACATGCCTCCAACATAATTCTTGAATCTCTACATACAAATAATGTATTTGGTGTAAATCGCACGAGGGGCATAGTTGGAGACATTGACCTCACAGGAGATACAGAGCAACTGAGTTTTCTTTTAAATTAAAAATTTCCCCACTGCGTAATTTGGTCTATACAGCAAAAGGAAGTGTACAGTCACCCATCAATTTTCCCCCCTAAGTTTCACCACTAAGTAATTTGGTCCATACCGCAAAAGGAGGTGTACAATCACCCATAAATGTGACAAAAAAAGCCAGTTTCATATAACAAATTTCAGCACTACATAATTTGGCCCGTACCGCAAAAGGAGGTGTACAATCACCCATAAATCTGACAAAAAAAGCCAGTTTCATATAACAAATTTCAGCACTACATAATTTGGCCCGTACTGCAAAAGGAGGTGTACAATCAGGCTCGTACTGGCCCACCGGGTAGCCGGGGAAATCCTCGGTTGGCCAACAAGCTTCCTTGCTTAGAAGCTGTCTACAATAAGCTCCGCCCCCTGTACACAGTCGGATACATGCTGCCTGTGATTCAATCTAAAAGAGAAGGAGGGCTCCACACCAGCGCTGATTCATGGGAACAGACATGTTTTGTGTAATCAGCGCTCCTGGGCAGTAAGGCTGTTTCCGCATGATCTGATTTTCATAAAATCGCGGCAAAAAAACACGGCATTTTGCCATGATTTTATGTAAATTAGATCATGTGGAAACAGCCTTACTGTGACCAGGAGTGCTGATTGGTCTAAAACCTGTCGGTCAATAGCACTGACAGCCTCTCCTCCAATGAGGCAGCTCTGCTAGAAGGACTGCTGCCTGTGTGATCAGTCTGGAGCCCAGCCCTGGGGGAGAAGTCTGGCCCAGGACCTGGGGACACAACTATCAACATAGAGGACCATGAGGTGAGGAGGGAATCTACAAGTATTGTAATTGGTTTAAAAGAGTGCCTGCATGTATGACAGTGTGTGTATGTAAGAGTACATGTATGTATGATAGTGTGTGTATGAGGGAGTGCATGCAAGTATTACAGTGCCAGCATGTGTAGAAGCATGCGTGTAACAGAGTGCTGGCATGTGGAGAAGTATGCGTGTAACAGTGTGCCGGAATGTGGAGAAGTATGTGTGTAACAGAATGCTGGCATGTGGAGAAGTGTGCGTGTAACAGAGTGCTGGCATGTGGAGAAGTATGCGTGTAACAGTGTGCCGGAATGTGGAGAAGTATGTGTGTAACAGAATGCTGGCATGTGGAGAAGTATGCGTGTAACAGAATGCTGGCATGTGGAGAAGTATGCGTTTAACAGAATGCTGGCATGTGGAGAAGTGTGCGTGTAACAGAGTGCCGGCATGTGGAGAAGTATGCGTGTAACAGAGTGCCGGCATGTGGAGAAGTATGCGTGTAACAGTGTGCCGGCATGTGGAGAAGTATGCGTGTAACAGAATGCTGGCATGTGGAGAAGTATGCGTGTAACAGAATGCTGGCATGTGGAGAAGTATGCGTGTAACAGAGTGCCGGCATGTGGAGAAGTATGCATGTAACAGAGTGCTGGCATGTGGAGAAGTATGCCTGTAACAGAGTGCTGGCATGTGGAGAAGTATGCCTGTAACAGAATTCTGAAGAAATGGAGAACTCCAGTTTTCTTGCGGTGTAAATTCTTTTAATATTGAAATTGCGGCAAAATTCACACATGTAGAGTAGTGACGTTTCGGCCTTCACAAAATGGCCTTCATCAGACTGTGGCCGCTTGTCCGGGAATAGGAAGAGAGAGCTGCTGTCAGGAGTGGCAGGACTATGCAGGACATATATAGGGTGTTTGTTCAAAATGTGAGCAAATTACCTGTTTGGAATCGCACAACGAGTCTCTAAACAGACGAGTTGCAACACTGAAAGCCACTGACAATTTGGAAAAGAGTTTGCTGCTCACTGAGCAAGCACTCTATGGGGTAGATGTGGGGGAGGGTGGTAGCAAGGAGGCTGAGGAGAGTGAGGTAGTTAGCTGGGTAACAGTAAGAAAGCGGGGTAGAGGGAAGAGTGCCAGGGAGGCTAACCTTGATCTGACACACCCCAACAAGTTTGCACGTTTGGCAGATGAGGGGATGACAGTTCAGGGACGGCACTGCTGCAGCCGGACACTTCCTTTGCCAGTCAAGGGAATGTCAGCTCCAGTAAGCAGGGTACCAGAAGAGCAGGGCAGGCCAGACAGGCATTGGTAGGGGGAGACTCCATTATTAGGGCAACAGATAGAGTGATCTGTCACAAAGATTGTGATTGCCGAACAGTGTGCTGTCTTCCCGGCGCTAGAGTTCGAAACATCGCGGATTGACAGATTACTGGGAGGGGCTGGAGAAGACCCAGCGGTCATGGTCCATATCGGAACCAATGACAAAGTTAGAGGAAGGTGGAGAGTCCTTAAAAATGATTTCAGGGATTTAGGTCAAAAGCTTAGGGCAAGGACATCAAAAGTAGTACTTTCTGAAATACTGCCTGTACCACGAGCCACACAAGAAAGGCAGCGGGAGATTAGGGAGGTTACAAGTGGCTCAACAACTGGTGTAGGAAGGAGGGGTTCGGGCTCCTGGAGAACTGGGCCGACTTCTCTGTCGGCTACAGGCTCTATCGTAGGGACGGGCTGCACCTCAATGGGGAACGGGCAGCTGTGTTGGGGAGAAAGATGGCTAGAAGGTTGGAGGAGTGTTTAAACTAGGGACTGGGGGGGAGGGTAATTACATTATAGGAGGGGAAGATAGTGCAGATAGAGACACATAGACCTCTCAAATGTATGTATACTAATGCCAGAAGCCTGACTAACAAGACTGGTGAACAGGATGGTGATTAGTGATGTGTGAGGAGGACTATGACACAGTGGGAATAACTGAGACATGGCTGGATGATAGCTATGACTGGCCAGTTATTATAAAAGGCTACAGAGCACTAGTGAGACCTCATTTGGAGTATTCTGTGCAGTACTGGAGACCATATCTGCAGAAGGATATTGAAACTTTGGAGAGAGTTCATAGAAGAGCTACTAAACTAGTACAAGGATTGCAGGACAAAACTTACCAGGAAAGGTTAAAGGACCTTAACATGTATAGCTTGGAAGTAAGAAGAGACAGAGGGGATAGGATAGAAACTTTTAATTACATAAAGGGAATCATCACGGTAAAAGAGGAGAGAAAATTTAAAAGAAGAAAAACTACTACAAGAGGACATAGTTTTAAATTAGAGGGGCAAAGGTTTAAAAGTAACATCAGGAAGAATTACTTTACTGAGAGAGTAGTGGATGCATGGAATAGCCTTCCAGCAGAAGTGGTAGCTGCAAACACAGTGAAGGAGTTTAAGCATGCATGGGATAGGCATAAGGCCATCCTTCATATAAGATAGGGCCTGGGGCCATTCATAGTATTCAGCATATTGGGCAGACAAGATGGGCCAAATGGTTCTTATCTGCCGACACATTCTATGTTTCTATGGTTCTATGTTATAATCTGTTTAGAAAGGATCGTCAAAACCGGAGAGGTGGAGGGGTCTGCCTCTATGTGAAGTCCTGTCTAAATCCCGTAATTCGAGAATACATCTGTGAGGGACATGAACATGTGGAGTCAGTGTGGGTAGAAATACATGGAGCAAAAAACAATAATAAATTACTAAAAGGAGTGTATTATAAACCACCTAATATACCAGAGTCCACAGAAAATCTATTACTAAACGAGATAGACGAGGCGGCAAATCATAATGAAGTCGTTATTATGGGGGACTTCAACTACCCAGAGATAGACTGGGAAACTGAAAGCTGTACATCCCAAAAAGGAAACAGGTTCTTGGCAATAGCCAAAGACAATTACCTTTCCCAACTGGTTCAGGACCCCACTAGAGGGACGGCCATACTGGACTTAGTATTAACCAATAGACCTGATAGAACAACAGATGTGCAGGTTGGGGGACACCTAGGAAATAGTGATTATAAAGTAATAACCTTCCAATTATCCTTAAAACGAGAGTTTCTAAAGGGAGGAACAAAAATACCAGACTTCAAAAAAGCAAAATTTAGCCAACTAAGCGAGGCTATAGGCCTAACTAACTGGGATAAAGTCCTCAAAATTAAAAATACAACCACAAAATGGGAGATTTTTAAAAGCATTGTAACATATAATTGTGAGAGGTACATACCTTATAGGAATAAAAGGCTAAGAAACCAATGTGGATAAATAGAACCGTAAAGATAGCAATAAATGACAAAGAGAAAGCATATATATTACTAAAACAGGAGGGGAGCCAGGAAGCACTGATAAACTATAAGGAAAAAAATAGAATATAAAAAACGAATAAAAATTGCCAAACTAGAGAACGAGAGATTAATTGCCAAAGAGAGCAAAACTAACCCTAAAATGTTCTTCAATTATATAAATAGTAAAAAATATAAATCTGAAGGAGTCGGCCGTCTAGAAGTACAACAGCGACTTAAAAAGATTAAAATAGACAAATCACCAGGACCGGATGGCATACACCCCCGTATCCTAAGGGAATTAAGTGATGTCATAGCCAGACCTTTATTTCTGATATTTACGGACTCTATACTGACAGGGAATGTTCTACAGGATTGGCGCATAGCAAATGTAGTGCCAATATTCAAAAAGGGTCCAAAAACAGAGCATGGAAATTATAGGCCGCTAAGTTTAACATCTGTTGTTGTTAAACTGATTGAAGGGTTGCTAAGAGATGCTATCTTGGAGTATCTTAATGAAAATAAGCAAATAACGCCATATTAGCATGGCTTCATGAGGGATCGGTCATGCCAAACGAATTTAATCAGCTTCTATGAGAAGGTTAGTTCTAGACTTGACAGCGGCGAATCAATAGATGTTGTATATCTGGACTTCTCAAAAGCATTTGACACTGAACCTCATAGAAGGTTAGTATATAAAATGAGGATGCTCGGACTGGGAGAAAATGTCTGTATGTGGGTAAGTAACTGGCTGAGTGACAGAAAACAGAGGGTAGTTATTAACGGTACACACTCAGATTGGGTCACTGTCACTAGTGGGGTACCTCAGGGGTCAGTATTGGGGCCTATTCTCGTCAATATATTTATTAATGATCTTGTAGAAGGCTTGCACAGTAAAATATCTATTTTTGCAGATGACACTAAACTGTGTAAAGTAATTAACACTGAAGAGGACAGTTTTCTGTTACAGAGGGATCTGGATAGATTGGAGGCTTGGGCAGAGAAATGGCAGATGAGGTTTAACACTGACAAATGTAAAGTTATGCACATGGGAAGGAATAATGCAAGTCACCAGTACATATTAAATGGTAAAACGCTCAGTAACACTGACATGGAAAAGGATCTAGGAATTTTAATAAACAGCAAATTAAGCTGCAAAAACCAGTGTCAGGCAGCTGCTGCCAAGGCCAATAAGATAATGGGTTGCATCAAAAGGTAACATAGTCCTACCACTTTACAAATCACTAGTCAGACCACACATGGAGTACTGTGTACAGTTCTGGGCTCCTGAGAACAAGGCAGACATAGCAGAGCTGGAGAGGGTTCAGAGGAGGGCAACTAAAGTAATAACTGGAATGGGGCAACTACAGTACCCTGAAAGGTTATCAAAATTAGGGTTATTTACTTTAGAAAAAAGATGACTGAGGGGAGATCTAATAACTATGTATAAATATATCAGAGGTCAGTACAGAGATCTCTCCCATCATCTATTTATCCCCAAGACTGTGATGAGGGGACATCCTCTGCGTCTGGAGGAAAGAAGGTTTGTACACAAACATGGAAAAGAATCCTTCACGGTAAGAGCAGTGAGACTATGAAACTCTCTGCCTGAGGAGGTGGTGATGGTGAGTACAATAAAGGAATTCAAGAGGGGACTGGATGTATTTCTGAAGTGTAATAATATTACAGGCTATAGCTACTAGAGAGGGGTCGTTGATCCAGGGAGTTATTTTGATTGTATGATTGGAGTCGGGAAGGAATTTTTTTCACCTTAAGTGCGGAAAATTGGCTTCTGCCTCACAGGGGTTTTTTGCCTTCCTCTGGATCAACTTGTAGGAAACAGGCCGAACTGGATGGACAAATGTCTTTTTTCGGTCTTATATACTATGTTACTATGTTCATATAACAAATTTCACCACTACATAATATGCATTGCTGGACGGTGAATATATTTTTATTTCGCCACTAATACACGGCAAACTGGGCTTTCCAATATATCACTGCACTGCAGAACGTCAATTAGGCCCAAATTTGTTTTTTACTTTTACACAACAGGCTTTTTAACAGATATATGCAACACTGGACAGCGAATATATTTTTATATCGCCACTAATACACGGTATACAGGGCTTCCGAATATATCACTGCACCGCTGAGCGGCAAAGTTATTTTTTTCTTTTTCCACTAATATACAGAAAAAGGGGCTTTAAAAAGATAACTGCACCGCTGGGCGGCAATTTTTTTTTTATTTTTCCACTAATACATGTAAAAAACGCGCTTTAACCAGTCCCCGACCGCCGTATGCAGGATTGCGTCCTGCGGGCGGCCGGGATCTTCTGTTTGGACGCGCCGGGGCGTCATCTCGCGAGACGCGAGAGTTCCTGTGAACGTCTCGAGAGTTGGACTACAGCCTGCCAGCGATGATCAATCGCTGGCAGGCTGTAGATGCGATATAAATCGCATCAAACAGCTATATCAGACGCTGTTTTATGAACAGCGTCTGATATAGCTGCTACCTGGTCCTCTGGTGGTCCCATTTTCTGGGATCGACCACCAGAGGACCAGGTAACACAGTAAAAGTTGCACCAAACACTACACTAACCCCCCCACCCCCTCACCTATTAACCCCTTGATCACCCCATCTAGACCCCTGATCACCCCCTGTCATTGATCACACCCCTTGTAAGGCTCCATTCAGACGTCCATATGTGTTTTGCGGATCCGTGGATTCACGGATCCGTGGATTCACAGATCCGCAGATCCGATCCGCGGATCCTCAAAACACGGACACCGGCAATGTGCTTTCCGCATTTTGCAGATCCGCACATTGCCAGAACTATATAGAAAATGCTTTTTCTTGTCCGCATTGCGGACAAGAATAGGACATGTTCTATATTTTTGCGAACGGAAGTGCAGACTCGAAGCGCGGATCCGAATTCGGATCCGAGCGGGACAAAGTCTGTCCCCATAGAAATGAATGGGTCCACAATTCCGTTCCGCAAACAGAATTGCGGACGTGTGAATGGGGCATAAGGGTCCCTTATCACCGCCAGTTAGTTAGCTACTTGTTAGGTAGCTAGCGCCCAGCCCACCGCACCGCAGTCACTGATTTTGGCAGAGATTTTTTCATCCACATTGATCGATGCGAATGAAAAAATCTGTGCCGTTCATTTTTTTTTTTTTTTTCAGCGCAGAGGTTGAACGGAAAAAAAAAATCTCATTACCCGTATGCTCAATATAAGGAGAATCGCAGAAACTCCTAATGCTGGCCATACATGTAATGACTGCAGAGACCCTCAAATGCCAGGGCAGTACAAAAACCCTACATGTGACCCCATTTTAGAAAGAAGACACCCCAAGGTATTCCGTGAGGGGTATGGCGAGTTCATGGAAAATTTTATTTTTTGTCACAAGTTAGTGGAATATGAGACTGTAAAAAAAAAAAAAAAACAATTTCCGCTAACTTGTGCCAAATTTTTTTTCTGTGAACTCGCCATACCCCTCACAGAATACCTTGGGGTGTCTTCTTTCCACAATGGGGTCACATGTGGGTATTTATACTGCCCTGGCATTTTAGGGGTCCTAAGCGTGAGAATCCAAATGCGTAAAATGGCCTGTGAAATCCTAAAGGTACTCATTGGTTTTAGGGCCCTTTGCGCATCTTGGCTGCAAAAAGTGTCACTCATGTAGTATCGCCGTACTCAGGAGAAGTAGGGCAATGTGTTTTGGGGTGTATTTTACATATACCCATGCTGGGTGAGAGAAATATCTCTGTATATTGACAACTTTGAATAAAAAATGTAAAAAGTTGTCGTTTACAGCGATATTTCTCACACGCAACATGGGTATATGTAAAAATACACCCCAAAACACATTGCCCTACTTCTCCTGAGTTCGGCGATACCACATGAGTGACACTTTTTGCAGCCAAGATGCGCAAAGGGCCCTAAAACCAATGAGTACCTTTAGGATTTCACAGGCCCTTTTATGCATTTGGATTCTCACACTTTAGGGGCCCCTAAAATGCCAGGTGAGTATAAATACCCCACATGTGACCCCATTTTGGAAAGAAGACACCCCAAGGTATTCCATGAGGGGCATGGTGAGTCCACAGAATTTTTATTTTTGGCACAAGTCAGCGGAAATTTTTTTATATTTTTTTAATTTTGTTTTTACAAAGTCTCATATTCCACTAACTTGTGACAAAAATAAAATTTTACATGAACTCACCATACCCCTCACAGAATACCTTGGGGTGTCTTCTTTCCAAAATGGGGTCACATGTGGGGTATTTATACTGTCCTGGCATTTTAGGGGCCCCTAAAGGGTGAGAAGAAGTCTGGAATCCAAATGCGTAAAAATGCCCTGTGAAATCCTAAAGGTACTCTTTGGTTTTAGGGCCTTTACGCAGGCTGCAAAAGTGGCACACATGTGGTATCGCCGTACTCAGAGAGTAGGGCAATGGTTTGGGGTGTATTTTATATATACCCATACTTTGTGTGAAAAATATCTCTGTAAACGACAACTTTTACAATTTTTATACAAAGTTGACAATTTACAGAGATATTTCTCTCACCCAACATGGGTATATGTAAAAATACACCCCAAAACACATTGCCCTACTTCTCCTGAGTACGGCGATTCCACATAAGTGCCGCTTTTTGCAGCCTGGGTGCAAAAGGGCCCAAATTCCAACGAGTACCTTTAGGTTTTACATGGCGGCTCACAATTTAGCCTCGCCCAAAATGCCAGAACAGTAAACACACCCCACAAATGACTCCATTTCGGAAAGTAGACACCCCAAGGTATTCACTGAGGGGCATAGTGAGTCCGTCTGAGATTTTTTTTTTTTTGCCAGAAGTTATCAGAAATTGAAACTTTTTTTTATTTTTTTTCTCAGAAAGTGTCATTTTCCGCTAACTTGTGAAAAAAAATGAAATGATACATGAACTCACCAAGCCCCTCCGCGAATACTTTGGGGTGTCTTCTTTCTAAAATGGTGTAATTTGGGGGATATTTATACTATCCTGGCATTCTAGCACCTGAAGAAACATGACAGGTGCTCAGAAAGTCAGAGCTGCTTCAAAATGCCGAAATTCACTTTTTTGCACCATAGTTTGTAAACGCTATAACTTTTACCCAAACGAATAAATATACACTTATTGGATTTTTTTTTATCAAAGACATGTAGAACAATAAATTTAGAGAAAAATTTATATAAAAAATGTAGTTTTTTTTGAAAAATTTTACAACAGAAAGTGAAAAATGTCATTTTTTTGCAAACATTTCGGTAATTTTTGATTAATAGCAAAAAAAGTAAAAATGTCAGCAGCAATACAATACCACCAAATGAAAGCTCTATTAGTGAGAAGAAAAGGAGGTAAAATTCATTTGGGTGGTAAGTTGTATGACGGAGCAATAAACGGTGAAAGTAGTGTAGTGCAGAATTGTAAAAAGTGGCCTGGTCATTAAGGGTGTTTAAGCTAGGGGGGCTGAAGTGGTTAAAACAGATAACTGCATCGCTGAGCGGCAAATATTTTTTTCCTTTTTCCACTAATACACACAAAAAAGGGCTTAAAAACGGATAACTGCACTGCTGAGCAGCAAAGATATTTTTCCTTTTTCAACTAAAACACTGAAAAAAGGTCTTTAAAACAGATAACTGCACCACTGAGTGGCAAATATATTTTACTTTTGCCACTAATACACGACAAAAAGGGCTGTAATTTTCGCCCTTCACCACACAATGGTGCTAATAAGCCCTTTTTTTTCCACTAATACAAGCCAAAAAATGCTTAAGAACATATAACTGCACCGCACAAGGGCAAATAAAAGGTAGAAATATTTCCTTGTAATAAATCCCCAGTCAGTGCAGCAGGGTGTAATCGGATTGTTCCTATTACCCAGGCTGTCACCTCCCCGACTTAACCCTGTTCAACACAAATGTGGGTGGAATGATTCCTCCCTATCCTTTCCCTACACCTTGAGTAATCTTTCCCTGCACTTGTAAATCGTTTTTTTTCCACCACAATCAAGCCTTTCCTATCACTGTCCCTAGCACCTGCAGACACGTCTCTCCCTGCACTAAGCACACTGGTGAATGGCAGAATCTAAGGTGGCCACCGTATTTATAGGGCTGTGACATTACAGGGCTGGCTGGCTGCTGATTGGCTGCATGCATGGCATTATGGGTGATCCCGCCTTCCCAGAGTTCCTTGCCCCATGTCCTCACACGTGTAGCAGCCATATTAGGAAAAAATGCGATTCGTTACCACTAGTGTTGGGCGAGCATGCTCGGCCAAACACTAGTTCGTCTTGAGCATCGCGATGCTTAGCACATCGCGGTGTTTCGCCGAATACCGCGTGTGCTCGAACTCAATGCTCGAGTCTCCTCTCCGCACATTTGTTGGCTGCTACGCAGACAACAAACGTGCAGGTGAGTACTGCCATTCACTGTAATGCCGTAGCCATGTTAGCTGCTGGCATTACAGTGATTGGCTGGCCGGAACACGTCATCGGGTGCTATATAACACCCAATGACACGTGTTCGGCTCAGTCTTAGTCAGGGAGAGCTGGAGAGTGGAAGGGAGAGATAGTGTAAGGAGCGAAATGGGAATATTTAAGTTTTTATACTTGTTATAGACCCAAATGTCCTTTTAAGGACTATTGTGTGTGGCAGTAATATACATTTTTAGCGCAACTTGCGCTAAATTGCTAAAACTTGTTAGTTAGAGACCCAAAAGTTCTTTTAAGGACTATTGTGTGTGGCAGCAATAAATATTTGTAAAGCAACCTGCGCTAAATAGCTTGCAACTGTTTGACCACTGCAGACAGCGACATTATCTGCGCTACGTCTACTGTCTAACGTGTGCGCAGCCTAAAAATATCTGTGACCTCCAGTGCACTTTTTCCGTGGACTGTGTCCTCTGCGGACAGTTACATTACCTGCACTACATCTCCTGTATAACGTCTGTGTATCCGAAATATCAGTGACTTTCAGTCTAATTTTTTTGCTGCTGGTGGCAGCAACATTACATGCGCTACCTCTCCAGTATAACGTTAGCTCATCCGAAATATCAGTGACATTCAGTGTAATTTTTTTCGCCGCTGGTGACAGTGACATTATCTGTGCTACATCTCCTGTGTAACGTGTGCACAGACTAAAAATATCTGTGACATCCAGTGTACTTTTTCTGTAGACGGTCTCCGCTGTGTACTGTTACATTACCCGCGCTACATCTCCTGTATAACGTTTGCGTATCCGAAATATCAGTGATAGTCAGTCAAATTTTTTTGCTGTTGGTGGCAGCAACATTCCGTGCGCTACATCTCCAGTATAACGATGTTAGCGCATCCGAAATATCAGTGAAATTAAGTGTCATTTTTTTTGCCGCTGGTAACAGTGACATTATCTGCGTACATCTCCTGTGTAACATGTGCGCAGCCTAAAAATATCTGGTGGCAGCAACAATAACTTGCGCATCCTAAATATCAGTGACATTCATTCAGTGTAATTTTTTATTAGCCAGTGGTGAGAGCGACATTACTTGCACTATACCTCCTGTATAACATGTGCGCATCCTAAATATCAGTGACATTCATTCAGTGTAATTTTTTATTATCCGGTGGTGACAGCGACATTACTTGCAGTATACCTCTTGTATAACGTGTGTGCATCCTAAATATCTGTGACATTCATTCAGTGTAATTTTTTATTAGCTGTTGGTGACAGCGACATTACTTGTGCTATACCTCCTGTATAACGTGTGCGCATCCTAAATATCAGTGACATTCATTCAGTGTCATTTTTTATTTGCCGGTGGTGACAGCGACTTTACTTGCTCTATACCTCCTGTATAACGTGTGCGCATCCTAGATATCAAAGACAATTATTCAATGTAATTTTTTATTAGCCAGTGGTGACAGCGACATTACTTGCGCTATACCGCATCCTAAAAATATCTGTGACATTCTGCGTACTTTATTTGCGCATACACTTATAAAACATGCGTTACTGTACGTGTGACATACTTGCAAGCATACATACCATTTAATATTTGCAAGGCGAGCAGTAAGGGATGGGGAAGTGGCCGTGCTGCTGATAGTGTACACAGAGGACGTGGCCCTGGGTGTGGTGAAACTGTGCCTGCTGCCAGAGCACAAGAAAAACACTCATCTACGATACCTAGCTTCATGTCACAGTTTGAAGGATGGGACAGGACACTACTCTCGAAGTCAGACCAGTGCGACCAGGTGGTCGGTTGGATTGCAGCAGATAATGCTTCCATTGGGTTAAGCACCACCCTGTCTTCCACAAAGTCCAGTCTCAGTAGCCAAGAGTCTGGTCAACAGAATCCTCACCCTGATCCTCCTTGCTCCCACCATGGAGAGTCTTGGCAAACAAGTGATCACACACTCGGATATTCCGAGGAACTCTTTTTATCGCCATTTCTTAAATTGAGCCTCTCGCCAAGCCCGCTTGAAGAGGGACATGAAGGGATCTTGTGCCCTGATTCCCAAACTCTTGAGCACCAACAGTCAGAAGAAGATGATGGTGGGGAACGGCAATTAGTGTTTCACAAGGTGGATGATGATGATGAGACACAGTTGCCAATAAGTCAACCGCAATTAGTGTCTCAAAATGAGGATGAGACATATTTGTCAATAACTGAGGTTGTTTTTAGGTCAACAAGTCAGGAGGATGACCAGAGTGAGGAAGTGTAAGAGGAGGTGGCGGACGATGAAGTCACTGACCCAACCTGGTAAGGTGGCAAGCCGAGCAAGGACAGCAGTACAGAAGGGGAGGGATCCGCAGCACCGAAACAGGCTGGAAGAGGTGGGGTGGCAAAAGGGAGAAGGCGGGCTTCACCAAACAGGCCCAAAACTGTTCTCTGGAGCACCCCCTTTCAGAAATCTCATTTGCCAAGGGGTGGGTGTTCCGCAGTCTGGCGCTTTTTTGAGGAAAGTGCGGACGATAAAAGAATTGTCATTTGCAACCTGTACCGTACCAAAATGAGCAGGGGTGTGAACACTAGCAACCTCACCCCCATCAGAATGATCCGCCACATGGCATCCGCCACCCTAATAAGTGAGCTGAACACCTGGGTCCACAATCAGTGTCTGGGGTCACACCATTGCCTCCTCTTCCCCTGTGTTACGTGCTGGCCAATCCCCTGTCCAAGACGCAGGCCCCGATGCCTCCTGCCATGCACCTGGACCTTCGCAAGCACCATCAGCTAGCACATCCACTTCTGTGTCCCAGCGCAGCGTACAGATGTCTATACCCCAGGCCTTTAAACGAAAGCGCAAATACCCAGCCACCCACCCACAGGCCATAGCACTAAATGTGCACCTTTCAAAATTGCTGGCCCTGGAAATGTTGCCATGTAGGCTTGTGGACACTGAGGCTTTCCGCATGCCTAATGGTGGCGGCCGTCCCGCGTTACTCTGTCCCCAGCCGCCAATATTTTTCATGGTGTGCAGTCCCAGCCTTACACCAGCATGTGTCCCGTAACATCACCCATGCCCTGACCAATGCAGTTATTGAGAAGGTCTACTTATCGACTGACACATGGACAAGTGCTTTTGGCCAGGGACGCTACATTTCCCTGATGGCACACTGGGTGAAAATTGTGGAGGACGGGAGCGAGTTGTACCCTGGGATGGCACAGGTGCTACCGATGCCAAGGATTGCAGGCCCTACATCTATCAAGGTTTCCGCCGCCACCTACGTTAGTGGCTGCAAACCCCCCCCCCCTTCTCCTCCTCCGCCTTCTCCACCTCTGAATAATCATCTTGCAGCACCAGTCAGCCATCAGTCAGTAGCTGGAAACAGTGTAGCACTGCAGTGGGGAAACGGCAACAGGCCATGCTTAAACTGATCTGCTTAGGTGACAAACAGCATACCGCCGCAGAGCTGTGGAAAGGGATAAGGGACCAGACTGAGCTGTGGCTCTCGCCACTCAACCTACAACCAGGTACGGTTGTGTCTGATAATGGCCGTTACTTGGTGGCGGCTTTGGAGCTCCGCAAGTTCACAAACATACCATGCCTAGCCCACGTGTTCAACCTATTGGTTCAGCGTTTTCTCAAAACCTACCACAATTTTCCTGAGCTACTGGTGAAGGTGCGCTGCATGTGTACCCATTTACGCAAGTCATCGACAGCTTCTGCCGGTCTGGCAACGCTGCAGAAGCGCTTGCAATTGCCAGCTCACCGACTGTTGTGCCACTTGAGCGCATGCTGGAACTCGACGTTCCACATGTTGGCCAGGCTTTGTGAGCAGCAGAGGGCAGTAGTGGAATACCAGCTGCAACATGGTCGTCACCTTTCCAGTCAGCTTCCGCTCTTCACAAGCGACGAGTGGGCATTGATGTCTGACCTCTGTGAGGTTTTACGCAACTATGAGGCATCAACACAGATGGTGAGTGGCGATAACGCTATTATCAGCGTAACATCCCACTTCTGTGTCTACTCAAACGCTCGCTGCTCACAATTAAGGCGGATGCTTTGCATGGGGAAGAGGTGGAAATGGGGGAAGACAGTACACAGAGTAATAGCCACCCTCAGTTCGTCTTCTCAGCACAAATTGGATGATAAGGAGAAGGAGCAGGAGACGGTTGCCTCCGCTACAGAGGGGAGTACCCATAAAAGTTTTATTCCATCTATTCAGCGTGGATGGGTAGAAGAGGAGGAAGAGAATGAGGAGATTAAGAGTCATCCTCCTGATGAGGACAGCGAAGTCTTGTCTGTTGGGACTCTGGCACACATGGCTGACTTTATGTTAGGCTGCCTTTCCCGTGAGCCTCGTGTTATACGCATTTTGGCCAACACCGATTACTGGTTGTTCACTCTTCTCGATCCCTGCTACAAAAAGAACTTCTCATCTCTCATTCCTGTGGTGGAGAGGATGAGCAAAATGGTGTAATACAAGAAGGTCCTTGTGAAAAAATTGCACCAAAAATTTCCAGCTGACAACGCTGGCTGCAGAGTACGTAGTTCCTTGGGAGGAGGGGAGACAAGGGGAACACACAGCAGTTCCAACAGAGGCAGGGCAACACTCTCCAAAGCCTGGGACAGTTTTATGACACCCCGCCAGCACCCTCAACCTGATGTGTGGCCTAGTGTCACAAGGAGGGAAACATTTTGGAAGATGGTGAAGGAGTACGTAGAAGACCGTGTCAGCGTCCTCAGTGATCCCTCTGTGCCTTACAACTATTGGGTGTCCAAGCTGGACACATGGCACAAACTGGCACTCTACGCCTTGGAGGTGCTGGCCTGCCCCGCTGCCAGCGTTTTGTCAGAGCGTGCATTTAGTGCTGCTGGGGGCATAATAATGGGAAGCGCATCCGCCTGTCAACTGAAAATGCTGACTGGTTGACTCTTAAAAATGAACAAGGCCTGGATTGCTCCTGACTTCTCTACTCCACCAGAGGAAAGCGGCTGAACATAAAGGCACTCTAAATGTGGCTTTTATGGTGTATTAAATACAGTACTGTATTTCCATGCACCCCTTCCACCACTAAAAAGGTATATGATTCAATCTCCCTTTTCTCGTCCTCCTCCTCCTACTCCATAATATCAACATGCTTACTAGGCTACCCGTGCTCCTTAAGTTTTAGAGGGTCTGCTAAGCAGTGGGCCCTCACCCATAATTTTTTTGAGGGTCACAAGCAGGCCCTCCCCCATAATGTTTTAGAGGGTCAACAGCAGGCCCTCAACCATAATGTTTTAGAGGGTCACCAGCAGGCCCTCAACCATAATGTTTTTGAGGGTCACCATCAGGCCCTCAACCATAATGTTTTTGAGGGTCACCAGCAGTCCCTCGCCCATAATGTTTTTGAGGGTCACCAGCCGGACCTTGTTCAAAATGTTTTAGAGGGTCACCAGCAGGCCCTCGCCGCTAATGTTTTAGATGGTCAGATCAGCAGCAGGCACTCGCCCCTAATGTTTTAGAGGGTCATCTCTGCAGCAGGCCCTCACCCATAATGTTTTAGATGGTCAGCTCGGCAGCAAGCCCTAGCCCTTAAATGTTTTAGATGGTCAGCTCAGCAGCAGGCCCTCACCTCTAATGTTTTAGATGGTCAGATCATCAGCAGGCCCTCGCCCCTAAATGTTTTAGATGGTCAGATCAGTAGCAGGCCCTCGCCCCTAATGTTTTAGATGGTCAGATCAGCAGCAGGCACTCGCCCCTAATGTTTTAGAGGGTCAGCTCAGCAGCAGACCCTCACCCCTAATTTTTTAGATGGTCAGCTCAGCAGCAAGCCCTCGCCCATAAAGTTTTAGATGGTCAGCTCGACAGCAGGCCCTTGTCCCTAATGTTTTAGAGGGTCACCAGCAGGCCATCAATCATAGTTTTTAAGAGTGTTTATGATGTCCTCCTTTATGTTTAATAAAGGGTGTATTGTAGTGCCGATTCCTTGTAATTTTTGGCAGCCCTTTCACTTGCATTGGCCATCCAAGTGCATTGGCTTTATGAGTGTAGGAGTCCCTCTACCTGAACAATTGTACCACAATGTGAATGAGGCCCTCCTTTATGTGATATACAGATTGTATTGGAGTGCCTCTTCCTTGTAATTTTTGGCAGCACTTGCACTTTATATACAAGTAAATATACAGGAAAGAATGTTTCCTAACAATTTTTCCTCTAAAACCGATTTTATCTTCAGTTTTGTGCATATTATTGTCAGTCAGTAAAAGTGGCGTACTACTCGGACAACATCCTTCCCAGCAGCGACATGGGAGTCCAAGATGCATCCAGACATCCTCCCCATGCTCTTCCCGAACAATTTCAGTGGTGTTTCCATCAATTTCTGACCTTTTCCTGTGAACCAGACACCCTACCCTCTTAAGAGCAGGGGGTGCCTGGTTTAATGCTTGGGGGTTCTCCCATTGACTTCCATTGTGCTCGGGTGCTCGGTAGAGTACTCGAGCATCCCGAGGTGTACTACTCAAGCACCCAAGCACTTTGGTGCTCGACCAACACTAGTTACCACGAATCGTGAGGAAATTCGGCTTCGGTGCGAATCGAATTTTTCCTGAAATTTGGATCGAATTCCACTTCGTCAGCTTTGATTTGCTCATCTCTAACACCTATATTAGGAAGCTGGCTTACATTTACACTGGCGCTGAATGTGCCAAAGTTATGTAGAGGCCTACGTCTATACAAAACTCTGGCCGATCCACTGCCAGCGCAGGGGTTATTAATAAATGACCCCAACAGTTTCTACTGTCAGAGCTGGCCTGGAATAGAAATTCAGCCCTGGCATTTTAACAAACAGACTGGCGCATTTAATGTGTGGTGAATGTATGATATGCTTGCGTCCTCTCCGGTGCTATTAGAATACTTGAATGGACATTACAGTCAACACTACCAAACATACAGAAAAATACAACACCACATACCTATTACATCCAATGACATTGATGTTGTCTATCCTCATCTTCTCCATTCGGCCCAGACAAATATTAGGACTTCTTTAAAGGGACCCTATCATCAACTTTGTGCTGCCAATACTAACGGCAGCATTAAGTAGAGACAGTTGAGTTGACTTCAGCGGTCTGTCATTTAAAAGTTAAATGTAAGTGGTTGCCGAGAACCAACATCACAATCATTGCAGACTGGGTCTGGAAAAGAGTCACGGCCACCTGAGAAGAGTCATGGTTATTCATAAATTCCTGCTCTTCCTGCCCACCTGCTGATGATTGACAGTCTTCTACCTAGTTTTCTCCCTTTCTCTCTAGGAGAGAACTGCCAATCATCAGCAGATGGGTGAGAGAGCAGGAGATTATAATAACCATGACTCTTATCACGTAGATTTTATTATTTTCAAGGCCTGAACTGCAATAATTATGATGCTGGTTCTCAGCAACCACTTACTTTTAGCTCATGAGTGACACACAGTGGAAATCAGCATTTCTGTCACTATTTTATGCTGCCCTCAGTGAGGTCAGCATAAAGTTAATGACAGGTTCCCTTTAAGCCATGTTTTATCTCTGCAGAGTTTTCCACAAAAACATCTTAGATACTTCACTTTCCCATCATCCTCCCCTTCCTAGTGCCCCAACAGAGTTATCCTGCTGCTATCCCCAATACTGTACCTGCTGTGCTCCTCGATACCCACAAATACTATACCGAAGAAGTAACAGTACCATATAGATTGTCTTCCTATACCATGAGTGCTCCCAAAAGTTCCAGCCATTATGATTCTCTCCCAGAATGCTCTCATTACTACAGTGTTTATGGTCCTCATTAGTGACCCATAAATATTAGTGCTATACATATTGTTCCAATAATAAATATGGCCCTCACAGTGTCCCCAGTAGTAATAATTTTATCATATCATAGGCGAAGTAAAAGCTAATGTGCTGTTGTTTAGTTAACATATTATTATTACAAGGTTTTTGATGTGTAATATAAAAAGATCCCAAATCTGGTCTCAGGTGTGTTATATTGTGTCACAGACTAGGCTTAAAGCCGTAGGCTATATTATTTATGTAGTATTGTCCAATGGGGCTGTCTCATTGATCTCCCTTGCCTGGAACCTTCTATAAGTCGCCCATGGACGCTAAAGTGCTTAAAATTTAGCATGGTTGTGAAATTCCCAGAAGGATAAATCTTCTAGTCTGTAAATCATTCTACAGTGTCTCCGTCACAAAAAGCCATGTGTGTAGTGGACAGAGCTACGGATAGGTCATCAATATAAAATGATCAAAAAGCTTTTATTTTGCATTATTCCTGTGGTATTATATGACTTCATTATCTCTGTACTAGGAGACCTTAAAGGGGTTTTGCCATCTCATACAATGTGGGCATATCGCTAGGATATGCCCCCATTATCTGATAGGTGCAGGTCCCACCTATGGGACCCGCACTTACATCGGGAACAGAGCCGATGCGCAGCCGACCTCCTATCATTTCTATATGGCCGCCGAAAATAGCCTAGCTATTGGCCCCATAGAAATTAATAGGACCTGTGGCCGCACAAGCACTGTGCACTCCCATTCACTACTTTGGGGAGAATGATTGGTGGTGGCTGGACTCAGGGAAACCTGGGGTCCTCCAGCCACCACCTTTCCCACCCCGTTCTCAGTGTAGGTGGGGATCCAGAGGAGGGACCCGCACCTATCAGTGAATTGAGGCATATCTTAGCAATATGCCCCCATTATCTCAGATGGGAGTACCATTTTAACAGTAAAATGCTACACACAAGAATATGGTATACTTACTGTCAGCATTGATCGTTGCAGCATTGCTCCCCTCTATCTTCCCAGATTAGAAAATAATCTGACTGGACAAATGCTGTTCCTGAAGAGTATGTCCAATGTTAAAGGTAGGACTAACACTAACATATGCCATGACGCTCTGTTCACTGGAGGTTCTTACCTCTGACACCCCCCTGATCCAAAGAATAAAGGGATCATAACATTTACTTTAGCTAAAATTCAATAAAGTTAAGAATAAATTCTTTACACAAATAATAAACCTAATATGATATAATGTAATACATTATAAGTTAAAATATCAATATATGACTCTTCTCTATGCATGTCTTGCTCTCTTCAAACCTTTCAAAAGATGACTTTTGAAAATCTAAAATCTATTAAAATCTATTTTTTTAAATCTATTAAAATCTATTTTTTGACACATACTCACTTTCTTTCGAACATATTGTAAGTAAAATCATTAGTGCTAAATCAGAAGAGAGACATCCTGTGCTAGGCTTCAAGAATGCTAAGAATGACTCCCACGGTCCTCGGCAGTAGCAGGGAATATGGAGACAATCGCACAAGCAGGCATCCGGTGATTGCTAAGTTGGCAGAAAAAAAAAACTAAAAAACCTCAACGGTCAGGTTACGAGAAAACAACGGAAAATAACATGTGTTGTGGATATTCACCAGATACAAACTTCCATTAAAGAGGTGGGTTCATTTCTGACAACATATATTCAAATGAGGTGGCTGCCTATAAGCAACAAATCAGAAAGACACTGCTAACAAAAAGCCATCAGAAACTGTTTGTTTCGCCAACACACTAATAACAAATTTATACATAAGCCATGAAAAGAACTGTATTTTGCTGTTTTCCTTAGTTTTTTTTCTACTTTTAACTTAACAGGCTTGGTTAACATGTAAGGATTTTGACCTGATGAGATGGACATCTTGATAATTTTAAACAATAACCTGGTTATTGGTTATTTTCTGTACAAATGCCATGCATTGATTTATAACTGTTTAGTTCCTGAGACCACGTTGAAAGGTGAGTTTTAATATCTGTTGACATGGTGCAGAGCTACATGGCAGCTGTTGCTATGGTGCTGTGCCTGTGGGTTGGTGCTGCCCAGTGCCAGGGGGGCTTAGTCTGACAGCAGGGATGCTGTTGGACTGCTGGATGGCGCTGCCTGCTGGCGTGGTGGTGCAGCGGTGGTGGTTTCCATGTGGCACTGCACCAATTTAGAGTAGGTACCCACTTGTAGAGGCAACCTTGGCGTGGTGAGTGGGCCTATGCATTTTGATCAAAGTGTATACTAATGCCTCATGTACGCTATGTAGATTAGGACTTAGTATACTATTATTTACGCTGAGAAGCTATATGAATTATGCTGCTAAGCAATAATAGATCAATGCATAGCAGAGGGATGTGTGATCAATGCTTTTTTCTCTTTTTTTTGTATTGGTTATTTTCTAACTAGGAGGAAATATAAAACTGTGCTCCCACCACATTCCAAAAATGTAAGGATGATTACCTTACAATCATTGCTTAGACTATAATGTATGGATAACAATGAGATAACTCAACTTGATTTTTCATGCTTCACGACATTAAATAACTACTACATGTACAGATGGGTTGCAATCCAGAGATATGATTTAGCAATTCAACCATTTGTTTAAACTGCATCTCCGGGTTGCAAACCGCCTATACTTGTGAAAGTTATTCAACATTGTGATGAGGCTAAAATCATAGTAACATAGCAAATAGTGTGGAGAAACGTCAAAGTAAAAAATTATTGCATTTGCAAGTCTTTATGCTGAATGATGAGTCCAATATAAGGTATATTGTCAACCTGGCCATAGACAAAATTTACAGAGAACACACTTGGCACAAATGAGCATACATAGGAAGGTATTTCTAATGAACTCCCAGGACCCCAGCCAATTAGCTGTTTGAAGAGGCTGGGTCACTCACCTTCCTAGGCCAGTGATGTCACATTCATTAGTCACATGGCCTAGGCACAGCTCAGTCCCATTCAAGTGAATGGGGCTGAACTGCGATCCCAAGCACAGCCACTATCCAATGGACGATGCTATGCTTGGTAGGCTGAAAGGGATCGCTGTGCTCCCCTCTTCGAACAGGACATCAGACCCCCACAGATCACTTACTGATATCCTACCCTGAGGATAACTCGTCAGTATAAAGCACTTGAAAAATTATGACCTATCCTCTCTAAGCTCTAATGCAAGTTTATGAGAGATGATAACATTGCATTTGTTTGGGCTGAGTTTCTCCACTCCACCTCTCACACTAGAAGTTTCTAGTTCAGCTAGAAACTGTATATAAGGAGAGCAGTCAGATGCCCTATTGTTCTGCAGTTAGGGATCAGGGGTTCGAAGAGACTCATGCCAGACCATGGGTTGCCAGCCCTGTGACCAAGATGTCAGCCGGACTACTGAGCCACAGACCGTGGGCCTCTAGCCTTTGGCCATGGTACCAGCCTTCTGAGAGAGAGATTGAGAGAGAGAGAGAGACAGCCAGCTCAGTCCATTCCTCAACATCAAAGTTCAAACCCTTCTTCTGCCCAGGAGGAAACTGGAGAAGCCAGCCCAGTGCCTTAGCTGTATTGTTTTGCATTTGAGTTCCTCTTGTAAAGGGGCAAACTCGTTAACTGCAGACCCTGACACTCTGGACATATTTCCAATTGGGGTGCACCACGCTTTATCACCCCTTCCAGAGAGCAGCAAAATGTGGAGACACCTTGACATGTCCAGGGGACCCAGCATAGCATTGGGGCCAGGGGTGTAGCTAGAAATGACTGGGCCAAATAGCAAAACATTTTTATGGGCACTCCCTCCTGCATCTCCCACCCCCACATACCTATCAGACCTCCCACCCCTTCCAGAGCTCCCACCCAAACACCCCTCCAGGTCCTCCCACCCCAACATCCCCATACCCCTCCCTAGATCCCCCTAAGTGTCATCCACAGATCTCCCTTAAGTGTCCTCCACAGATCCCCCATCAGTGTCATCCACAGATCCCCCATCAGTGTCCTCCACAGATCCCCCATCAGTGTCCTCCACAGATCCCCCATCAGTGTCCTCCACAGATCCTCCATCAGTGTCATCCACAGATTCCCCTAAGTGTCATCCACAGATCCCCCATCAGTGTCCTCCACAGATCCCCCCATCAGTGTCCTCCACAGATCCCCACATCAGAGTCCTCCACAAATCCCCTATCAGTGTCCTCCACAGATCCCCATCAGTGTCATCCACAGATCTCCTCCCCGCCCAGAGCCGCCTACTAGCTAATTTATTCTGCACTTGCCTCTGTGAAATTTAGGAGAAGCGCCATAATCTCGAACAGACGCACTGGCAGAGGCCAGGAAGACGGCGCATGTGCACTTCGATGCCTCTGCTGCCAGTGCGCTTGTGCGAGATTACGGCGCTTCTCTTCAATTTCACAGAGGCAAGTGCAGTGAATAAATTAGCTAGGAGGCGGCGCTGGGCGGGGAGGAGCAGTGCTGGCACCCCCAGTAAGAGCAGGGCCGGCGCGTCCTATAAGCGGACTAGGCCGCCGCATAGAGCGCCCCTTGGCAAGGGGCGCTGCTAGGAGCGCCGACCCTGCCTCATGCTGCAGCCGCCCGAGCGCTCTGTATAGAGCCTCAGGCGGCTGCAGCACTGCCTGGGCTGGTGCGTCCATGAGGGCGCACCGCCCGGGCACAGCAAGAGGAAAGGAGCTGACAGGAGGGAAGCGCTCAGCGCTCCCTCCTGTCAGTCCATTGTAGCGCGGCCGAGCTCTTTATGGCCGCGGGTACAGGAGCATGTGTCTCCTGTACCCGGCCGGACTGACATGAAGTGCGCACACAGTGTGCACTTCCTGTCAGTCCATCAGGGTACAGGAATCTAAAGCTCCTGTACCCGTGGACCATAAAGCGCTCGGCCACGCTACATTACAGGTGGGGGAGAGAGGGGGGAGAATGACAAGAGGGGGAGAAGAATGACAAGAGGGGGAGAAGAATGACAAGAGGGGGAGAAGAATGACAAGAGGGGGAGAAAGAATGACAAGAGGGGGAGAAGAATGACAAGAGGGGGGAGAAGAATGACAAGAGGGGAGAGAAGAATGACAAGAGGGGAGGAAGCATGACAAGAGGGGGAGAAGAATGACAAGAGGGGAGGAAGCATGACAAGAGGGGGAGAAGAATGACAAGAGGGAGGAAGAATGACAGGGGGAATGACAAAGGAGGAGGGGTGAAGATTGACGGGGGGAGAATGACAAAGGAGGGGGGTGAAGAATGATAAGGGGGGGGGGCAAACTTTTCTTTTGCCTAGGGCGGCAAAAATCCTTGCACCGGCCCTGAGTAAGAGGGGTAGCAGAACATCACGGAACACCAGCCCTAAATCATCAGCCGGCAGCCTGGGCCCCCAGTGGCGTAGGGCCCCATAGCCATTGCTATGGCTGCTATGGCGATCCCTATGCCACTGATTGGGGCCACCTCAAATCTGGCCACTAATACATTGCTTATGTTTTTTTGTACACTGTGGGCAGTAACTTCATCTGGAAGTCTTTTGTGCAGCAATGTTACATAACACATTTTCAAGATGTTCAAGGTCTAAGGTTTAAGTTCACCTAGCTTTCAAAGAAAAAAAGAGATCAAAAGTTGCTTGTGTTTCCTTTTACTAGTCTTTACCAACAAACAACTTTCAGTTGTGCTCAATAGGACTACAGGCAGGAAAGAGTCCACTTTGAAATAGTTGCATTGTCTTTAACTACTGAAATAGGAAGTCAGAAAACTCATTGGTGTTGAATTATAAATATTAGACTACCAAAAGAGACACATAGTGAGACATTTGTGTTAAATTTATTACAGTGGCACACTCTGTGTGATAAATTTGATCTGTCAATCTAAATATTTTAGACACTTTTAAATCACTTCTTGGCTGCCTTACTTTACATTAATATTTTTCACCAAAATAATGTCACATTCGGTTATTAAATCAGGGCATGGAACAAATAATAAATTTGGTATATGGCATGCATGCAGTTTTTTGGCACAGTTTGGGCTAGAATTCTAGCGTGTTGTAGCTTAGCATGTCAGCTTATCCGTATAAAGCCAGGTACTTAAAAGGGTTGTCCAGTCTAGGAGTCAACTAATGTAATCCTCCGATTCTTTGCTCAATTAAATGGAAACACTCGTCTGTCTGCATTCTCACACAACATGGACTAGACTACCAGTAGACCGTGCCTTGCCATCCTAGCATTTGACTTCTGAGAACTACATATGAATGGCTTCAATAGTCACGGGACCAACCCGAAAATGGGTCCATGGTGTCCGATTGGCAGGTCTGCATACCGCTGTTTTTTTTTTAAATTGGGCACAGGTTTCCGAGGATTGGGTTGGTCAGCTCCTAGACCAGTCAATCATTTTAATCATATATGTAATATTAGTTTGCACATGTAAATTGTAAAAAGATCATAATGAGACCTTTTACTTCTATACAGACAGCAGGACAGAACTGTATACTGTATTCATATTCTTTCCATAGATACAAATGCTGAATTCTACTAATAACAGCATAAGTCAATGTACAGTAGGGAGAACTGAGACAGACATGACATCATGACAGAGGCCTTTATAGTCAGTGATGTCCATCCAGTACTGCCCGTCAGAGAGCCGCTGTGATTCTGGTTGTTTAGGCTTTTAAATGCTGAAACCAGTCCAGGAGTTAATTCTAGAGGAAATGTGGTTATTCTAAACCCAACCCAAATAATAGGTGCAATTATTGTAACAGTCATATATGACAACATGGTATAGCTGAAGACTGGGAGAACAGAGACCAGCGGGAGACTATTGAAGCATTGCCACAGGAGCTCCAGGCAGGGGATGAGCTTGGGTTTTCTATCTTATGTGCTCAGCTGTTTTCCAAGGGGAAATCTGCAAAAAAAAACCACATAAAACCTGCACAATTTAGTGTATATTTGCCGCTGTAGACTTTCCTGCATCTTCTCCAAATTTGATGCACTATTTTTTTGAAGCAAATATGGACATGTAGATAAGTTGTAAACATTCCTTAATCCCCCATTCCAATTCATATCCCATTCCAGCTCACATATTTTAGGAACAGGGAGCTACAAGACATAGGAGGGTGCCCTTACCATTTTACTGTATAGGATGGGAAATGTCTGATGGCAGTTCTGTAGGTAGGTGTCAATCAAAGTGGAGAGATGAATTAAGTAGAAGGTACAATTGAATACAATATCTGAGAAGACAACTGGGAAATTCGTGTAAGCATTTGTCTCTACTTCATTAACAGCAGGGCCATGTCTGCAGCCTGGAATTAAGACAAAGTGATTTCCATATTAGTATTCCTCGTTGCAGAACATGAAGTAATGGGGAAAAAACTTTAAGAATTCCACAAATATCTGTGCTTAAAGGGGCATTCACACCATTTCTGTGTAACACCCATGAAACCAGTAAATTAAACTGTTATTTGGCAGGTTCAGATATCATTGGTAGAGATGAGCGAATTTTTTTACAAATTCGATTCGCCGGTTGGCCGAATTTTTCTGGAAAAATTTGGTACGATCTGAATATATTTGCGGTGAATTACATTTAAAAAACGGCTATTTCCTAGCTGCAGAGAGCTTTTATAGTGGTGTAGAACACTGTGCCTTGCAGTAACACTCATAAGGAGTGAAATAATATTGTGAGTCAGTATGACATGCAGATGACAGGCGTCAATCTTAGAATCACTGCACGCTTCACTTATTTGGGCAGTCACGGGGCCAAACGAACCAAATAACTCAAGTATGAATTCAGCCTTACAGATTGATGTTAGCGCCAAGAGGAAGCACACTCATTTTACACCGTCGACAGCTGATTCCACATAGATCTCTACAGAACCTGTTCTATTAAACGCTTATAGAAGTAGAGCCCCCTGACAGAGTGGAGTGGATGTCAGCAGTAAGTTTGTGTTGACGTCACTTATTAATTTGCCCTTCCTCTGATCCGTCAGAACAATAACCAACAATCACAAAAAACGGATCCTGTCTGTGGAGCATCCGCTTTCACTCGGTCAGCATTTGCTCAATAATCCATCAGTATTGCTAATGCCCCAAAAAACAGGAGTGGATCTAAAACAGAGATCACACGTGAACGGAATATTTGCATGTCTTCTGTGTTTTGTACCCACTCCTGCTTTTGGCAACCAAATCTGATGGGACCATACAGGCCTTACAGCTGCTACACAGACAGGATCCGTTGTGCGTCTCATTTTTCCTTCCTTCTGACAGATCAGAAGAATAAATGATGTCAGCCAGGCCGAAAGGCAAAGTAGTGGACCAGTCATGAAGTGGGGAGGGTGGGAACAGCATGAGAAGTCGCCAGAGTGGACCTATGACATAGTGGTGAGGTGGAAGCAGCATGAGGAGACCACAGAGTGGTGCAATGACACAGTCTGGAGGTGGAAGCAGTATGAGGAGGCCACCGAGTGGCACAATGACACAGTCTGGAGTTGGCAGCATCAGGAGAAGGCCACCGAGTGGCACAATGACAGAGTCTGGAGTTGGCAGCATCAGGAGAAGGCCACCAAGTGGCACAATGACAGAGTCTGGAGTTGGCAGCATCAGGAGAAGGCCACTGAGTGGCACAATGACCGAGTCTGGAGGTGGCGACAGCAGCAGCATCAGCAGGATACCACAGAGTAGCAAGGTGACATAGCGTGGAGATAGCAGCAGCAGCATCAGGATACCACAGAGTGGCAAGGTGACATAGTGTGGAGATCGCAGCAGCAGGATCAGGATACCACAGAGTAGCAAGGTGACATAGTGTGGATATGGCAGCAGCATCAGGATACCACAGAGTAGCAAGGTGACATAGTGTGGAGATGGCAGCAGCATCATCAGGATACCACAGAGTGGCAAGGTGACATATTGTGGATATGGCAGCAGCAGCATCAGAATACCACAGAGTGGTAAGGTGACATATTGTGGAGATGGCAGCAGCAGCAGGATACCACAGAGTGGCAAGGTGGCATAGTGTGGATATGGCAGCAGCAGCAGCATCAGGATACGACAGAGTATGAAGGTGACATAGTGTGGAGATGGCAGCAGCAGCATCAGGGTACCACAGAGTGTGAAGGTGAGATAGTGTGAAGATGGCCGCAGCAGCAGCATCAGGATACCACAGAGTCTAAAGGTGACATAGCATGGAGATTGCAGCATCAGGAGACCACAAAGTGACCCAGTGACAGAGTGGGGAGGTGGGTGGCAATACCAGTACTCGCTGACGAAGGTGGGTGAAAGAAGGAGCACTTGGCATCAGATGTGTGGCATCAGGCGGGTGGCAGAATCAGAGTAGTAGCTGAGGCAGGTAGCCAGAAGAAACGGTATCTCTTTTCAAGGTTTGGGTGAGGCGGCATGGATGATCCAATCAAATGCATCAGGAATTGGTGGGTGGAAATCCTGGCTGATACATGCCTGATTCATCTTGACAAAGGTCAGTCTCTCCACATTTTGGGTAGACAGGCGAGTTCTCCTTGGGGTAACTATGGCCCCTGCCGCACTAAACACCCGCTCTGATGCCACACTACTGGCCGGGCAGGACAGCTTTTCCAGGGCAAACTCTGCCAGTTGCGGCAGTTTTGCTGCCCAGTAGGCCAGCGGATCTTCAATGATGGCTGGCAGGATGCTGTCCAAGTATGCCACCACCTGTTGGTTCAGGCCCTGCTCCAGGTCTACCTGCTGCTGCTGGTGAGTAGTTTCTTCACTATGTGGGTGAAGAAAGCTGCTCATCAGCGAATGTAGACTCAGGCTGCTGCTGATGGAGCTGGTACTGCTCCTACCTCTCCTCTGGCTGTTCCTGCTCCTCCTCTCCTGTCAGCTAAGTAGAAAAAGCACCCATTTAGCTACACATTGCCTGTGCTCCAATGTCCTCCTCCCCCTCCTCCTCCTATTCCAGTTCAGCCCCCACAGGGCTCATGTGGCCGTGAAATCTAGGCACCAGGTCTCCTGTCCCCTGACCAGCCATTCATAGTTTTCATGCATAGTCAATTTGCTTTATGTATAATTCTATGTTGATTGTGTAACATAGTGGCCGTTTACATACATTGCAGCTATTCACATTAGAAGTTTGGTCTACTTCAGATTCCATAGTTTATGACCTATGAACTTAGTGACATCATCATCCTTGCACACAGCAGCCATTTTCCTCATTCACAGTCATCCCTGCCTGAGGTAGCACATGGTGTGGAAGCCTATGGAGTCATCCTCCACATCTAAGCCAATGGTAGCATCGCTGGTATGCCTCATTACTGCCTGTTTGCATCTGTTTGTATATTGTATTTGCATGTCTTTTCCTGCTCCTGTACAGCAGCTGTAGTTATCAGTTAGGGACCATGCCTGTTATGCAGATAGGATAACATGCTCATGGTTAGATCTGTATTTGTGTTTATATGTGCATTGCTATGCACAGTAATGTATGATATGCATTGCTGTATGTCAGACCCCTTTAGTAAGCGCATTCTTTTTCTGTTCCCCAGTTTGACTGCGTATATGTATACCCTTGCAAAAAAGACAAAGTTGGACGATACTCAATTGTCAATTCATTGCCAGGATAAGGTTTAGCTGTCTGTCGAGCTATGTACCTTCACACATAAGGAGGACAGAACAGTTACCACCATCTGTTCCAGGGCATGAAGCATTGGAATGACGTCGTTCATCCCTTACTCCTGGCGACTGACAAATAACGTGGCGTCCTCAAAGGGCATGGGCGTAGCTATAGGGGGTGCAGAGGTAGCAGCTGCTACCGGGCCCTGGAGCCTGAGGGGGCCCAAAGACCCTCGTGCCACATTAGAAGACACACAAAGCACTGAGGGAAGGGGGGCCCAAGCTGAACTCTTGCACCAGGGCCCATGAGCTGTTAGCTACGCCCCTGTCAAAGGGCCTATGCAAATGGCAGGTGTCACGCATGAGCTGCCACTGGCTGACATAGAAGTTACACAGGGGAGTACTCCTATCCGCTTGGATCATCAAGAAATCGTTAACGGCCTTTCTCTGTTCGTATAGTGAATCCAACATATGGAGGGTGAAATTCCAATGTCACTTATCAGCCTATGTTGGGGGATGCCGTTCTGCAGTGTACGAGTGGCTGAAGTGCATGCAAAGTATCCTGGCCATTTTTAGGATGTCTTGCAGATGGGTGGAAGACTTCAGGAACCGCTTGAAGCCAGATTGAACAGGTGTGCCATGCAGGGCATATGGCTCAGCCTTGTTTGATGCAGCGCTGACACCATGTTCTTCCCGTTGTCAGTCACCATGGTTCTGATTTTCAGTTGTAGCGGAGAAAGCCAGGATTCGATTTCTTGATGAACCGCACAATGCAGTTCCTCCCCTGTGTTACTCTGTTCGCCAAGGCAAACCAGGTGCAGAATTGTGTGACATCGCCGTGCCCTGCATATGTGGTATGCTGGAGGGGCACTGTGAGTTGTCCCTGCAGTGGAGGCTGAGGACATGGTGGAGGATGAGGAAGCAGAGGCGAACATTGTCGCGTGGAGGCGGACTGGCCCCCCATCTGTTCTACATATTTGTGCATGGCTGGTACTGCCTTTTTCGCAAAGAAATGATAGCTTTGGACTCTGTCTTTACCTCGGCTCGGCACGAGCCATCAGTTCTCTGAAAGGTGCAGAGTCCACCACTTGGAAAGAGAGGGACTACAGCACCAGCAACTTGTACAGGAGCACATTCAGCTTCTGCAACGCAAACTGCTGTCTCTTGGCAATTGCTTCCGGGATCAATTGCTGACAGAATGACTGACGAGGAGTAGGAGGAGCATCGGGACCAGCAGATGATGGGAATGACAGCTCCCTTCAGCTCCCTAACTGCCTGAAACCGGGTGCGTGCCACTGGGTGATGCAGCGGTTACTGGGGCAGGCTGGACCACCACATCGGAGCCACGGTTTCCCGAGGCCACTGTAACAAAAAACTGCTACACCGTGAAGTAGGTGATTTTCCCCCCAAAAGTCCATACTGACTGACCCCTGAACCAGTACTTCCCGGGCAGGTAGGCTTCTGTGAAGCAGGTGGTCTAACCCGGGCACAATTGGCTCCCGACCTCCCACTGCTGCCACCCTGCTGACTCCCAGCCATGCTACCACCTTGCTGGCTCAGCCGTTGCCTCACAAGCAAGCTGCCACCCTCTTCTGATGATGATGAAGCCCCTTCTGCACCCTCAATATATTTCGCTTTTATTTATGAAAAAATCCCAAATTTACCAAAAGTTTTGACAAATTTGCAATTTTCTGAATTTTAATTTCTCTGCTTTTAAAACAGAAAGCGATACCTCATAAAATATTTATTACTTAACATTCTCCATATGTCTACTTTATGTTGGCATTATTTTGTAAATGTAATTAAAAATTTTTAGGACGTTAGAAGGCTTAGAATTTTAGAAGCAATTCTTAAAATTTTAAGAAAATTTCCAAAACCCACCTTTTAAGGACCAGTTCAGGTCTGAAGTTTGACTTTATGGGGCTTACATAGTGGAAACCCCCCATAAATAACCCTATTGTAGAAACTACACCCCTCAAGTTCCTCTAAACTGATTTTACAAACTTTGTTTACCCTTTAGATGTTCCACAAGAATTAAAGGAAAATGGAGATGAAATTTTTAAATTTCACATTTTTGTCAAATTTTCCATTTTAATCTATTTGTTTCTTTAACACATCGAGGGGTAACAGCCAAACAAAACTCTATATTTTATTAGGCCTCTTGCACACGACAGTATGGCTTTTTGAGTATTTTGTGGTCTGTAAAATACAGATGACGTCTGTGTGCATTACGTATTTTGCAGAACAGAACAGCTGGCCCCTGATAGAATAGTACTATCCTTGTCCGTTATGCAAACAATAATGGGACATGTTCTAATTTTGAACGAAATGGAAAAATGGAAACGGAAGGCATACGTAGTACCTTCGTTTTTTTTTGCGGATCCATTGAAATGAATAGTTACGTATACGGAACACAAAAAACGGAACAGAAACGGAAAAAAAAACCTTTGTGTACAAGAGGCCTTACCCTGATTCTGAGGGTTTCAGAAATGCAAGGTGACAAAAAATGGCTTTTTTTGGCACTGTTTTTATTTTTTTATTTTTTTACAGTGTTCTGTTGAGGGGTTAGGTCATGTGATATTTTTATAGAGCTGGTTGTTACGGACGCGGCAATACATAGGCCTCATGCACACGACTGTATGTGTTTCGCGGTCCGCAAATTGCGGATCCGCCAAAAAAATGGATGACATTCCGTATGGCATCCGTTTTTTTTGCGGATCCGTTATTTTTGTGGATCCATTGTAATAATGCCTATCCTTGTCCACAAACTAGAAAAAATAGGACATGCTCTATTTTTTTGCGGAGCGGAAAAACGGACACACGGAAACGGAATGTACCATCCGTTTTTTTTGCGGACCCATTGAAATGAATGGTTTCCGCATATGGTCGGCAAAAAAAACTGAACGGACACGGAAAGAAAATACGTTCGTGTGCATGAGGCCATAATATGTAAACTTTTTATTTAGTTATTTCATTTTAACACAATAAAAGCATATTTGAAACCAAAAAAATGATGTTTTAGTGTCACCATGTTCTAAAAGCTATAGTTGTTTTATTATTTAAGCTATTTTCTTATGTATGGGCTAATTTTTTTGCGGGATAAGGTGACAGTTTTATTGGTACCAATTTGTGGGACATATGACTTTTTGATCGTTTGATGTTGCACTTTTTGTTATGTAAGATGACAAAAATGGCTTTTTTCGACACAGTTTTTATTTTATTTTTTATGGTGTTTATTGGACGGGGTGGATCATGTGATATATTTATAGAGCCAGTCGTTGCGGACGCGGTGATACCTTATATGTGTAGTTTATTTTTATTTTTTCATTTTTTTATCTTTTATAAATGAGTGGGTATGTAAAAAGGCTATTTATTTTCTTTTTCAGTTACATTTTTATTTATAAATTTTTTACATACTTTTTTTTATTTTCACACTTGGATCTTGAGGATGCAGTGGGGCTGATAGCTGTATTATACTTTGTAATGCTCTTGCATTGCAAAGTATAGTACTAACAGGTTTCCTAATAGATAGAAACACAGGACACCTTTGAATGGCGTCCGGTTGCCATGGTAAGCATTGGCCCGCTGCCATGGCAGCGCGGCAGCCCAATGGTTGAGAGAGGGAGCCCCCCTCCCTCTATTAACCCCATGGATGCCACTGCTGCGGCATCTAAGGTGTTATAGCAGAGTGTCAGCATGCAGCTGACACCTGCTGCTGATGGCGGCGGCTCAGCAACATTAAAGGTACTGTGCACAGATTGCGCACAGGGCACAGACTGTGGAGGCAGGAGATATTAGGGCACACGGATGGGGCACAGATCGGTGAAGAGGACACATCAGGGTAACAGATTAGGGGCACAGATCAGCTAATGCCTGATTTCAGGGATCTGATCTGCAGAGTGCAGATCAGAGCCTGAAACCGGCATTTTAACACTGCCGCGCTCCGATTGGTTAGTCTGCACAGACTAACCAATCAGAGCGATCACTGACAAGGGACCACGCTGATTGGTCGCTTGCAGCATTACTGGACTGTATATACTGGAGAGTGAATCTGGATCGCACATCCTCAAAACTATGCTTTTGATAAAATGACTGTCTCAGTATAATTACGTGGCATATCCGCCCAATTTGTAATAGATAGTATGCTGTGCAAAAGAGGCATTAGTATACAGTTTGATCAAAGAGCATAGGCCCACTTACTGCGACAAGGAAGCCTCTACAAGTGGGAAACTACTCTAACCTATGATGGCGCAGCCGTGCGCGGCGACCACCGGCGCCCCAGCACCTCACCAGCAGCAGACAGCGGGACCCAGAAGCCACACAGCGACCGCACTGTGCAGTAAAGCCTCCTTGGCTCTGGGTCCCACCGCCCCGCCAGCACAGCACTGAGGCAGCAATGGCAGACACGCAGTACTGCACCATGTGAACGAGTGCAAAGAGCTCACCCAGTCACAACCACCAGGAAGTGCATCTGAGAGATAGTAGGAGTTTATAAACCCTTTGCAGACTAAGGCCCCTTTCACACGGGCGAGTTTTCCGCGCGGGTGCAATGCGTGAGGAGGACGCATTGCACCCGCACTGAATCCGGACCCATTCATTTCTATGGGGCTGTGCACATGGCGGTGATTTTCACGCATCACTTCTGCGTTGCGTGAAAATCGCAGCATGTTCTATATTCTGCGTTTTTCACGCAACGCAGGCCCCATAGAAGTGAATGGGGCTGCGGGAAAATCGCAAGCATCCGCTAACCAAGTGCGGATGCGTTGCGATTTTCCGCATTGTTGCTTAGCAACGGGACCCAATCTCTATTATTTCCCCTTATAACATGGTTATAAGGGAAATAATAGCATTCTTAATAAAGAATGCATTGTTAAATGATGAGGAAGGGGTTAAAAATAATAAAAGTTAACTTACCTTAGCCACTTGATCGCGTGAGTCGCGATCTGTCCTCTCTTTCCCTGTAGCATCTATGATCTGAAGGACCTGTGATGATGTCACATCACATGGCCCAATCACATGCTCCATCACTATGGTGATGGAGCATGTGATTGGGCCATGTGATGCTGTGATTTATCATCACAGGTCCTTTACCTAGTAGCTAGCTAACGGAGAGGATGCCGGGCTTCGCGATCAAAGGGACCAGGTAAGTTATGATTAGTTTATTATTTTTAACCCATTCTGCACCGGGTTCAACATTAGGGAGATGGCCAAGGGTATTATTTTACATTATAACTATGTTATAATGTGAAATAATACCAGCGGGACAATTTCTGACCCAAACATGCACTTCTGTGAAGAAGTGCAGGTTCGGGTCTGGGTACCAAAGTGCCGATTTTTCTCCCGCGTGCAAAACGCATGACAGCGCTTTGCACTCGCAGGGAAAAATCGCGGCGATTCCCGCAACGCACCCGCACTGTTTGACGGAGTGCACCCGCAACGCCCGTGTGAAAGAGGCCTAAGGCTAATTAAAAACACCTAGTCCAAATGGGGAGGAGTGCTGACACCAGAGGGGGGAAAAAGAAAATAGATAATGACAATATTATATCAAAAGCATAGTTTTGAGGATGTGCGATCCAGATTCACTCTCCAGTATATATTGTCATTATCTATTTTCTTTCTCCCCCCCGCCCCTTGTGTCAGCACTCCTCCCCATTTGGAGTGGGTGTTTTTAATTAGCCTTAGCTGCAAGGGGTTTATAAACTCCTACTATCTCTCAGATGCATTTCCTGGGGGTTGTGACTGGGTGAACTTTTTGCACTTGTTCACATGGTGCAGTACTGCGTGTCTGCCATTGCTGCCTCAGTGCTGTGCTGGTGGGGCGGTGGGGCCCAGGGCCAAGGAGGCTTTGCTGCATAGTGGGGTCTCTGTGTGGTTTCTGGGTCCCACAGTCGTTATATCAAAAGCATAGTTTTGAGGATGTGCGATCCAGATTCACTCTCCAGTATATATTACTGGACTGTATGCTGTCGGTGACAGCAGCAGTGCAGGGGCAGAAGCTTTAATCCAAGCGTTTTGCAGCACTTGGATTAAAGAGCTGCCATGACGTTTATACATGTGCTAGCTGTACGGGGTATGTGCAGATAGCACGTATATAGCCATATGGAAGTCGTGAAGGGGGTAATGTTACTCTGGGTCACTACAATCACAGTGATACCAAGTACATATTGCTTTTCTACATTTTACTACTTAAAAAGAAAATGTTTTTGTATTACCACATCGCAATAGCTGTGTGAGGGCTTGTAGTTTTCATTGGTATCATTTTGGGGTACATAAGCATTCACCGGAATAAATTACATTATAATTGTGTAGTGCAGGTTGTTCTGGATGCAGCAATACCAAATATGTGATGGAGATTTTATGCCACAGAAGTTAAATTCAGGAGGGCATGTAAAGTCGCTGGCTACCTGATTCTCACAGCGTTAATTACATTATGTAGCCGGTCAGCAGCAAAGAGGAGGACTTGGGTGGTCCCCTACGGCATCGGCCCACCGGGAAATTTCCCTGTAGTGTCTATGACCAATCCGCCCCTGGCTGCTGCAGTCACTGGACCTCATCATTTCTGGTCTAGTGAGAACCTGAAATGGAAGGGAATGTAGCTGCGGGACTTCTGAGGGCTTTAAAAAAAAAAAAAACATGCTTTTTTCTAACCTGTGTGTACTAATTAGTTTATTTAGTACTTACCCTTAACACACCAATACCGCTGTCTTTGCTGCACTCTTTCATTTAGGTCAGAACCAGATGTCTTCCCTTCTCTTACTGTTCCTTCGTGAGCAGAAAAGCCCCCACCCCTGAGTGCAGAAGATATGGCAGCATTGGCAGTGCAAGGGAGAAGTGCTAACTAAACTACTTTTCTTCCACAGGTTAAAAAAAGCATCCCCGTAAATCAGCTGTTAGAAGGGTTCATGGCACATGTGCAAGCACGGCATCCTCTTAAATGTTTACCTGCATGACGTCTAGCTTGTAGTGGCAGTGCAGTGTCATTACAACTGCTTATCCTATTCAAGCAAATGGAATAAGCAGCTGCAATGACACTGCACTGCCGCGGCATGTAGGTAATCACTAAAGAACATGCAGTGTTTGCATGAGCAGCACGACCCTTTAAATACAGCTGGTCGGCTGGGAGTTAGTTCCCGCTAATCTGATATTGATTACCTGATCCACTCCTGGTGCTAACTTAGTTCCAAAACTACACTAAGAACATGTGGCTGTACCCCAAGAGTGATACAGATTGTGTCCGGATCTGTTCAGGGAAAAACTGTAATGAGTTCAATCCGTTTTTTCTGTGATTGCATTCGGTGTATGTGTTTTTTTAATCTGGTTTGTATGCGTTTTTCATGCGCAAGAAGAAAAACTGAAGAATAACAATCTACATCTCCTAACCAACCATACGCGAAAAATCCATTGCATCTGGATGCCTTCTGTTTTTCACACAATTCCCATTCATATCTATGGGACCAGCGCTGTGTGAAAAATGCGAAATATAGAACATGCTGCTATTTTTCCTGAACGCAAAGATAATGCCAGAAAAACAATGCTCATTTACACAGACCCATTGAATTAAATGGGTCAGAATTCAGTCTGGATGCTACCCGTTTGCTACACGCATCTCATCTGTAAAGAAAACTTGCTAGTGTGAAACAGCCCTAATATATCAATTCTTTTCCTGCAACAAAATGGTCATTTTGGCAAAAGTCCCTTTAAAAATGAATTCTTATTTTCAACAAGTATTAGGAAATGGAGACGTCTGAGCAAATTAGCCTAATCATATGTGTTTCCAGAATGATGTGCAGGGTTTATGGTTTCTTTTTACGGGTGAAAGCCAAAATATTATGGTATTTTCCTATTATTGCCAATAGGAAAATAAATACCAAGAAATCCCTGAAGAAAATGTGGCCTAAAAAAAAATAAGGAATACAATAGAAATGCAAAAAATTGTCTTGTCATTTCAGGCCAATGGAATATAGAGTGATAGGCTGTCTCTGTTTAATTTTACCCAAAAGTTATTTTAAGTGACTAATAGTAAAAGAAAACAGATGCTTCAATGTCAAAGAACCCATCGTGCATCTGACCTGTGCACTCTTCAGGCTTAATTACAACAGTGCTACTCCTCCACTCACACCCATCATGTATCTGAAGGAACAGTTGCAACGCATGTGTAATACATTCCTCAACATTGAAATTACAACATCAAGAAGGACAAGCTGTAGGGTTATGGAAATCTAGAACGTAAAAGAGGGGCACTAAGATCTACAGATGATTACATTTTCACCTAACTCCAGTCTGTGGCATGTAGATGGTGCATAAAAGCCAGCTTGAAAGTTTTTTAGCCACATGAAACCTCAAAAACTGGATCATGTCATGTGGGATAATTGTACGATGCCTCCTGTTCATCGACGTGCCAGTTATCAACACTTGTCGCAAATCGATGTGCCAGATATCACCACTTGTCACAAACAGAGAGACAGAATCCTTGACAGGCTCGGACTGGCCCACAGGGGAACGGGTGAATCTACCGGTGGGATCCTAGTCCCTCCACCCTGTGCACAAGTGGCCCATGGCGCAGTAGACTGACGTCACTACATATAGATGGGCGGCCAGCCTATGTTCATATAAAACCTATGTAGATTATTTGACAAACTACCCCTTTTACTATTATATGCATTGGATGGCTCAAGTGACTTTTAAGTACAGAAGCAGGCTAGTCATTATCATGTTTCATCAGGGACCCAACTTTTCAAAGTCTCTGCAGGGACCCCTATATTTGTTCATCTTTAGGGTCTTGCTGCTGTGTAAACAGATAATGTATGCATGTAGCTGTACAGTGGGCCCTTATTTTACTGGTGGGCCCACACTGATCCTTGAAATTAGAGACCTTGGTTTATCACTTTGGCAGATCACTACACACCTAGGCCGAGATGTCAGCACTGTTCAACGTGGTGGTTGGGAGAACAACAACATACTGGAATGACAAGAGGTGCTATCACATCTGATACGGCAGGTAACAGACATGCGGGGCAGAGAGAAGGGTACCCTTTCACTAGGGATAGGGAGGAGTGGTGACCCCTAACTCACCTAGCACTGACACCTGGCTGCCTTGACGTCCCTAGATGGGCTGCTCACCCGTACGCCGATCACATGCCTCGTCCCTGGCTTACCCTGAAAGAAGCCCTAGGTAGTGAGTAGGGCAATGAAAGCACTAGTCCTCACCACTGACACCTAGGGTAACAACAAGAAAAGGACAAACAACACAAACAATCCCCAAAGGGAGACAACAACAGGAATGAACCGGAGATCCGACTGCTCCAGTTCCAACAGCTCCACAGCAACTCCAACTCCAACTCCATCAGAGGTCAGAATAGAAAATCTGGAAGGAAGGTCTATATCTGGCAACAAGGGAAACGAAAAGGGAGAATATATAGTAGCTGGGAGTGGCTGACAGAGAACAGCTCTGTGGGACAAAAAGGATCACAAACCAAAGCAGGAAAACCTGGACCCACAACTAGGTCATGAAGCGATCCCTTGAAACCGAGCGAGTAGCTACCCGCTGCGACCTTCTGATCCCAGGCACAACAAGGTCAGCGATAAATCGTGACACCCTCGTGACAGGTGCACAGAGGCGAACTTCTGCATGGATGGATCATCTAATTAGAAGAATGGCACATGGTGATCCATTCTGTACTGGAAATTAAATTGGAAGTCACATTCAGGCTTAGGGTGGCAAACAGTGTCTACATAGACCACCTTGTTGCAAAACATTGGTCTGGTGGCACCTTCAGTACCGCGCGTCCATTAACAATGAAGACTGACCATACAGTGCGGTCTTTATTAGTTAGATAAAGGGTAGCTGCAGGCTAATTGACCGTGCGGTTTATGACTGCAGTACGGACACAACCCGACTGCATCACGGCCGCTCCGTGTGGCTGTATTCTAACATGTCTTTTGATCATGTGATTTCAATAATTCCACAACTTTTCCTTGCTGGTGCTGGAATTTCAATGTTGAGGAGTGTAGCTCTAAAAATAACACTAGGGAATTAAATGCAAATGCCTCTTAAAGATGAATTCCCATCTGGCACATTTCTGACATATTGCCAGGATCCTCTGGGACCCACTCCTAACAGATCCCCAAAGTGAAGGTAGAGCAAGCCATGCCAGTGCCACAACCCTCTATTTACCACCGTGTCACTTCGGAAAATAGCTCAGTGCTGGCTCAACTATATTTGGAATAGTGGTGAATGGTGGGGGTCTGCACTTACATGACTTGCTCTCAATTCACTGCTATTGGTGCTTGCTCGACTATTTTCGGAGATCCCATAGCAGTGAATGTAGAGGACACCTCATATGTGCAGTGTGTGCTCTGTTCACTTCGGCCCTGTTCTGGAGATAGGGGCAGGTCCCAGAGGGGGGTCTGCACCTATCGGACATTTATGACATATCCTAGCAATATGCCCTAAATAAATGTCCCACATGAGAAAACCTATTTAATACATGGGTGCTGGTGCTATAACCTCGGGGATTCGATTTTTTTCACCAGGGGAAGCTTCAGGCCACCACATATATTCATTGCAACAACTCCTGCAGTATAAATTTAGTATTATCTGGAGCTCATTCATATCAGTGAGTCACCATGTACTCTAAAAACTGGAAAGGAGCTGTCTTGATGCAATTTCCCAATCTTTACAGCAGCTCCAAATAAGAGTTTATATGAAACTGTAACTAAGATCGGTGGGTGTCTGACACCGGTACCTCTACCTCTGATTGAAGCAGCTACAGTTCTGGAAGTAAGGAGTGTATGAAGCTGGAACACCATAGCTCCATATACCACGTATCGGCCTTTCTCATAGAATGCAGCTGATGCTCCTCAGTTGAATGGGAACTGAGCTGCAGTACTTGAAAATGGTGTCTACACAGTGTATAGCGCTGGTGAACTTATGGAACTGCAGCTCCCAGGACAGGACATTGATATAAGATCAACAGGGGTCTGGGACCTCACTGATTAGTTGTTTGAAGAATCCCGGACACTCACTGGTGCACAGCGCCATACACCGAATAGCGGCTGTGCTTGGTATCACAGCTCAGTTCCAGTCACTTGAATGGGGCTGAGCTGCGTCTAGGCCCCCTGACCGTTGTACGGTGACATCACTGGCCAAAGAAGAGGCCTAAGCACTCATGCAGCGCCACGCTTCTTCATAAAGCTGATTAAAGGGGGTCCCGAGTGCCAATCTGATAGTGAAGGGAATGTGTCTGCAGAAAATGAGCTATTGTTTAAATCACGTTTTTATGTTTAACATATTTTTAAAGAATTTTTCATCATGTTATTTTAAATTTTCCGTGTTAATATCTATATTTAAACAAAAATCATAAATTCCTGTCGTTTTCACACTGGCCACTAGGCCTAATAATTAGAGCCACTTCTTGGTCTGTACAGATCACTTTACTGCCGTTATGTATTATTCTAAACTTGCCTGTAATGATATGGAGATACCACCTCTGTGTATAGATAAGACAGAATCCACCATTCACAGTAGGTGATTATCAAAGCTTATCTATTATTTCCTTGTATAATGTCCCGTGCACAGGTCACAGAGCATGCCCACAAAATTATCCCATAGAAGTGAATGAGGTCCCCAGTGACCATTGGGTCTATGGGCCATGGGGCTGCTGTTAAAGGGGTTGTCCAAGTTATATTTATTGATGACCTATCCTCAGGATAGGTCATCAATATCAGATCGGCGGGGGTCCGACATCCGGCACCCCCGCCGATCAGCTGTTTGAAGAGAAGGCGAGCGCCGTGCCAGCGCTGCCTCCTCGTCATTATTTACATGCTGGCCGTTGCATCTGCAGTGGTGAGCAGGTGTAATTACACCCAAGCCGTTCCATTCATTTCAATGGGACGGCTCTGTAGTATACACTTGTATAGAAACGGGCCGTCCCATTGAAATGAATGGAACGGCTTGGGTGTAATTACACCTGCTCACCGCTGCAGATGCAACGGCCAGCATGTAAACAATGACGATGAGGCAGCGCTGGCAGGGCGCTCGCCTTCTCTTTAAACAGCTGATCGGCGGGGGTGCCGGGTGTCGGACCCCCGCCGATCTGATATTGATGACCTATCCTGAGGATAGGTCATCAATAAATATAACTTGGACCAGGGCCGGCCTTTGGGGTGTGCGAGCTGTGCGGCCGCACAGGGCGCCATGGCAACAGGGGCGCCCGTCCCGGCGGCCGACATAGCTCGCAGACGCTACCTACAGCCTACAGGCCGGACAGGCCTGCGGCAGTGGCGGATCCAGGGGGGGGGCAACGGGGCAATTGCCCCCCCCGATATTGTGGCAGGCTGGCAGCACCGGCGGCAGTCAGTGACAGGAGATGAACGCTTCCACTGTGGTAGCGTTCATCTCCATAGCGATCTGTGTCGCCGTCCTCTGGACAGCGATACAGATCGCTGTGCAGTGCGGCAGGGGAGGGAGAGCGTCTCCCTCCCTGCTCCTCTGATAGGCTGCCGGCCTCGTGCCGACAGCCTATCAGAGGCGGTTCAGGCGGCGCGATGACGTCATCGCGCCGCCTGAGCAGAGGACAGAACGGGACACAGGCCGGAAGAGGCCTGCATCCAGCGCTGCAAGGAGGTAAGTAGGGAGGGGGAAAAGAAGCCTGCACATGATTTTGGGGAGAGAAGCCTGCACATGATTTTGGGGGAGGGGGGAAGAGAAGCCTGCACATGATTTTGGGGGAGAGAAGCCTGCACATGATTTTGGGGAAGGGGGAAGAGAAGCCTGCACATGATTTTGGGGGAGAGAAGCCTGCACATGATTTTGGGGGAGGGAGGGGGGAGAGGAGCCTGCACATGATTTTGGGGGGGGGGGAGAGGAGCCTGCACATGATTTTGGGGGGAGGAGCCTGCACATGATTTGGTGGCGCTGGGGAAAGGAGCCTGCAAATAATTTTGGGGGAAGGGGGATGGGTGGGGAAAGGAGCCTGCACATGATGGGGAGAGAGGAGACTCCGGGGGCACTATGGGGACATTACTGATGTATTTTATATGGGGGTAGTAGGATAATTTGTCCAGAATATGGGAGGATGATGGAAAAGTAGTAACTGAGATTTATTTTGTTGTCAAACTGCAGAGACGAAACCTGACGGTCTGGTCTGAAGGTCTGAAAGGAGAAGATGAGGAAAGAGAACATCTACATCACAGGAGACGTCACTGGATGGAAGAGGTAAGTGGGGCTGTTTTTCTGTAGTGATGGGAGCTGGGGCGTATCAATCGCCCAAAGTGCCCCTCCCGAGACCAGGCTCTGGATCCGCCAGTGGCCTGCGGTGGCCCTGGTGACAAGTGGGGACGGCAGGGCACAGCAGGAGATGAGCGCTTCTATTGCTCATCTCCACAGTCATCTGTATCGCCGTCCTCAGGACGGCGATACAGATGTCTGTGCTGCGGCAGAGGAGGGAGAGGTGTGTCCCCTCCCTGTTCCTCTGATAGGCTGCCAGCACTAGACCGGCAGCCTATCAGAGGCGGGTGCAGGTGGCGTGATGACGACATCGCGCCGCCGGAGCCGCACAGCGAGGGACACAGGCCGAAAGAGGCCAGTATCGCATCACTGACATGGAGGTAAGTATAAGTGGGTTTTTTTTTTTTTTTTTAAACTGGAACATGATAGCGTGGGGGCTACTGGCACATAAGGGGGGACTACTGGCACATAAGGGGGAACTACTGGCACATAAGGGGGGGCTACTGGCACATAAGGGGGGCTACTGGCACATGATAAGGGGGGGCTAATGGCACATGATAGGGGGGTACTCTGGCTACTGGCACATGATATGGGGGGGGGGGCGCCACAAGATTCGCTTGCACAGGGCGCCTGAACACCTAAGGCCAGCCCTGACTTGGACAACCCCTTTAAGTAATTACAGTTGTGTTCAAAATTATTCAACTCCCACTGAAATTGAGTGTTTTGGCCAGTGTGACATTGATTTTGATCATTTCAGTCATCTTGTTTAAATTTAAATCAAAGAGGCCCTTGTAAGTCAGACAAATATAACATAACATTTATAATGAAATAACCACAAATGTCTTTTCTGTGCTCACATCATTATCAGTTTTATTCAACCCCCAAGTGACATTCAATCTTAGTACTTAGTACAACATCCTTTTCCAGTTATAACAGCTTTAAACGTGAAGCATAGCTTGACACAAGTGTCTTGCAGCGATCTACGGGTATCTTCGCCCATTCTTCATGGGCAAAAGCCTCCAGTTCAGTCACATTCTTAGGCTTGCGCGCTGCAACTGCTTTCTTTAAGTCCCACCAGAGGTTCTCAATCGGATTTAAGTCTGGTGACTGCGATGGCCACTTCAAAATGTTCCAGCCTTTAATCTGCAACCATGCTGTAGTGGACTTGGAGGTATGCTTGGGATCATTGTCCTGTTAAAAGGTCCAACGTCTCCCAAGCCTCAGGTTTGTGACGGACTGCATCACATTTTCATCCAATATCTCCTGGTACTGAAGAGAATTCATGGTACCTTGCACACGCTGAAGCTTCCCTGTACCTGTAGAAGCAAAACAGCCCCAAAGCATGATTGACCCCCCGCCATGCTTCACAGTAGGCAAGGTGTTCTTTTCTTCATAGGCCTCCTCCAAACATAGCATTGATCCATGGGCCCAAACAGTTCTAATTTTGTTTCATCAGTCCACAGAACACTATCCCAAAACGTTTGTGATTTGTCCACATGACTTTTGGCATACTGCAGTCGACTCTTCTTATTCTTTGGAGACAGCAAGGGGGTGCGCCTGGGAGTTCTGGCATGGAGGCCTTCATTATGCAGTGTGCGCCTTATTGTCTGAGCTGGAACTTCAGTACCCACATCTGACAAATCTTTTTTCAGTTCCTCAGCAGTCACACGGGGACTCTTCTCCACTTTGCGCTTCAGGTAGTGCACAGCAGTCGAAGTAAGCATCTTCTTTCTGCCACGACCAGGTAGCGTTTTAACAGTGCCCTTTGCCTTGAATTTGCGAATGATGCTTCCTACGGTGTCTCTTGATATGTTTAACATCTTTGCAATCTTCTTATAGCCATTGCCCTTCCTGTGAAGAGAAATCACCTCTTCTCTTGTCTTCCTGGACCATTCTCTTGACTTCACCATGTCTGTAAACACACCAGTAAATGTCTAGAAGGAGCTGTGTATCACAGTCATTTTACATCTGCCTAATTGGTGCTTATTATGCTTGATTGCTGCTCCTTGACATCCAATAGGTGTTTTCAATACCTGATCGAAAACACTTGAATGAGCCTCTGTTCTTAAGAGTGGTAGTCTTTAAGGGGTTGAATAATTGTGTCAATGAAGAAATCACAAAAAAAAACATTTAATACTGTATTACAAAAACAATTGATGTCATTTTAGTTGCATTTGGTTCTTTAAAAAGTCCATGTAAGATTTCATTCTGAACACAATTACAAATGTACACTAAATTCCCTAAAACCCTTTACAGCAATGGGGGTTGAATAATTTGGAACACAACTGTATCTACATGGTTTCTAAATGCTGTTAAGAACAGCTCAGGTAAGATGCTCGCCCCGTAACCATGTTCAGGAAATAAATTTAAAAAAATCAGAAAATAAAAACAGATTAGATAAAAATGATATGTGTTGCTATATGATTTTAACTGGCAGATAAAATTTTTGATTACACATTTCCTTGAGGGTAGGTCATAAATTTGGAATTCCCAGATAACGCACATGCATGATTCCCAAATGATTTAGAGCTGTAATACAGCACCCATAGACCTTCAATTTCAGAAAGAGGCATAGGCTTTTTGTGTTAGATTCATACATGCCAAATTCCATCAGATGCCATATTATGCAGCTATTCTTCCTAAGAAGTATGGAGCAGCCACAGGCTTCCTAAACCTTTGTACAACCTCCATGTACTTGGAAAGCCGGTTGGTTGCTTGGCACAATGATCCAAGATATAACAATGAGTTGCTTATGGTGGTGCTATTCACTGTTAGGACTGTCATATGGGAAATAAAGGCTACAAAATGCCAAATTCAGCTCTGTTACATCCGCATTTCTAATTCTGATGGTATATTGTGTTTTACTGTATGATAAAAAAAAAGACTAAGGCCCCTTTCACACGGGCGAGTTTTCCGCGCGGGTGCAATGCGTGATGTGAACGCATTGCACCCGCACTGAATCCGGACCCATTTACTTCTATGGGGCTGTGCACATGAGCGGTGATTTTCACGCATCACTTTTGCGATGCGTGAAAATCGCAGCATGCTCTATCTTCTGCGTTTTTAACGGAACGCAGGCCCCATAGAAATGAATGGGGCTGCGGGAAAATCGCCAGCATCCGCAAGCAAGTGCGGATGCTTTGCGATGTTCCCGCATGGTTGCTATGCAACCATCGGGATGTGTAACCGGTTCTGTATTATTTCACATTATAACATAGTTATAATGTAAAATAATACCCTTGGCCATCTTCCTAATGTTTAAACAGGTGCAGAATGGGTTACAAATAATCCATGAAGCCCGGCATCCTCTCCGTTAGCTTGCTAGTAGGAAAAGGACCTGTGATGATGTCACAGCATCACATGGCCCAATCACCTGCTCTATCACTATGGTGATGGAGCATGTGATTGGTCCATGTGACCATGTGACATCATCACAGGTCCTTTTCCTACTAGCAAGCTAACGGAGAGGAGGCCGGGCTTCGCGATCAAATGGAACAGGTAAGTTAATATTAGTTTATTATTTTTAACCCATTCTGCACCTGTTCAAACATTAGGAAGATGGCCAAGGGTATTATTTTACATTATAACTATGTTATAATGTGAAATAATACCAGCGGGACAATTTCTGACCCAAACATGCACTTCTGTGAAGAAGTGCAGGTTCGGGTCTGGGTACCAAAAGTGCTGATTTTTCTCCCGCGCGTGCAAAACGCATGACAGCGCTTTGCACTCGCAGGGAAAAATCGCGGCGATTCCCGCAACGCACCCGCACTGTTTGACGGAGTGCACTCGCAACGCCCGTGTGAAAGGGGCCTAAGCGTCCCATCTTCTATTAGAGCACTAGGATCACATCCCTAGTCAGATACTGAAGAGAAGAAAGGTTGGCAGCGTAGTGTACCGGACACAGGGGCTGTGTGACATTGTTTTTTACAAACCACAGGGAACCAATAAGATTAATCCAAACCTCACAATCCAAACCTCCCTCCATCCCATTGCAGCTGCTCCTCTTCTCCCCACCTCTGCAGACATGACTGTCACTGTGCGCTTCACTGTGACAGTTGTGGCCGAGTAGGCTGGCTGCATGCTCTCTTGCATACTGGCTGCAGGCCGAAGCCTTTGTATGCTGGCTGCTTGGGGCTATGTGCTGGCTGCGGTATTTTGTGTGAACTATGCCCGTGTTTGTGCGTACTTCCCGTGTCTGCATTTCTGTGCAGTTTCTGTCTCTGGTGCCATGTAGGCTAGCTGCAGGCTCCCTCGTGTACTGGCTGCAGGCTGTCTTCTATGAATGCTGGTTGCTTGGGACTGCGTGCTGGCTGCTGTGGTGTGTGTGAACTGGTGCCTGTGTTTGTGGCTTCCATGTCTGCATCTCTGTGGTTCCTGTCTTTGGTGCCGTGCAGGCTGGCTAAATACGCTATGTGTACTGGCTGTGGGTGTTCCCATGTATGCTGGTTCTGTTATGCGTGCTGGCTGCGGCCTTGTGTGTGAACAGGGTCTCAGTATGGATGCATTTCCGTTTGTGCCCCAAAACACATTGCCCTACTTCTTCTGAGTACGGCGATACCACATGTGTGCAAATTTTTTGCAGCCTAGGTGTGTAAAGGGGCGGAAAGTCCAACGAGTACCTTTAGGCTTTACAGGGTTGCTCACAATTTAGCCCCGTCCAAAATGCCAGAACAGTAAAGACACCCCACAAATCACCCCATTTCGGAAAGTAGACACCCCAAGGTATTCACTGAGGGGCAAAGTGAGTCCGTGGGAGATTTTTTTTTTTTTGCCAGAAGTTAGCAGAAATGGAAACTTTATTATTATTTTTTTTCCTCAGAAAGTGTCATTTTCCGCTAACTTGTGAAAAAAAATGAAATCATACATGAACTCACTATGCCCCTCCGTGAATACTTTGGGGTGTCTTGTATCTAAAATGGTGTCATTTGGGGGGTATTTATACTATCCTGGCATTCTAGCACCTCAAGAAACATGACAGGTGCTCAGAAAGTCAGAGCTGCTTCAAAATGCGGAAATTCACTTTTTTGCAGCATAGTTTGCAAACGCTATAACTTTTACCCAAACCAATAAATATACACGTATTGCATTTTTATTTTTATCAAAGACATGTAGAACAATAAATTTAGAGAAAAATTTATATAGAAATGTAGTTTTTTTTTAAAAAACTTTTACAACAGAAAGCGAAATTTTTTATTAATATCAAAAAAAGTAAAAATGTCAGCAACAATGAAATACCACCAAATGAAAGCTCTATTAGTGAGAATAAAAGGAGGTAAAATTTATTTGGGTGGTAAGTTGTATGACCGAGCAATAAACCGTGAAAGTAGTGTAGTGCAGAATTGTAAAAAGTGGTCTGGTCATTAAGGGTGTTTAAGCTAGGGGGACTGAGGTGATTAACTTCCCCTGATCTGTTCCTGGGTGTGGGTTATCAGGTGCCCTTGTTATCCAGCTATATTTGTCTCCGAGCTGTGGGGCTTGGGATCAGTCTGTCTTGGGCCTAGCTGGGTGTGGCACCTTGCTGCTCACTCAGGAGGTCAATCTGTCCTATAGCTTGCTGGGTGTAGCCCCTTGCTGCTGACCCATGGGGTTTTGCCATCTGCCCTTATTTGTGCAATCACCTGGTAATTCATTGATGTTATTCCTGATCTTCTGTACCTGTTCTGTGTCCTGATCCTGTCTGTTTTATGTTTAACCTAGCAGTGCTCTAACTGCGTCTGATAGCTTGGCGGTGCTAAACTGCTTCTGATTCTGCCTTTTCTTTTGTCCAGTCTGGCAGTGCCTACTGCTTCTGATCTAGTCTGTCCCTTGACTGTCCTGCAGTGACTTACTGATTCTGTTCCTGTGTTTGTCCTGCCTTCGTGAGAGGGTCCCTGGGTTCTCCAGAGGGAGGATCTCTAGTCTGTGTGCACCTCTGCCTGTAACCGGTATGCTTCCGTTCCGCATGGGGTCCAGGCATCTGTTTCTGTGCTGTTCCCGTTTGTCTTGTTGTCTGATCCATGTCCTGTGTTTGCTTGGGTTCCAGTTCTGTTGTCTGTTCCGCTGGTGCTTGCACCTTCCTGGTTCTTTGCAGGTAGTGGCCAAGTGTACCAGGAGGTTCCTGGAGGTGCGACCAGTGAGCCCTTGGCCCAGTTCATCCCCACTACCAGGGGCTCTGTGAAGATCGGGGCTCACTGGCTCTCCACGCTCTGGGTTTTGCCTCTGATCTGCCGGTGCACTTGGTTCTGTGGTAGTTCTACCACTATTGCCTAACCTGCATATGTTACTGTCAAGTTCATTTATTACATGTGTAATAAAGTTCTCTGTTGGTCTATCTTGCCTGTGTCCTGTTTGTAAGATGTTTGATGTGCAATATAGCCCAGAGGAATGCTGCAGCCATTCATTGGCCTCAGTACCATAGGGCACAAGAGGTCACAGACGGTATAAGGGCACATCATTGCTGTAGTCAGGTCATATATCTAGTGCACCTTTTTTTTAAATGCTTCACAAGCAGCATGTTACTTCTTTGTAGTGTTGTTGATATTGTATTTCACATTGAATTCAATGTAAATGGGGTAAAATACATTAAAAAGGTGCATATTTAGTGTTTTTTACAGTGCCAAATATGACCTGTTCTCAGAGGCAGATTAGCTTCTGATCTGACGCTATTTTTCAACATGTGTGAAGATATTGTAGCCTGAGAATTCATGCACATGGCCACATCTTCATACAACCCTGAGCTCTATGGAGCCATAATACAATACCAAGGTACTTCTATGGGGCCCAACTTTCCTCTGGATGCTTCCAATTTCAGGCTGTGGCATAAACAGCTTTTTTATACGAAACTGACATAATAAATATGTCATGCTACTTTGCAGCACAGTAGGGAGGAACACTTAAACAGTGAGCCCTAACTGGAACCTAGCCACCTTTCTCTGCCTACTTACAGTGTAAGCCCTAGGCGGCAAGTCTGCAACTGGTCAACATTCCCTACTCTGCTAGGTGCAGGACTGACACACGGACAAGAATGGGACATGTTCAATCTTTTTTTTGCGGGGCTACGGAAAAGACATTCTGATGCGGACCGCACATGGTGTGCGGTCCGCATTTTTTGCGGACCCATTGAAATGAATGGGTCCTCATCCTATCCGCAAAAAAAAGAACGGAATGGATACGGAAACAAACAACATTCGTGTGCATGTAGCCTTAATATAAGATAAAAAACGATTACACTGTACAGATTTGGTAATTTAGGCAAGTGAGCTAAATATTAAATATTGTCGACCTTGAAATATAATATGGCCTAAGCACGTGATGATGCCGATTTCTGGCCTCCTACGGAAAAAGTAAGAACACAGTATTAGTGACTCTTGCACTGGGAAAGATGGCTGCAATAAAACAGTCATAAAAGGTATACTTTCTTACTACTAAAGAGCACAACAGAGCAATGCATTCTGTCATGGAGCGGCAGGGCAGTTAATAGAGAGTGAAATTGAAGAAGAATGTGTGGACGCTTACGGCTTTTCTCCTTAAAACAAATAGAGAATTCCTCAGGACTGCTGCAGGAATTAAACAATTAAACAATGATCCACTTGGGGAGGATTTCAACTGTTGCCATGGCAATGAGAAAGCTGTTCTAGACAAGTTCTGGATGGGCTGGAGGCTGAATTCAAGAGGGCAAGTGGCCTTTGTCTTCAATCATTTGCATTTGGTGGGATTATTTTCAAATCACGCTCTTTGTATACCAACAACATGGCAAAATACATCCTGCAAAATATCACAGAGGACGTCCAAGAGGAGACCAAGGAATTGGGCAGACGTGCAGCAGAGATGTTACAAGATGCATTATTTGCTGATCATTTTGTTGGGTTTAGGCATTTCTGCACTATTTTCACAGACTGGCACAGAGCCAAGCCATTTCTAGGTCATGATAGGTTTTTTTTTCAAGCTGCGGTATGCAGCTCTGAGATTTATTGTGGCAATACAAAGAAGATGAAATCACAATGAATATCAAAATATTTCTTATTTTATCCAAACCTCATTAAAGCAATTATACTGTTTTAGGTTAACTGCATACCATGCAGATTACACATATTTTTTCCTGAACTGACTATATGCAAACGCATGTCATTTTTTCTGACTGATCAGGCATTTTTCAGACTGATCAGGTCTGAAAATGCCTGATAAGTCAGAATAATACATTGGAATACCGGCAAAACGGATCCGGTATTTATTTTTTTTCACATTTTTAAAGGTCTGCGCATGCGTCATTCAGTCCGTCATTGTGGTATCCGGCACTAATGCATTGCAATGGAAATGAATGCCTGATCCGGCATTCCAGGATGGGTTCTGAAATTTTGGACGGAGATAATACCGCAGCATGAACTGAAGACATCCCGATGTCTTAATAAAGCCCCAGCGCTGGTGGAGGATCCGCCAAAGTTGTGATGAGGCGCCGGTCTCTCCATAACTTCGGCGCATCCAGCGCCAGTCCTAAATGTAAATAATAAATGAGTTTGACATTTCAAGTAGATGAGTGCGTAGGTCTCAAGAGACGGTTCCTAGGCCGAGTTGCAATATAAAATTAAGACCCTGTACGCGACTGGATTACTTCAAGTGTAGTGTTTTATTATGTAAGCGGTTTTCCGGTTATATGAAACGTTTTTTGGAGTATAGCCTTCTTCAGAACACTGGATGAGCCGCACTGTGTGAATGGAACAAAATAGGCATGAGGACCGTAGCGGTCCAGAGAGTAGGGACTCAGTGGCCCAGTTAGCGCTGAACTGTGCAGGGGCACATGGGCAGTAGCCCTGCTGGGATTTTGTAGTCCTAAGGGCTCATGCACACGAACGTATTTTCTTTTCGTGTCCGTTCCATTTTTTTTGCGGACCATATGCGGAACTATTCATTTCAATGGGTCCACAAAAAAAACGGAAGGTACTCTGTGTGCATTCCGTTTCCGCATGGAGCATGTCCTATTTTTTTCTAGTTTGCGGACAAGGATAGGCATTATTACAATAGATCCGCAAAAATAACGGATCCACAAAAAACGGATGCCATACGGAACGTCATCCGTTTTTTTGCGGATCCGCAATTTGCAGACCACAAAACACATACGGTCATATGCATGAGGCCTAAGTGTAATTCTGTGGAACAGATGAGGACCCATTCACTGTCTATGGGGTCGGACGAGGTGCGGAGAGCACACTATGTGCTCTCCGCTTCCGCATTTGCGGAACGCGCCCCCGAACTTCCGGTCTGCAGCTCCGCAAAGCATAGAACATGTCTTATTCTTGTCCGCAGCTTGCGGACAAGAATAGGCATTTCTATGGAGGGTGCGGCTAGGTGTATTGCGGATCCGCAATTTGCGGATCCGTAATACACTACGGTTGTGTGAATGTAGCCTAAGGCGGCTTCCTAGCTGTCTTACATTTAGGCTACATGCACACGACAGTTGTTTTTTGCTGTCCGCAAATCGTGGATCCGTCATGCTTTTTTTTTCACATCCACATCCGTTCCGTGTGTCCCCAGGTTTTGTAGGTTGTGTTTCCGTGTGTCTTCTGTTTTTTTTGCGGATCCGCAATAAAAACGGAAGGCTTGAACCAGTTTCTTAAAGTACCTGTACAAGTGCCCTGGTTTCCAAGCAATCATCTGCAAAAAAAAAACGGATGCGGATGACAAACGGATGGCTTCCGTTGGTCATCCGCATATTTTGCGGACCCATTGACTTCTATGGGTCCGCCAACCATTTTTTGCGGACAAGAATAGGACATGCCATATTTTTTTTGCGGACGTGAAATGCGGACAGCGGAAACGGACAGGTAACGGAAGAGGCATCTGCATTTTTAACGGATCTATAGAAATGAATGGGAAACCATCGGACCCGCAAAAAAAATGGAACGGAGGCCGCAAAAAACCACTGCCGTGTGCATGTAGCCTTAGACCTTTTTCTACGCCTGAAAAATGACCCACATAGTTCCGCCTTGGTATATTGGGTTTTCGTTTTAAATTAATACTTTCAGATCAGTGTTTTTACTTTCCGGTATTGAGATCCGTCATAGGATCTCAATACCGGATGAAAACGCTTCAGTTTTGTCCCCATTTATTGTCAGTCGGGGCAAAACTGAACTGAACAGAACGCACCAGAATGCATTTTTGAGTGTGTCATGGGAAGCAGAGCAAGACGGATCTGGCAGGAAACACAATGTAAGTCAATGGTGCCGGATCCGTTTTCTCTGACGCAAAGGAAAACCGGATCTAGGAACCATTGACTTACAATGGTGTTAGTGCTGGATCGGCTATTTTAAAGATAATACAACCAGATCCATTGATAATGGTAGCGATTTTTCTGATCCATGACGAATCCAGCAAAAACGCAGATGTGAAAGTACATGTTGACTTTATTCTGCACATCACTATGATTACTGCAATAACAAATGATTTGTTACTTTTTGTTATGATTTACTACTTTTTTTTAAAAAATGATACACCTGTTTTTTTTTAAAAACTGTCACCAAATTGTACTATAGCTTTTTATTTTTCTACCGATGGGGCTATGTGAGACTTTACTTTTTTTGTACGTGATTTTATGATTATTTTTTATTATTGTTTTCTGTTTATTCCTTAGCAAAATAAATGCAGCACAAACGCACCACATTTGCCTTGTTTTAATCTCTTCAGGATTTTGAAGACCTCTAGAGGAAATTAGGAAGGATCCCTAGATCTGGAAATATCTAGAGGCTAAAAACATGGACAGAATAAGGATTTCCTTCCGTTTGTACATGGTCTATGCAATCTACTAGGAGCTGAATACATCAGCCACCGCGTAAATGTCTCTGATTTGCTTGCTTCAATGTGTCAGTCCAGCCTTTTCAGTTTAGAGAGTTGTCCAGACCACATAGGAGTGGAGGATCAGCTATCAACCGCTGAAAAAGAATGTTTCTATTCACTGACAGCAAGCACCGCTCCTGAAAGTGGTTTATTGAGGTTTCATATCTTTTTTACAGTATCTGAGGCATGAGAGGATAGTGTGTGAGGTGCCAGTTGTCCCTGCACTAGAGGAATTAGGCTGCAGCTAATCCCTGTCCCTAGAACTAGGAGGATCCAGCTGTCTGGTGCAGATTATGAAGGGTGGCCATCCCTCATAGACGCCATGGTAACAGGGGGGCAGAAGAGGCTCCTTATTGTTCTCCTCGCAGGCAGCAGAGTATAGTGATTGTTTTAGCACAGGACTTCCTCAGCCATTCCTTTCATGTAGTCATTTCCATTGAGATGGCATCCTGCACATATCTTGGTGTGCTCTGCTGAAGGAGGAGTTTCCTATGTTATTGTTTTTGGGGCAGGTCCACCCAACTTTCCTATTGGAGAAAGCCCAGTGAATTTGTCCTTGTCAGATCCCCTCATACACCTCCCCAGCCAGTCAGTCAGTGGGGGGTCAGAGCTGGAGCAGCAAGTGCCTGAGCATCACTGACCATCCAGGACATCCCAGCCCGGGACACACTGCTTAGCACAAGTGAGAGGGTCTGGACAGTGTGAGCAACACCTCAGGACAGCAGACATGACCAGCCTGGGCTATCTGCTGCCATTCCTCTGGGCTCTGGGTAAGTGCACTCATGTCCCTTGAATTCATTAAAACTTCCCGCTTGGATGGAGCTTCCCCTCCCCTCAGGACGAGGCAGATCAGTCACACGGTCCTGGGCGCAGAGGCGCTGGGTGTGTGGAGAAGTATGTCTGTGTGCCTGTGATATACACCCTCTAGGCTCATATATCTGTGTACCTGGTATATACACCCTTTAGGCTCATATATCTGTGTGTGCCTGTTATATACACCCTCTAGGCTCATATATCTGTGTGTGCCTGTGATATACACCCTCTAGGCTCATATATCTGTGTGTGCCTGTTATATACACCCTCTAGGCTCATATATCTGTGTGCCTGTGATATACACCCTCTAGGCTCATATATCTGTGTGCCTGTTATATACACCCTCTAGGCTCATATATCTGTGTGCCTGTTATATACACCCTCTAGGCTCATATATCTGTGTGTGCCTGTGATATACACCCTCTAGGCTCATATATCTGTGTGCCTGTGATATACACCCTCTAGGCTCATATATCTGTGTGTGCCTGTGATATACACCCTCTAGGCTCATATATCTGTGTGCCTGTTATATACACCCTCTAAGCTCATATATCTGTGTGTGCCTGTTATATATACCCTCTAGGCTCATATATCTGTGTGTGCCTGTTATATATACCCTCTAGGCTCATATATCTGTGTGCCTGTTATATACACCCTCTAGGCTCATATATCTGTGTGCCTGTGATATACACCCTCTAGGCTCATATATCTGTGTGCCTGTGATATACACCCTCTAGGCTCATATATCTGTGTGTGCCTGTTATATACACTCTTTAGGTTCATATATCTGTGTATGCCTGTTATATACACCCTCTAAGCTCATACATCTGTGTGCCTGTGATATACACCCTCTAGGCTCATACATCTGTGTGCCTGTGATATACACCCTCTAGGCTCATATATCTGTGTGCCTATTATGTACACCCTCTAGGCTCATATATCTGTGTGTGCCTGTTATATACACCCTCTAGGCTCATATATCTGTGTGTGCCTGTGATATACACCCTCTAGGCTCATATATCTGTGTGTGCCTGTGATATACACCCTCTAGGCTCATATATCTGTGTGCCTGTGATATACACCATCTAGGCTCATATATCTGTGTGTGCCTGTGATATACACCCTCTAGGCTCATATATCTGTGTGCCTGTGATATACACCCTCTAGGCTCATATATCTGTGTGTGCCTGTGATATACACCCTCTAGGCTCATATATCTGTGTGCCTGTTATATACACCCTCTAGGCTCATATATCTGTGTGTGTCTGTGATATACCCCCTCTAGGCTCATACATCTGTGTGTGCCTGTGATATACACCCTCTAGGCTCATAGGCTCATATATATCTGTGTGCCTGTTATATACACCCACTAGGCTCATACATCTGTGTGCCTGTTATATACACCCTCTAGGCTCATACATCTGTGTGCCTGTTATATACACCCTCTAGGCTCATACATCTGTGTGCCTGTGATATACACCCTCTAGGCTCATATATTTGTGTGCCTGTTATATACACCCTCTAGGCTCATATATCTGTGTGTAGTACCTGTTATATACACCCTCTAGGCTCATATATCTGTGTGCCTGTGATATACACCCTCTAGGCTCATATATCTGTGTGCCTGTGATATATACCCTCTAGGCTCATATATCTGTGTGTGCCTGTTATATACACCCTCTAGGCTCATATATCTGTGTGCCTGTGATATACACCCTCTAGGCTCATATATCTGTGTGTGCCTGTGATATACACCCTCTAAGCTCATATATCTGTGTGCCTGTTATTTACACCCTCTAGGCTCATATATCTGTGTGCCTGTGATATACACCCTCAAGGCTCATATATCTGTGTGCCTGTGATATACACCCTCTAGGCTCATACATCTGTGTTCCTGTTATATACACCCTCTAGGCTCATATATCTGTGTGTGCCTGTTATATACACCCTCTAGGCTCATATATCTGTGTGTGCCTGTTATATATACCCTCTAGGCTCATATATCTGTGTGTGCCTGTTATATACACCCTCTAGGCTCACATATCTGTGTGTGCCTGTGATATACACCCTCTAGGCTCATATATCTGTGTGTGCCTGTTATATACACTCTTTAGGTTCATATATCTGTGTATGCCTGTTATATACACCCTCTAAGCTCATATATCTGTGTGCCTGTGATATACACCCTCTAGGCTCATATATCTGTGTGTGTCTGTTATATACACCCTCTAGGCTCATATATCTGTGTGTGCCTGTTATATACACCCTCTAGGCTCACATATCTGTGTGTGCCTGTTATATACACCCTCTAGGCTCACATATCTGTGTGTGCCTGTGATATACACCCTCTAGGCTCATATATCTGTGTGTGCCTGTTATATACACACCCTCTAGGCTCATATATCTGTGTGTGCCTGTGATATACACCCTCTAGGCTCATATATCTGTGTGTGCCTGTGATATACACCCTCTAGGTTCATATATCTGTGTATGCCTGTTATATACACCCTCTAAGCTCATATATCTGTGTGCCTGTGATATACACCCTCTAGGCTCATATATCTGTGTGTGTCTGTTATATACACCCTCTGGGCTCATATATCTGTGTGTGCCTGTTATATACACCCTCTAGGCTCACATATCTGTGTGTGCCTGTTATATACACCCTCTAGGCTCACATATCTGTGTGTGCCTGTTATATACACCCTCTAGGCTCATATATCTGTGTGTGCCTGTTATATACACACCCTCTAGGCTCATATATCTGTGTGTGCCTGTGATATACACCCTCTAGGCTCATATATCTGTGTGTGCCTGTTATATACACACCCTCTAGGCTCATATATCTGTGTGTGCCTGTGATATACACCCTCTAGGCTCATATATCTGTGTGTGCCTGTGATATACACCCTCTAGGCTCATATATCTGTGTGCCTATTATATAGACCCACTAGGCTCATATATCTGTGTGTGCCTGTGATATACACCCTTTAGACTCATATGTCTTTGTGTGCCTGTTATATACACCCTCTAGGCTCATATACCTGTGTGTGCCTGTTATATACACCCTATAGGCTCTTGTATACAAGTGGAAGAAATGTCATAAAGCAGCAAGTTTTTTTTTTATGTTCGTCCCATCTTTTTTCAGCAGTTTTGTTACTTTCGAATAGAATAAGCTAGTCCTCTCTACTCCCTGGTGGAACCCCATTATAAGTTCGCATCTGCATTAGGAAATTTAGTTTTTTTCCTGTTCCGGCAGAATCCAAACTATGTTTATACTGTCCAAAGGACCGCACTGACATATAATGGAGTCCATCAGGTTTCTGTCCTAGGGTCCTCATCGTGGTACCAGACCAAATAACGCTGCATGTTGCAGTTTATAACTCATGTGGCGTCCATTATACGCAGAGACCATAGCACAGATGTATCCATCACAGACAGAAAGTTAGGGTACTTTCACACTTGCGTTATTCTTTTCCGGCATAGAGTTCCGTCAAAAGGCTCTATGCCGGAAAAAGAACTGATCAGGCATATCCCAATGCAATCTGAATGGATAGAAATCCATTCAGTTTGCATCAGTATGCCTTCCGTTCAGACACTGTCAGGCGTTTTGGCCGGACATAATACTGCAGCATGCGGATCCGGCATTAATTTACATTGACTTGTATGAGTGTCGGATCCGACATTGCGAAACAACTGAAGGACGGATCCGCATGCGCAGACCGGGAAAGCTGTGAAAAAGAGTGCAGGACGGATCCGTCCATCCACTTGACAAGCGGAGGGATGAATCCGTTCTTGCAATGCATTTGTTGACGGATCAGCATCCGGATCCGTCTACAAATGCTGTCAGTTGTGACACTAAACGGCGGATCTGGCACACGAACGCAAGTGTGAAAGTACCCTTACAATTGTCCTGTTGACTGGAATCTGGTACAATTGCACAAAAAACTCTTCACGTTACATTACATTTTTTCTTCCGTTTTTCATAGAGTAGTACACCTCTTAGGAGATATTATACTGCCGTAAAGCTGATAGGTTTCCTTTACACATAGTTTTTGGGGGATATTTTTATTTGGTTTTGAAAATCGCCATTTGTCTTTATTTTATTTTATTTTTTCATTTTTTGTGGGGTTGTTTTTTTGCAATACTAAGATTTGATATAGGATTTTTTTCAGGCATTTTTCAACTCTCATAGACATGCCTAAGGCTTCACATGAAAGGGCGTGGCTTAACATGCTGCATTTATGGCCCAAATTGCGCCGCCACAATCCTGGTGTCAAATTTTGTCTTGAGCAAAGCCAATCAATAGTTGATGTAGAGTTAGAGAAAAGTGTCTATCCCTGCGCCAGATTTCTCCTCCAGCTTGAGCCCCTGTGATAAATCTAGTCCCACTCCTGATCACCTCTTTAGGGCTCATGCACATGAACGTGTGCCGGCCGTTCCGTGCATTGGGGACTGCAACGGTCCCGAATGCACAGGCAACATCCATGCGGCTGCCGTAGACGGATCCAGACCCATTCAACTTGAATGGGTCCATGATCCGTCACGTTGAATGGGTCTGGAGGCACGGCCAGAAACACCACGGAAGCACTTTGTAGTGTTTCTGTAGGGTTCCGCTCTGTCCTTCCGCACCGCATCTCCCGCATTGTGGACCCATTCCAGTGAATTGGTTCGTGATGCGGGATGCACACGACCGGTGCCCGTATATTGCGGACCCGCTGTATGCGACCACGGCCGGCACATGGTTGTGTGCATGAGCCCTTAAGTTTGCGCCATCTATAGGATTAGTACATGTGGGCCATGTATTAGTCTTCAGAACTCTCCCTCTTTGGTGACATGAAGCACTCTCTGACTGTCTCACACAGAGGTAGCAGTAATACACAGGTATCTTGTGGGATCTACTCGTGTTGCTTTTTCTATGTGTTTTTGGTTTCACACTATATAGTGTGAATATTTGTTATATTATGCACATTTAGGGCTTGTTCACACGCACGTAAGGGCTCCGTGCCCGTGCTGTGGACTGTGGGCCAGCCGCATGCAGATCGCAGACCCATTCACTTGAATGGGGTTCGCGATCTGTCCGTTCCGCAAAAAGATAGTGCTTCCGTGGCGTTCCGTGCTTCGTTCCGCACCACATCTCTGGATTTGCGGACCCATTCAAATGAATGATGCGGAATGCACACGGCTGGTGCCCCGTGTATTGCGGACCCGCCGTATGCGTCCCGCAATACGGCAACGGCCGTGTGAATGAGCCCTTATACACGTAGTATCACTTTTGTGCTACTAATGGTTGAGCGGAGAAGAAGGAGAACCATGAAGTACCAGCCTCTCGATGGCTGGTGCCAGTGGTTCTCCTACCGAATTCTTGGCCCATTGGGATAGATTGATCAAAACTGGTGTCAAGCAGAACTGGCTTAGTTGCCGATAGCAACCAAACAGATTCCTCCTTTCATTTGGTTTTAGGGTATTTGCAGAAGGTGGAAAATCTGACACGTATTTTGTCAGAGAAAGCAAAGGCAGAAAGCCAAGAATGAGCCTCGGGTTCCTGCCTTAGTTCACATGGCGGATTTAGCAAATTCCAGATTCCCTACAAATTCGTTTCCATTGAATGGAGCTAAACTGCACCACGTCAAGAAAGGACATGTCTTTTCTTGGCATTGCCGCAACTGTAAACCAAGGCCACATGAAGTGGGATCAGCAGCGCTGCTGGCAGATTTTTGGCACGGTATCCACATCAAATTTTTATTTTCATGTGTTGTCTTCTGGCATAGAAAACATGCCTAAAAAATAACATAACTAGTAGGGTTGTTTCGGGTATCGAAATTCCGATACCCATTCGATACTTTTGTCCCGGTATCGGTTCGATACCGGGATTTGCTTTTTTTTCGATGCCGGCTGCGCTGCTGCGCAATCTAGTATCACAGAACGGAAGAGAAGCTGTCCCTCCCCCTGTGCTGCTGCAGCCAGCAATGAGGGGAGTCGGGAGAAGGCGGGCCGGGCGGCACTGCACCCAATGAAAATTAACGTCTAAGGCCTTATTCACACGTCTGCAATTCTGTTCCGCATTTTGCGGAACAGAATTGCGGACCCATTAGTTTCAATGGGGACAGACGATGTCCCGGCCGGGTCCGCAATCGCGAATCCGCACTTCCGGGTCCGCAATTGCGTTCCCGAAAAAAATAGAACATGTCCTATTCTTGTCCGCAATTGCGGAGAAGAAAAGGCATTTTCTATGAGAGTGCTGGCGATGTGCGGTCCGCAAATTGCGGAACGCACATCGCCGATGTCCGTGTTTTACGGATCCGTGGATCCGCAAAACACAACGGACGTGTGAATAAGGCCTATTACACACAGGAGGCGGGTGCTGGCGGGGAGCTGTGATCAGCCTTAACCCCTCAGGTGCCACACCTGCCTCCTGTATTTTAAGGTTAATTATCATTGGTGGCGCAGTGCGCCCTCCCCCCCAACCTGCTGTCCGCTGCCATTACACACTGGGGGATTACAGTGTAATAAACCCTAGTAATAAAAACATTGGTGGCGCAGTGAACCACTACTTGGAAATGATTACGTGAATGCTGCACTTTTTAGTGTACTTTCACACTTGCGATAAAGTTTTCCGGTATTGAGTTCCGTCCTAGGGGCTTTATCCTAATGCATTCTGAATGCAGAGAAATCAGTTCAGGATGCATCAGGATGTCTTCAGTTCAGTCACTCTTACGGTATTCGGCCGGAGAAAATACCGCAGCATGCTGCGGTATTTTCTCTGTCCAAAATTTCGGAACACTTGCCGGCATTATTTTCCATTGAAATGCATTATTGCCGTATCCGCTACCAAGGGTTCCATCAAAACGGATCCGATTTTCCGGTCTGCGAGTGCGGACACCTTTAACAATGCAAAAAAAAATGGTTGTCATCCGGAGAAACTGATCCGATATGTATTTTTTTCACATTTTTAAAGGAGACCGGGAGAACGGATCCGTCAATGCGGTATTTTTAATGCCGGATACATTCCTATGGAAATTAAGTGTTTCAGCATTTTGGACAGAGATAAAACTGCAGCATGTTGCGGTATTTTCTCTGTCCAATAGCGCTGTACAGTGACTGAACTGATGCATCCTGAACCGATTTCTATGCATTCAGAATGCATTATGATTAAACTGAAGAGTTTTTTCCCAGTATTGAGCCCCGACGACGGAACTCAATGCCGGAAAAGAAAAACGCTAGTGTGAATGTACCCTTATTTTCAAGGCAATGCTCCTTGGGGAAAATGTATGCAGATCAGCTCCTGTCAGTCAGAATCAACCAGCCAAAATACTGCCTAAAATATGCAAGTGCGACGGCCTTTGTCTCCTCACACCTTGTGTATTACTATATGTTTTGCTTATTTGTTATATATACCACATGTTCTCTGTACTCGCTAACCTCATAATAGAAGAGACTTGGATTACAGGCCAGTGTGCACACCTACACATAAGTAACCAGTGGTTTCTGGTATCCTGGTAATCCCCAGCGATCACCATGTACGTTACGTCTACATTATGATAATTCCTTTAAGTATCACAACATCTTGTAATGTCAGTAGTTTTTTTATGAACTGAGTGTTAAATACAGCTTGACTGTTGGAAGTTTAATTCTTTTCACAGAAGATATACAGTACAATACAGTCTGTCATATAGCCCTAGTCCAACAAGTGAAAAACTGTAAAGTACTTGCTGTATCAGACAACATCAAAGAACCTTGAAGCCCAGTGCTAAATGGTTTTCATTGTGTGGCGTCTGATGTAGGAAGCATTTTCATGGTGCTGTCGTTCAGTATGTTATGTCTGTACACGTATCCTTACTAATGTTAGATAAGTTAGAAAAAACTCTCTTACACAGATTTGTTTGGGGGTTCTTATTTGTTTGCTTTTATTCACTTTTAGCCACTATTTAACACATTCCTGGGTTTTATACTACTTATTCTCCACATATTAAACCAGTCTGACTGTATACCTCTCCTTCAAAAAGTATCTATTAAAGGGGTTATCCGATATCTAAAATATCCCCCCCATTGCCCGGGCCCCTTGTATGGATTATACTTACCGGCTCCCCAGCACCCACATAGTTTCGGATCCCTGAACGGCCGCTGCTGCATCTCTCCGTCGCTTGGATCAGCACATCCAGTGATGGGGGGATCAGCCAATAGCAGGTTGCGACGGTGACCAAGAAGGATCAAGGAGTCTCGTTCTTGTCGAGGCCTGCTATAGGCTGCTCCCTCCGCCTGCAGTGGCCATTCAGGGATCTGAAGCGACATGGAAGCCAGTAAGTATAATCCATACAGGGGGGGGGGGGGTTAGATTCTTTAAGAATTTGGATAACCCCTTTAAGTCAAAGCTATGCACTAGTAGAATAGTGTTCATCTGTGTGAAGGACTGTGACTTGAGACACATTAGGGAATTTATTAAGACTAGCATTTCTGATGCCTGTCTTAACCCCTTAGTGAGCACCTATACGCCTACGGCGGTCACTAAGCGCCCTTAGGCTGGGCCACCGCTTTTTTTATAGAGGCCCAGTCTGAACGCTGCATGGGTCCCACAGGAAGCGGAGACCCGGCTCTCACTTCAGAGCCGCAGCCCTGCCCTGCTCTAACAGCCCGGACTGGCAGGAGTGCCGATCCGGGCTGTTTAACACTTTACATGCGGCGGGCAATGGCGCCCGCCGCATATAAAGTGCTGACAGAGGGAGCGGACTCCCTCTGTTTCCAATCTGCACCCTGCAAATTCGATCGCAGGGTGCCAATGTGTGTGAAGGCTGGCAGGGGTCTGATGTAGACCCCAAACCAGCCTTCAGTAATTTCCAGCAGGCTGTCAGTAAGGGATAGTGCATTGCATTTAAAAAGCAATCAAAAAGCTGTCTGTTATAATCCCCTTGTGGGACTATTAAGTGGTAAAAAAAGTTAAAATAAAAACACATTTTTTCAATAAAACAATTCCATAAAAAAAATTACTCTTTTTTTTCCATTGAAAATACGCTTTTCAATTAAAGAAATAGCAAAAAAAAAAAAATCTCCCCCATATGTTTGGTATTGTCGCATCCATAACGACCCGTACTACATGTATATCACATAAATTATCCTCTACGGTGAACGCCGTAAAAAAAAGAAATAAATACAGAATTGCTCATTTATTTTTAGTTGCCACCAAAAAAACATAATAACAAGCGATCAAAAAGCGCCATTTACTCCAAAATGATACCAATGAAAAATACAAGTCGTCACACAACTCCATAGAAAGAAAAATAAAAAAAGTTATAGGTCTTGGGAAGCGGCAATACAAAAACATTTTTTTCTTTTTAAAAAAAGTCATTTTATTGCAACAAAGTAGTAAAACGTAAAAGAAAATATATGTATTTGGTATCACTGTAATCGTACTGACCCAGAGAATAAAGATATTATGTTATTTATAAAAATGAACGTTGTAAAATTTATAGCGTAAAAACGCAGTGGCAGTATAGCTGTTTTTCCCATCTCCCTCCCAGAAAAAGGTTAATCATAAAGTTATGTGTACCCCAAAATGGCGCCATGAAAAACTACAACTTGTCCCGCAAAAAACAAGCCCTCATAAAGTTATATAGCTGGAAAAGTTAAAAAGTTACAGCTCTTGGAACGCGACCATGAAAAAAGCAAGAAAAAACGCTTGGTCAGTAAGGCCCAAAACAGGCTGGTCACTAAGGGGTTAATAAGGAATCTCTCTGGAATACGATGTGCCAAAATTACAATCATTTCAGCACATCCTTAAGAAGTCTGTGCGCCACAAAATCGTAGATTTCAGGTGTAAAGCGTGTCTAGTGGACATAATGTTAATGTGTCCGGCTATGGAAGTCCTGCAGCCTGGACACTCTGGCCCCCACCCCACCCAGTTTTTCTAAAAGTGGTGAAGGTGCCAGAAAGGGGGGAAAAGTCACACAATAATGCATTTCCCTCTAAATATGAGCGTATGTTGTTCTGCAGTATATGCCAATCGCTGTATTCTTTCACCTGCTATGTGTACGTGTTCCTATTTCCCATGTGTGTTGTAGAAAATTGAGGGCAGGGATTTCCTTCCCATTGTCTTGTGCTATGTTTATCATAATGACTGTGCCACAATGCCTTTTGCTATATAATAGTCGTTATTCCTCTATGTGTATCCTTACTAGACTTGTCCAGCTGCAGGGACCTCATAAAGGGATAAGTTTCTAGAAGACAATATGGAAATATTTTATTGAAAGAAGACCAGACGTAGAGCAGTTTCACCAGAGGGAGTAGCTGCTAGTTAGTACGATGACAACCCCATCCATGTACACCGTTAGGCCTTGTGTATGACAAAGAGGGTGTCTGTAAGGGTACGTCCCCAAGGTTATGGCTGGCAGCATGCAGCCAAACCATGCCCACTGGTGGCAACCAATGGCCACATGATTGTGCAGCAAAATCCTGTGGCCGTTGGCTTATACGGGTGGGTCTAGCATAGCCGCATGTAACCAGCTACACCGTAGAGTGGTACCCTAAGGCCCCTTTCACACGAGCGATAATTCTGCGAACGCATTGCTCCCGCACGGAATCCGGACCCATTCATTTAAGTGGGTCTGTGTACATGAGCGGTGGTTTTCACGCATCACTTTTGCGTTGCAGGAAAATCGCAGCATGTTCTATATTCTGCGATTTTCACGCAACGCTGGCCCCATTGAAGTGAATGAGGCTGTGTGAAAATCCCATAGCATCCACAAGCAAGTGCCTATACAATGCGATTTTCACGGATGGTTGCTAAGAGATGTTGTTTGTACACATTCAGTTTTTTTATCACACGCGTGCAAAACGCAGTAAATCGCATTGCACCCGTGCGATAAAAACTGAACAACTGAACGCGATCGCAAACAAAACTGAATGACTTTGTTTGCGAAATTGCGCAGTTTTCACTGAGCGCATTCGGACATAATCTGGACACGCTCGTCTGCAAGGGGCCTAAGAGTGACTCCTGCTCTGGTGGACCTAAGATGGTTATATGTATCTATAACCCGAAGCAGCTTCGCGCGGCACTAATTGCTGGTTGCACGAGGTTAAACAAGCCGGACCCTCCTGATGTGCCAGCTTTTAGTTTAAAAAGAAGGGGCCGTATTTAGGAGACGATCTTTAATATGCGTAAAATCGCAGTGCATAATATAAAGTCATAGAAATATAGTTATCTGATCGGACTCCGTCCTCTTTTTGTCACATTCCAAGAGCTATAATTTTTGTTCTTTTTCCATTGACACAGCTGTAAGAGGGCATGTTTTTTGCATTTTTTATTTTTTAATGGCCCCACTTTGGGTACATATTGGGGAAGGGGTGTTAACCCTTTCAAAGGTGATAGGAAAAAATTGCAATTCTGCTATAGCTTTCCCAATTTTTACATTTTGTGTTATTGACTATCATGTTACTTTTTTCTGTGGGTCAGTACGATTATGGACATACCAAAATATATAATATAGTTTTCTTTACATTGTCATTTTTGCAAATTTAAAATATTTTCTATTTAAAAAAAAATCTTTTATGTGCTGTCACATTTCCGAGGGGCAGCAATTTTTTGAAACCTTTTTGATCGATGGAGCTTTGTAAGGGAGCTGTAGTTTTTAAGAGTACCATTTTAGGATATACCGTGTATTTGACTTTTTGAATACTTTTTATTCTGTTGTTTGGAAATTGAGATGAACAAAAATTCTTTTTATTTTATACATTATTTACCATTATTTGCCATTCAACTATAGGTTAATAGATCCGGTTGTTGCAGACAAACGCCAATGGCAATTATGTGTACTTTATCTTTTCTTTTCTTTTTTTTACATAATGCATTTTTTTGGGGGATAAGAGTTTTCATTTTCTTGGGGATTTTTTAAGGTTTATTTTTATAAGGGGGGCTCAATCACTAGTATAATACATCAAAATAGTTATGCATTACAGTGAATTATATCTGTTCAGAAATACAGACAAGCATATTATTAGACTCCCAGCAGGTACTAATAGTTTCTAGCCATATGGTGCTGTTGTCAGGCCCCCAGCTGCCATAGCAAACATTGGCACCCCACAATTGACTTGACAGGTGCCAGTGGCCTTGTCACTTCCCCTGTCAAAGCACTTAAATGTCACGGCCACTACTGACCACGGCATCTAGGGGATTAAATGGTCTGGATCAGAGTTAAGTCCAATCTCAGTTGTTCCAGTTGGGGGGGGGGGGGCGTGCTTTACAGCTTGTTCCTGCGGTGGATGGCCGCAGCTCCTCTGCCTGTGCCATTCCATAGACATCCATTTGCGGGAACACTTCACAAGAATGGAAGGAGTTCTGACTTACTGTCTACATTTTTAAAGAATCTGTACACCTTTGGAATCAACTTTTCTTATTACTTCTGTGCATCTGAAATAAAAAGTGAAGCAACTTTGTAAATTGCCTCTGCAGCTCCTACTCAAAACTAGATGTCTCCAAGGTTTGATCCTTCTATCTCTTCCCTACTAATTACTAATCCTCCAACAGTATCATTCTGACATAACCCCCCCAAAGAGAGCTTCAGTACCATTTGTGTCAGTCACAGTCCCCCCATCAGTTTCTGTCTCCATCAGTGCCAGCCACAGTCAGTTCTTCTTTGAGTAAGGGCTCATGCAGACGAACGCGTGCTGACTGTATTGCGGCCTGCATTTGAATGGGTCCGCAATCCGGAAGATACGGTGTGGAACGGAGGCGCGGATCCGAGGCCCACGGAAGCTTTCGTGGGTTTTCTGTCCGTGCTTCTGCACTGCAAATAAAGTGGTGCACGCACTACTTTTTTGCGGTGTGAACCATCCTATGCGGATCGCGGACCATATTTAAGAGAATGGGTCCTTGACTGCAGACGGCAGGCACATGGTCGGCACCAATGCATTGCAGACCGCAGCACGGGCACGGCCGGCATACTTGTGCATGAGCCCTAACACTGTGAATAGCTCTATGAGCTGCCTATTCTTGCCCACTGCTTTACTGTGGGACATCCAGCAAAAACATTATATATATATTAGTGCAGTATATTGTGCTCCTTGGTCTGACGGTTTCTCATATTCTCATTTGCTAGATTAGACATTTTTTACATATTCATGGGTTTGGTTTTGCCTCTGCCTTTTCCTCCTTAGCCTCCCTCTGAAAATTGCTCACACTTAAAGGGGTTGTCTGACTTCAGCAAATAGCATTTGTCATGTAGAGCAAGTTGATACCAGGCACCTACTAATGTATTGTGATTGACAATCACAATACATTAGTAACTGCCTTGTATTAACTTTATCTATGTGATATATGCTCTTTGCAGAAGTAACACAACCTGTTTAAGGGCCTTTTGCATGGACTGATAATCAGGAACAAATTTTTGTAGGAACAGATGTCCTATGTGGACATAAAGATGCTCACTGGCCAGCAGTACATTACCCCATATTAACTGGGGACATGCTGCTGACAGAATGCTAACTGAATAGGGACAAGCAATCGTACTAAAGTTCACCTGGCCTGCTTTCAGTTTGCATTGTCTATTGGGAAGTCTCTTTAACCATGCGTTGATCAGGCAATATTCCAATTTACGATATTTCGTGAATTTTTGGCTGAATATTCGCCACGAATACGAATATATAGCACTATATTCTAAATATTCGCAAATTCTCAAAGCGGTGATATTTGCGATTAAAATTCACGACTCCAATTTTCGCGCTCAACACTATTGATCAGATTGTTATATTGTTGATTGGTGCCCATTTAGGGCAGGGCCTCAGCCCTTATAGAGCCACCTTTTAGATGTCAAGCCTGGTGTTAGAACCAAGCCACACTCACCCAAAACAGCCGACAGCCTTGCAGATTTAGCCCTATGATTGGGCGGCACCCTTACTACTCCCGGGTGTGTCTCTAGGTGTCACTTGCTGTCTCTTGATAGAACAGTAGCTGCAGCGACTTTATATGTTACCTTGCTCTCCAGGCAGAAGGGAAAACCAACACACTGTGGGAATCAAGGCAGGCAGAAGTCAGGTGCCCACCACCAGTTGTAGCTTTACCCAGTCTTTCTCCAGCTAATAAATAATTGTTTCATAATGAACAATACTTCCTCATAGTGTCACATCTTAATACTAAAAATAAGAAAACTGCTGTCCAATCTGCACTGTCTGCACCTCTGTATAAGGTCCAGAATGCGTTGGAGTCATCCCTGGATCAAATGAAGCGTCCCATCCTGTCTTGACAGGAAGCCTGTGCTCAGAAACACGGATATCACCTCATAGCATTGTACAACAAAACTTGGGGGAAAAGGATATGGACAATTTAAGCTAAACTTAGAAAATCTTGCTGTGGCGACAGTGTTTATCCATAAGTATAATGGAAATGTGCTTATTTTATTCAACCGTCAGATCTATCATTTAATACTTCTGCATCAAAGCAATGGTTTGGCCCATCTACCAGCGAAAGACTTGTCACAAATTGTATGACTTGAGGCAGTTAGTGTATCCACCAACACAGATTCTGGTTAATGACTTGGTACCAAGACCATGAAAGGTTACCTGACTACTCCGAAAGCATCAAGAAACCTGGGTCCCACTGGGGAGTATATACTCTTTTTAGCCAACAACCCTTGCTGGTTGTATTTCATGAGAAGGAATTGTCAGCAGAAATGAAATTCATCAAAGGGGTTGTCCGAGCTTTACTATGCAATGGCCTATCCTCTGGATTTGATCGGAGGGGGTCGGCTGTCCGGGCTCAGCTCCATTGCCGGAAATTGGCTTAAAAACTGCACAGCTCCATCAACTTTGTAGTGGACAGCGCTCTTCACTGCAGTTATGTTCCCATTGAAGTCTGCAGTCCTGTGCCTCCCTGTATGAATGCAGTGGCGGCTGAGTATGCACATTACCGGTTTATTAATTTCTGAGGGACTGGTGCATGTTCAGTTCTATTCATGTTGGGTGACACAGGACCCCGTTCCTATGATCTCAGTGGTGGAACCCCCTAATCCAACTTTTATTGTATCCTGTGGATAGGGGGGTAGTTTAAACTTGGCAGCAGTCCTTTTGATGGTCAAGGGATGTTATGATCATGGGAAGAACTGTTGTCTAAACTGCGTTGCTTTCTTCAGAACTTCAGTTAAAAGAAGAATACCTATTATCAGTGCAGGGAAGAGCGGGTCAGTATGTACCGTAAATACGAGACTGGCACACAACAAGCATTTTTCTCTGGTTAATCCTCATACCCTTTGAACTAGAGCACTTTGGAAATAGAGACTGGAAAATATAGCTCATTATCTATGAATAATGGTGGGAATAATAATACAAAAACATGCCTGTGCTATCGCTGATACGTCTGGTGCACTGTCAGGCACAGATATGTCCACTTTGACAAATGAAATGTTTCTGAAAATACAGAAAGAACCAAACTGCACTTTGTGAGATAGTTCTCAGGTTGTTATGAGCACGAAGCCAAGTAATATATAGCCACGTCTTTCCTGGTACAGGCTGACACCACTTAAGTATTTTGGCTGGGATTTCAGTGTAAAATGTGTGCTAGCGTGGAATGTTAGATGTGTTGTCTAGGAGCCGATAGAAAGCAAACAGGAACACAGCCACATACCTTCATCTACTAGAACCCATATTATCCAAAACATAGATCATCATTATCTTGTTGGCTTCACCCTTCGTTTCAGGTTGTAAAATAGTTACTGATACAGTTAAAGGAAATCCTTCTCAAACACAGGCACTGGTAACAGTTTCATAGGAAGCCAGTTAACTACTCGTTTGTTTTTGGAGTAGCAAGAGGATACCCACACAAATATGGGGACAATTACAAACCCTGTGCAAAACATCACTGAAAAATGTTACAGTTTATATTGAAAGCCAATACAATGGGGGCATGGGGCTAATAATATAACAAAAACAAACTATGAGTGATTAAACCAATAAAAAGCAATATCACCGAAAAAGTCTACACGGCATAATATGCATATAAACATTTTTCAGTCTTTATTCAGTTCATGGTAATAATAAAAGTGTTTAAAAAAGTCCATACCCATAGTGACAAGTGGTGATAAGACAGACAAGAATACATCATGCACATGACTAAAGTGACGTGGTTCACATCAATAGTACATAATCTGGTTAATTCCCAACAGACAAATTATAAAGGGACATATAGAACTAGTAAAGAAAGAAACGCTTCAGTTACAGATAATACAACCGCATGCAACCGTTTGAAAGTCAATCGAGGACGGATCCGTTTTCTATTGTGGCAGAATGTGCCAGAGAATGCCGATCCGTCTCCATTAACTTACATTGGGGGTCATGACGTATCAGTTTTGCTCCGCATCCCAGGACGAAAAGAAAACCGCAGCATGCTACGGTATTTTCTCCGTCCAAAAAACGTTCACATACTGAATGGAAGACATCCTGATGCATCCTGAACGGATTTCTCTCCATTCAGAATGCATGGGGATAATACTAATCAGTATTAGAAACATAGAAACATAGAATGTGTCGGCAGATAAGAACCCATCTAGTCTGCCCAATATACTGAATACTATGAATAGCCCCAGGCCCTATCTTATATGAAGGATGGCCTTATGCCTATCCCATGCATGCTTAAACTCCTTCACTGTATTTGCAGTTACCACTTCTGCAGGAAGGCTATTCCATGCGTCCACTACTCTCTCAGTAAAGTAATACTTCCTGATATTACTTATAGAAGCATAGAAGAATGACGGAACTCTATGCCGGAAAACAAAAACACCAGTGTGAAAGTACCCATAGAGTTCCATCATAGGGGCTCAATACCGGAAAAGAACTGATCAGTTTTATCCCCATGCATTCTGAATGGAGAGAAATCCGTTTATGATGCATCGGGATGTCTTCACTTCAGTCTTTTTGACATTTCAGGACGGAGATAATACCGCAGCATGCTGCGGTTTTTGCTCCGGCCAAAATTCCAGAACACTTGCCGGAATGCTGGATCCGCCATTTTTTCCCATTGGAATGTATTAGTGCCGGCATTCAAAAGACCGCACACGCGCAGACCGGTAAAAATGTGAAAAAAATATATAACGGATCCGTCTCTCCGCATGACAAGCGGAGAGACAGATCCGTTCTTGCAATGCATTTGTAAGACGGATCTGTAGCCGGATCTGTCTTCAAATGCTTTCCGTTTACATGCATATTGCCGGATCCAGCAGGCAGGTCTGGCGACGGAACTGCTTGCCGGATCGCTCTGCTGCAAGTATGAAAGTACCCTAAGATATATATTTAGACCGCGGATAACACCACACCCCAACATGCACTTGCCAATGCTTCGTCTAGGATTTTATATATTGGGAATCACATTATCTTATCATGGACATGTGTCATAGGCCAAAGTGGCCAAACAGGCCAAATTACAGTCCAGGGCAAAGTGACCTTAGGGATGACATACTGTATGCAAACACAGTGGTGTATGCCGAAGCCTTCCATCAGGATGGCTGAAGAGTGATTTGAACAGGAAAAGTGGAGATCTCAGGGGTACTTATCAAGTACGTTTGATTAATTTGATTGTGTCGTCTGTGACAATGTGCTGTAGATTGTACCCCAATAATGAATGTCTATATTTTCTTCATTGTTGTCTCGCTACCCATCCACACCCATCCTGGCTCTTTCCTGACTTATCCCAGCTCCGGAGTCTGTCTTTGCTCTGGACCCCTGTGTTGGTAGTTTACACATGTGAAGTGAAAGCTTTTGTAGAGAATATGTGCTCGTCACAAAAGCTCTCATGACTTTGCCTCTTTTGTGTTTTTACGTTCCAGCTGTAGTGGGTCTATGGAGTCAGTTGTGCTCCATATTTGGTCTCTCACAAGTCACTTCTTTCTTTAGTAAAGAGTAGATTGTCCTTGGAGATTGGTGGCCTCTAGTGAATTCCACTGTACATTCCAGTTACTCCTGCGCCTTTATTCACCTTTTGCCCCTTCCCTTTTTAAAAGATTATTTTTACAACACATTCAGGAAATGAATACGGTTAGTTACCTCCCTTTGGCAGACCCTCTTCAATTGTACAAAGAGTCAGCCATGCACAATATAGGACTGAGTACCTTCCTAACTTGAACAAACAAATCCCTCTATCCAGGACGTTACCTTTTAACCTTATTAGTCGCCTACAAACTAAAGGGAAATTTAAATATCATTTTTTTTTTCAGAAAAATGTGGAATATGTACAATATCTGAACAATATGGTCTGTGTTTTGTTCCTTTGGTAAACATTTTTGCTTCTTTGGTGACCATGAGTTAATTAAAGGGGTTATCTGGTCATATATTTTTTTTTTATCTCATCTCGGCATCAGACATGTCATGTGGTGTTAGTGAGTAAAAAAATCCACTTGTTTTCTCAATTCCAGCAGTCGCTTTTGATGCCAGCCTGGCCAGAAGTGTGAGGTGCCAGTTAGCAGTGATGTATTCAGGACCAGCGCATGACCTCTGCCACTCTTTGGCCAGCAGCATTGACGTGCAGGGAGTTGGCACATCACACTTCCAGCCTAGTTGGGGTCAGAAGCAGCGGAAACGGAGGCGCACTGCAGGAGCCCGGGTGACCATAGACGGTCACTTGAGTGGGTTTTTTTTCACACACAATGTCTGGCCATCGATTTTCATTTCAGGGCACGGACAACCCCTTTAATGTCTGTAGCCAGGGGTGGACTGGGAACTTAAAGTGGCCCTGGAAAAAAAAACTATAAGGGGCCCCATGTTGTTGGCAGGTCCAAACTGACAGAAGGCAGGACAACATAAGTAGGTGGGGCCTCCAATACTGTAATTCAGAACAAAATACCTCCACAAAGTACTGCCCCCTGCATTACAGTATGAAACTGAATCACCGTCCCAAAGATGGTGATAGAGTTGAATTCAGGAGGGCACCTGCGGATGCTGGCCAGGTTCATAAGTGCCTGATGCTCCTACATGAATTAATGCTGACAACGTCAGATCTTTATGTACCTTGCTGGCGACCAAGAGGTGGGCTGGGGCGGCCCTCTGGGCATTGGCCCCTGCAGGAAATTTCTCTGTAGGGTTTATGGCCAGTCCGCCCATGTTTGTAGCCAATCTGGTGTGCATTCTGAAAGTTGAGGTCATTAAATTAGTGTCAATTAAACACATATAATTATTAATTATTTCAAACAAATAATGAGAACGCTTTGTTTCGATGTTTCCTTAGAAGTATTCAACCCTCTTTTTCCAATATTATATACATTTTTTCTTAATATTTTTTTTAAATAAAATATGCTGTTCAGTACAATTTCTGCATTTCTGCAATATTGAACCTGAGCATATAAGCTGTCCATTTGTGGACATCATGACTCAAGATGGTCATATGTATGAAGATATGACAAAGCATTCTCGGCTGTTTCCATAGAAGTGAACGGAGAGAGTTGCACACGTGGCCAGCAGCTGCCTCACTAGGTGGGTCAGAAACCACTGTTCGGAAGATAGCTGTGGGTCCCAGCTAAAACCTGCATCTGCAACAGGCGGCTGTCCCCTAGGGCCCTCTATATAACGCGTCCCAGGTGTAGGAAATGACGAGTGGTGTAATGGTGCGGCCCAAATGTCTCTTTATGTGTGTCACAGTGCTCCTACCTGGATACCGCTGGACCCCAGGCTTTGGCTCAGATATGTCTGAGCCAAAGCAATTAATAGGAGGAATACTTGAGGGATAAAAGAATAACTGGAGTCCAGACCTTGAGATGAAGTTTAATGGCAGCTTTACTTTGCATTAACGTTCTCCAAAATGGTTTATAGGCTTTGTATTGGTTCCAGCAGGCTTTAGCATAAATCTGGTAGGCAAACTCCTCTCTGCTATATCTTTTTCTCTCTCACTCTGCTGTACTGACAGGCTGGCTGTATAACTCAGCTTCTCCTGTATGCTGCACTTAACTTTGTAGTCTGACTCTAAGTTATGCCAGGGAACTTTCATCCTGGCTCCTGAGGCTTCAAGCTTTGGCCTCCATGGCCAGCAGAGCTTAAGATGTTCTTGCTGGCATGGGCACGTCCAGAAGAGTCATGCCCCTGCACACCCTTCCCCTAGCTGGGGGTAAGCTAGACTGACCAGAACTTCTGCCCCACCCTTCCTGCAGGAAATAGGACTCGCCCACTTCTCTCCAGAGGGGGGTTAGAATGGAATGGTAAGTTCCACTCTCTCTAACTATAGCTCTGCCATATTTGCTGCCACCTGCTGGTGAACCAGGCACATTAGATAAACAGTTACATAACATTAGAAATGCACAGTGTGGAGGACCTGGAATTAAATGCATAAGATGACATGTTGTTAGCCCATTAGAGATAGTAGCAGGTTGCAGTAGTGGTAACACCACTCTGGGGTGTTACACATCTATCAGGCATTGATGGCAATTTGCAAATCATGTGGATATGCCATAAATGTCTCAGCTAGAAATACTCCCTTTAGTCCACCCTCATTGAGCCATGACTTAGCTAAATAGAGTAATACCCACTCTAGTGAACATTATATGGCCTTGTATTACATACACACCCATTTATTTCAATTCTACATAGATAAAGACTGGCTGCTTACCAAAGCAATAATAGGTAATTTTGATGATTACAAAACTCGGACACAGAGCAAACATCTGATCACCGGGGCAACTTCTACATACAAAATTACAGAGCACCTTCTGTAAAAATCAGATCTGTATTGTTCCCAGTTATAACGGTAGTAGGAACCAACTGCACCAGACTTTGGGTACTTTCACACTAGCGTTTTGGATTCCGTTTGTGAGATCCGTTACAGGGCTCTCACAAACGTTCCAAAACGGATCAGTTAAGCCCCAATGCATTCTGAATGGATAAGGATCCGTTCAGAATGCATCAGTTAGGCTCCGTTCCGCCTCTATTACGTTTTGGAGGCGGACACCAAAACGCAGCATGCAGCATTTTGGTGTCCGTCTGAAGAGGCGGAGCCTAACGGATCCGTTTTTTTTTACAATGTAAGTCAATGGGGACGGATCCGTTGTCAGTGACACAATATGGTGCATTTGAAAACGGATCCGTTCCCCATTGACTTTCAATGTAATCCAAAACGGATCCGTTTTGGACTTTGTCATTTTTCTTTAAACCTAATGCAAACGGATCCGTTCTGAACGGATACAAACGTTTGCATTAGAGGTGCGGATCCGTCTGTGAAAATAAACAGACGGATCCGCACCAACGCTAGTGTGAAAGTACCCTTTATATTCTTCTTTACTACTGGAGTGAATGTTTACCCTCATCTCAGCTGAGGACTTTGCCACATACTTTAAACAAAAGCTTGAAAACATCAGAGAAAGCTTTAGCCTACAGTGCCGACAGCCCCTTTACACAACTACTCAGTCATCTTCCCCCAAAACATGTGTCTCCACCATTACAGAGGAAAACCAGATCACATCTCACAACCTGTGCACTTGACCCGATCCCATCCCACCTCATCCCCAACCCCACCACAGTGTTTATCACAGCCCTAACATATATATTTAACCTATCAATAATCACTGGTGCTACCATTGTACTCATCCTCAAAAAAGCCTTCCCATCTCCTTTGTCTAGTTATCACTTATCCCATATGCCTCAAAGCCACAACAACATGTTAACCTTGAACTATCCTCTCACATCGCTTTCTGCTCCCTCTTTGAATGGCTACAAGCTTGCTTCCAACCCCACTACTTAACTGAAACTGCCCTTACCAAAGTCACCAACAACCTGCTCACTGCCAAAGTCAAACAACATTACCCTGATCACCTCCTCCTCGATCTGTCCTATACCCTTGACACCGTTGATCACTCCCTTCTGTTACAAACTCTCTCATCTCTTGGTATCACAGACCTGGCTCTCTCCTGGATCATATCATACCTCACGGACCCAACATTTAGTGTCTCTCACTCTCACACCACCTCAATCTTCTCAATTTACACCTTTAGGCCTCATGCACACGACCGTATGTGTTTTGCGGTCTGCAAATTGTGGATCCGCAAAAAAAACTGATGACGTTCCGCAGGACATCCGTTTTTTTGCGGATCCGTTATTTTTGCGGCTCCATTGTAATAATGCCTATCCTTGTCCGCAAACTAGAAAAAAATAGGATATGCTCTATTTTTTGCAGAACGGAAAAACGGACATACGGAAAGGAATGCACACGGAGTACCTTCCGTTTTTTTTGTGGACCCATTAAAATGAATGGTTCCGCATATGGTCCGCAAAAAAAAAACGGAATGGACACCGAAATAAAATATGTTTGTGTGCATGAGGCCTTAGCCTGGGATAGCTCATAGAGTCCCATGGATTTCAGTATCACTTCTATTCTGACAACACACAAATTTACCTCTCTGGTCCAGAATCCCACAATGCCCTCTTCCATATCCTCCTTCTTCTCCTCTCGCTTTCTAAAACTCAGCATGGATAAAACAGAATTGGAATAACTGCCTTGGAATAACCTTTGATTCTTTCCTCTCCTTCCGACCACACATCCAAGCCCTTTCCACCGCCTTCAACTCAAAAAATCTCGCACCCGTGCATTTCTCAGTCAGGAGTCTGCAAAAATTCATGTAAATGCCCTCATCATCTCCCACCTAGACTATTGTAACATCCCCTTCAATCTAGCACCCTCGCACCCCTTCAAATCTATCCTTAACTCTGCTGCCCAACCAATCTATCTCTCAACCCCGGTACTCCTCTGCTTCTCCCCTCTGCCAATCCTTTCACTGGCTTCCCATTGTTCAGTCAATTCAGTTTAAAATACTAACAAATACATATAAGGTCGTCCACAACCTGTCCCCTCTGTACATCTCTGAGCTACTTTCCCGATACATCCCCACACGTAGTCTCCGATCCTTAAAAGACCTCCTTCTCTCCTCTCCTCTTATCGCCTCTTCCCACAATCACCTCCAAGATTTCTCCCGTGCATCCCCCATACTCTGGAACTCGCTACCCCAACACCAACTCGCTACCCCATCACCTACAGTGGAATCCTTCAAAAGAAACCTGAAAACAGCATCAGTACATTCGGGATTGATGATTTACGCTAATTACTATGGACTCAAAGCACTATTCCCCTCCATCTGATATGGATATTGCATATGAAGTATAAGGCTTTCTGTGGCTTTTTATGGATAGATTTGCTCTTTGGCTAATTATCTATAGTTTCAACTTGGACTTCTGCTGCTATATAGTTGTGCTACCTTTGGTACTTTTGCTGTAAAGTTGTGCTTTCCATGGGACTTTTTGCTGACTAATTGCTACTAACTTACTGCTAACCAGTTGTGCTATTTTATATCAGTCTTCTTATTGATGTGTTTTTTACTGATATGTTCACTAATAAATTTATTGTAATATTAGTCATCTTGGTGTCCACAGTACCCAGATATTTGAGTGCCCCCCAACTAAAATTCTATTTAATTTTTCTCTGGTCTTGGATGGATCCAGGGGAGTGCACCTATCCACTGAGGGATACTAGGTGAGCCACTATAGACGTATTTGGTTCTCTAAGTGCTTATGTGTCTGTGTTTGTATCAATACACCGTAACAAATATATGAACTCAGTTTAGTAAAATGTTGTTTTGTGACCTTAAACTTCCATTTATCAGATACATCTGTCTGAGGAGTTCAATTGATAAGCCTAAAATTTTGTACTAGTGAACTAGCTTTTGTTCTGCCGAGGCCCAGTGGAATTCCCTTCCTCTCTGCTCTCTGAGTCAGGAAGCAGTTTGGTGACTTTAGGGAGTTCATTTCTATGGGGCATGTTACCTTTTTTAGTGAAACAATATCCTTTTAGATAATGCACACCCAGCTTCCCATTACTATAACTCAGTAATAGATGTTTCTGTCCTGACATCACGGAGCAGCCAGCATAGAAGATTAACCTTTCCTGTGAAACAATGGGGCATAGATAAAACCCTGGATATTTATAGTTCACTCACAGGGTTAACATTATAAATCCATACAGATGACCACAATATGCTGTTATGAAAAGCTCTATGGCCATGTCCACACTAGCTGTGGGTTCTTGGAAAACTGCAGCACCCAGATCTTATGTATATGTGTATAGGATTTGAAAACAGTTTCTTTTGCTATTTACGTTTTTTAGGCTTGCTGTTTTTATGTCAGACCACAGCAGACTCTGTCAGTTGCGTTTTGCAGAGATTTTCCTCATTGAACCTAACAATTAAAAACAGAGCTGATTTTAATCGTAGTACAATGTTTATAGTATCCTAGAGCTTTCACCAAACAGCATCAGCCAAGGTAGTATAGTGCAATGGACCTTCTTAGGGTACTTTCGCACTAGCGTTTTTCTTTTGCTGCATTGAGTTCCATCCTAGGGGCTCAATACCGGAAAAAAAAAACGCTTCAGTTTTATCCTAATGCATTCGAATGGATAGAAATCCGTTCAGGATGCATCAGGATGTCTTCAGTTCAGTCACTGTACTGCATTTTGGACAGAGAAAATACCGCAACATGCTGCGGTTTTAACTCCGTCCAAAATGTCGGAACACTTGCTGTAATGCCGGATCCGGCATTAATTTCCATAGGAATGTATTAGTGCCGAATCCGGCATTAAAAATACCGCATGCGCAGACCTTTAAAAATGTGAAAAAAATACATAACGGATCCGTTTCTCCAATACACATCCGGATCCGTCTACAAATGCTGTCCGTTTCAACACAGATTGCCGGATCCAGCAAGCAGTTCTGGCGACGGAACTACTTACTGGATCCCTCTGCCGGAAGTGTGAAAATACCCTTACTCTCTAAACTAAAGCTACTTTAACATAGGCCGAACCCGATTTACAGGCAGTTATCGGGAATGACCCATTCATTCCTGATAATTGCCCGATCATAAGTGGAGGTGACAACTGCATTTACATACAGCAATCACCTGTGCTGACTCTTTTCTGGGTAGCAGATCCCAGATCTGCTGCCGGCAAACAGTGATATTATGGGCCGCATCAAACATGCTTTCACACAAGGAACAACCAAAGTGTGGCACCTTTACATGTGGCAATTATCAGGAACGAGTGTTTGTATAACCGGCCTCGATAATCTGCCTATGTTAAAGGGCCTTTGACATTACTGTATACATTATACACTTTTAGGTGGGGGAAGCTTTGGGCTGGTAGACCTATACAGGTTATTAATAACAAAGTAATGGAAACAGCACAGTATCTCCTTTTTTATTCATTTCTATGTGATTATCAATGGGTTTTAATCTTCTGATTACTGTTACAGTGCTGTTAGCAGAAGCTACAAAGGCTCTGTGAGAGCTTAACTGTGAGTCATATGGAGAATGTAAGGATTTAGCAACCAGCAGCATTTCTGGGTAAGGGGATTTTTCTTTTTGAGGATTTATGAAGCTCTCTTTGTGTGTTTGCTGCATAAAGGGGACAAGACTGAATCATCCCAAATCTAATTAGACACCATAAAGAGTAGGTGCATTTACACTTGCCGACGAGCAGCAGATTGTTGGGAAGGACGTGTTCCTTCCCAACAGTCAGCTGCTCGTTAAAGGGGTTGTCCGGGTTCAGAGCAGAACCCTGACATATCCCCATCTTCACCCCTCCAACCCTCCTGATGTGAGCATTGGAGCATTTCATGCTCTGATGCTCTCCCTTGACCTGCGCTGTATTGCGCAGGGCAAGGGCTGTTTTGCCTGGCAGTGTTGCCAGTTGATGTTACCGGCACTGATGGGCGGCTTTAGCACTTCCCTAACCGTTTTTCAGGCTACGGCAGCGCTAAAGCCTGCCCATCACCAAGCTCACTGCTGGGCAAAAGCCTCTGCTTAGCAGTCCTCATGTACATGACCGGATCTCCAAAAAATGCCTTTGCTCTGTGCGATTCAGTGCAGGGCAAAAAGAGCATCGGAGCATGAAATGCTCATATCAAGGGGCCCGCCTTGGTGAAAATGGGATAATGTCCAGGTTCAGCTCTGATCACGGACAACCTCGTTAAGGGTCCATTCACACGTCCGTGTTTGTTTTGCGGATCTGCAAAACACGGACATCAGCGATGTGTGTTCCGCAATTTGCGGACCACACATTGCTGGCACTATATAGAAAATGCCTTTTCTTGTCCGCAATTGCAGACAAGAATAGGACATGTTCTATTTTTTTTGGGAATGTGATTGCGGACCTGGAAGTGCGTCTGTCCCCATTGAAATTAATGGGTCCGCAATTCCGTTCCACAAAATGCGGAACAGAATTGCGGACGTGTGAGTGGACCCTAAGTTGAGGTGAAGCGCTACACTTACATCTTACAGCTATTGCGATTACTCGTCCTCATACAGCTGCATTGTTTCTGGGCAGCAGATCGCTGTTTAGACCGCACATTCTGCTGCCCAGAAACAATAATTTAGGTGCCTGCACTAACGACAGTTTCACCCGATGAACGCGCGTTTTGCTCATTCATCGCGTGATCTGCTGCACCTTTAGACGGGCAGATTGTCGGGAGTGAGCGTTCGCAGAAATATTCGTTCTTGATATTCTGCCCAATTATCTGTCCGTCTAAATCCACGGCCGTTTGCTTGTTTTACTTTAGAAGAGGATCATCAGTATGATAGATAAGATATGAGCTTAAATACAGCAGATAAGACAATGTATCCATGGTATCAAAACTCAAAACAGCCACGGCCATGCAAATTCGCTGAACATAGGCCAAACTTTTATTGTGTATGGGGTAGGAATTTGGGATTTGAAAATGACTGATCCTTTGTTCTCATTCTCATTCTGCTACCAGATGTGCCTGTCAGTGGCATATTCCTCTATCCTCACTGAGAACACATGCATGAGGAATGTAAAGGTGTATGGAAAACTTCAACCCCTTCCTGACATCCTCTGTATGTGTACGGCAGATGTTGAGTCTTTAAAAATGGCGCCCTGTCATGAGCTCAGTAGGCGCCATAGCCGCTGGGTGCTTGCTGTTTTACACAGCAAACACCTGGTGGCAGAATCTCTGATTGGCGATAACGCAGATCATGGACTTTTAACCACAGGATGCCATGGTCAGTTGGGAAAATGGGATCTGAGCGGTCTTTTCCCAGGGGCACTGCATTCCTTTGGACCAAACCGATCCTGCTCACCAAAATTGCGGGATTGGTTCACTTGCTATGATAGCCTCGGGCCTTCTGAAGAAGAAGAGTTCCTATCTAGCCCTGTATGTGGCAGGGCTTGATAGGAATGTAGTAATTTTTTCATAAGCTGCAATGGTAAATCATTGCCGTCCATAAGAGAAGCAATCAGATGACCACATGTAAAGGGACATAAAATAACTTTAAAAAACTAAATAAATAAAGATCATAGGTATCACCGCATGTGAAAATGCCCATACTATGAAAATGTAAAAGTATTTATCCCATACAGTGAATGGCGCCATTAGAAAACAAAAATGAAAAGTCAAAGTGGTATAAAAACTACAGATCATTCTGCAAAAGATGAGCCTTCACACAGCCCCGTGGACGTACATATAAAAAACGTATTGGGGTCAGAATATGACAGTGCAAATAAAAAAAATTTGATTTGTTTTTTAAGTATAAAAAGGGGGTTAATCTAGTCATACATAATAGATAGCGGTTGGCGGTTGAAAGTGTGGTTCTGTGTTCATATGATGGTATCTCAAAATAATGAGCCGTCATGTTGATTTTCTCAGGTGGTAATCATTGGGTTTTTTATGCTTTTTCTTTTACTTTCTGCTGCATCTGCCAATTTTGGATAAATAGTTTATATCACAAGTTTATGTTCTGCCAAAATGTACCAACACTACGGGTTTCAAAAACAGATCTGAATGTATGAGAATGCAACAGCAAAACAAAAAGATATAATTATGAATAAGATTATGATCATGATATGATTATGAACAGGGATGAGCGAATTTCATATTTTGAAGTTCGTGTGCAGGTTCGGGTTGTGGTATTTACTGAATTGCGTTATGGATTCTGTTACCACGGACCAATTCCATGACTTATTCATTCCATCATAATAGAAGTCTATGGCCTGCATAATGGATCCGTCCGATTTACGTTATACTGGAGAGGGCTTCAAAATATGAAATTCCCTCATCCCTAATTATAAATTATTTAATTACTACTTTAAAGTGGCTTTTCATGTCTGAATTGTCATTAAATACAATGCGGGTGTCAGTATAAAGTCAAACTCTGCTTCCCTCAATGACTTTTCTCTATTTGTCATATATCATCCTTAAGGCCTCATGTACACGAACGTATTTTCTTTCCGTGTCCGTTCCGTTTTTTTTGCGGACCATATGCGGAACCATTCATTTAAATTGGTCCGCAAAAAAAACGGAAGGTACTCCGCAAATAAATAGAGCACGTCCTATTTTTTTCTAGTTTGCGGACAAGGATAGGCATTATTACAATGGATCCGCAAAAGTAACGGATCCGCAAAAAAACAGATGCCATACGGAACGTCATCCTTTTTTTGCGGATCTGCAATTTGGGGACCACAAAACACATACGGTCGTGTGCATGAGGCCTTAGCCTCATTTACACGTCAGTGTTCGGTCAGTGATTTCTATCAGTGATTGTGAGCTAAAACCAGGATTGGAGCCTCCACAAACAAAGTATAATGGAAAGATCTGCACCAGTCCTGTGTTTAGAGCCTCACCTGGTTTTGGCTCACAATGACCTATGGAAATCACTGACCAAAACACTTACATGTGAATGAGGCATTACTAGCTAAATGACGTATTACCTCTTTGCAGATATTTTCCCTACACAAATATTTAAGTCTAGGGAAAATTAAAATATGTAATATATTAATCATAATTTCCATGTTTTTAGACAACAACAGGAAATGATGAACTCATTCACAGGGACCTCAATTGTCTTTTTTGGCAGAAACATAATTTCAATCATTCGTTTTCACTGGTGATGAAACGGAGTGTATCACTATAGTGACATATTTAAATGGAAAAAATAAATCTGTGCAGAGTAAACGCGGATGCCGGCCGTGTGCGTTATAGAAATAGCCAAGAATAGAAAATGCCTATTCTTGACCGATTGGGGACAAAAATAGGACATGTTCTATCTTTTCTGCAGAGCCGCAGAACGGAACCACGGATGCGGACAGCACACTGTGTGCTGTCCGCATCTTTTGTGGCCCCATTGAAATGAATGGGTCCGCACCTGTTCCGCAAAATTGCAGAATGGATGCAGACTCATTCATACGGCAGTCTGAATGAGCTCTAAGTCAGAGGTAGACTGAAGTTACCCAGATTTTAGCATTTGGGTTCTACTGTAAGTCTGAAAGTACAAAACCACATCTGTAAAGTCATGTTTACACTGTGTTCATTGCCAGGGGTATGCAATTTTATACAATTTTAAGCCTCTTGAATACATCATTGGCCGCAGTAAAAACAATTTATCCCATGCAAAAACTATATATATATACAGTTGTGTTCAAAATTATTCAACCCCCACTGAAATTGAGTGTTTTGGCCAGTTTGACATTGATTTTGATCATTTCAGTCATCTTGTTTACAATAAAATCAAAGAGGCACTTGTAAGTCAGACAAATATAACATAACATTTAGGGTTGTTTCGGGTATCGAACTTTCGATACCCAATCGATACTTTTCTCTGGTATCGAGCTCGATACCAGGATTAGTATTTTATCGATACTGGGCTGCGCTACTGCACAGCCCAGTATCAGAGAACGTGGCTGCGCCGCTCTCAGCGCGGCCATGTTCTCCTCGGCAGCACAGGGAGAAGGAGGCAGTCTCTCCCTCCCCCTGTGCTGCCGCTGCAACCAATAGAGGGAGAGGGGCGGAGAAGGGGCGGAGCGTGGGGGCGGGAGCACTGACCAGCAATGCCTAGTACCATTTCATATATAAATGCAGGCAGAAGGCACAGGCTGCCGGCACCTGCCTGTGACCCATTGCTGCGATCCGCGGCAATTAACCCCTCAAGTGCCGTACCTGAGGGGTTAATTGTCTCTGATCGCAGTGCTGGGTCACAGGCAGGTGCCGGCAGCGTGTGTCTTCTGCCTGCATTTATATATGAAATGGTACTAGGCATTGCTGGCCAGTGCTCCTGCCCCCGTCCCCGTATTAAAACATTGGTGGCCAGTGTGGCTCCCCTGTCCCCAGTATTAAATACATTATTAGTGGCCAGTGCGCCCTCCCCATCCCCCCCTCCCTCCCTCCCTCCCCCCAGTAATAAAAGCATTGGTGGCAGTGGCCACAGGGTCCCCTCACCTCCTCCTCATTGGTGGCAGTGCACAGAGCACAGGGCAGCAGGGAGAGGGTTAAGTCCTATTCACCCTGATAGAGCTCTATTAGGGTGAATAGGATGAAAATGATTCCAGGTTCTAGCCCCTAAGGGGGAAATAGTTAATAAATAAACTGTAAAAGAAAAAAAAAGTTTCCCAATTTTACATATAAAATATAAACAATAAATAAATAAAATATTACATATCGCTGCGTCTCAAAAGTCCAAACTATTAAAAAATCCACTTTTATGCGGTGAACGTCGTAAAAAAAAAAAATGCACGATTCGCCATTTTCTTTTAGTCGCCGTAAAAAAGTAGGATAGGACTGTTGTATTATGAGTCGGCGGTTCCATAAAATGAGGAATGCACGCAGATTTTTTTGGCGTTTTTTTTTTTCTGCGTGGTATCGAATGGTATCAAGTATCGCAATACTTTTTTATGGTATCGATACCGAATCAAAATTTTGGTACCGAAACAACTCTAATAACATTTATAATGAAATAGCCACAAATGTCTTTTCTGTGCTCACATCATTATCAGTTTTATTCAACCCCCAAGTGACATTCAATCTTAGTACTTAGTACATCATCCTTTTCCAGTTATAACAGCTTGTAAAAGTGAAGCATAGCTTGACACAAGTGTCTTGCAGCGATCTACGCGTATCTTCGCCCATTCTTCATGGGCAAAAGCCTCCAGTTCAGTCACATTCTTAGGCTTGCGCGCTGCAACTGCTTTCTTTAAGTCCCACCAGAGGTTCTCAATCGGATTTAAGTCTGGTGACTGCGATGGCCACTTCAAAATGTTCCAGCCTTTAATCTGCAACCATGCTCTAGTGGACTTGGAGGTATGCTTGGGATCATTGTCCTGTTGAAAGGTCCAACGTCTCCCAAGCCTCAGGTTTGTGACGGACTGCATCACATTTTCATCCAATATCTCCTGGTACTGAAGAGAATTCATGGTACCTTGCACACGCTGAAGCTTCCCTGTACCTGTAGAAGCAAAACAGCCCCAAAGCATGATTGACCCCCGCCATGCTTCACAGTAGGCAAGGTGTTCTTTTCTTCATAGGCCTTGTTCTTCCTCCTCCAAACATAGCGTTGATCCATGGGCCCAAACAGTTCTAATTTTGTTTCATCAGTCCACAGAACACTATCCCAAAACTTTTGTGGTTTGTCCACATGACTTTTGGCATACTGCAGTCGACTCTTCTTATTCTTTGGAGACAGCAAGAGGGTGCGCCTGGGAGTTCTGGCATGGAGGCCTTCATTACGCAGTGTGCGCCTTATTGTCTGAGCTGAAACTTCAGTACCCGCATCTGACAAATTTTTTTCAGTTCCTCAGCAGTCACACGGGGACTTTTCTCCACTTTGCGCTTCAGGTAGTGCACAGCAGTCGAAGTCAGCATCTTCTTTCTGCCACGACCAGGTAGCGTTTCAACAGTGCCCTTTGCCTTGAATTTGCGAATGATGCTTCCTATGGTGTCTCTTGGTATGTTTAACATCTTTGCAATCTTCTTATAGCCATTGCCCTTCCTGTGAAGAGAAATCACCTCTTCTCTTGTCTTCCTGGACCATTCTCTTGACTTCACCATGTCTGTAAACACACCAGTAAAGGTCTAGAAGGAGCTGAGTATCACAGTCATTTTACATCTGCCTAATTGGTGCTTATTATGCTTGATTGCTGCTCCTTGACATCCAGAGGTGTTTTCAATACCTGATCGAAAACACTTGAATGAACCTCTGTTCTTAAGAGTGGTAGTCTTTAAGGGGTTGAATAATTGTGTCAATGAAGAAATCACAAAAAAAGCATTTAATACTGTATTACAAAAACAATTGATGTCATTTTAGTTGCATTTGGTTCTTTAAAAAGTCCTTGTAAGATTTCATTCTGAACACAATTACAAATGTACACTAAATTCCCTAAAACACTTTACAGCATTGGGGGTTGAATAATTTTGAACACAACTGTATATAGTCTTATTTAAAAGCACATTTGACGTATACTATTTGAATATATGCCAAAAGAACACCCTTTTCGCATGTCTTTGGCCATTAAGGGGAACCTGTCATCAACTTCGTGCTGACCTCACTCAGATCAGCATAAACTAGAAAAGCTACAATTTCTGGGGAAATTGTGTGAAGTGTTCTTGCCTCCACCAGTAGTCTACAACTGGAATGGGCGGAGTAACTGGGTGGAGTGGCTTGAGTAACTGTTGTGTGGTTGGAGTGCTGGAGTAACTGTGCAAAGGTTGGACTGGGCAGAGTAACTTTATGGAGTAGGCAGAGTTAGGCCCTATTCACACGTCCGCAATTTTGCGGAATACATGCGGACCCATTGACTGTGAATGGGGCCGGGAATGATGCGGAGAGCACACACTGTGCTCTCCGCATCCGATTTTGCGGAGCGCGCCGCCGATTTTCCGGTCCGCGGCTCCGCAAAAAAAATAGAGCATGTCCTATTCTTGTCCGCAATTGCGGACAAGAAGAGGCATTTTCTATGGAGTCCGGGCAATGTGCGGTCCGCAAAAATGCGGAATGCACATTGCCGGTGTGTCCGTGTTTTGCGGATCCGCGGCTCCGTGGATCCGCAAAACACTTGCGGATGTGTGAATAAGGCCTAACTGTGTGGAGTATTTGCAGTGAGTAAAGATAGTAAACATTACACTAACCAATTGATTGTTTAAATTTAAAAAGTGCACATGGCAAGCTTGATAGAGTGAGAAATGCAGTTCAACTTTTAGTTATTTATATAGCACATTTAATTGCAATGTTGTTGCCCAAAGTGCTTCACTTTTACATTAAAACATACATTTATAAAAACATAAGCAGCATTATCAAGCCTAGCAGATGAAGGTATGACCACATGCATTTGGATGGTCTCAGCATCTTGACGTAGAATAGAGGTGAAGATGTGCTATCTGTTTGATGTTCATCAGTGTTCACAACCACTGTTTCCTGGAAACGCTCATGCCTCGTTTATGCAGGCTCTAAGCCTGTTCACAACCAGTGCTCAAAACACAATACACAGGATCATGATAGCTGTAATAACTGTGCAGTACTCCTGACTGGAGACAGTGCTGTACCCTGGAGATGTAAATGTGATCCAACAGTGTGTTTTTTTTTCTGTGGTGGCTGCCCAGACCAGTTGGGTATATCCTCTTGAGTGAAGAAGGTCAGATATTGGCTTCTTTGCACTGGACAGAAAATCTTTACTGAAATCTCCACAGAGTATTATAGGTTGGCAATCCATGCTTTCCAAAGATTCCAAGAGGCCCAGCAGGTTAGTAAGGAATTGGCCAATACTGTAATCCGGTGGCCTGTAAACAACGGCGATCAAAGCTTCTACAGGGGACTGCAGTTTGACAACCAAGAACTCCAAGTGAGTCACATTGTAATGATACGGCTTTTCAAAGGCCTTGAAATAGGTTCTGACATACATGGCGACACCTCCGCCACTTTTACTTGTAATGTCAGTAGGGTTCGTGTACGAGAGGTGTCTGCTGCGTTTGAACAGGTTGTAGCCCTCCAGACTGGAGACTTTCAGCAACAGAAGAGCCTGAGAGATGAGTTTCAGTGAAACATAAATCATCTCCAAGTGTCAACTCGTGGTAAGATTTCATATCTTTAATTTGCTGGTAATCCTTGTGTGTTGTGATGGATAATTGTTAATGTTTCCTTTAAGGCCTCTTGCACACGGGCGTCATGTTTGACGCCCGGATAAGATGCGGGTGCGTTGCGGGAATCGCCGCGATTTTTCCGCGCGTGTGCTAACGTTTGTAGTGCGTTGAGCACGCGCGTGAAAAAATCCGCATGCTTGGTACCCAGACCCGAAGTCAGACTTCATCACTGAAGTCTGGTTTCGGGATGAGTATTCTGTATGTGTAATTATTTTCCTTTATAACATAGTTATAAGGGAAAATAATCGCATTCTAATTACAGAATGCAATGTTCCCCGGGCTTTAAAGGGTTAAAAATAATAAAGAGTTAACTTACCTTCTCCCATTGTACGCGCAGAGCCCCAGAACGTCTTCTCTCTTGATAGTTTGGATGCTTGAGGACCTGTGGTGACGTCACAGGGTCACATGGTCCAATCATAGAAGCATTTGAGTGGACCATGTGACCCATGTGATCCTGTGACATCACGGCAGGTCATTCATCCAACAGAAGTGTAAAAGGAGGAGTTAGGGTGGTAAATTTGGCTATAATAATAAGAATATATATGTGAGATAACAGTAAGTGGTCTTGCCATGCAAGAACACTTAATTAGTGACAGAAATGCTGATTTCAGCGCTGTGTCACTCATGAGCTAAAAGTAAGTGGTTGCTGAGAACCAGCATCATAATCATTGCAGACCAGGCCTTGAAAAGAGTCACGGCCACCTGAGAAGAGTCATGGTTATTATAATCTCCTGCTCTCTCACCCATCTGCTGATGATTGGCAGTTCTCTCCTAGAGACAAAGGGAGAAAACTAGGTAGAAGCCTGTCAGTCATCAGCAGGTGGGCGGGAGAGCAGGAATTTATGAATAACCATGACTTTTCTCAGTTAGATTTGACTGCTTTCCTGGCCAAATCTGCAATGATTATGATGTTGGTTCTCGTCAACCACTTACTTTTAACTTTTAAAGGACAGACCGCTGAAATCATCTCACTTGTCTCTACTTTATGCTGCCGTTAATATGGGCAGCATAAAGTTGATGACACGTTCCCTTTAACCTCTTAAGGACACAGGACGTACCCGTACGTCCTGTGTCCTGTCCCTAAAGATGGCGCCTGCTCCTGCTTCATGCGGGCGTCTTAGCCGCGGGTGTCTGCATGGTTCTTGTAGCAGACACTCGCGGCTAATGTCCGTGACCGGCAGCAATGCACGCGATCCAAACCGAAAGTAAAACTTTCAGTTGTGCTCCGGCTTCCCCGTGTGGCGATCGGAAGAGCCGGATCAGGCCTGTAGTAGCCTGGATTTCTATGAATGAAACCCAGGCAGCTCTGTAGTATTTCCTATGGAGCCATAGCCTGTAATAAGCTTCATAGGAAATATGCGATTTTTTCATACATTCCAATGCTATTGCATTGGAATGTATGATAATCGCAATTACAACATTGATTGTCATAGTTCCCTATGGGAACTATATAAAAGTGTAAAAAAAAAAAGTTTAAAAACAAATTTGAAAAACATAAAAGTTCAAATGACCCCCTTTTGGCAAAAAAAAAAAGAAATAAAAAAAATACACATCATGGGTGTCGCAATGTGCGAAAATGCCCATATTATAAAAATATGAAAAAATATTCCCCATACGTCAAACAGCAAAACGGAAAAAAGCGTCCAAATGGCAAATTAGACATTTTTGGTCGCTTCATTTTCCACGAAAAATTAAATAAAAGGTGATTAAAAAGTCATACACACCCCAAAATGGTATCAATCAAAAGATAAGATTATGACGCAAAAAAAATGAGCCACCATACAGCTCTGTACATATAATTACAAAAAAGTTATAGGGGTCAAAACATGGCGACAAAAAAGGAAAACTGATTTTTTCCCACTTTTTTTTTCACTTACAAAACGCAAGGAAACCTATACATATAAGGTATCGCCGGATTCGTACTGACCTGTAGAATAAAAGTAACTGGTCAGTTTTATCGCACATCGAACGTCGGAATTTAAAAACCCGCAAAACTGTGGTGGAATAGCCTTTTTTTTTTGCAATTTCACCCCATTTGGAATTTTTTTTCCCGCTTCCCACTAGATCATATGCAATATTAAATGGTGGCGTTGGAAAGTACAACTTGTCCCGCAAAAAACAAACCTTCATATGGCCATGTGAACAGATAAATAAAAAAGTTATTGCTTTGTGAAGGCAGGGAGCGCAAAAAAACCCGCAAAAAATAAAAAAACGCTGGTCCTTAAGGGGTTAAAGTCTATGGGCATGTCAGCATATTCATTATGGAATTTTCTCAGTGTATAAACCAACAGTTTACCACAAACAACCATGACATATTTTGTGCTCGGATTCTGGCTGACCATACACTTGACATAAGTTACATCCAAATGCCTATTTGGCCAACAGCTCTCTCTCCCTATTGTCCCATACAATTGCAAGCTTGGCAGAGCAAGCCTATGCAGGGAAAAGGAAAAGGGGAGAAACTTTAGGAACAAAAGGACTGGGCAATTGCCTGATCCTCATGTCCTCCAATATCTGCTGTCAGGGGAGGATTGAGAGGCAACCATGCAAATTAGTCAGCAGGCTGAACCTGCTGAATCTGGTGGGTTTGGCTAGTACAGATCTATTGTGCAGAGCCAGCTTAAAAGGATTGTCCAGAATTTTGTTTGAACAATCCCCCTTCACCGCATGCAGGACCTGTGAACAATCCATATTTACCTCCGCCCCACTCTCACAGAGCCAGATCAAAACAGCAGGTAGCAGGTAAGTACAGATCTCTTCACAGGTCGCACTGGCCGGGAAGCGGATGGGGGCTTAAAGATATCCTGGAAAACCCCTTTAAATGGTTGTCCAACAAAATATTCAACAGTTTTCAAACCAGCACCTGGATCTGAATACTTTTGTAATTGAATGTCAATAACAATTTAGTATAGTCAGTGTGTCATTCAATAAATCGGGCATCCTCAAACTGCGGCCCTCCACTGTTGCAAAACTACAACTCCCAGCATCCCCGAACAGCCTACAGCTATCAGCCTACAGCAGGGCATTGTGGGAGTTGTAGTTTTACAACAGCTGGAGGGCCGCAGGTTGAGCATGCCTGCTGTAGGCTGTTCGGGCATGCTGGGAGTTGTCGTTTTGCAACAGCTGGAGGCCAGCAGTTTGAGGATGCCTGCAATAAATCAATGAAATGTATCTGTATAGCGCCACCTGCTGGTTTTTTTTCTTATTTCTTAGGCCTCTTGCACACGACCTTATGGCTTTTTCAGTGTTTTGCAGTTCCGTTTTTTTCAGATCCGTTTTTCCATTTTTTGCTTCCGTTGTGTTTCCGTTTCAGTTCCGTTTTTCCGTATGCCATATACAGTATACAGTAATAACATAGAAAAAATTGGGCTGGTCTTAAAATTTTCAATAGATGGTTCCGCAAAAAACGGAACGGATACGGAAGACATATGGATGCACTTCGGTATGCTTTACGTTTTTTTTGCGGACCCATTGACTTGAATGGAGCCACTGAACGTGATTTGCGGACAAGAATAGGACATGTTCTATATTTAAACAGAACGGAAAAACGGAAACGGAAGGCATACGGAGACACTTCAGTATTTTTTGCGGTCCCATTGAAGTGAATGGTTCAGTATACTGTCAGTATACTGAACTGAAAAAACTGCCAGTATACGGTCCTCAAAATACTGTCGTGTGCAAGAGGCCTTAGGCCTAATTCACACGTCCGTAGTGTGTTTTGCGGAAACACGGATCCGCAAAACACGGACGGCTGCAATGTGCATTCCGCATTTTGCGGACCGCACATTGCTGCCACTATATAGACAATGCCTTTTCTTGTACGCAATTGCGGACAAGAATAGGACATGTTCTATTTTTTGCGGAAACGGAAACACGGATGCGGAAATGCGGACATCACATAGTGTGCTGTTCACATCCATTCCTGCCCCTTTAAAATGAATGGGTCTGCAACCCTTCCGCAAAATTGCGGATGGGATGCGGATCCATTTTGCGGACGTGTGAATAAGGCCTTAGTCTGTGTCACTGAGAAGACTGCACATGCTCAGTTTCATCCCTAAACCGCCTTTTGAGCTTTAATAGTGAGACAGCTGCAGCAGAAATTGCATGGCCCTTAAGCTGCCAGCTTGATATAAATCTACCAGAGCAATTAGATCAATGTATGGGGAGATCTCTGGATCGCTGGTTTTAGCTTTGTTAGAGACACATTGTCATGTACTGTATCATATATGCACTTGTAATTCCGGTATCCTGTTCCAACAAAGTAACAGAATGTCGCAATTACCATATCCATCATACGCCAAACACTTCCGGCACCTGACGGATCCCATTCACTGTAATTGGATCCACAGGGTGTCCAGTGTTAATACCAACATTCTCCTGGACAAAATACCGCAGCAGGCATATGTCGGACATGGCAATTCTGATATTCTGTTTCATTTGCCAGAACAGAATAGAGGAATTACAAACATAATGTGGTCGAAGCCTAAAGGCTGTATTAGGCTCCATTCACACGACCGTATGTTATCCGCAAAAAAACGGATCCGTGTCTGCAAAAAAACGGATTGCATTCCGTTTTTTGCTGATCCATAGACTTCAATAGGACATGGCCCTATTGAAGTCTATGGATCAGCAAAAAAACGGACCCGGATCCGTTTTTTTGCGGACACGGATCCGTTTTTTTTGCGGACAACATACGGTCGTGTGAATGGAGCCTTACATTAAAGGATTTTGCAAAGGATTGTTGGGAAGGAATCGTTCCTTCCTGGCAATTGCCTGCTTGTTAGTTGGGGAGACAACTACTGTTACATGCAGTGATCTCCTCTACAGTATAGGATCACTAATGCCATCACTCTTTCCCATACTGGCTTGTTGTTTGCCAGCAGCATTAGACAGCGATTATTTTTCAGTCTGTGGCAGTATTATACTGCCAGATCATCGTTAGCGAGGATTCCTACGAACGCTTGTCAGCAGGAGCGGATTGGCCATTGACCTTACAGGGAATTTCTCCCAGTGGGCTGTTGCCCAGGGGGCCGACTGATCCCTCCTAATGGCTAGCCAGTGGAAATTTTTGGGGATGTATTTTGTGGTGGATTGTGGTATTTGCCTTTGTTGGCGTGATATAATGTGCCGCCATATGGTATTGCTGGCCCTGCCTTCTATCAATTTGGACCCTACTACAAAACGGGGCCACTTTTAGTATTTTATTCAGTACTTTAAGTTAACCAGTCCGCCCCTGCTTGTCAGCGATGATCTGGCCGACTATCTGCCAGTGTAATGCAGCCTTTAGTTGTGTGTATTCTTTCCTTTCATTGCTTGGGTCCAGTTGTGATCTATTCCCCACCCTCTGGCCTCTAACTGTTGTGTCTTCCCTTTGTTCTAATGCATGCAATGCATGATAACAAAGGGAAGGCACAACAGTTAATGCGAGCGTGCAGACTGGCAAATGTTTCTCAAGTCAGTTTTAAGAGAACTGTCCCACCCATCCCCCTAAACCACTGCAGAAAGTAACTTACTTGACTGTGAAGGGTCATTGAATCCTTGTGACTCAAGCTGGCACCAGTCTAATCCATTTTGAAACAATAAGTGATGCCTCCCTGTATAGGTCCCACCTAAGGTTCACATCAAGACTAGACTATGATAAGTAATATTGGAGGAAAATGCTACTGTTTAACTTTACATGACCAAGAATACAGTCGAGAAGAACCTGGTCGAAGAGGTGAAAATTAAACACGAGCCTCATATGAGCCACTAACTTTTTATCAAGGGATAATTTCGGAGGAGGCAAACTTTTTGGCATTAGTAAATGCTTGAACTACTGAATTCCAAAAATGTATTCTAGTGCAGTGTCTCAGTTTGTACCATTTTAACTGCATCTTGCTATTATGTTATATTCTTCTCATATTTCTAGTCTTATTTCCTTTATTATTACATTAAAATTAGTTCTGCCAGAGTGAACAATGACATGTAATTTTTTTTATTATTATTGTTGACCCCGAGGAGTTGAACATAGCAAAACCATCAACATGGAACCTGTGAATGGCTTGTATAAATATTTGGAGTCTCAGGCACAATGCATTTTCTTGAGACCTGGGCTTTTGCCAGTTTCTTTAGAGGGATGCGGATATCCTCACTTAGAGGAACATCTGTGAGAGTCATGGAACTTTCTAAAATGAAACTAGTTTTTAGAGGGTAGGCATTAACACACATGTATGGTAAATACATTTATTGCTTGACTCAGGGCCGACACGTCCTATAAACCGGCTAAGCAGCCGCGTAGAGCGCCCCTTGGGAAGGGGCGCCGCCAGGAGTGCCAGCCCCCCCTCATGCTGCAGCCGCCCGAGCTCTCTATATTGAGCCTCTGGCGGCTGCAGCACTGCCCGGGCTGGCGTGTCCATGAGGGCGCACTGCCCGGGCGCAGCAAGAGAAGGTGGGTTGACAGGAGGGAAGCACTTAGCGTTCCCTCCTGTCACTCCCTCATTGTAGCAAGGCCAAGCTCAGTATGGTCCGCGGGTACAGGGAGCATCTGTCTCCTGTACCTGGCCGGACTGACATGAAGTGCACACATAGTGTGCACTTCCTGTCAGTCCACTTGGGTACAGGAAAGGGGGGGGGAGGGATAATGACAAGGGGGAGAGAATGACAAGAGGGGGGGAAGAGAATGACAAGAGGGGGAGAGAGAATGACATAGGGGGGGAGAAAATGACAAGGGGGGAGAGAGAGAACTGGCGTTAGTTAAAGGGGTTCTGCAGTTTATTTAAACTGATGATCTATCCTCTGGATAGATCATCAGCATCTGACCGGCTGGGGTCCAACACCTGGGACCCCTGCCGATCAGCTGTTTGAGAAGGCAGCGGCGCTGGCAGTAGCGCCTCGGCCTTCTCGCTGTTTACCACAGGCGCAGTGACGTCACGACTAGTATCACTGGCCTTGGCGGGGTTAAGCTCTGTTCACTTGAATGAAGCTTAGCCCCGCCAATCAGTTTAAATAAACTGCAGAACCCCTTTAATATGGCAGATCATATGGGTGGGGCATTGTGATGTCACATGGAGTGGGGGTGCAAACTTTTCTTTTGCCTAGGGCAGCAAAAATCCTTGCACCGGCCCTGGCTTGACTCAATTTACTAATCCTGTCTAAAATGTAGACAGCGGAAATTTAGGCTAATAGATGCATCAAATTTATCCCAGTAAGGCCCCTTTCACACGAGTGAGTTTTCCGCACGGGTGCAATGCGTGACGTGACACGTGCATGATCCTGACCCATTCATTTCAATGGGTCTGTGTACTTTAATATTTTTTTTCACGCATCAGTTCTGCGTTGCGTGAAAAACACAGCATGTTCTATATTCTGCGTTTTTCATGTAGCCCTGGTCCCATAGAAGTAAATGCGGCTTTAGTGAAAAACGCATTGCATCCGGAAGCGAGTGCGGATGCAATGCGTTTTTCACTGATGGTTGCTAGGAGATGTTTGTAAACATTCCGTTTTTTATCATGCATGTGAAAAACGCATCAAAAAGCATTGCACTCGCGCGGAAAAAACTGAACAACTGAACGCAATTGCAGACAAAACTGACTGAACTTTCTTGCAAAATGGTGCCAGTTTCACTGAACGCACCCTGACATCCGAAGCCAATCCATCACGCTCGTGTGAAAGAACCCTAACTCATGCTGTATGACAAATCTAGTGCATTGCTGGACAGTTTGTCTAACTTTATATTGATTGAAAATGCAAAAACAGATGTCTCATTCTCTAAGAGGACTCACTAATAGGGCTCATGCACACGACCGTATGTATTTTGCTGATCTGCAAAAAATACGGATGACGTCCGTGTGCATTCATTTTTTTGCGGAACGGAACAGCTGGACCCTGATAGAACAGTACTATCCTTGTCCATAATGCGGACAATAATAGAACATGTTCTATTATTTTGCGGAATGGAAACACGGACATACGGAAACACAGAGAAACCTCAGTGCGGACCCATTAAAATGATTGGCTCCATATACGTTCCCAAAAAAAAGGAACGGACACGGAAAGAATATACGTTCGTGTGCATGAGCCCATACAATGATTCTGCAGGTGCTCAACAACAACTAAAATGTAATAGGTAGACACGCAGAATACAATTCACAGGGCCGTATGTATGCAAAACGCGGATCCGCAAAAAATATGGATGGCGTCCATGGGACATCTGCATTGCATCCTTTTTTTTTTGCGGATCCATTGTAACAATACATATCCTTGTCCGCAAAACAGACAAGAATAGGACATCTTTTTTGCGAGACTACAGAATGGATATACGGATGTGGACAGCACGCCGCATTTTTTGCACACCAATTGAAATGAATGGGTCCGCATTCGATCTGCAAAAAATTTAGATCGGATACGTACCAAAAATACAGTCGTGTGAATTGGGAGTAAATTCTGGAGAAAAAAATCAAGCATTCAAGCCCCACTGAAAAATTATTATAAAAATACCATATTTATTTATATACTTTAAAAAGGAATAGAAACCAAATCAAAACACACAGCACTCTAGCGCTTGAACTATCACGTGCAGCAGTAAGATGCACAGACAATCCGCCTCTGTCCTGCAATAATTATACTGCCAAAAACTGAATGTGACACGTACCCTCGCAAGCACATAAATAATCCTATAGGCTGCTTAATACAATAGGGCCTCATGCACATGACCGTAGTTTTGGTTGAATCCCATCCGCATTTTTTTGCGGATTGGAGGCGGACCGATTCATTTCAAAAGATATCCTTATCCGTACTTCCGTTCCACGCAGTGGCTGATTATACACTGGTCGTATAGGACCAATAGGAATCGTAGTGATGGACTGATAGGGGGCATCATAGGACTTAGAGAAGGAGGATGGTCGTTTCAACGAATTGTCGCCATTTAGGCATACTCACCCAGCTGATGTATGGTGTAGTGGTTACATTAGGGCATGCACACAGAGCGAACTTCCTCCAGATGACCCAAGCAGACCAGCAGTAGAAAGGATCATTTGATCCGTCAACAAGCACAAGCAGTTCTCATAGTTTTCTTGTCTACCATCCAGACACAGGTGGCACCTTCTTTACACACCCATGTCTCTGCCCCGAGCGTTTCCAGACGCTTAGCAGAAGGAAATTTAGTGTCATGGTGACTATTGTGAGTGCTTCCACGGACAGCCAGTCACTGTCGCATTTATTTGCAGTGGTGTTGCGAACAAGAAACAAGAACTGCTGCTGTAGCAACAAATCCAGGTTCTGGGTTCAAGTATGAAAGTCTTGTGGTGAGCGCTTCAATCCTGCCTTTGCTGTGGAGCAACACACTGCCCCAACTGCTGTTGTGATTATCTGGGAAGCCATCGCATAGAAAAGTTGGTCACCCCTTTAAGTGATACGAGGGAGACTAACAGCTTGGTGATATTTGCAGAACATCCTGGGGCCACTTATGTTGCTTCTCATGGCAGGGCTTACAACTGGCATTTGTCAGCAGTATAATGCTCACCCACACACAGCAAAGGTTTCCCAGAAATGTCTCTGCCAAATTACTACACTTCTTTGGCCTGCCCTGTCTCCAGATTTATTACTAATTGAGCATTTAGCTGGGATGCCAGCTTTGGCAACCTATGAGTATGCAGGATCTACAGGCTGCAACATCTCTATACAATTGTGCCGCAGGATACCGTATGGAACCTGTATGCCTCCATACCTAACCATATCTCATGTTGTATCCAGGCTATAAAGGCGGTCCAACAGGATACAAGAGACGATTTTCAACTGTACAGTTTTCCCCAATAAACGTATCCTTCACTCTAATATTGTAATGACTTACATATATCATTATTACATTCACACACAGCTTCATTGCATTCCAACAACTCCTTCTTGGTGTGTTATGTTTTTATGTCAATCAGTGTATATGAAATTCTCTGCCCATTTGTACAGTACAGGCACAAAAAAATTTCAGTTTGCCTCACCCATTGCAGACAAGCTTACTTTCTAAGGCCTAATTCAGGTCTGCCTCTGAATAACACATGGGCCCATGCAGGGGCGGATTGGGAACCTAAAGTGGCCTTGGAAAAAAAATACCTAAAAGTGGCCCCATATGGTAGTAGGACCTAAATTGATAGGAGGTGGGGCAACAAAAGTAGGGGGGTCAGCAATACCATAGAGCAAAATAATACAGTGCCACACAATATCTTGCCCCAAAAGCTATCCCTCTGAGTTGGCCTTCAATGGCAGCCATTTTCGCTCCTCATCTTCCAGTTGTCTCTGATTAAGATATGGAGCAGGAGCTTAGGAGGTGAGATGCGGGACCTAGTTGAATTCAGGAGGGCATGTCGCTGGCTGGGTACATTAGTACCTTATTCTCACAGAGTTAATTACCACTAATAGCTTATTCTGTACTCAGCCAGCAGCAGAGATGGGGGCTTGGGCGGCCCCCCTGGGCATCGGCCCAATAGGAAATTTTTCAGTAGGATCTATGGCCAATGCTCCCCTGGACCCATGATCCCCTTAGAGCACCATGACGTAAATATATGGCATGGCAAGCTAAACATTAGGGCACTATGCTGTATATTTACAGCTTGCAGATGCCACCATCAGCAGCAGTCGTCAGTTGTAACATACAGTTGAAACCTCACCGCAACGGCCGAGATCGGTGCTAGCGCCAATCCTGCCCAATTGACTCTTTAGATGCTACCGTCTCTCTCTCCACCTTTGGGCCCCCACGGCGCAGTCGCGTAGTCCTGATGGTTGTCAGATTTTATTGAGAAAAAGTAGTCAAACATGAAAAAACTATATAAATTTGGTATGATCTTAATCGTATTGACCTGCAGAATAAAGCTATTATATCAGATATATCACATGGGGAACCCTGTTAAAGGTAAAAAAAAAAAACACAGTCAGTATTGCAATTTTTGCCCACCTCACCTCACAAAGCCAAATGTACCCAGAAATGGTACCAATAAAAACGACATCTTGTCCTGCAAAAAAACGACCCCTCACACAGCTGAGGCAGCAAAAAAATTAAAAAAAGGTATGTTTCTTAAAAGCCATTTCAGCTTATTCCATGTTTCTTAAAGGAGTTTGCCCCATGAATCACCTGTGGTGTCAAAATGTTCACTGCAACATCATATTAAATCTTTGGGAGGTGTAGTTTCCAACAGCTGGCCTTTTTAGGGTGTTTCTTATGTATTGGCACCTCAAGGCCTCTGCAAACTTGAAATGGTGCGTGAAAGACTTCCTTAAAAAAAGAAGGCCCCAAAATCCACAAGGTGTTCCTTCAATTCTGAGGCCGGTATTTGAGTGAAGTAGCACTCTAGGACCACATACAAGATATTTCTAAAAACTATAGAATCAGGGTAATAAATCTGAAGTATTTGTTCTATTTTATTACCTGCTGTGTTCCAAAAAATGGAACGTTTATTTATATTAATTCCTGTGAAGCAGCTAAAGAGTTATCAAACTTCCTAAATGCCATTTGAATACTTGGGCTAAAAATGGGTTATTTAAGAAGGGGGGGGGGGGGTTCTAATATATAGGCCTCCCAAAACCACATCAGAACTGAGTTGGTCCCTAAAAAAATAGGAGGTGGAAATTTCCTTGAAAAAATAGTAAAATTGCTGCTCATTATCATCCCCCCCAAAAAGTACTTTTCAAAAATGATACCAACATGATACCAAGTAGACACATGGAAAATGTTAAAAACAAACATTTTTTGTGTGGTAAGACTGTCTTAACAGCAAAAATTTTTGAATCCTGAAAATTGTTACATTTCAGATTTTTTTTTTAATAAAATCACAAAACATAGCAACCCAACTTTGCCAATAACATATGGTATGTCATAAATAACAGTGTCAGAATCGCTTAGATATGTAGAAGCATTCCAAATTTACTATGACATATAGTGGCATGTCAGATTTTAAATAAAATGGTCTTTGTCCTTAACCCCTTAAGGACACGGCCCTATTTCACCTTGAGGACCAGGCCATTTTTTCAAAATCTGACCAGTGTCACTTTATGTGGTGATAACTTTAAAACACTTTTTCTTATCCAGGCCATTCTGAGATTGTTTTTTCGTCACATATTGTACTTCATGACACTGGTAAAATGAAGTCGAAAAATTTCATTTTTATTTATAAAAAAATATCAAATTTACCAAAAATTTGGAAAAATTAGCAATTTTCCAAGTTTCAATTTCTCTACTTCTATAATACATAGTAATACCGCCCATAAAAGTTATTGATTTACATTCCCCATATGTCTACTTCATGTATCGATCATTTTGGGAATGCCATTTTATTTTTTGGGGACGTTACAAGGCTTAGAAGTTTAGAAGCAAATCTTGAAATTTTTCAGAAATTTTCAAAAACCCACTTTTTAGGGACCAGTTCAGGTCTGAAGTCACTTTGTGAGGCTTACATAATAAAACAGTAGGGAAGTTTAAATAATATAGGCTTTAAAAGATAACTTTTACTTCAATTATTAAAACTGAACCCAAGGAGAGTTCACAGTATCAGATATAATTGACCACTCACATACAAAATAGGGTGCCCCTATCACATTATATTAGACACCTTGAGGGATACTCAACCGGGTAAGTAAGGGGACCATCGGGGGTATATAATACTCTATACTGACCCTGATGATGCCCTATAACTCTATCTCAGCCCGGAGGAGACCCCTGATGGTGGGGACCCACCGTCCTCGTGCCTAGGCCTGGTCAGACCCTGTTAGGCCCTCCACCAAACATAACATAAACAAAAACTTCTAAATATATTACCAGGTAATACCACGTATGGTCAACCTGGTACCTGTATGACAGCGTTTCCCAAGAAGGTACTGTTGGTTCATCAGGGAAATAGATAGCAAAACTTGGATAGTACTTGCGGTTTCTAATGAGATTGCAGCTCGAACAGCCGACAAACAGGCTCTAAGACAAAGATATGCTGTATCGATGATGCTGCCTAATCCGCCCGAGGTCTAGGACGGCACTAGACCTCGGGCGGATTAGGCAGCATTATCGATACAGCATATCTTTGTCTTAGGGCCATTGTTATCCGGATGCCCCTGTTTGTCAGCTGTTCGAGCTGCAATCTCATTAGAAACCGCAAGTATTATCCAAGTTTTACTTCTATGTAATTTCCCCCTGATGAACCAACAGTACCTTCTTGGGGAAACGCGTCGGGGTACAGGTACCAGGTTGACCATACGTGGTATTACCTGGTAATATATTTAGAAGTTTTTGTTTATGTTATGTTTGGTGGAGGGCCTAACAGGGTCTGACCAGGCCTAGGCACGAGGACGGTGGGTCCCCACCATCAGGGGTCTCCTCCGGGCTGAGATAGAGTTATAGGGCATCATCAGGGTCAGTATAGAGTATTATATACCCCCGATGGTCCCCTTACTTACCCGGTTGAGTATCCCTCAAGGTGTCTAATATAATGTGATAGGGGCACCCTATTTTGTATGTGAGTGGTCAATTATATCTGATACTGTGAACTCTCCTTGGGTTCAGTTTTAATAATTGAAGTAAAAGTTATCTTTTAAAGCCTATATTATTTAAACTTCCCTAATGTATTCTGAAATATAGGAATGGTACATATCACTATATATCTGCCTATTAAGCCTATTACATAATAAAACCACCCAAAAATGACCCCATTCTAGAAACTACACCCCCCAAAGTATTCAAAACTGATTTTACAAACGCCATTAACCCTTTAGGTTTTCCACAAGAGTTAATGGCAAATGGAGATAAAATTTCAGAATTTCAATTTTTTGTAAAATTTTCCATTTTTTCCAGTAACAAAGCAAGGGTTAATAGCCAAACAAAACTTTATATTTATTCCCCCAATTCTGCAGTTTGCACAAACACCCAATATGTGGTCGTAAACTGCTGTATGGCCAAACTGCAGGGCGCAGAAGGAAAGGAACGCCATATGGTTTTTGGAAGGCAGATTTTGCTGGACTGGATTTTTGACACCATGTCCCATTTGAAGCCCCCCGATGCACCCCTAGAGTAGAAATTCCATAAAAGTGACTCCATCTAAGAAACTACACCCCTCAAGGTATTCAAAACCAGTTTTACAAACTTTGTTAACCCTTTAGGTGTTCCACAAGAGTTATTGGCAAATGGAGATGAAATTTCAGAATTTCTATTTTTTGTTACCTTGTCTCAAAAAAGTGTAATATAGAGCAACCAAAAATCATATTTACCCTAAAATAGTACCAACAAAACTGACACCTTATCCCGTAGTTTCCAAAATGGGGTCACTTTTTTGGAGTTTCTACTGTAGGGGTGCATCAGGGGGGCTTCAAATGGGACATAGTGTCAAAAAACCAGTCCAGCAAAATCTGCCTTCCAAAAACCATATGGCGTTCCCTTCCTTCTGTGCCCTGCCGTTTGGCCAGACAGCAGTTTACGACCACATATGGGGTGTTTGTGCAAACAAGAGAATCAGGGCAATAAATATTGAGTTTTTTTTGGCTGTTAACCCTTGCTTTGTTACTGGAAAAATGAATTAAAATGGAAAATTTGCAAAAAAATAGCTGTTTTGGGACCGTTTTTATTTTTTGTTATTTACATCGTTGAACTGACGGGTTAGATTGTGTGCTATTTCTATAGAGCAGGTTGTAACGGACGCGACAATACCAAATATGACTACTTTTTGGGGTTTTTTGTTTCAGTTTTACATAATAAAGCATTTTTTTTAAGAATTATTTTTTAGTGTCTCCACATTCTGAAAGCCATAGTTTATTTTTTATTTTTTGGGCAACTGTCTTATGTAGGGGCTCATTTTTTGCGGGATGAGATGGCGGTTTGATTGGCACTATTTTGGGGTGCATATGACATTTTGGTTGCTTGCTATTACACTTTTTGTGATGTAAGGTGACAAAAATGGCTTTTGACACCGTATTTTTTATTTTTTTTTGCTGTGTTTAGCTGAGGGGTTAGGTCATGTGTTATTTTTATAGATCAGGTTGTGACGGACGCGGCGATACATAATATGTATACTTTTTATTTATTTATATAAGTTTTATACAATAATATTCTTTAAAACAAAAAAAAAATCTTCTTTTAGTGTCTCCATAGTTTGAGAGACATATTTTTTTTTGGGGCGATCGTCCTATGTAGGGGCTCATTTTTTGCGGGATGAGATGGCGGTTCGAATGGTACTATCTTGGGGTGCATATGACTTTTTGATCGCTTACTATTACACTTTTTGTAATGTAAGTTGACAAAAAAAATGGCTTTTTTTACAACGTTTTTATTTTTTATGTTTACGGCGTTCATCTGAGGGGTTAGGTCATGTTATATTTTTATAGAGCAGGTCCTTACGGACGCGACGATACCATAATATGTACTACCTTTTTGAATTTATTTTCGGTTTTACACAATAATATCCTTTTGAATTAAAAAAAACATGTTTTAGTGTCTCCATAGTCTGAGAGCCATAGTATTTTTCAGTTTTTAGGCAATTGTCTCAGGTTGGGTATCATTTTTGTGGGATGAGATGGCGGTTAGATTGGCACTATTTTGGGGTGCATATGACATTTTGATTGCTTGCTATTACACTTTTTGTGATGTAAGGTGACAAAAATGGCTTTTGACACCATATTTTATATTTTTTTGCTGTGTTTAGCTTGAGGGGTTAGGTCATGTGTTATTTTTATAGAGCAGGTTGTGACGGACGTGGCGATACATAATATGTATACTTTTTAGTTTATTTATATAAGTTTTATACAATAATATTCTTTAAAACAAAAAAATCTTCTTTTAGTGTCTCCATAGTTTGAGAGACATAGTTTTTATTTTGGGCTGATTGTCCTATGTAGGGGCTCATTTTTTGTGGGATGAGATGGCGGTTCGAATGGTACTATCTTGGGGTGCATATGACTTTTTGATCGCTTACTATTACACTTTTAGTAATGTAAGTTGACAAAAAAATGGCTTATTTACAACGTTTTTGATTTTTATGTTTACGGCGTTCATCTGAGGGGTTAGGTCATGTTATATTTTTATAGAGCAGGTCCTTACGGACGCGGCGATACATAATATGTATACCTTTTTAATTTATTTTGGTTTTACACAATAATATCCTTTTTGAATAAAAAAAAACATGTTTTAGTGTCTCCATAGTCTGAGAGCCATATATTTTTCAGTTTTTAGGCAATTGTCTCAGGTTGGGTATAATTTTTGTGGGATGAGGTGACGGTTAGATTGGCACTATTTGGGGGGTCATATGACTTTTTGATCGCTTGCTATTACACTTTTTGTGATGTAAGGTGGCAAAAAAATGGCTTTTTGACAAAATTTTTATAATTTTTTTTTACAGTGTTTACTTGAGGGGTTAGGTCATGTGATATTTTTATAGAGCAGATTCTTACGGACGTGGAGATACCCAATATGTCTACTTTTTAGGGTTTTTTTTTACATTTAACACTAAAAAGCATTTTTGAAACAAAAAAAATCATGTTTTAGTCTGAGAGGCATAGTTTTTTTATTTTTTGGCTAATTGTTTTAGGTAGGGGCTCATTTTTTGTGGGATGAGATGGTGGTTTGATTGGTACTATTTTGGGAGGCAAACGCCTTTTTGATCGCTTTGTATTACACTTTTAGTGATGTAAGGTGCCAAAAAATGGCTTATTTACACCATTTTTGGGGATTTTTTTTATGGCGTTCACCTGAGGAGTTCAGTCATGTGATATTTTTATAGAGCAGGTTTTTACGGACGCGGCGATACATAATATGTGTAGTGTATTTTATTTATTTTAATTTTTATTCAGTGATATGTGTTTTTTTCATTTTTACTTTTTTTTTACTTTTCCACATTTTTTTTTGACCCAGACCCATTTGGTTCTGAAAGATCCAGTGGATCTGGTGTCTGTATAATACAGTACAGTACACTATATAGTGCACTGTGCTGTATTTTGTACTTTACAAAGTCTGAATAGACCTTTAGCAGGTCTATTCAGACTTTCAGCACCATGGAGAGCAGGACGCTTCTGAAAGCCTCCTGTCTCCATGGCAACCATCACCCGCTGCCATAAGAAAGCAGTGGGTGATGGGGAGGGAGTGGACCCCCCTCCCTCTGCGATCCCATCCTGTTGGGGGGCTGCAAAGACCGCGGTATAGAAGGGGTTAAACGGCTGGCATCTGAACAAGCACAGATGCCAGCCGTTTCTATCAGAATGTCAGCAATGTGCTGACACTCTGATAGATCCACTAGACACCAGGGAAACATTGCAGAGGAGGCGGGCGGGGGATCGCAATCGCGATCCCGCCCGCCGTACCGCCCACCTTCCCGCACCGCCTCCGGCCGCCCGCAACCACCCCCGCCGCCATAATATGATTGGGGGCTGCAGGGGGGTTTAAAGATGAACACTTTGGGGGCATTAACTCTCTGATCAGAGATCGCACAAAGCGCTGCAAACGGCAGGTCTGAATTGACCTGCGGTTTGCAGCGATCGCCCATATGGGGGGGTCACAGGACCCCCCCTGGGCATTGTAACAAGGTACCTGCTGAATGATTTCAGCAGGTACCTTGTTCCGATCACTGTCGGCTGAGCAGCAGTGATCGGAACTACTCATGACGTACTGGTACGTCATGTGTCCTTAAGGACTCGGGAAACATGCCGTACCAGTACGTCATGTGTCCTAAAGGGGTTAAAGGGGTTTCCGAGTTATTTTTTTGACCTTTGTATGTAAGGTCAAATGTACTAGGCAAATGCAGGGGCTTTACCATGCACTTCCTTCATCTGCAGTGGCCTCTTTTTCAGATTTCACTGAGGGTCACATGACCTGTCAGCTTCTCTCCCTGCTCTGATGATGTTTTGTGCACAAGCCTGAGAGAGCAGATATGTGTCTGTACAGGAAATGTCATTGTGCTGGCCACGCCTCCCCGCACTGCCAGCTGCTGCTGTCTGCCCTGTGTCTCCCTCTAACTGGATACTTGAGGAAAGATTAGCCCCTTCAGCAGCAGAGAGGGCTGGTGTCTTTGGTGAGAAGCTGCAGGCAGTGAAGAGACACGGGATCCTCATCCTGCAGACACAGAGCTGACAGACTGGATGAGATCTGCAGAGCATTACACAAGAACAAATAGGGGAAAGATCCTGTGTGTATCAGCAGTGTCATTGTACAACTAGGATTTGTAGTCCTACACATACAACCTGCTGCTGAATGTCCCAGCAGTCGGACATTTCACTCAGGTCAGACTTATTCACTTCCTTTGCAGAGCAGGGGGAGGGGCAGTCTTTTTTTACGCCTACAAATATTCATGAGGAAACTCCAGAGATTGTTGTTATTGCAGGTAAACAAAGGCCAGAAGAGAACCAGGGAAATTAAGAAATATTTTTTTTTTTTGCCTAAAATTTGTCTAGCTTAGTTATATATTGCTGACCATCAGATTTACAGTGCTATATTTTTTTTTTCATAACTCGGACAACCCCTTTAAATCCAAAATAGGCTTTGTCCTTAAGAGGTTAAAGTAAATGGTACAATTCACACTTCAGCTTGCACCATTCTTGTCTGTTTTCCATCTGAAACTCATTTATTCAAAATAATGGGTCCAGAAGAAAAACGAGTGCACCCAGATACGTATTTTGCGGATGAAAGTCAAAAGGGCCATATGAATCAGGCCTACACGATATGTCACTCAATAAATAACAGTTAATATATCCAAATTAAGAGGAAACATTAGGCTCAATTCGGTCAAGAAATGTACTTAGACAAAATAATTAGTGGTTAGTCCTAAAAAAAACTGTTCATTAGGACATTTTAGTTTGAATTTCAGGATGAAAATGATCAGTATAGCTACATACTAATGTAGAATTATCAAGCAGAACTGCCTTGGCTGCACAAGTATGATGTTTGTCGATAGACGGAGATGCTTTACTTATTGCCTCAGTTAAAATGAAGGACTGAAAAGGTAAAAATGTTTATCTCCTAACAACAGTAGATGTTGGTGGGTAAACAGTCTTTCTCCAAAAACATGAGATTGATGGAGATTCACCTTATAATTACCAATATCTGCTAACAAAAAATTATGGTTGGTGTTAGCTGAGCTTCTACAATGCAGAAGCATTATAGGAAAGTTTCCTGCATCAGAGTACTTCCCACATATTTCCAAGAATGCAAATCACCAGAGCAGGAGTTATGCAAATGTCAATTCAACAGGAACTACTGGCAGATTTCAGCTCTGAAGCCTGACAGAAAAAGAGAAATAATGTATTTACTAAGTTCCTCAGCTTATATCTGCATATAAACTGAAATGATGTTCAAAGGTCGCCATATGCTTTAAGACTTGAAAACTGGAGAATGTTGCTATTATTCTCCCTGATGTTTGTTTTACAGACGTGGCCTTGAATTCCTAACTTACAATTGTTCTGGCTAGGTTTACAGATGCAAGAAATTTGTATTTTCAGGAAAACATTAATCATATTTGGTGATCACCACAACAGTTAAACACGCAAAAACATACTTAAAGGGAATGAGTCATCCAAAAATGACCTGCTGTTTAAATCACGTTTTTATGTTTAACATATTCTTAAAGGGAGTCTGTCACGACATTTGATCATATTTGACTGATCAAATAGCGTTATATGTGCCACCCAGAACTTAAAAACGGTACCTTTGTTGTATCTAATGGAGTTTTCTTTCAGCCAAAAATGAACTTTGAAGATTATATAAATGCGCCCTCTCAAGTGCCCAGGGCGGCGTCTCAATCGTCCGAACCCCAGGCAGCACTTCCTCCCCGGCTCATAACTCTGCCCTTTGTGTGCCTCTGCCCGCCCGTTTACTCTCCTCCTCTCTCCTTTTCCACTGCGGCTGCGCGGTCAAATTCGTAGCGGGTGCATGTGCAATGCGATGCCCGCTCCTGGCAGTGCATCACAATACCTACGCTAAACGGCTAAACGACCAGGAGCGGGCATCGCTTAGCCGGCGCATGCGCAGTAGGTATTGCGATGCACTGCCAGGAGCGGGCATCGCATTGCGGTGGGACATTGGAGCCCATGGCTGCCTGCTGTTCACCTTCACAGGCCACTATATGAGGCAATGTACAAAGGGCACAGGGACACAGACATATCACGCCGCTAGAAGAGGTCTGTGGCCTTCACTAGAGATGACAACTTGGAACGGGAATCAGGTATTTTATTTTTTACTATTTTTCTTCTTTCTTTGGCCACTTGGGAGCATACTACTGTAACACTACAGGGAACATTGTTCGGGGAAGTACAGGCAGTATGCTGTGGGTAGGGCTGGCTTGGGGATGTAGCCCACATCTCACCTCCTTAGCCCACTGCTCCAAATCTTTAATTAGAGAAAATTAGAGGAGGAGGACAGAACGTGGCAGCTCTTGATGGCCACCACAGAATGGCAGCTCCTGGGGAGGAAGTTTGTGATGCACTATGGTTTTGCTGACCCCACCTACTTGTGTTGCCCTTCCTTCTGTCAATTTGGACCCACCGAAAACATGGGGGGGGGGCCACTTTTAGATTTTTTGCCCAGGGCCACTTTCAATTCCTATTCTGCCCCTAACGTTGTCTACATTTGCTGAAGTGAGACAACCCCTTTAAGACTTTAAATATTCCATGTTTCAGCTAAACTAAGGCCTCTTTCACATAAGAGGCGGGTGCGTTGCGGGAATATGCACGATTTTTCCGCGCGGGTGCAAACGTTTGTAATGCGTTTTGCACGCGCGTGTGAAGAATCGCCATGTTTGGTACCCAGACCCGAAGCCGGACTTCATTACTGAAGTCCGGTTTCGGGTAGAGTATTCTGGAGAATTTATTTTTTTCCCTTTTAACATGGTTATAAGGGAAAATAATAGCATTCTTAATAAAGAATGCTCAGTAAAATGAAGATGAAGGGGTTAAAAATAATAAAAATTAACTTACCTTAGCCACTTGATCGCGTAGTTGCGATCTGTCCTCTCTTTCCAACAACTAAAGGACCTGTGATGATGTCACATCACATGGTCCAATCACATGGTCTATCACCATGGTAAGATGGACCATGTGATTGGACCATGTGATGTGACGTCATCACAGGTCCTTTAGCTGTTAGCTGATGCTGGAAAAGAGAAGACAGATCGCAACTACGCGGTCAAGTGGCTAAGGTAAGTTAATTTTTATTATTTTTAACCCCTTCATCTTCATTTTACTAAGCATTCTTTATTAAGAATGCTATTATTTTCCCTTGTTATAAGGGAAAATAATAAAGATCTGGTCCCGTTGCTAAGCAACCATGCGGGAAAATCGCACTGCATCCGCACTTGCTTGCGGATGATTGCGATTTTCCCGCAGCCCCATTCACTTCTATGGGGCCTGCGTTGTGTGAAAAACGCACAATATAGAGCATGCTGCGATTTTCACGCAACGCAGAAGTGATGCGTGAAAATCACCGCTCATGTGCACAGCCCCATAGAAATGAATGGGTCCAGATTCAGTGCGGGTGCAATGCGTCCTCCTCACGCATTGCACCCGTGCGGAAAACTCGCCCGTGTGAAAGGGGCCTAATACTCTTGTCTTAACACAGTGCCCCTGTAGAATCTGCGAACTTGTACGTGTGACGGTTAGGTGAACATACAGGATGCTGTTTTGTAGTATATGTTAGTTTTTTTCCATTTCAGACACTGAGCATTTTGTAAGGTATTCTACAGCTAGGCCTCAAATAAGGCTTTATATGCATGGTTAGAAATATGGTAGTGGGATTGTGCATCATCTTCCTCATCCGTGATGTTTGCTTTTGTTTTTTATGTCTATGCTGTTTCATTCACTACAATTAGAACACATTCTATGAAGATATATTGATTTAGAGCAGTGGATCTGTTTTTAGTCAATGGATGTTTAGGACGAGAAAGGCCTATTTCTTAGTAAATGTGTACTGGGATGATAAGGGCAGATCCATTCAACAAGTGAAGAGAAGAGTCAATTATCTTTATAATAGAGCATGACACCATGACTTTATCTCTCTGTAGGCTGAGAGGTAACACTGACACCAGTACGTCTTTGCTTTACATAGTCAGACCTGATTGCAGACACAAAAGTTTGCAGAATACAGCTATATATCATGAAAGATCACCTCTTCTATGCTATTTATGGCCTGCTGTTAGCGTGCTAGTACACGTTCATATTTTCATCAGGTTTTGTGATGCCGTTTTAAAGCTAAAAACAGATTTGGGTTGAAAAGGCAAAGTATATGCAACAGATACAACATCACCTCTTTTTTGGATCCACTCCTTAGTTTTAGCCTCCAAAGTCCATCATTCCAACGAAACTCGAATGTGTATTGGCTCCATGAGGGTGCAGCCGTGTCACGGCAATTACCTGTTTACAAACTAATTGCACAGTGACCCCAAAACTCTGTGGCCATTAACAATGAACTCTGAATTAATCAGTTTGCAGTGAGTAAAGGTACTATTACACGGAGCGAATATTGTACCGATTCTCGTGCATACGAGCGAAAATGGACAAGAATCGCGTGATGTACTAAGTATGAAAGATGAGCGATAAATCGCTTGTTTCTCGTCCATCCATGAAACGGAAATATGTTACCAGATGCGGAATGAGATATACAGTGGGTGTGGGACAGTAGGTGTTAACAGGTGTTGTACACCCATCACCACGATGTCATCCATTGTCAAACCTTTTATTCCATCTGAAGACCAACCTCTTGACCAAGCATCTGTCCACCATCTTTTCATGTATTAACAACAAACGATTTAAAAGCAGTCGCAGGTACGAAGGATTATCTATGCGTATAATAAAGCAAACGTTTTGTGGCTAATGAGTCACTGCATCTTCGATCGTGATGTGTAGGACATCTGCTAGATTAATAGTACCTTTAGTTGGATACTTCTGTGACTTCCATTGTCATGTTGCTCAAGCCGAAGTGTATATGCATTTCATCCGCGCCATGTGGCTGTACCCTAAAGCCTCTTTTAGACGGGCGGCCCGGATTTGCTCTGGATGCGTCCCGGGTGCATTGCGGGAAACCCGTGTGAGTTCGCACGCAATTTCAGTCAGCTTTGGCTGCGATTGCGTTGCGTTGTTCAGTTTTTTCCGCACAAGTGCAATGCATTTTGCACGTGCGTGATAAAAAAAACTGAATGTGGTACCCAGACCAGAACTTCTTCACTGAAGTTTGGGTTTGGGTTCGGCGTTGTGTAGATTTTATTATTTTCCCTTATAACATGGTTATAAGGGAAAATAATAGCATTCTTAATACAGAATGCTTACTAAAATATGCCTTGAGGGGTTAAAAAAAAAAAATAAAATTAACTCACTTCATCCACTTGATCAGGCAGCCGTCATCGTCTTCTTTATTAAGGACCTGCAAAAGGACCTTTGATGACGTAATCGCATTTACCACGTGGTGAGCGTGGTGACGTCAGCACAGGTCCTGCTGAATGAAGACAGAAGGATCAAAGGTCCTTTTACAGGTCCTGAAAGAAAAAGAAAGAAGACGATGCCAGCTGCGCTATCAAGTGTATGAGGTAAGTTTATTTTTTAACCCCTGAAGGCACATTTTAGTAAGCATTCTGTATTATTAATGCTATTATTTTCCCTTTTAACCATGTTATAAGGGAAAATAATACAGTGAATAGACTTTAATGGGGTCCGGGGTTGCTCATCCCTATCATCTCCTAGCAAACATGCGTGAAAATCGCACCGCATCCGCCCTTGCTTGCGATTTTCACACAGCCCCATTCATTTCTACGGTGCCTGGGTTGTGTGAAAAACGCATAATATAGAACATGCTGCGATTTTCACGCCACATACATCATGTACACAGCCCCATTGAAGTGAATGGATCCGGATTCAGTGCGAGTGCAATGCGTTCACGTCACGCATTGCACCCGCATGGAATTCTCGCCCGTGTGAAAGGGGCCTAACACTGAACTTAAACCAACTCAGAACTGAAGCACTGGCTATCACATGTATAGGATATTTGTGGGCAGCCTGCACACATTTTTGTACTGTTGAGTGAGGTTGAAACACATCTGAGTGAGCCCCAACATACGCCAGCCCATGAACACTACATATACCATTGAATAGAGACGAAGTAATATTACTGCACAATTACTAAATAAAGCACACTATACAGAGACCAATATTATGAATAATACCACTGTGCTACTACCACCACCATACTGTTACTGAATAAAAACACATTACAAAGACCAGTATTAGCACCATACATTGACCATATAGTGGTGGATATTAGTGTTACACAGGACCTCTGCAGAGTGTATAATAGATCACAGTGCAATCAAATCCAATGACTTACGGTTGATTCCCATTTTTTTTTATTGGAGTTGTTCACTTTTACCATCATTTCTACCTGTCCTGGACCACCATGACACTTCTTCCGGCCATGACTTGTGTCAGCACAGTTTGTAATAGAGAGATCTTTGACTCCATACCTTTCCAGCATCCTCTCTACCTTTTCCCAACCTATGCAAACTCCTAATCTTGTTGATTCTCCCAATTCTCTGCCTGCCCCCTAATTCTCTGCCCCATCTTCTCCTATTCCCCTAAATATTTAAGCTTTATTATGTCTAAGTATAAAAATTCACAAATGGAACCATAGTCTGCAGATGACTGTACGAGTTACCCCTTAGGGTGCGGCCACACAGTCAGGTTCCCTGATACAGTTTTGGAAGCTAGGATCAGGAGTGGAGAGAAATGGACAGATATGATTTCTCCTCTTTTTTGAATTCACTCGTGGCTTTAGCTTCTAAAACTGCATCAGGAAACCAGACTGTGTGGCTGTACCTTAAAATCAAATGTAATAGTCACATGATCATCATACGTGAGGATGAAAAAGAGACAACTGTAAATGACAAAAAAGAGAAATAAATCCTTATTTTTACTGTTTTTATCCATACAAATACAATGCAGGTCAGTATTGTACATTAGTAGTTATAAATAACATCTTGTAAGAGGTAAAGGGGTATTCTAGTAATATTAGTAATATTATCTTATCACCTGTCCACAGGGCGTAACTGTTAGATTGGTGGGAGTCACCAGTAATGAGAATGGGAGCCTTGTCCCCTACATGGCCTTCCGAAATGAACAGAGTGGCAGATTGAACATATGCACTGCCGTTTCATTCATTTCTACGGGAATGCTTTAATAATAAATAATAATAATAAAGCAATAATAATAAAGTTAAGCACTCAGCTATTTCCTGCAGGTCCCATAGAGATGAGCGGAGCAGCAGTCCAAATGATTGACATGCTGCTCCGTTAATTTCAAGTGGCGGTCCCCTTCTCCAGATCTATACCCTCACATAATCCTGTCTCTGAGCTCTACGGGCTGTTTTTTCCTTCTCATGTCTTGCCTTTTGCTGTAATATATATATACATTGTCAGCTGTGAGACCATATATAGAGAGGGGTGTGTCTTTCTAAATTGTGTCCAGTCAACTGAATTTACCACAGGTGGACTCCAGTCAAGGTGTAGAAACATCTCAAAGATAAGAGAAATGGGGGTCCCGCCAGGGCTAAATTTCAAACGTCATAGCAAAGGGACTGAATACTTATGTCCATACAAAATTTAAATTTCCCTTTTTTCATAAATTTGGGAACATTTCTAAAATTCTCTTTTCATTTTCTCATTATGGAGCACTGAGTGCAGATTGATGGGGAGCACTTGATTTTATTTTTATTTCAGCACAAGGCCGCAACATAATGTGAAAAAAATTAAAAGGGTGTGAAGACTTTCCAAATGTACTGTATGTGTATAGGAAAGTCAGGGGAGATAGCTGTCAGCCAATCTACTGAATGTGTATTAAATTTGTATGTCAATATTAGTATAATTTTGTTAAAGGGATTTTCCGAGACTCTATAACTGATAACTTATCCTCTGGATAGATCATCGGTATCTGATAGCTCGAGATCTGACACCCAGGACCCTGCTAATCAGCTGTTTGAGAAAGCACCAGCAATTTCAGTAGTGCCATGGCCTATCCTGAGAATAGGTCATCAGTGTTAAAGTATTGGAAAACCCTTTTAAGTGTGTCTTAAATTCTTTCATGATTTCCACTGCTCCTCACACATATTAGTGACATCTTTACAGTGAAGTCTATTGTCAGTACGCAGCTGCATTGATGTCATTGGGAAGCTCAGCCTTGCCATGTATGATTTTCCCATGTTTCGAACCCTAGGAGAAAGTGAAATGTTTGCCAGCATTGTGCATGAAAATGTGTCTGCCTGCCTGTCTGAATGGGGTGTGTTCACATAATTTCCTAGCTGATTATTCTCATTTCCCCTTCCACTATTTATAGACTTGACTTATACAATTGGCTCAAAATGGGCAATAAGTTTTAAGAAATAGAAAAATCTGCTCGTTTATTGTATATTTTGATTAATGTGAAAATGATGACTGTTAGGATGCGTTCACATCACTGCAAATAATTTCTATTGTTGTGCTCCATTAGAAAATAATGGACCTGCCGGATTCAGGACACAACTGAGATGAACGGCGCTGAATAGACTCCAGTAACTAAACGGAGTCCGTTCAGTTACCCGTTCGGGATCCTGTTTTTACACATGCAATTTTTTTGACGGAATCTTTCATGGAGACCCCAATCTCAGCTTCTAATGCAGATGTGAACAAGCCCTTATTTGCTAATTGCATTCAGTTTTTGAGGGATATGCTGGACAGTGCATAACACAAAAGTTTTAATGATTTTACAGAGTAAGGCTAGCTTCACACTTAGCATTGTGATTCGGCATTGCTAGTAGCCACTGAGTTCCTGTCCGGCCACATTAAACTATATTAAGGAGAGGCAACCCAGCAAATATACCGAAACAGCCAGCCAGATCTCACAACACTAGTGTGAAAGTAGCCTAACTGTCATTTCATTTTTTTTTTTGAAGAGTACATATCAGTCTACAGAGAGGGGAGGAGCGGTAGGGGGAGGAGCAGGGAGGGGCTGCTGGAGACAGGCAGAGGCAGAGAGACAGACAGACAGTCTGCTGGTTTGGAAGTGATTTACTGCCTAAAACTTCACCTTTAGAGTCACATCTAAACTATGTAGTTGTACCGTGTAAAGTCCTCCATTTCTTCTGCTTCTGGGGATGTGCCACAAAGAGTTAGAAAGCAGGCTCCCATGTTTCTCAAGGAGTAATGTATGGACAGACATGATTACAGCTAGTCTGTACCCACTATCTCAGAAAAAAATGAATTTAAGACAGATTGCAAAGGGAAAAACTGCTAAAAAAAGACAGATACAAGTAATATAATAGTCAGGAAAAAGTGTTATTCCTCATGTGTACACACATGGCAGCTTATTCTGAAAATGTACCTAAAGCTACAGTTACATTTTAAGATTTTCAGTCAGAAGAGAGATTACATTGTAATATTAAATATAATTCTCTTTTCTAGCATTGGGAACGACTGTAACGGATAAACCTACAACGGTAGCTACAACCCAACGTACTACTAATCAAGTGACTACAATTGTGAACCCAACCAAAACTACATTGAACCCAACCAAAACTACAGTGAACCCAGCCGGAACTACAGTGAACCCAGCCGGAACTACAGTGAACCCAGCCAAAACTACAGTGAACCCAGCCAAAACTACAGTGAACCCAGCCAAAACTACAGTTAACCCAACCATTCCACCAGTTCCCCCTTCTGCTGCTTCTACTAATGCACCAGTCAGTAGTGTAGTAACTAAATTACCCTCAGTGTCTGCAGGGACTAGCAAGCCGATGGCCACAGTAAACAGTGGTCCACAAGATCCTGTACTGGCAACAACTGTCAAGACTGACACTAAATCAGTTGGGGTAACAAACAGTGAACCTAGGCTTAGCACCATAAATGTCAAGACTACAAGCGTAAAAGGCCCTGAAGGTAACTCCACCCAACCAACAAAGCTCACAGAAGCTTCTGCAACAGTCCTAAATGACAGTAGTGTACTAGGTAAGCAAAATCTTGATTCTTAGTTTATTGTTGTTTTTACATATTGATTTATGCATGCTAATAACAGTAAAAAGACCAATGGACTGGAATACAAAGAACAAGGTAAAACAGTTTAATGTTCAAAGTACTTGAGGGACATTTATGAAAAAGGGTTTTCCTGGATTTTTTAACTAATCACCTATGCTCTGGATAGGTCATCAGTACCTAATCGGTGGGGGTCTGACACCCAGGCCTCCTGCCGATCAGCTGTTTTAAGAAGGCAGCGGTGGTCCTTCACATGAATGGGACTGTGCTCCTTCTAGGCCATGTGACACATGAACTTGTCATCAAGCGGCCTAGAAAAAGCAGAGAGAAGGCCGTGGTGCTCACAAGAGCACAACTGCCTTCTCGAACAGCTGAAAGACAGGGATCGCAGGTGTCGGACCCCCAGAGGATAGGTCATCAGTATAAAAATCTCGAAAAACCCTTTTAAGCCCTGTACACGCACTATTGTTGTGTAAAAAAGTCACACATTATGGCGCATGCCTTATGTGCACCATAATTTGCAACTTTTTAGATTAGTTGCTTTGCACCACCCGCCTCATGTGCTATAACTTTCGCCAGAAAGTGGCGGAAGTTATAGCTGAAATCTACGCCAGCCTATAGCTGGCCTAGACTTTAGTTTCTGGCATACGCCCCTTGTGTGGTTACAATTGTCTTGTATTCCTGCCTGATAGTACGGTATTAAACATTTATACATATGATTTTGCCAGAAACTTAAACTATGGAGGAAAAATGTCAGCCTACTTTTTAAAATCACTGAAAAATCAAGCAGCACCTTAGAAACGCAAATGAGTTACTTGGCCAAAGCAGTTTTCAAACAACTCAATGTAGTCATATGGACAGTGACTGTCATGCGAGTCTTTAACCCCTTATAGTGATTTGATGTACATATATGGCATAATGCCAGATGGTGTGTATGGAATGGGCTCAGGAGCCAAGCCCACTACTTATGCAGCCGGCGACTATAGTATTACAGTCTGTGGTATAAGTGATCAACCGATTGCACATTCAAATAAAAGAAAAGATTCTAATCAATCCCTTTCCCTAACGATGGAGTTGCAGTTTTTTTTTTTTTCGAGTTTAACCTGACAAAGAATTTTTTCCTGTTTTTCAATACTGATATAGTAAATTAAATGGTGTCATTAGAAAGTGCAACTAGTCCAGCAAAAAAACATGCCCTCATACAGACATGTGAATGGAAAAGTAAAGTATTGAAAAAAGAAGATGTAAAAACAAAACAAAGAATGCCAAGTACCAATAGCTTTAATCAGCCACATGGTATAAAGGGGTATTCCAATCTTAGACCTCTGGGATTCACATCTTTCTCGAGAACGCAATCCATTGAGGAGCCACGGGCCGTCACACTCGGGCTGTGATTAACTACCATCAAAGTGAATCAGACTAAGTGCTCATGCACACAACCATGTTTTTGGCTGTATCCGATCTACATTTTTCGGGAGTCGGATGGAGACCCATTCACTTCAGTGGGGCCACAAAAGATACGGACACACCATGTGCTGTCCTCATCCGTATGTCCATTCCGCAGCCCTGCAAAATATAGAACATGTCCTATTCTTGTCCGTTCTATGGACAAAGATAGGACAGCTCTGTAGAGGGCAGGACATTCTGTTCCACAAAATAGAGAATGCATACGGCTGGTATCTGTGTTTTGCTGTCGTGTGCATGAGCCCTAACTGAAAAAGTGGAGCACAACAAGCTTGGCTGTTTCCATAAAACAACTATGCAGTCCATTGCAGCCTGGATGCAGCCGACCACCTCCTGAACGAGACCTGGGGACCTCCATTCCCAACATGTGGGTCTCAAAGATGGGACTGCATGTCTGATATTTATGGTATATCCTATGTATATGTGACAAATGTCTAAGATGAGAATATCCCTTAAACTAATATTTCTAACGTGAAAGAGAACCTGTCACATTACGAATGCAGTTTATTCTGCAGGTATCAGGTTGTAGAGTGGGGAGAGTTAAGCAGATTGATGTACAGTTTTTTGCAAAAAGATTCAGCACAAGCCCTCGTAGACACGACCGCGTGCCGTCTGCAGACTTGGACCTTTTCACTTGAATGGGGTCCGCCATCCGCATCTGACATCTTGCACTGCATGCACTACATTTTTTTGCGTGTGCATGAGGCCTAACTTGTAATTTCTTGATCTAAACTCTGCCAATTAAAGTATTAGGAAGTCAGAGTGCAGTCTTAATCAATGACTGATCAGTTTGCACTCATACAGGGAAGACTGTTAGAAAAGACAGCCCACTGGACTCCTAAGCCCAGGAAAAGCTGAGATTTATGTCATTAACTGATGTTATACTGAATCTTTTTCAACAAGACTATATATAAATCTATACACCTCCTCTTGCTCCGTAACATGCTGCTTGTGTACTTTGGGTTCATCAGCATCTTTAATCATATGAAATAATAAGATACATGCTGCATGACATTAAAGAGGTTGTCTGCCTTAGAGTACATTCACACAACAGTGAAAGGCACCTGTCACACGGCCATTGACTGTTTAGACAGGAGCACACCTAATGGCCATTAAAAACGTGTACACTGTGTTAAAAAAGGGCCCTTCAGAGGTTAAAATAAAAATACTCACCTCACCACTTGCACGTGAGAGAACACTTGATCTGCACTAGAGGCAGCAGGACCTGACGTACATCACATGATCATAATGGGAGTGTCAGGTCCTGCTGCATCCAGTGCAGAGTGAGTGTTCCCATGCAAGTGGTGAGGTGAGTATGTAATTTTTAATTGTTGCCACTAGCGGGGGTGTTAGGCTGTGGCCCATTATATATACTGGGGGCACAATAAGGAGTGTGTATAGATATATATATATATATATATATACACACACTGGGGGGCACTAATGGGGCCATTGGATGTCCAGGGGGCACTATGGGAATATTGTGTATTTTAAGGGCACAGCAGGGGTTGGGATAAAAAAAAGACAATGAAATTAATCAGTATCCGGATGCAAAATGAAAAGTAAAAGTCAGCCAGAAAGTAGATCCACACACTGATGCAAAATGACCATGAAAAACTGAGAGTATATCCATTTTTAATGTCACTAAATTTTCTACAATAAAAGAAAAAAGCTATACTCACAAACCTCCACTGTTTCCAGCACCGTTGTATCAGTCCTCCCTGTATCAAAGGCATAACGGTCTCATGCTTGTACCTCTAGGTCTAGTGATTGGCTGCAGCGATAATGTGGGGTATATAGCATATCATCTCTGCAGCACCAGAAACAGTGGAGAATTACCTGGAGAACTTTTAGTTTTTTTTAGCATGCTTAGTGACGTTGAAGAAGCTTTTAAATTAGTTGAATAACCCCTGTAAAGCAGTAGAATACAGTATGTTTTTGGTTTCCCTCAGTGACATCACATCCAAACGTTACATCGTTACAAAAAGTTACACCAAAGCTTGCTGCCACGTCACTTCCCTTCTCAGGAACATCAGAGAAAAGCGATGGAATAAACGTTACAAACAACTATATCGAAGTAAGAATACCCTCAACGGAGGCGCCATCTCAAGTGACTAAACACTCCATGTCTACTACTGCAACGGGAAGCATTTCAGATTTTACCACAAGCATGCAAAAGAAAACTATACCAGGCATTATACCATCTGTAAGCTACAAGCAGGAGAATATTGAGGTAAACCCTCTTCTGGACTTTGACATTATATACAATTTTCTTTCGTATATGAAAAATTACATTAAAGGATATATTAGCTGTTTGCTCATAGCCATTGTCTAGCTATTTTCAGTGCATTTGTTGTGAATGAATGTAAGAGCCATGCCCTTGCTGGCCAGTACAACATCTACGACAATACATTATGGGCCCCTTTATGGTCACCCTTTTTTCTTCACAACATATCATATTATATGATATCATGTGATAGACACACAATTGCACAAGATTCAACTCAGTACTCTGAGACTATATCCACGCAGCTTAAAGATTTGTACCTATGACACGGTTACGGCTGACCTGTTACATGTGCCCTTGGCAGCTGAAGGCATCTGTGTTGGTCCCATCTTCATATGTGCCCGCATTGCTGAGAAAAATGATGTTTTATTATACACAAATTAGCCTCTAGGAGCAATGGGGGCGCCAGCCGTTATGATGTTTTCACTGCCTGTACATGTCAATCAAGGTGCAGAAAGCACACTAATTGCAGAGAGAGCAGAGCCTCTAGGTATAATCACAAGCCCCTCTGTTGCTCCTAGAGGATTTTTTGCATATAGTAAAACATCAGTTTCCTAGGTACAAATCTGACGACTGATGTCTTTGAAATCCACTGCAGATTCCAATAGTTTCTGTTCCAAATGCCACAAACAACGTCTCATTGACACCAATGAAAAAGCGCAGTCAGGTGCCCGATGGCCGCACTCTTTACGTGGCTGTTTTCAAATACAGTACACTTGAGAAGTAACATGTTACTTCCTTAAAGCGTATATATAAGCTGCATTTCACACAGCATCAATGGGAAGGGGCTAAAGTAGCTAGAGGTATTTTTGGCATCGTCTTGTCGCCAAAAACACTGTTCTCAGAGGCAGATCAGACTGATCTGCCACTGGTTTTGCTCACATAGATTTAATCAATGTGAACATAGCCTAACTGCACTCAACTGTGTGTCTGTCACATTTCCTGCAAAAAAAACTGAGGATGACAGGAAGCAGAGATCTTGAAAACCATGTGGAATTCTATTGGAAAAGTGTACAACATTTAATTTTACAAGGCGTTATTGGCTGAAACTGTAATAGCCTTAAAGGGGTTGTCTCATTTGAGGCATCGGCACCATATTCGTAGAGTATGCGGCCAATGTCAGGTAGAGGTTGGACCGAAAGTGAAGGAGAACACACCGTGCGTGCTCTCCATTCAGTTCTATGGGACTTCCAAAAATAGGGTTAGTGAGGCTGCTCAGCTATTTTCAAAAATTAATAGAGAGCGCACTGTGCTTACTCCAGGGGTCCCGTTCTGGAGATAGGTGCGGGTCCCAGAGGTGGAACCTGCACCCGTCTGACATTGGTGACATATCCTAGCAATGCACATAAGAGGTGAAGTTACAGTCTGTTTCCATCCCATAGGTCATCAATATCTGATCATGGGGTCCAACTCCTGGACCCCCCCCCAGTCAGCTGTTTGAAGAGGCCATGGCTTTCCAGTGAGTGCTGCATCCTCCCCACAGCTTGCCAAGTACAGTGCCATAGTACATAGCGGCTGCGCTTTTTATTTCAGCTCAGGCCCATTCTGGTGAATGGGACGTAGCTGCGCCTAGGCTATGTGACCAATGGATGCGATGTCACTGGCCAAGGAAGAGGTCGACAGCGCTCACAGTCTCTATAAATAGCTGATCAGCAGGTGTACCAGGAGTCAAATCCCTACTGATCATTTTTGTGCATATTTTTGTAAAAAAAGTATTTTAAAAGCAACAGTTTTCTGTTTTTCTTTTCCTTAGTTCAATTGTAAAGTAGCACGTGAAGGATCTTTGATGAAGATTAATATAGAACCTTCAAAAATTTGTGTAAGTACTGTACCAAAACTGAAAGAAATGACATTATTTTCTGTTCCATTTATTTTTTGCATAGAAAACATTGGGGGACATTTATCAAACTGGTGTAAAGTAGAACTGGCTTAGTTGGCAATCAGATTCCACCTTTCATTTTTCACAGCTCTGTTGGAAAATGGAAGTTGGAATCTGATTGGTTGCTAAGGGCTACTTTACACGAGTTTGATAGATGTCCCCCATTGTGTGTATGCAATCATTTTCGGGCTATTATTAAAGCATACCTATCCTTTCAACAAACTTAGCATTAATCAATATGACAGATTGTGTACATGAGGATTAACACTAATTCTGGTCATCATTATATGAGTTGTATCTGGCATTTTGGTCAGTTTTCTCCCCATTTTTGGCTGTTTTCTCTGTATGCAAGATCTTTAGTTTGCACTTCTCCCTGATCTGGTGGTGGAGATTAGCCCCCATCCACTGCACACAGAACTTTCTCACACTCAGACACAGCCCTAGGGTCATGTTGGACATTACTAAGAAGTACTGACCTGTACTGAAGTGAATAACTTAGGGCTCATGTACTCAAGACCGTATGTATTTTGCGGTCCGTAAAAAAACAGATCTGCAAAAAATACGGATAACGTCTGTGTGCATTCTGTATTTTGCGGAAAGCAATAGCTGGTCCCTAATAGAACAGTCCTATCCTTGTCCGTAAGGATTCACACGTCCGCAAATGGGTCCGCATCCGTTCCGCAATTTTTCCGTGCCGCGGCCCTGAACTTCCGGGCTGCAGCCCTGCCGGAAAATAGAGCATGTCCTATTTTTGTCCGCAGCTGTGGACAAGAATTGGCTGTTCTATAGGGGTGCCGGCCGGGTGTATTGTGGATCCGCAATTTGCGGATCCGCAATACGCCACGGACGTGTGAATGGGCCCTTAGGCTGAGGTAAAAACCTTTTAGCTATTTAGCTGTAGCAGTCTTTTGCTTACTCCTCCCCCCTCCATAGACCTGTATTGAATGATGTAATCTGATCTTTCCGTAAGCAGTCTCACCAAGATGGATTTCTTGGACATTTCAGAGACAATTTCATTTTAGAAAATTATAATTGTAGAAAAATGCATTTCCTCTGATAAGATATATTGCAAAGTTTCTTATAGTCACTTGTACTATTGATTTATGTAAAGTTGTGTGAAAATTATTACAGTGGTTAAGGTCTGTTCACACTATTTTTGAGCCTTCAGTTGGAGGTATATTTCTGGAAATCCTCCTGACATATACCCAAAGGCTCAAAAATAATAAGATATAATAATATATAATTATACCTATGTTGCCCACATTAAAAGATAGACAGTTCACACATTTTTATAGGATGTCCCTCAATAGACATTGAATGTCTACTAAATTACCGTATACAGCAAAAAAAGCTATACTGACACATACCTGCCCTACAAAATCCAAAAGGACAGTCTTGTGACATCTGTCTGGTGAATGCAGCACTATGGATATATTTATCAAGTATACTGAGAGGTTTCCTGGTGTATAAAGCCAACAAAGGGTGCTGATGTGATGTGAACAGAGCTTTATTTCACTATTAAAAAGCCCTGGAGTAATATAGAAGTATAGAAGTAGAAATACAGAAACAAATACATAACAAATAAATGTCTTATTAAAAAAATCTGTTATTCTGAATTTCACATATCAGACTACTGTATGTAGGAAAGAATGCAAATTTTGTGGTATATCTAACAGTAACTATGAGAAAATTGAGTCTCTGTACTAGTAAATATTATTTGTCGCCTAAATTGTACTCATCTGGCCTTGGATGTTAGAAATTATAATTATAATAATAGTCCTGGATTTAACCACTTCCCACAATGGCTAGCTGTCAGGAGCTCGGCCTGCACCATCGGTTGCGGGTGCCAGCTGTAATATACCGTTGGTATATTTTGCGGCTTGGGCGCGGACCCATTGACTTCAACAGGGCCGCAAAAGATGCGGACAGCACTCCGTGTGCTGTCCGCATCTGTTGCTCCGTTCCGTGCCCCCGCAAACAAAATAGAGCATGTCCTATTCTTGTCCGTTTTGTGGACAAGAATAGGCATTTCTACAATGGGCCGCGTTCCGTTCCGCAAATTGCGGAGCAGCTTCCGCGGACCGAAAAACACCAACGGTCGTGTGCATGAGGCCTAACAGTGGTGTAATGCCATTATTTTTTCACACTGTTGCCCCTAAAAGTTTTTTCAAATGCTTATTCGTTGGCAGCTCATCTCACATAAACAGGGGATGCAGTGCTGACATTATTTGATATTTTGGGGGGCTAATGATCGTAGTAATGATCATTGATCCCCATACAGTTTCCACTGGCCGGTGTGAGGGCTCTTTAAACGAGTGCCAGTCGACATGTTTTACCATCAATAGGTGCTTGTTATGGCCTCCCATCAGTCTGTCTAAAAGGACCCTTAGAATGAAACCTCCTAGGCACGCCATTTAGATTTGCAGCTTTGTTTTAAAGAATAAAATAATCTGATGAATAATGTGGGTGAAATGGCCATTCGCTTACCTTCTCTGCTCGCTTCCTTTAGAGCAGAACATTGTTTCATTGGTCTAAGCTGTGCTATTTGGCCCTTCTACAATATATTCAGTTCCATCTAAACAATAGATCCATTTCATGCCACACACGTTACCATTTTTTGTCTGCTTAGTGAGAATTGTTTGACACATGCATGTTTTAGTCCTTTAGCCAAGATGCAGACCTCTGAATAGAAGGCAAGATTACCATAATATTAATAAAGCAATATTGTTTAGAACAAATGTATATGAATCCGGTAATATTTAAATTGATGCTTGTACATTTTCTTCCTGGCAGTTCAGATTCTGAAACAAAACATTCATTAATCCTATTTTGTCCGCTAGGTTTTACACATTCCAATACTGCCATCTGCAGGTTCATTTAAGAATTACATTTTTTTGTGACGTACATGCAATGTGTGTTAAATTTTTTATTCGTGGCCCTAGTCTCTAATTTACCTCACATTAAAGGGACACTATAGTCCCCAGAACCTCTGCAGCTTAACGTAGTGGTTCTGGTGTCTATAGCCTGTCCCTGAAGGCTTTTTAATGTAAACACGCACTGTGTGCAGCACTGGCGTTAGTTAATATGGCAGATTATATGGGTATGTGATGTCACATGGGGGGGTGGACGGCAAACTTTTTTTTTGCCTACGGTGGCAAAAATCCTTGCATCAGACTTTTTTTATGATGTGGTTCAGTGTTTAAAGCTATTCTTCTTGTATGTGAATTTTAGGTGCAAATGTTTAATTTGATGCATTCTTTTTTAGATAATTTCTGTTTTTTTCACAAAGTTACATGAAGAACAACAACCTATCAGGACAACTGCAATCATCAAGTTGTCTGCTTTCAGGCAATGTATAGGTTTTGGGGGTGCAGTTGCTTTTCAGTGAGTGTATTCCCTGTTATTTAGAGGTTGTTCTTTTTTTTTTACAATTTCCAACATAAAACCAGATTTTTGGTATTTCCAGCTCTGGGGATTTTATTAAGATATATGGACATAAATTTAGGCTAATGTGATGTATAGGACCTCTGCACATGTTGAACGTGCTGCTTCAGTCACACTTTTACTCACTAATATCAATGTTTACACAACTGAAAATAAAATACACTTTTTGTTGATGCAAATATACATGAAGTTACCTCTGTGTATAAAGTACTGAGTGGCATTTTGAAAAGGTGCTGCACATATCCTTTCCGAATATATATTGGTATGGGGGGTTAGTATGACTTTTGTTATTTTGCAGTTGAAGTATTATTTGTGCATAAAGTGTGAATTTGCCCTGAACACCAGAGGTGCTAAAACCCCTGGCAGCAAAAGGGTTAAAAAATAGATGGTTATGGAACAGCACACTGGCTCAGTGGTTAGCAATGGTGCCTTGTAGCTTTGGGGTTCTCGGTTAAATCTGACCAAGGACAACATCTTCATAGAGTTTGTACATTTTTCCTGTGAGGGTTTCCTCTGGGGAATCCAGTTTCCCTCTCACTCCAATGACATACTGATAGGCAATTTAAATTGTGAGCCCCATTGGGCGCAGAGAGTGATGCCTCATTGGGCACAGAGAGTGATGCCCCATTGGGCACAGTAAAGTGCTGTGGAATATGTCAGTACTATACAAGTAAGTAAAATAAATAATATACTAGATTGCCTACTTACACCCAGATGAGGATGATGATGGGCTCTGGCTGCAGCCTGGCTCCAGTGGTCTGGTGTAGAACAGGCTCTCTGGAGGCTGTCTGTAACTGTGATCACAAAAGTCAATGTTCTGGGAGAACGGGAAGTAGCTCCATTTTTTGGGGCCCTTTAGACAGCTCAAGTATCCCACCCCGAGGGAGGGATGCTATGAGTATGCCCATAAGACCCACCCATAAGTCCACCTACATGTTCCACCCATGAGTTTGTTCACAGTGGGTGTAGTGTGTAGGGGATGTGTTATGTGTTGCTGTAGAGAATCTAATGTGTGTGCTTATGGACTGTAGTGTATAGGGATAGCAGTGTGTGAGTAGGTGATGCAGTGTGTGTGTGTGTAGGTGATGCAGTGTGTGAGTAGGTGATGCAGTGTGTGAGTAGGTGATGCAGTGTGTGAGTAGGTGATGCAGTGTGTGAGTAGGTGATGCAGTGTGTGTGTAGGTGATGCAGTGTGTGTGTAGGTGATGCAGTGTGTGAGTAGTGGATTGCAGTGTGTGTGTAGGTGATGCAGCGTGTGAGTAGTGGATTGCAGTGTGTGTGTAGGTGATGCAGTGTGTGTGTAGGTGATGCAGTGTGTGTAGGTGATGCAGTGTGTGTGTGTGTAGGTGATGCAGTGTGTGAGTAGTGGATTGCAGTGTGTGTGTAGGTGATGCAGTGTGTGTGTGTAGGTGATGCAGTGTGTGTGTGTAGGTGATGCAGTGTGTGTGTAGGTGATGCGGTGTGTTTTCGTGTAAGGGATAGAAAGAAGTGTGTGTTTGTGTATAAGGTATGTATTGTGTGTTTCTGAATGTGTGTATGGAATGAGTTGTGTGAATCTGTGTTTGTATGTGTAAGGGCTGCAAGGTGTGTTTCTGTGTATGTAAGGGATGCAGTGTGTGTGTCTGTAAGGGGTTCATTGAGTGTGTGTAAGGGGTGCATTGTGTTTCAGTGTGTGTTTTTGTGTGTGTAAGGGAAGCAGTGTGTGTGTCTGTAAGGGATGCATTGTGTGATTCTCTGTGTGTAAGGGATGCATTGTGTGTAAGGGTTGCATTGCATGTGTGTGTCTGTGTGTGTATTGCATTCTGTGTTTTTTTCTGTGCAAGGGGTGCATTGTCTTTGTGTGTAAGGTTTGCATTGTGTGAGTAATGGATGTCAATCTCTCCCCCCTCCCTACCTTGTCACTCCCCCCCCCCCTTCCTTGTCACTCTCTTTCTCTCTACCCCACCCTTGTTACTCTCTTTCTTCCCCACCCCCTTGTCACTCTCTTTCTCTTCCACCCCCTCCCATGTCACTCTCTTCCTGACCCTCCCCCTCCCCTACCTCTAGTGTGGCGTAGCCGAGCTCTGTATGGTCCCGGGTACAGGAACTTTTTTTTATTTGCGTGCTTCGTGTCAGTCCGGTCGGGTACAGTAGACAGATGCTCCCTGTACCCGCAGACCATACAGGGCTCGGCCATGCTACAATGAGGGAGTGACACAGGAGGGAGCACTGAGCGCTTCCCTCCTGTCAGTCCCTCTCTTCATGCTGCGCCCGGGCGGCTATAGGACGCGCCGCCCTTCATGTTGCGCCAGTCCGCCTATAGGATGCGCCGCCCTGCATAAAAATAATATATTAAGGGGTGAAAGCTCATATATAATACTATAATACATCAGCCGCCCTCATGTGACATCCAGAGGAGCAGCTCATACTGGCACAGTGAGAGGGCAGTACTTACCATGTAGTAACACACTGTACAGTAAAGAGTAGTGACTAGACACCAGTACAGGGTTTTTACCCAAGAAATGGCCATGTTGATTGGTTGGAGTCTGAGACATTGTATGTTGAGTCTAGATTCAACTTACGATGGCTCAGAAAGGACCATTGTATTTTGAAAATATTGTATCCTGAGGCCATTGTGTCTTGAGGGTCCACTGTAATTCAAATTTGCAACTAAAATACGAACTCTGTACCATAAACGTAATTGTCTCTCTAAATTCAAGGCAATATGGGGTCCTTGGATAGACAGGTCTGGTTGCTGTAGTTCATGGTTGGCGCTTTCTAGAGGCCCCTTAGGTCTCAGATGAGCGGCAGTGGGTGGGAAGAGGAGATGTGCTAGGGATATTGGATGTATGCTGTGAAGAATGATGCCTGAAACATGTTGGACTGTGTGATAGGTAGTGGGAAATGTGTGGGAGATATGATAGTTTGTTATGAATGATGGATGTGATTGATTAATCTGTATTGTGAATGAGGTGCCGACACCCCGAGGGAGGGATGCTATGAGATGTGCGTACTAATAGTTGCTTGCTATAACAATTTGTATATGTAGACTACGAGAGGAGAGTTTTCTTTTCTTTTCTTCTTTGACATCACTATTAATGATTTGGTATTAGGGCTTGGGGGGAGGGGGGATTGTTAATTGGTTTGGTGGGGCCAATGTGTTGTTTTACCTGAGATCGTATATGGGGTACGAATTTCTATCTGGATTTTCTTGTCGTCTTAATCATTGTTTGTACTCTACTTATTGACTACATGTACCATGAAGTCTCATGTAATTCTATTTGGTCTTGTGACTATTGTTGTTATGATAAAAATGGAAAATTGTTTCCTGCTAATAAAGACTTATCTGATTAAAAAAAAATATATACGAACTCTGGCAGATTTCATGTGCGAATAAATCTTCAAGAACTGCTAGCTGTGAGGACTTTATACATACCACATATGTCTATATTTACTGCTACATGTATTGAAAGAAACTCAGAAACTGTAATCCTAATTGAAAAAAAGAAATCTCTAAACCTAATATAATGCATTAACTAAGGTTGCTTTCAGAAGGGTGTAACATGGGTGCTTCATTGCTCCCATATTATGTAAACCACATCTAAACCTTCTGTGGTTCATCAGAAATGTTCTGTAGGTAGAGGCCCCTGGATTACACCTGCTTAAAAAGCTGCCTGATGGAAATCTTTTTCATCTGATAATTGTTATTATTATCACTGTGGCATGTAACCGGTATCATTAGAGACAACATATTTTACGCTAAAGACTGGGCATGGACAGGACAGGATAGGTACAGTGTAGAATGTAAACTTTATTGATGTTTGTGTGTGATTTTGTGACTAATTTGATGCTGTGATCCAGACACTGGTGAACGTCAGGGCAGTGGCATCAATAAAAGGCCTAATTAGGTCTTGTTTTAAAGCGTAAAATAATTTTGGAAACAAGACCTGTCATATCTCTGGCTGATATACAGCTTGAGATACAGTCATTAGTAGTAAGGTCGTACCTCATACTACTTTGGCTTCTGAACTGCTTTCCTGCAAGGACGTATGACTTACATTCTTGCAGGGAAAGGGTTAATGACATAGTAGCACTGTACACTATGCAGTTGTGACTTTTTTTTCTTCCAAAAACCTGATGCAAGGTAAAGCTTGGGCTCCATTCTCAGCGACTGTGACATCATTTGAGCTACAGCTTCGTGAGCTCACAAGGGTACAAAAACCTATGCTTTTTCAAAAAGTATATGGTTTTCTTCATAAGGGATCAGGCATTCAGCAATACCAAGACTATACAACAGCCCAAGGTGCGATTGAGACATGTAATTGTTACACATTGTGATCCAAACTACGGTAATGATATATAGGTGGTAGCGCTTGATATGAAGTCTGATTATGGTAGCTGTTTGATGTTAGATAGTTAGCGCTGAGAATATTTCTTACATATTTCCCTTTTGTTAGTCTGCGGCGGTACTGATAGTTTTGCATATTTTACAGTCACTAGCAAGGTATATTTTGACCATAGAGCTTGTGAAATTGCACATTCCCCCAAAAAAAAAAAACTGTTTTTCTACAGTTAATAAGTGTACAAATAAGCATATTTTATTGTGTTACCAGCACTGTATATTTTGCCCACATTGGTTTTCCAATTTTTCAAAAACCTGTAGCACAATTCCTACAGTTAATAAGTGTACAGATGATTGTATTTTACTGCTTCACCAGCAGGGTATATTTTGGCCCCAGAGGTTGTCCAATTGTGACTTTTTACAAAAACCTGTTGCAAATTTTCTATGTTTTTTAAGTGTGCAAATAAGAGTATTTTCCTGTGTGAACAGCAGGGTATATTTTGGCTGCAGATCTAATTGTACCCTTTATTTTTCAAAAACATGTTGCAAAGTTTATTCAATTAAAAATTAATGTGTACAGTAAGCATATTTTGCAACATCATGGTCAGCATATATTTTTGCTGGAGCAATTGCTTTGTACCAGTACTATGTGTGTATAAACACAGACAGGCATCTGCCCCCATTAAGGGATGGTTTTTCTACCACTTTTTGAGAACAGAACATTGCTTCTTCCGATACTACCAGTTAGATACAGAAATCAACAAGTTTGGGTCTTACAGGAACAGTGTTAGATATTGGAAAGACATTTTTTTTGATAAATTAAATTACTTGATAGAAAGTCAGGTTTTAACACTAGGGACAGTATAGGGTCAGTTAGTTTATTGTGTGTGTTTACATGCTTCAGCTGTTTACATACATACAGACTCTGCTGCACTGCACACTAGTTTTCCAATCGTGCCTTTTTTTCCCAAAAATCTGTTGCAAATTTTCTCCAGTTAACACGTGTACAAAAAAAGAAAGAAAGACAAAATGTGAGTAGTGGGAGACCTCAGAGTGTCGTACACAAATTTTCAGGCTGACAACGTCCAATTTGTGTCAAATTTATTTGTACCCAAATTTAATATATTCCCAGACACGAAAATAATTTCAAGAAATTCATTCATCTCTAGTGGCTACTTAATCATTTTAAAAGTCTCAGACACAATTAGCCATAATTTTCAGCCATGTCACCCCATGTGGCCCTTCCCTTATAAGTATCAACAATTTAGTTTATCCGGTAGTAATAAATGTTTTTTTGTTCTAGGGACATGATGCTGATGAAAATGACGCACAAGAAATATTGAAACACATCTGCACAACTATAAAGCCAGGATACCAGCCGAACAAAGATAAATGCCATATAGATCTGGGCAGTGGAAGTTCTGGTCACCTGGTGGTAGTAAATGCCTATGTTCAAAGTGAGTATTACAAATGTAATCAACATTTTTCATTTATAGAGGGAGTGTTCAAGGCTAGTCAGTAACATGTTTTTGCCATTATTTGTAATATTAGAATAATGGTGACATTTATTTGATGTACAGTACCAATAGATTTCCTTTATAGGAATGTAGGATGAAAAAATAGTGAACTGTCTGGTACTGTTTTCTGTATTCTTTTGCTAAAATAAAAATGGACAACAACCATCAAAACTGAACCAATATAGATAAAATACCTAGAAAGAGATTGGAAAAATGTTAATGCCTAGTTATTTTATCTGGAGGATACCAGGATAACGTAATGAGATATGTTTCTGCAAATGTAGTGCCACGTGTGCTCCATTCGATCAATCTATAACAACATACATAAACGTCTACATTTGCTAAATTAATCTTCTTTTTCTATGTCTGGGCCTGTGTGGAGTAGAAATGTGAATTTTAAAGAAAAAAAAGTAACATTTCATAAAAAAAAAAAAATCCTGGCCAAGCAGCAAGCCATAGCTCCATTCACCCCACTTTTACAGAAGAGCATGGCTTAAATGCCTTTAAAGGGGTTGGCCCATCTCATACCTTGGTGGCACATATGCCACCAATGTCTGATAGATGTGAATCCCACCTCTGGGATAGGAGCCCGCAAAGTGAAGGAAATAGGACCGCGCATGCACGGCTGCCCTCCATTCACTTCTGTGGGGTTGACAGAAATAGCAGAGGCAGCGCTTGACTATTTTCAGCAGTCCCATAGAAATGAATGTGGAGGCACAGTCCCTCACTTTGCGGGTTCTGTTCTAGAGATGCGGGTCCGAGAAGTGGGATCTGCACGATCAGACATTGGTGGCATATCCTAGCAATATTATATACTAATGCAAATTATTAAATATAAGGAGATAAGACAGTGCAAATACAGTTATAAATGTGGACAAATGATTTAGTCTCCTTGCCAGATTACTGTATATATTGTGCAGACAGTTCTCTGTAAGAGCTTGTTCACACGACCGTATGGTTTTGTGGTCCGTTTTACTGCAAAAACAGGAACTTTGTTGTCATTGCAAATAGGGGTGGGCGATATGGCCTAAAATTTATATGGCGATATAATATGAAGCATGTGCGATATATATCGCGATATATATTTTCTATATTGGAGGGAGGGTTGTTAAACTTTTTGGTTTTTTTTTTCTTTCGACTTTTTATTTAATAACTATTTAGCCTCCTTAGGGGCTAGAACCCTTGTCCTATTCACCCTGATAGATCTCTGTCAGGGTAAATAGGACTTGACATTGTCCCTGCTGCTCTGTGCACACAGCAGCAGGGAGCTGACCATAGCAGCCAGGACTTCAGTAGCGTCCTGGCTGCCATGGTAACCGATCGGAGCCCCAGCATTACACTGCTGGGGCTCCGATCACAACTGCCAATGCCACCAATGATCGGGGGCAGTGTGCCACCAATGAGTGAATAGAAACGTAGCCTGCATGTGCCGGCCATATACCATACTGGGCCTCTGTGGCTGCACTCTGCGATCCACCGCAATTAACCCCTCAAGTTCTGGGGGGTTAATTGCGGCGGATCGCAGCAGGCAGTCATAGAAGCAGTGTATGGGATATGGCTTGCACATACAGGCCTATAGGACCATTCATTAGGTAGCAGCACATAGGGGGCACCTACTATTATGTCTGCGCGGGGCTCCGTTCGCCCGCTCTAGGCCCATGTCACATGGTGGGAACACCAGGGAGGAGACATCAGCTTCTCTCCCTGGTCGTTCCTTCTCCCTGCCTGTGACGTTCTGCACTGCCCCGCTCTCATTGGTGGAAGTGGCCACAGTCCCTCCCCTCCTCCGCTCTCATTGGTGGCAGTGGCTACAGTCCCTCCCCTCCTCCTCTCTCATTGGCGGCTCTCAGTGGGGAGGGAGGGACTCCCTCCTTCTCCACTGTGCCGGCTCAGGAGAACATGGTATGCGCCGGGAGCGGCGCATACCATTTTCTACCGCGATATGGCGATATAGACGAAATCGATATCGTGGCACAAATTTATATCGCATATCGTCTATATCGCCATATCGTCCCACCCCTAATTGCAAACACCAAACACATGTGCAAAATGGGCTGGGCATAGCATTTCTACAATATGAATCCGCAAAAAAAGGATGACATACGGACATGTGTTCTGTATGTATTCTATTTTTTTATACGGACCCATTGACTTGAATGGAGCCATTGAACGTGATTTGCGGACAATAATAGGACCTGACTCAAAATGTTGCGGAACGGAAAAACAGAAATGGAATGCATAGGGAGTACATTTAGTTTATTTTGTGGACCCATTAAAATGAATGGTTCTATATACGGACTGTATACGGAACGCAAAAATCGGCCCGTATACAGAAAGCAAAAAACGTTCGTGTGAAGGAGCCCTAAAAGTTATGGATGGTAGAAAATATATAGCCTACAATTACAGTGACTCTCCAGTTCACATTCTCATTAACTGGGAAAGGAACAAGAACACTCATCTTTTCAGCTTCAGAGCTGGACAATCTGATGCACACTGTGTATTGGTAGTCCAAGATACTTCCTTCTTGTCCAAATCTGCTCTTGAATTGGTCAGTTCACGTAAGCCGGGCTGGCCAATCCAAGGGCAGCAGGAAGTGTCTTGGACAGTGCAGCCATCTTGAATGGCAAAAGAGGAGCCTGGGAATTGGCTGATCTGCAACTAAAAAGATAAAAAGAAGTTTATTATGTAAGTGCTCTGTTCATTCTCATGTTAATGTGATTTTTTTTGAGGTTAAGGAAAGCGCAAAACCAACCTGTAACCAACCGTTTTGTTTTTTTTAAGGTTCCTTAAGTCCAGATGAATTGTATGCATCACTAAAACACATAAAAAAGGTAAATGATTTCCTAAATGTCCTCCGTTGTGAAAGTATGAGGCAATGTTCTCATGGGCAAGAAATGCAGCTGACGCAGCAGGGCGAAATGGTCATTTTTGGCGGAATAATCCGCATGTAAAACACAGCAACAATTTCCCATTGACGTCAACAGAAAAAAACTGACCATGTGCACATGGTTGCTGCAGCTGATTTGAAAAACGCTTGAGAAGTGGTTTGATACTTCTTTCAAGCAGATTTGATGGGGGACGTCAATGAGAAAGGAATAAAATACTTTGGGTAGGAGGCGTATCTTGAGTGTTTTTGGCGGTATTTAGGCAAGGGCTATTCAGCGACACCTGTTGCGGCCAGGATCGCTGAGCAGCGGTGATCCCAAAGAAATGAATGGGATCGTCGCGGCAGTCGCAAGAAATCCAGCCATTTCTATGGGATTACCGCTACTCAGGGATCCTAGCCACGACCAGTGTCGTCATGTAGCCCTTGCCTTACAGCACCAAAAAAGACCTGTTTTCTGCTGTTATCTACACTGCTGATCTGGCACTGATTTTAATACTGCCAGTTTTGTTGACTGTATACGCTGGAATGTGAATGCGAGCGTAGTGGAAGAGATTGATCAAAACATATAAACATATTAATAAATAAGGACTGAGTATCATAGGGGTTGTCTGTATGTTATATGAGGCTATATAAAGAACAGGACATACATACATAGTATCATATGTATCTAGATACTGCATTATCAGGTAGTACTGTAATATAATGGTACATATTTGGCACTTCACACACTATGTACTACACTGATATGTGTACTCATATTTGAAAAATAATAGTACTTTTTTTTTATGTTTAGGACAGTTCTTATTTGTTTCAATATGAGAACGTAAAATTTGAAGAAGAAGATGTGGTGAGCATTCCCCTTATCAGTGCTATAGTCTCCCTGGCAGTGGCTCTATTGATTATTGCAGCCATTTATGGATGTTGGCATCAAAGGCAAACCCGCAAAAGAGAACAAGTAAGTTATTAAATTATTATTACTGCAGTTCATCATTTAACATTTCCACTGTAAAGAAAACATTAAGGTTGTTTCCCAAGCCCTTGTTTCAAATACCCTAGGAAAACGTAGTTTGGTGCTTCCCACCCTTCCCAGCTATGACCCTTGGGCAAGAGGGACGCCAGGGCTAAGACTACTGGCACAGACCATTTAATGCATGCTGTAATAGGTTCAGATTTGATTGATTTTCTATATCAGGCATCCTCAAACTGCAGCCCTCCAGCTGTTGTAAAACTACAACTCCCACAATGCCCTGCTGTAGGCTGATACCTGTAGGCTGTTCGGACATGCTGGGAGTTGAAGTTTTGCAACAGCTGGAGGACCGCAGTTTGAGGATGCCTGTTCTATATAATACTGGAAATATTCACTTATACCAGGACTTGCAGGACATTGCCTATATTTTCCAGTTGAGCAACTATATACACATTGACAAAAAAAATAATGCAAAAATAATGTTTATTTACGAAGTTATTACCCGTAGTCTCGCGAGACTTCGCAAAGTAATAACTTCGGCTCATAGGAGCCAATACATTCTAATACTGTACGGAGCACTTGCTCCGTACAGTATTGAAACAAAGTTTTATGCGAATCGACTTCGGATGAAGCATCTGAAGTCGATTCGCTCATCCCTAATGACTACTACAGAAAAAAACACTCTGTGTGGGAGAGTGCTTTCCCATTATGGAGACTTTCTTATAATGATTTATAATGCAGTGTGTCTCTACCCAACCTTGCATCTATTGAATCGTATTGACGGAGAGTGTTTTTTGCAGTGGACATGCTCATCTGAAATTAGCCTAAGGGGCTAAAGATGATCTTTTCTCTCTCCTGACTTCTGTTTTAGTAACTACTTACATTCCTCGTATTATACCAATTCAGGAGCATCTTTTCTTATAACTCTATGTTGTGCGGTTCCTCTGTTATTCCTACTAGATATATCTGGCTACATGGCAGTTAGGCTATGCCCTTACACAATCTGATGATATCAAATCATTGCTGCCAGTGGCAGACTGTACAGGGGCATGCCCCAACTGGTATCACCCAGATGAACCTTTATTCAGACACTTAGCAATTCATTTACTTCTAGTTGGAATGAACAAGGAACTGCACAACATATAGTTATATGAAAAGATGCTTCTGAATTGTTATTACATGAGGATTGCAAGTAGTTACCAAAACAGACAAGTTAGGAGAGGTGACATCCTCTTTAAGGAAGCCAATGACACAGCTAATATATAAAATATTCTGTGCTTAACAAAAAAATATTGTGTTTATTCATTCTCATTGTGAAATGTGCTTTTTGTTCTACTTCTAGAGACTGACTGAAGAACTGCAGACCATGGAAAATGGTTATCATGACAATCCAACTCTTGAAGTCATGGAGACCTCCCCCGAGATGCAGGAGAAAAAGGGTGGCCCTAATGGAGAGCTTGGGGACAGCTGGATTGTTCCTCTTGACAACCTGACAAGAGAAGATTTAGATGATGAAGAAGACACCCACTTATAAAGCAAGTGAACGACAATAAGACTAAATGGAAAAACCACTGCTACAAAGTGCATTAAATAGTTGGAAAACAAACATTCACTGGAAGTGCCCCTTAGAGGCCCTTGCTGCCTCCAGGTCTGCCCCACACGTAGCCAAAGTTTTGGTAAATGTCATTCATTGAAATGTGTGTAAATCTAATTTGACGCTTGTAGCGTGTGACGCCTGGCCACAGACATTAGAAGAGAACATCTCTTCACCCTTCCTGCGGATGGCTGAATTGGAAAGCACTGGAAATATTTGATAGATACACGTACAATGTTTTGAACAACTAAGGTTTGGGCTTTAGTATATTGTTCAAGAAATAAGGTGACATGTATTTGTTGGGGGTTATTGTGTTACTGGATTTCAGAAATTACTTTTAATCGAATTAGTCCAGACTTCTCAATGACGTGTTCAGTTTTTCAGGTTATACTAAGTTTTTTTTTTTATGGGATATGCCAGTGGAATGTGAATATGGGTGTATATATAACTTTATAAAACCATTTTCATACTCTGTTGTAATGTATACACAAGTATTATCCACAAGAACAGTAATAGAAACAGTAATAGAAACAGAACTCATAACCTGTCTCAGGTCAATCACCATATAATTCATTCCTAGCTAGCTGTCCTTACCAGCAGATAAACCCATCATCCACAACGTACTACACAAATAGATGAATACATTTAAGTTTTAAGGATTTCTTCCGGAATTTGTAGAAAAACTGTACTCCATGTTTTCCTAGAACTAGAAAACCTTGTACAAGGCTGTGCCTCATACACACGAAGTCCTAACAAAACTTTAAAAAGTTTACTCATTGTCGTTTGCCCATTCTGGATGTCCTTAGTGTAAGAATGGTAGGAATGGAACAAGCAGTCAAATCAGACTTGGCCATGATAAAACAGCGATGTGTGGCAGGGGCACAGTTCATTTTTTTTGTGATCGGTAGTGGTTCATTATCCATGAAGTAAAAACTTTCCTTGTGATAGCGCCATTCCATGACCGCAGGGGACGGCACAGTGGCAGATATACGGTCCATCCCTGCACCAACCCCTATACAGGCAAGGGAAAAGGTTAGAAGCACCCCTGGGGGGCATAGGGTTAGGAGCATGCTTTATCACACTGAATCAGGATGAAAGTGCAGTAAAGTTCATACATTTAGATTCCATTTTGAATTTCTGGGAAACATCACAGCCGTCCAATAAGATAAGGTTATTTTTATATGGGTTGTGACTCTTCACTTTGTTCTAAATCAATGAAATTATTATCTTTACTTGACCAAGTCTAGATTATAGTTGCAGATATTCTGAAAAGTTTGCTGCATGCTACACTAGTAGCATAAGGCTACATGCACACGCCAGCTGTTTTTTGCTGTCCGCAAATCGCGGATCAGTCTTCCTTTTTTTTTCACATCCACATCCGTTCCGTGTGTCCGCAAATTTAGTAGGTTGTGTTTCCGTGTGTCTTCAGTTTTTTTTTGTGGATCCGCAAAAAAAAAACAGAAGGCTTGAACTAGTTTCTTAAAGTACATGTACAAGTGCCCTGGTTTCCAAGCAACCATCCGCAAAAAAAAAAACAGATGCGGATGACAAACGGATGGCTTCCGTTGGTCATCCGCATTTCTTGCGGACCCATTGACTTCTATGGGTCCGCAAGCCGTTTTTTGCGGTCAAGAATAGGACATGCCATATTTTTTTATACGGACGCGGACAGGCAACGGAAGAGGCATCCGCATTTTTAACGGATCCATAGAAATGAATGGGAAACCATCGGATCCGCAAAAAAAAACGGAACGGAGGCTGCAAAAAAACACTGCCGTGTGCATGTAGGCTAACTGATGAAGAACAATGACTATGTACATTCATTTTCTATGTAACATTTCCATATTCATGTATTAGAGAGATTTTTCTCCTCTATTAGCATCGGCCGAGACCCCTAGCGAGTTTGGTTCCCCAAGATTGTTACTATGGGCCAAAATCCTGTGTTTCGTTGTCACTAGTAAAACTGAATGTTTGTCATGGTGACAGTTCTTTTTAGCTGTAGCTAGCACATTATTGCCTGCACAGACAATGCCTTAGAGAATGATAGCATTAAATCCATTGAAAGTAGTGAGATCTTGATGTAAAAGATTCTGTGAAATTACTACTGTAAAACTTACTTCGACACCAGGCCGACAACGATATATGCAGACTATATCAGCTAAGGAATGATACACAAGTACAACCTCACAGAGCTCAGCTTCTGGGGTTCATTTTTTTTAGCAACCTGTTTGTTACAGGATATATTACCTTTACCAAGGAGAGTGAGGGGTCGTGGTTAATAAGACCCAACTGACCTGATCAGCACTGTAAATAATTACTTTTTTTACTAGAAAATGTTTCCAAGGAGAATAGAGGAGCAGTTAAAGCGGTTATCTACTATTTTGCAGAAGTGACTGGAAGAGAGTCGGAGAGAAATCCAATTCCCTACTGGACCCCATAGATGAACTTTAGTGCCAAGGGAAAGCATAGGGAATTTGATTTCTCCACACCTCGCGTTCTGTGGCTTCTCATTACTACTTACTAGAGGGGCGATTCTGTTGGTGAGAACACACTGGAGATTAATTACACTCCCTTTTGTACCAATATAAATATAGACTCCGTAATCCCCTTAATGCATTTCAAGTTGATATTTTATTAAGTAAGCGGAATTCCAGTTGTGAGATAGCAAAACGTTTTCGGCATAAAGCCTTCCTCAGTATCACTGGATGAGCCGCAGGAAAACAGAATGAAGTGAAGTACAGATAGCTGGGCGCTGTGGTGCTACAGAGTACTGTGGCTCTGTTGAGCGTACGGCTTAGTGGACAGCTGTCCTGTGTGGCGCTTACCACACAGGACAGCCGTCAACTAAGCCGTACACTCAACAGAGCCACAGTACTCTGTAGCACCACAGCGTCCAGCGGACCTTGAGGGCACCCCGCCCTCTCCAACACACTAGCCTAACTAGGCCTACTAGAACAAGTCCTGGTACTCTCTGCAACATTCCAGTACCACAGAGCCCAGCAGACCTTGAGGACACCCCGTCCTCTCCAACACACTATACTAACTAGGCCTACTAGAACAAGTCCTGGTACTCTCTGCAACATTCCAGTACCACAGAGCCCAGCAGACCTTGAGGACACCCCGCCCTCTCCAACACACTAGCCTAACTAGGCCTACTAGAACAAGTCCTGGTACTCTGCAACATTCCAGTACTAGAGCGCCCAGCGGCCCACCCTGGGCATTCTATCTGTACTTCTCTTCATTCTGTTTTCCTGCGGCTCATCCAGTGATACTGAGGAAGGCTTTACGCCGAAAACGTTTTGCTATCTCACAACTGGAATCCCGCTTACTTAATAAAATATCAACTTGAAATGCATTAAGTGGATTACAGAGTCTATATTTATATTGCTATTACGGCCTGGGAACAGTCTCCTATTGTCCACGAATTCTACCACTAGGAGTATCATCCAACCTCTTAATGCTCCCTTTTGTACCAGCAGAATGCCATATAGGACCACATAAGGAAAAAAGGATAGCCACATTAGGATGAAAATGCACTGAATTTTTTTTGTCTTATGACCATCAGAAATAGCATGGAGGATATGCTTGGGTGATAGTAAATTTAGAGGCATTCTCATTAGGATTTCTTATCGCTATCAGGGAAAGAATGCATTTTATATGTACATGAGAAGTGATCTTCCTCACGGCACATTCCTTTTTTTGTATTTTAATAGAATGCTGAAAATCATATCTATAAAAAGGCATAGTAATATCTGCGTGAAAGAAACGTACCTTGCACTGTCAACATTACCAATAAGATACACGGTCAAAGGGAAGAATGATGGTAATTTTGTTTTTCATGTATGTTTGTTAGATAATGAATGTTCTATGATAGGAACAGGGGTCTGTTACACACTGGAAATGACTGGATTGTTATACTAGTTTCTTCTAAATTTATATTTTGAAAGCTATGAATATGTATAATAAACTTCTGAACCACAAGGTTGTATTCTTTTGCCTTTACTAAAAGACAAAAAAAAAACCTGACCATTGTAAAGACACGCCATGATCCAGTGGTGGATAACATGTAGCACACGCCACATAACATATGGATAAACAGCTGGTATACATAGTATTTGGGCTGAGCCGTTGCGCTGTGTTCTAATCAGCAGCAAAAACCATGTAAGATCTTATTCACACTAGGGGTCGACCGATATTGATTTTTTTAGAGCCGATACCGATATTCTGTAAACTTTCAGGCCGATAGCCGATATTTTATACCGATATTTTGCGCATTTTAATTTTTAGATTTTTTTTTCTGTTACAGTGTCCAACGCATTTTAAAAAAAATATTTTAATAGTTTGGACTTTTTAGGCACGGCGATATGTTTTTTTATTTATTGTTTATATATTTTGTATGTAAAATTTGAAAAGGGTTAATTTATACTTAATATTTTGGTGTTTTTTTTAGTATTTTAAATTTTTTTACTTTTTATTTTATTACTATTTCTCCCCTTAGGGGTAGAACCTGTGCTCTTTACATCCCTTGTCCTATTCACCCTAATACAGATCTATCAGGGTGAATAGGACCTCACACTGCCCCTGCTGCCCTGTGCTATGGGCACACAGCAGCAGGAACCGACCATGGCAGCCAGGGCTTCAGTAGCGTCCTGGCTGCCATGGTAACCGATCAGAGCCCCAGCATTACACTGCTGGGGCTCCGATCAGAAGAGAGATGGTGGGGGACCCTGTGGCCACTGCCACCAATGATATCAATACTGAAGGGATGGGGGGGGGAGGAGGGGGACGCACTGGCCACCAATGTTTTTTATACTGTGGACGGGGGGGCTGAGGGCGCACTGGCCACCAATGATAATAAGGTTTAAGATATTACAAACGCAGGCATTAGAAACACATTGCCCAGACCCTGCCTCTGATAGAGAGCTGCGATCTGCGGCAATTAACCCCTCAGGTGCGGCACCGCTCTATCAGAGGCAGGGTCTGGGCAATGTGCTTCTAATGTCTGCGTTTGTAAGATCTTAAACGTTATTATCATTGGTGGCCAGTGCGCCCTCAGCCCCGCCTCCTCTTCTCTCATTGGTGGCCAGTGCGCCCTCAGCCCCTCCTCCTCCTCTTCTCTCATTGGTGGCCAGTGCGCCCTCAGCCCCTCCTCCTCCTCTTCTCTCATTGGTGGCCAATGCGCCCTCAGCCCCTCCTCCTCCTCTTCTCTCCATTGGCAGCGCGGCACAGGGGAGGGAGAGACACTGCCTCCTTCTCTCCGTGCTGCTGAGAGAACATGGCCGCGCTGAGACCGGCGCGCTCATGTTCTGTGATAGCACAGTTATCGGTATATCGGCCTGGTTAGGGGCCGATACCGATAACTGTGCAAATCATGAATATCTGCCGATAATATCGGCCAAACCGATAATTGGTCGACCCCTAATTTACACATCAGTGATTGTGAGCCAAAACCAGTAGAGGCGACACAGAGGTGAGGTATAATGGAAAGATCTGCCCATTTTAGATGCGCATCTGGTTTTGGCTCAAAGTAACTGATGGAAAACACTGACTGTGTGAATAAGGCCTTAGCTTGACGATACACCTAGCCGTCAGATCAATGCTTGTTCTGCTAACAGCCATTTCTCCTGTCGCCCCCAAACACATGGGGATCACACAGCTGAAATCCAATGGCAGGTGTCTGAGGAGTAGGGCATGACATTTACACAAGGTGTATGGGCAGCTTTAAACGTTTTAGCCCCAGATGTTTTTTCGTTTTTGTTTTTCACTTTGACTTTCAGGGGTCATAACTTTTTTTTTTTTTTTTTCCTGTTCACAAAGCAGTATGAGGGCTTTTTTTTGCAGGACAAGTTGGACTTTCTAATATCACCATTTAATATTGCATAAGATGTATTGGGGAGCTGGAAAAGAAAAATCTCACAAAAATGTTATGGGCGCGGGTGCCATCTTTAAAGTCACTAGAGCAGTATATTATGGGCATATTAATGATCGGCATGAATAAAAGTGAATGCACATATGACAGATTTGTGGCAGAACCATCTGATTTGAGTTGTTTCGGCAACAGGAACATGGTTTAATGAAAACCTCATAGATGAATGGAGACTATAGAGACTAGTCCTAACAAATTGCAGGAACTGAAAGCCCATATAACACAAGGGCTAATATGTCAGCTACCTTCACCATCTAAGGTACTTTAATAGTCATTTTCTAATGATGCCAGTTAAGCAGAAGGGATTTGTACAAATCAAACAATGAGAGGAGTCAATTTCTTTATAAATCAGGAAAGCACTGGAGAAATTCTGAAAATTATGTACATCGTTTATTTTGCACACAGGTTTGGTACAAGCTGGAAATAATAGTGATTTATGAATTTGTTCAAGGTACAATACCAAGCATTATGACTAGAGATGAGAAAGTGTCATATTTTGAAAATTCGTTCACGCTTAGTTTGGTGGTAAAAGCAGAACTGCGTTATGGATTCGTTACCACGGACCATAGCGCAATTCTACGACAGAATGCCTTTCGAGGCATTCCGTTATAATAGAAGTCTATGGTTGCAAAATGGATCCATCCCGTTTCTGTTATGCAGGGGAGTCCTCTTCTGCATAACTTAAACCGGACGGATCCGCTTTGCAGGCCATAGACTTCTATTATGATGGAATGAATAACTGAATGCCTCTAAAAGGCATTCCGTCGTAGAATTGCGCTATGGTCCGTGGTAACGGAATCTATAACGCAATTCTGCTTTTACCACCAAAGCGTGAACGAATTTCACAACATGAAATTCGCTCATCTCTCATTATGACTAAGTGATGAAACACAGTAGATCCATATGAATTAAGCGCAAGAACATCAGGATTCACGGAAGATGGAACAGCATGATTTATATAATCGTCAGTCAGCACCAGGCCATCTTACAGGATCAGAACAGACTTCAGCTGGCACTTCACTTTCTTACAAGCTGCTCCACCTCTATAATTTCAAGTCAGCTATATTTATAAAGTGTACTGTCCTCAGGCAGCCAGATTCAGTAATAATGAGCATGATTTATATCATTTGCAGAAACCAACTACATCACCGTGAAGTTCATGAACAGACCAACCCACAACGTTTACCTCCACTGAAAACTAACGCACTTTAAGGCTGGTTGAAAATTAGCATATGTAAATGTTTCCATACATTACTTAGGGTACTTTCACACTAGCGTTAGAGGAATCTGGCAGGCAGTTCCATCCGTAAAAAACGGATTCGGTATTTATCTTTTTCACATTTTTAAAAGTCTGCGCATGCACAGACTGGAAAACATGATCTGTTTTTTCTGGTACCAGATCCGGCATTAATACATTTCAATGGAAAAATAATGCCAGCATTCCGGCAAGTGTTCCAGAATTTTGGCTAGAGAAAATACCGCAGCATGCTGTGGTATTTTCTCCAGCAAAATACCGTAAAAGTGACTGAACTTAATACATCCTGATGCATACTGAGCTCTCCATTCAGAATGCATTAGGACAAACCTGAAGCGTTTTTTTCCTGGTATTGCGCCCCTAGGACGAAACTCAATACTGGAAAACTTTAACGCTAGTGTGAAAGTAGCCTTAAAAGGGTTATGTCCTCTGTCAGCAGAGTTTTACAGTTTATATATAATCCATATAAATAGTTCAAATTACATTGTAATTATGGATCAGTGCAAGATAAGCTATGCAGTCTGTAGTATAGAATGCACAAATCTTCTGGTGGTCACTGGAAGCCCCTATACCTAAGTGCTATACACTGAATTCCCCCTGCAACATACTAGTATTGTGTGTGCTCTATTTATGAGGATTTGTTGTGGACTAAACATTGCTAAATCCAGGGAGTGATTGGTAAGGAATGCTAGAGATGTCTGGCAATAAGACCATTTCATGGTGGTTTACACAAACGTACTTTAGTATTGCACCATTTCTACATTTGCTGGGATCCAATCGTGTTTATGGGACTGAGTAATAATACAGATACAAAGCCCTAATTTCTACAACCCCCTATTGCAGAGTTCTAGAACACAATGTTCCACCAACATTCTTTTTGCATCTTAGGCTTCTTTCACACTAGCGTTTCTATTTTCCGGTATTGAGATCCGTCAAAGAATCTCCGTACCGGAGAAAAAAAGCTTCCATTTTGTCCCCATTCATCAAAGGGGACAAAACGGAACTGAACAGAACGGAATACTCCAAAATGCATTCCGTTCCCGTACCAGGCAGCAAGCTGCGGAGCAAAACGGAGCAAATCCAGCATGACCCACAATGCAAGTCAATAGGGGACGGATCCGTTTAACTCTGACACAATCGAAAACAGATCCGTCCCCCCATTGACTTTCAATGGTGTTCATGACGGATCCGTCTTGGCTTTGTTAAAGATAATACAACCGGACCTGTTCATAACGGATGCAGATGGTTGTATGTTCAGCAACGGAAGCGTTTTTGCTGATCCCTGCCGGATCCAGCAAAAAAGCTAGTGTGAAAGTAGCCCAACATGCATTTTTGATGAAATGCAAAGCACCATTCCTGAAAGTTTCCTATTCCCAGGCATCATATAACACAAAGACTTTTTGCTTTCCATTTATAAGGATGGGTACACACCACCATTAAATTTTTGTTTCTTCTGATCAGTCATAAGAACAGAAAAAGGATCTTGTTTTTGTTTTTCTGGCGGATTAGAAGAACGGAAAATGAAATGGTGGTGTGAACCCCCCCGTGATGTCCCCCAAATTTTACAGAATGGCGCTACCATCCATATATGTATTTATCTGCACTCAAACGTTGTCCGAGTTTGCAGTTGCTCTAAATGTGGAAAATATATTTTAGCATACTATGTACTCACAGTACGTTGTGCCTTCAGAAACGCTACGATTTATCATCGTGTTTATCACAGTGCACAGAAGCAACAGCAGAAAGCTAATACAGCTCTGCTACATCTAAACATGCTCACAGCTCCATACAATGTCTAACCTCACAATGTGCAGGTGTGTTTTTTCTCTGCAACTTGTGCACCAAATCTATTGTCTGGCAGTGCAAGCCTGTTCTATACATGTACTTCATTCAGCTGGTGATAGTCTCATTTGGCTAGAAGCTAAATGGATTAGAAATCTGGTGAATGCATGGAAACATGTACATACTGTATTCCACCTGGATAACCTTCATCACTGCACATCAAAATATAACAAACTTCCTCATGACCTGCATACAAGATGAAACTGAAGTATAATGAACAAGAAACCAGAGGAAAATGTGTCAGCCATGGCCCACTGCTGCCCTAAAATGTTTTTCTGTATGTAGTCCTGTATTTACTGTATGCACTGGGTCTTTATCAATATGTAGCGCACCCCCATCAAAACTTCAGCTCCGAATACACATCAAAAACAGATAACTGACCCTAAAAATATATATGAGAAGGAGAATATGACTTCTATTACATCTGCATACTCTGAAACATGGACCGTGTGTGATTTGGTCCATTTTTGTGTTTAGTGTTAATATGGAGGAGATGCACAGTGGTGTGAATAAGGACTAGGCCAGAACCTCATTACTTTGTTTTGCCATGGTTCCATGTCCCCATTACATGGCACACACTAACAAGGGAATGGAATGGCCCCCCCGGGAATTCAAACTGTAATTGGAAAAGCTGGTAGAAAAATGAAAGCCAGTCTGGATTGTTTTGGGCTTGTAGTTTTTAAACATTTAAAGGTCTAAGTAGTACACTGCAAAATCTAAAGCTGGCCGTACACTTTCACATGCATGCTGGGCCAGGTAGGCATAGGTTTTCCATGGGAAGAGAGGCTGGCTCCCTCAGAACACATGATCAGGCATATCGAAACCAACACGCCTATAGCCCTGTCAAGGGAGCCTCTGTCCACATTAGTTGGTTAGCTGACAATCTAATGGCCATCCCCTCTCTCTTCCTTCAGCGCGTGACACAGCCTCCCCTCTATGACACAGAAATGCTCTTCTCTTAAGCAGCAGTCAAGAATATCCAAGACTCGTAGGAAACAATTACAAGATACATCCCACAACGTATGAAAAAGGCTCCTGCAAAACGTGGCCTTCACGTCGGCAGCAAAGCAATTCTCTATGAAAGACTTCTGATACATTAGTATTCGAGTATCGGGTGGTCTTGAGATTTCCCATACGCTACCTTAACTTCTCACCTGCTTCTTAGCAACAAACTACAGACTGTACCGGTCAGCATCGACTACTGCTAAGGAACAAGTGACAGGATTTCACATGGCAAGTCTAAAGCTATGCTTTAAAGTGGCTAGCCAGGTCATTTCCATTTGATCATGGCGTTCTGGGGAGCCGCCTCACAATATTTCATTTCCTTATCTAACATTAGTTCATTATTGGTAAAGAACCTCTAAGTGTCGTTACTCCTCTACAGGCCATAACGTCGTGTGTCATCGAAGCACGAGGCTTTAATACTTTTCATGCAGGAATTCTAAGTAAATGGTGCAGACTACAAGCCTTGTTCCGACTATTTCAACAGCTTGCCCTTCCACTTTCTATCCCAAGCCAAGAACTGGAAGGTTATGTGCTCAATATACATAGACTATGAATAAATAAGCACTATGGGGCAGAGTTATGAAAACTGTCTCGGTTGCCCATAGCCACCAATCACAGCCCAGTTTTCATTTTCGAGAGCAGAAAATAGAAATGAAAGCTGCGCCGTGACTGCTTGCTATGGGGAAAAAACTAAATCTCAATTCTTCCCCGTGTCCTGCAACTCAAATTATAACACAATGACTGCTGCTGTTACATTTGGCTTATAACTCAGTTTCTTACAAGCTACTATCTTATATTCAAAGTAAAGGCTGTGAAAACTCAAAAACTAAAAAAGAAAATTATATTTATATTCACATTCTTTATACAGAAGATACAGTAGCTGTACAGGAGGTCTTCCTTCTGGTAATCCTCTTTGCTCTTATGCTACATTTCCATATGTTATTGTAACATACACCAAAGCCCCCTCATTCACCAAGAAAAATTATAACACAGGGGGCAATCCTCATATTGTTAACAAAAATAACAAAGGCTAACACGTCACCCCTAAATAGAAATCTTATAGGGAGAGGAAAAGTATTTAAATAGGGGAAGGAAAATAAGCGGCTACCTTATACTTAGGCATCTCAAAAACTGGGAGATGAAATCAAATGGAAACAATCGCTGGAAATAAATCCTCAAGCAGCAAGGAGACCCTAACTTTATAGAAATAGGCTTTTTTCATTACATAATCTTCACTCTGATGTGCACGTTGCTTTTCAACTTCAGTTCCAATTATACATATAGCAATTAACAGTTTTTGTTCAGCTCCTTTTTTAGTGAGTTCTTCACAGTGTAATAAGATCAACCAAATTGCCTTTAGGTGGCGTCATACTGTCTGGGAAGAAGTTGACAAGTGTATCAAAAAGTTGTGTTCTCCGAGCGTATGTGTGGTCAACATCCGAGAACCCTGCGCATAAAAAAAAAAAAGATAAAAAAGAATCAGCGTACCCAAAAAGAAACCGAGGAATTTTTTCAATTGCACAAAATGTATCATAAGATATGTGGATCAGATGTATTCCTCCAAGAAAAAAAATAGGAAAAGGATGATTTGAGAGACTTAAAGGGAATCTGTCACCATAAATTAGCACAATCTGCAGGCAGCTTGTTATAGAGCAGGAGGAGCTGAGCAGATTGTATAGTTTTATGGGAAAAGATTCTGTAAACGAAAGCATCTTATCTTTGATGGCACGCTCTGTGTAAAGGCCGGAGCAGGCGATTGTCAGGAACAATGTTTTCCTTCCTGACAACTGCCTGCTCGTCAGTGGAGGTGAAGCGGTGAATTTACATGCAGCGATCCCCTTGTCTATATGGGGATGAGCAAGGGTGTCCACATGAAAGATTATGTCACCCAATGAACGAGTAATCTGTAGCACATTTACATGGGCAGATTATCAGGGATGAGTGTTCACCCTCGATAACCTGCCCAACAATCAAGCCGTGTAAATCCATCTTAAGGGCAGCTATCAATTACTGATAAGATGACCCCATGTACAACTGAACTCAGAAAGAGCAGAGATTTAAATGTATAAATTACAAGTATTGTACTACTGATCAGATACTGATGACCAAACAATATATCATTGGTACAGAAAAAGGTAAAGAACCCCTCAGAACCTCAGCTTTACATTTCATATATAAAATAATCTAAAGTTAAAAACACCTTTTTAATAAACTTTTAATACGGCCACCAGAGAGGCTGGTGCTTTTTGCTATAGTGTGCAAGCATGGCCACTACTGAATTGCAGGGTGGTCATACCCATGGAAAGGAGCAGTCAAATGAGGCAATATCATCAATCACAATACATCAGTAAGTGCCTTGTATAGCCTGCTGAAGTGAAACAACCCCTTTAAGCCAAAGCCAGGAGTAGATTCAAAACACAAAAAAGGTTAGGCTACACTGGTTGCAGCCAGGATTGAAGAGTAATAGTAATACTAGGGGTGGGCGATATGGTCTAAAATCTATATTGCGATATAATTTTAAGCATGTGCGATATGCGATATATATCGCGATAGATTATTTTCTATATTTTTTTGGGAGGTGTTTAAACTTTGTTTTTGTTTTTTAATAACCATTAGCCTCCTTAAAGGCTAGAACCCTTGTCATATTCACCCTAATAGACATCTATTAGGGTGAATAGGAAGTTACACTCTCCCTGCTGCCCTGTATATAGTACACACAGCAGCAGGGAGCTGACCATGGCAGCCAGCCTCTGATCACCCCTCCCAGCCTCTGATCACCCCCTCCCCAGCCTCTCATGTGCCTCCCAGCCTCTGATCAGCCCCCAGCCTCTGATCAGCCCCCCAGCCTCTCATGTGCCCAGCCTCTCCTCTTATCAGCCCACCCAGCCTCTGATCAGCCTGATCCGATCATTGGTGGCAGTGGCCACAGAGTCCCCCCCATCATTGGTGGCAGTGGGCAGTGCGCCCCCCTCCTCCCAGTATTAATCAATGGTGGTAGTGGCCCCCTTCCCCCATCATTGGTGGCAGCAGCAGTTCCGATCGGAGTCCCAGCAGTGTAGGCTGGGGCTCCGATCGATACCATGGCAGCCAGGACGCTACTGAAGTCCTGGCTGCCATGTATAAGTGAGCAGCATTATACTCACGTGCGCGGTGGCCGCTCCTTCTTCTGTCTGTGCGGCGCATTGCTAATGCTTATAGATGCGCTGCGCGAGATATATGAGTAGAAGGAACGCCCGGCGGCCACCGGCTCCTTCTAGTCTGTCGGCGCATTGCTAATGCTTATAGCATTAGCAATGCGCCCACAGATCTATGAGAAGGAGGAGCGCCCGGCGGCCACCGCGCACGTGAAGTATAATGCTGCTCACTTATGCCATGGCAGCCAGGACTTCAGTAGCGTCCTGGCTGCCATGGTAATCGATCGGAGCCCCAGCATTACACTGCTGGGACTCTGATCGGAACTGCCGCTCAAGGTCATATCGCGGTCCGGCGATATAGGCGATATGCACAAAATCCATATCGTGGCACAAATTTATATCGCATATCGCCTATATCGTCCACCCCTAAGTAATACCACAGAAATTATTGGGATCGCAGCACGAGTCACAAAAAAATCTGACTCCATTTCTATGGGATCACCGCTACGCTGATCTTGTCCGCGACCAGTGTCGCCGTGTAGCCCTAGATTAATGGAAACATTTATAGTCCTTTTCTTGCATCCACTCCGGAATTTGGCTTAAGAAAAACTAGGTGAAAAAATGCCTCAAAGATAGATGCCTCCATTTTGTAATGTAATCCGTAATTTATGTTTAAAGAGGAACTACGGGAACATTTATCATTATTTGGTCTGTTCGTAAATTACATCTGGTAAATATTGTGCTTTTATTCCTTACTTGTGACTTTTTCTTGAACTATTTGCTATATCAAATAGGTGACCCACACCTTGACCCTCTGAATCTTACAGCATTGTCAGTGCGGACCAGAAATCAGTCTCCTATGCATTCCTGTGAAATGTACATCTCGTAGGAATACATTGAGAATTTGACTACCAGTCCAAATCAAATTCCATATGATTTGGAGAGTCAAAGTGTGTTGTGGTTCAACATAACGGACCACAAAGAATAATAAGAAAAAGAAAATTGCACCATATGAAAGCAGCTTTAGACTGCAGATATGGCAGAATTACTGTGTATTCCACACTGTAGGAAGTTATAGTAAAATACACGTGGTTTTGGTTTTCAAAACCCTATCAACATGTAGCGCAAGAGATCTGCATAAAAATACGAGATTACTGCAGATTCTGATATCCATAGCATGTTCATTATACTGCAGAAAAGCCACTGACTTTTTTTTATAATGGACTTTACCCTTTGTAGTGCATAGGGCAATACCCACTGCAAAACCGAGCAGGTCTTCAAAACTACGTGGCTCCCACATACACTATGTAAATGGAATTTTACGACGTCTTCATTTAACTTACCCAAAGGGGTGAAATCTTTGTTAGCTTTAAATAGTGCAGATGGAAGAAGCTGAAACTGTACACAAAAGAAAAGGTATTATTCACCGTTAGCACATAGATTGAGCACACCCAGGATATATACACATTTACATCCAGGATTCGCTTGTTGGCAGTCATATGAATGCTTCCTCCACTGTGGCACAGATGTGAAGGGTAACTGGAGGCATCCAATGCACATATAAGAAGCATAATCCCTTGTGTCTGTGCATGCACTGGATGCTTGCGCTGTAGTAGAGGAAACCAGGAACAGCATAAGGAAGCAGTCATATGCAAAGTCAAGGATCAGCCACCATCCCGGGTCCTATGGACGAGATGGATGCCAGCATACTTTGCTTACATTGCTGATGCCAGGGCAAAAGCCTCCTGAAGAAAGTGCCTAATGTATTAAGGGCATTCGCCCCTTAATAACTGACAGATTTTGGTTTGTTCTAAAGTCCAAAAATGTACAAGTAGGTAAACAGACATTTCCCCACCTCTTTCGTCTCTTCAGGGTCTGAATGATCCACAGTGACAAATAAATCATTCTGCAGGTACTTTAACGCACTGAGAGGCTCTGCCTGAGCTCTTTCTTCAAACCTGTAAAAATGAGGATTAGAGAATACATTAAAAGGGTTGTTCCAAAAACAATCTTATTTAAACTGGTCTGATCAGCTGGGGTCCAACTGCTGGGACCCCTTATTGAGCATGAGAAAAGGGGTCTTGTGTCTCTTCCCATATGAATGGGGCTGTGGGTAGGCAGACAAACTACCATTCCATTAATCTCTTTGGGGTTCCTAAAGATACCCAAGCGATTTAATCCGCCATCTTTTGCAGTCCCACAGAGAATAAATGCAATGGCAGAGCACATGCTCGACTGCCACTCCATTCATATGGAAAGCAAAGTACTCCTATGCGATTAGCAGGGGTTCCAGGGTCCGAACGGCCATGATGAGACTCATCTTGACCACATTTACACCTTCCGGTGATGTTTACAGGTAGATTAATTCATGATGACCATATTGTGCATGAAGTAATCAGCAAGTAAAGATGACTTTGTGCTGGCAAATAGTAGATTATGGTACAAGACAGAGTGTCAGAAAAGACTGTACCTGTGTTTTCTAATGAGGTATTTACAGTGTCTCAACAAGTACTCTTTGGAAGGCCGACACAACTTCAATGACCAGAAGTCATCTAATCGCATTTTTGGAGAGCAGGATTTTCCTGGATTTCCTCCAAAGAGGTAATGAACCTACGATATCAAAGAATAAACATCAAATAATAAACTGCTGTTTGCTGTAGGGACATATCTAAAGCAGGAGGACAGCATGCTACGCTGCAGCAGAAACCAGACCTACAAGAACATTCATAGCTATGAATACAACCATAGACTAGACTAATGTGAAACAAATGCATCATGGTTATACAGCAACTGTAAAACCATCTAATAAGAATACGAACAAGAAAGCAGAAAGGGTCATTGCAAATTTTAGTAGCCTCATCAGGACACATTTTTTGTTAGCTGTATGAAGCTTTGTTTTCTGCATTATGAGTTAAAATAAAATTCGAGGTTTACTTGGGCCCCTTTAATCAGACGTCTTTTAAGAAGAGGTCATAGTTAGCCTAGAAAGCTTGCAAGTTCATAATCGTCTTTTCAGTTAGCCATCAAAAGGTATCAACCACTTAGGAATCTCTATTTTCATCTTTTATTTAATGGCTAACATGGTACAAAATATATATATTTATAATTTATTTATTTTTATTTTTTTAAAAGCCGCTCTGTTGTAGTTTTTCCATTTTTTTTTTAATGGCATTCACCGATCATTAATGAGGCTATAGATTTATTGTACAGGTTGTTATGCTTGTGGCCATACTAAGTGCATATACCATTATTTTATGTACTAGGACTCAAAACTAATGATGTTTATTGACTGTCAAATAGTTTGTTTTTTTACATGACATTTATCCTAAACCTGGCTTTTTAATTTTTTTTTTTATTTGAACAATAATGTGATAGCATATCCATATGCCAGTATATTAGTCTGAGTACTAATAACCTTGTATGTGACAACCAGTGCTGATCTTCAAAGGATTAAACAGCTTCTCCTTGCCATTACAGCATGGTTGTGGCCCCTTATTACAGCCATTGGCCCCTCCTTAATTACATAGGCGCAGTAGCAGTGCCCAGGCGGTCAGCATGCCTGCCACTCATGAAAAAGTTAGTCATTGGGAAGCCGTTACTACAACCTAAAAAAGGAACGACTTGTCATACTGGTTATCATAAGGAGTTGTACCTTGTGCAGCTCATCATAAACCAACTGGTGTGCAAATCTAGGACAGGGCTCCTCCTCTTGTAGGCTTTTGTTTGGATTTTCTTTTGACGCTTGATCATTCTTATACACACACGACCTATAAAAAGCAGAGCAGTAAGTAGAAATATGGCCATAATTAAGTAAAAGCTTGTCTATCACATGTTTAAAGTCCATTAAACTATAGAAGCTGCATAATTATCAGTCTTAGGTCTTTTTGCGTTCCGTACACAGACCGTATATGGAACCATTCATTTCAATGGGTCCGCAAAAAAAAACAGAAGGTACTCTGTATGCCTTCCGTTTCCGTATTTCCGTTCAAAGATAGAACATGTCCTATTATTATAAAACTTTTAAAGGGGTTGTCCTGTTTCAAGAGGAAACTTGACAACTCAGGGTATAACCTGTAATAAAGAATAGATGCTTACCTGACAGATTCTGCACCGCAGCTTCAGTGCATTAAAACAGATCGATCGCTAATTGTCTGGTTTCTTCTTGAAACTGAACCCTGTAAACCAATCTAATCTAACATCTAACTAGCTGTACAATAAAGAAAATGAGAAAGAATTACTGCTTACCAGCTATTTCGGACAATATCATAAATCCAGAAAGAATTTCTGACATTCTCTTCACGCTTTTCTTTATCTTTACTCAGGCCTGACAAAACGTGGATTTCATTTAACTCCGGGTCAATGGTAGCTCTCTGAGTGAAGCCCGTCATTGGCACTGTTAGTAGTAAGAGGAACAATGTGTCACAACACGTTTAATGGACCAACGCAAAAGAGCTGTGTTTAAAGCTGAACCCTATTCACATTAATGAGCTCTATATTCTTTAATTCCCAAGGCAGGTTGTGGACTGAATCCGTCCATGGATAGGACTAAACAGAGCCAAATGGAAATAAATGAATTTGACCAATCATGTCATACATTTACAAGTTCAGCCCATTTTCTGACCTGGCTGATCACTTTATCGACCATCACAGACAATCGTTCATGCAAATTGTTCAGACAATGGCTAAAAAGGAGTCATTATTTCACATGCATGGGCATCTTTAGAAAGTGATCAACTGGGACAGTAACATGTCAGCTCTGCTCCTGAGCCGGGGAAACAGGTGGCAAACCATTTACGAAACCATTTATTACTATGTAATCTAAGAGATAATAATAATGATGTAATGTTCTCTGAAACAACTGCTTATTCTTATCAAACGCAGGTGGCAGAAGATACTTGTACATACTTGTAACACACTGGCCCATATTTACCAATGTGAGTGCACCTACAAATTCATGTAAATCACTCAAAATTTTTACAGTTTGCAGCATTTAGTTTTATTAAAATCCACTGTGCCGAGGCGCAATTTAACAAAAAAACTGTATGACAATTAGAGCTTAAAATGGTGTCACTAAGTAAGCCAACCCACAGTTGGTATGGAGCTAGAGAAAAGTGTATCCCTGCACCAGATTTATCATCCAGGCTGAGCCCCTGGGTGCAGGTCTAGACATCCTGTCTACGTTTACGCCATCAATGGGATTAGTAAATATGCCCCACACAAACTCTAATATTTAGTTGGACGGCCTTTAGCTTGGATTATGGCACCCCTTTGCTCTGGCATCGTTTCCACAAGCTTCTGCAATGTTACAACATTTATTTCTGTGCAATAATTTTTTTCCCAATGGGGTTCAGGTCTGGACTCCGTGGTGCCCAATCCATGCGTGAAAATCATGTCTCATGTCCTAAACTACTCTTTCACAATTTGAGCCCGATGAATCCTGGAATTGTCATCTTGGAAAATGCCCGTGCCATCAGGGAAGATCCATTGATGGAATAACCCGATAGCTCAGTATATTCAGGTAGTCAGCTGACCTTATTCTTTGGGCACATAACATTGCTAAACTTAGACCTGACCAACTGCAGCAACTCCAGATCATAGCACTGCCCCCACAGGCTTGTACAGTAGGCACTAGGCATGATGGGTGCAACACTTTACTGCCTCTCTTCTTACCTTGATGCACCCATCACTCTGGAACAGGGTAAATCTGGACTCATGAGACTACATGACCTTCATCCATTGCTCCAGAGTCTAATCTTTAAGCTCCCTAGCAAATTGAAGCCATATTTTGCCAGTTAGCCTCATTGACTACTACTGTTTTTCTCAAGACTACACAGCTGTTTAGTCCCAATCCCTCGAGTTCCCTTCACATTGTGCGTGTGGAAATGCTCTTACTTTTCACTATTAAACATATCCCCGATTTCTACGGTTTTTCTACAATTTGATTTCACCAAATGTTTAACCCCTTAAGGACACGGCCCTATTTCACCTTAAGGACCAGGCCATTTTTTCAAAATCTGACCACTGTCACTTTAAGTGTGGATAACTTTAAAACGCTTTTACTTACCCTGGCCGTTCTGAGATTGTTTTTTCGTCACATATTGTATTTCACGACACTACTAAAATTGGGTCAAAAAAGTCAATTTTTTTGCATAAAAAAATACAATTTTTACAAAAAATTTGGAAAATTTAGCAAATTTTAAAGTTTCAGTTTCTCTACTTCTAGAATACACAGTAACACCCCCCAAAAGGGATGATTTTACATTTCCCATATGTCTCCTTTATTTTTGGAGCATTTGGGGAATGTCATTTTATTTTTTGAGATGTTACATAGCTTAGAAGTTTAGAAGCAAATTTTGAAATTTTTCCGAAATTTCCCAAATTCCACTTTTTATGGACCAGTCCAGGTCTGGAGTCACTTTGTGAGGCTCACATAATAGAAACCACCCAAAAATGACCCCATTTTAGAAACTACACCCTCAAGGTATTCAAAGCTGGGTTTACAAACGTTGTTAACCCTTTAGGTGTTCCACAACAGTTTGTGGAAGATGGAGAAACAATTTTGAAATTTGGAATTTTTGGAAAAATTTCCATTATAATCCATTTTTTCCAGTCATAAAGTGAGGGTTACCTTCCAAACAAAACTCAATATGGGTTGCCCTGATTCTCTAGTTTACAGAAACACCCCATGTGTGGTCCTAAACTACTGTTTGGCCAAACGGGAGGACATTGAAGGAGGGGAACGCCATATGGGTTTTGAATGGCAGATTTTGCGGGACTGGTTTTTTTACACCATGTCCTATTGCAAGCCCCCTGATGCACCCTAGCATACAAATTCCAAAAAAGTGACTCCATCTAAGAAAGTACACCCCTCAAGGTATTCAAAGCTGGGTTTACAAACGTTGTTAACCCTTTAGGTGTTCCACAACAGTTTGTGGAAGATGGAGAAACTGTTTTGAAATTTGGAATTTTTGGAAAAATTTCCATTATAATCCATTTTTTCCAGTCATAAAGTGAGGGTTACCTGCCAAACAAAACTCAATATGGGTTGCCCAGATTCTCTAGTTTACAGAAACACCCCATGTGTGGTCCTAAACTACTGTTTGGCCAAACGGGAGGACATTGAAGGAGGGGAACGCCATATGGGTTTTGAATGGCAGATTTTGCGGGACTGGTTTTTTTACACCATGTCCTATTGCAAGCCCCCTGATGCACCCTAGCATACAAATTCCAAAAAAGTGACTCCATCTAAGAAAGTACACCCTCAAGGTATTCAAAGCTGGGTTTACAAACGTTGTTAACCCTTTAGGTGTTCCACAACAGTTTGTGGAAGATGGAGAAACTGTTTTGAAATTTGGAATTTTTGGAAAAATTTCCATTATAATCCATTTTTTCCAGTCATAAAGTGAGGGTTACCTGCCAAACAAAACTCAATATGGGTTGCCCAGATTCTCTAGTTTACAGAAACACCCCATGTGTGGTCCTAAACTACTGTTTGGCCAAACGGGAGGACATTGAAGGAGGGGAACGCCATATGGGTTTTGAATGGCAGATTTTGCGGGACTGGTTTTTTTACACCATGTCCTATTGCAAGCCCCCTGATGCACCCTAGCATACAAATTCCAAAAAGTGACTCCATCTAAGAAAGTACACCCCTCAAGGTATTCAAAGCTGGGTTTACAAACGTTGTTAACCCTTTAGGTGTTCCACAACAGTTTGTGGAAGATGGAGAAACTGTTTTGAAATTTGGAATTTTTGGAAAATTTCCATTATAATCCATTTTTTCCAGTCATAAAGTGAGGGTTACCTGCCAAACAAAACTCAATATGGGTTGCCCAGATTCTCTAGTTTACAGAAACACCCCATGTGTGGTCCTAAACTACTGTTTGGCCAAACGGGAGGACATTGAAGGAGGGGAACGCCATATGGTTTTTGGAAGGCAGATTTTGCGGGACTGGTTTATTTACACCATGTACCCTTTCAAGCCCCCTGCTGCACCCCTAGAGTAGAAACTCCATAAAAGTGACCCCATCCAGGAAACTACAGGATATGGTGGTTGTTGTTTTGGGACTATTTTAGGGTAAATTTTTTTTTGGTTGCTCTATATTATACTTTTTTGAGGCAATATAACAAAAATTGAAATTCTAAAATTGTTAATACATTTGCCATTAATTTTTGTGGAACGCCTAAAGGGTTAACAAAGTTTGTAAAGTAATTTTTGAATACCTTGAGGGGTGTAGTTTTTTAGATGGGGTCACTTTTTTGGAGTTTCTAGTCTAGGCTACATCAGGGGACTTCTAATGGGCCATGGTGTAAATAAACCAGTCCATCAAAATCTGCCTTCCAGAAATCATATGGCGTTCCCTTCATTCTGTGCCCTGCCTTGTGGCTATATAGCCATTTACGACCACATATGGGGTGTTTCTGCAAAGTACAGAATTGGGGCAATAAATAATATATATTTTTTTAATGTTAACCCTTGCTTTATTACTGGAAAATATGGATTAAAACGGAAATTTTGGCCAAAAATTATTTTTTTTGCACAGTTTTTTTTTTTTTTTTTAACACCGCTCCTGTAAGGGGTTGGGTCTAATGTTATTTTTATAGGGGAGATTATTACGGACGCGCCAATACCTAATATGTCTACTTTCTTTGAATTATTCAGATTTGACACTAGATTATCATTTTAGGAACAAAAATAGATAATTTTACTATCTCCATAGCCTGGCTGCTGCATTTTTTTGGGGGGTGGTTACTATATAATGTAGGGGCTCATTTTTTGCAGGATGAGTTGGCGGTTTTATTGGCACTATTTGGGGGTGCATACGATTTTTTGATCGCTCGCTAGTACACTTTTTGTAGTGTTAGGAGACATAAATGGCTTTTTTTTAACACTGTTTTTATTTTTTATTTTTAACGCCGTTCATCCGAGGGGTTGGTTCTAATGTTATTTTTATAGGGCAGATTATTACGGACGCGCCAATACCTAATATGTCTACATTTTTTGATTTATTCAGATTTGACACTAGATTATCATTTTAGGAAACAAAAAAGATAATTTTACTATCTAAATAGCCTGGTAGCTGCATTTTTTTTTTTTGGGGGGGGGAATATATAATGTAGGGGCTCATTTTTTGCAGGATGAGATGGCGGTTTTATTGGCACTATTTGGGGGTGCATACAACTTTTTGATCGCTCGCTATTACACTTTTTGTAGTGTTAGGAGACATAAATGGATTTTTTTAACACTGTTTTTATTTTTTATTTTTAACGCCGTTCATCCGAGGGGTTGGTTCTAATGTTATTTTTATAGGGCAGATTTTTACGGACGCGTCGATACCTAATATGTCTACATTTTTTGATTTATTCAGATTTGACACTAGATTATCATTTTAGGAAACAAAAAAGATAATTTTACTATCTAAATAGCCTGGTAGCTGCATTTTTTTTTGGGGGAATATATAATGTAGGGGCTCATTTTTTGCAGGATGAGATGGCGGTTTTATTGGCACTATTTGGGGGTGCATACAACTTTTTGATCGCTCGCTATTACAATTTTTGTAGTGTTAGGTAATAACACAAATGTCTTTTTGGACATAGTTTTTTTTTTTTTTTTTAAGAAGTTTTTCAAAGAGGTTAGGTCAAATTTTATTTTTATAGAGCAGATTTTTACGGACGCGGCGATGCCCAATATGTATGGCTCTCAGACTTAGGTGACACTAAAACAGGCATCCTCAAAGCGGCCTTCCAGATGTTGTAAAACTACAATTCCCACTATGCCCTGCTGATACCTGTAGCTGGGCATGCTGGGAGTTGTAGTTTTACAACATCTGGAAGGCCGCATTTTGAGGATGCCTGCACTAAAACTAATATTTTTGGGAAAAAAATGTTTATGTGCCTCCAAAGTCTTAGAGCCATACTTTTATGTTTTCTAGGGGACTGTCGGAACTTATAAAAATTTAGTACTCCATGGAAGTGTGATACTCCCTGAAGCAATTGATGACGCAGAGGCCCGGATGATCGGGGCAAGTGTCACATTGAGTGGTGGTGTCCTTCCGAATCCCCTCTTGTGACACACTCTGCATCTTTTTGGTTCGTCCCTTTTTCCAGTATGGGGGACCACACCTGGAAAATGTTGGCCAGGGACGACCCGGCGCCTCCAATCCTCGAGGTACTCCGACCTGCTCTTTCCCGGTCTGAAAAGATCAGGTCCTTGAGGACTGCCTCATAGAACTGGAGGAAAGTCCCTGTGCTGCCAGCGCTCGGCATAGTACAAAAGCGTTGTACATGGCAACCTGCACCATGTTGACCGCAACCTTTTGTACCATGCCCGGGTTTTCCGCATGGCATTATATGGTTGGAGAACTTGATCAGACAGATCAACTCCACTCCATATACCGATTGTAGTCGACGTATACAATCGGGTTTGAGGACCGTTGCCGTGGTACTCGCACAGAGACTGGGGTGGTGCCGTTATCGTGGATTGTGGTCAGCATAAGGACATCCCTCTTGTCCTTATACCTGACCAACAGCAGGTTTCCACAAGTAAGGGCACGGGTCTCACCCCTGGGGATAGGTACCTGAGGGGGTGGGCAGGGAGGCCGCGCTGATTTTTCCGCACGGTCCCACAAGCGAACGTGGATCTGGCGTAGAGGGCCTGGTACAAGGGTATACTGGTATAAAAGTTATCCACGTACAGGTGGTAACCCTTATCCAGTAGTGGGTACATAGGTCCCACACGAGTTTCCCGCTAACACCCAGAGTGGGGGACATTCTGGGGGTTCAATACGGGAATCTCGTCCCTCGTACACACGAAATTTGTAAGTGTACCCTGAGGCACTCTCACAAATTTTGTACATTTTGACGCCATACCTCGCCCGCTTAGTGGGAATGTATTGAGCGAAACTGAGTCTCCCCTGAACGCAACGAGACTCATCAACCGCGACCTCCCTTCCAGGCACGTAGGCCTGCGCGAATGCGGCCCCAAAGTGATCGATGATCGGCCGTATCTTGTACAGCCGGTCATAGGCGGGATCACCTTGGGGGACATGCTGCATTATCTGCATAATGCAGGCATTTCCGGATGGCCTCAAACCTTGAGCGCGTCATGGCCATACTGTACAGTGGGGTCTGGTAAAGGACGCCCCCACTCCAGTATTGCCTGACGCTTGGTTTTTGCACTAGGCCCATGTGCAGCACGAGGCCCCAAAACGTCCTCATCTCGGCTGCACTGACTGGCGTCCAGCCACCGGGCCTAGCCAAAAGGAACCTGGGTGCTGAGCGACGAACTGTTGGGCGTACAGATTCGTCTGCTCCACCATCAGATTCACCAGCGGTCACTGAAAAAAACTGAAATAGTCTATTTCAGTGAACCCCACTGTGGGAATCTGGATTCCAGGATTGCCAACGAAACCGGAATCACAGGTTCATAGTCCACTGGGGGACACCAGCTAAGTTCACCGGTGGGGGCTCCGGTGCGCTTATTTGGTGGGTCGGAAACCAGTACGAGCCCCAGGGCTGCTCGTACTGGTGTGGGCCACAGGGTCCCTAGCATGTGGGGCCCCTGGTTCCACCTGGCGGCGTCTCCGCCGCCTTGGGGGCTCATCATCATCAGATGATGATGAGGAGGATGCAGATGACAGGAGGAAGGTGGGGTCATCGTCATCCTCACTGGCGCTCTCGGTGTCGGAGAGCATCTGGGCGTATGCCTCCTCCACTGAGAACATCCGGTGGGCCATGGGTGTGTGTGCGTATGTGCGTGTGTGTCAAACTTTATTCAATGTGCGTGTGTGTTGGGGCGGGTGTTCGCGTACTCAAGAATTACAAAAAGTGGCGGAGGAGGACGGCGGAGGTGGAGGTAGGTGGCGGAGGAGGGCAGCGGGTGGTGGAGGAGGGCAGCGGGTGGTGGAGGAGGGCGGCGGGTGGAGGTGGCAGCGGAGGGTGGTGGAGGAGGAGGGCGGCGGGTGGTGGAGGTAGGTGGCGGAGGAGGGCGGCGGTGGTGGAGGTAGGTGGCGGAGGAGGGCGGCGGTGGTGGAGGGAGGTGGCGGAGGAGGGCGGCTGGTGGTGGAGGGAGGTGGCGGAGGAGGGCGGCTGGTGGTGGAGGGAGGTGGCGGAGGAGGGCGGCTGGTGGTGGAGGTAGGGGGTGGAGGAGGACGGCGGTGGTGGAGGTAGGTGGCGGAGGAGGGCGGCTGGTGGTGGAGGTAGGTGGCGGAAGAGGACGGCGGTGGTGGAGGTAGGTGGCGGAGGAGGGCGGCTGGTGGTGGAGGAGGTAGGTGGCGGAGAAGGGCGGCGGGTGGGGGTGGCAGCAGAGGGTGGTGGAGGTAGGTGGCGGAGGGTGGTGGAGGTAGGTGGCGGAGGGTGGTGGAGGTAGGTGGCGGAGGAGGGCGGTGGGTGGGGGTCAGAACCCCTGGGTTGGTTTTAGGGTCTGTGGACCCCAACCACCAGAGGCACTGGAAAAAAAGTTTTTTTTCTTTCCCTAAAACTTACTCTATCCCTTCCTAGCCCTGCCTAAAAGAGCTTTCCCTCACTCACCCTAACCTACCTGGAGGGTGCAGGAGGGTTCTGGATGGAGCAGGGGGTCGCAGGAGCAGAGCTGGAGCGGTGCGGGCACGCTCGGCAGCAGCGGGAGAAAGAGGAGGGGAGAGAGGAGCGCTGGGTGTTTGAATCGCCCGCCTCTCTCCCCGGACCAATCAGCAGCCACTACCGCCACTAACGCATACAACTCAAGAATGGTGATTGGTGGTGTGATATTACACCACCGATCACCATTCTTTTCCGGTTCATCGGGTCACCGGAGACCCGAATGGATCGGAAACGCAGAAAACCGCAGGTCTGAATTGACCTGCGGTTTTCTGCGATCGCCGATACGGGGGGTCAAATGACCCCCTCGGCGTTAGGGTCGGGATGCCCGCTGAATGATTTCAGCGGGCATCCCGCTTGTATTAACCCCTTCACCGCCGCAATCGCCGTTAAGAAACATGACGTACCGGTACGTCATGTGTCCTTAATGACTCGGGAAACATGCCGTACCGGTACGTCATGTGTCCCAAAGGGGTTAAGTGATGGCCAATCACGATCATTCAAGATTTTTTTTTCCCGACTACATTCCTTCCTCGAAGATGCTTCCTACTATCCTTCCACTTTTTAATAATGCGTTGGACAGTTCTTCATCCGATTTTAGTAGTTTCCGCAATCCCCATTGATGTTTTCTCTGCTTGATGCATGGCAATAATTTGACCCTTCTGAAACTAATTTACATCCTTTCTCCGACCACAGGATGTGTCTTTCAACATGGTTGTTTAACAAATGAGAAGCTCCTCACTGCATCAGTTAGGGTTAAATAACTTGTTACCAGCTAAAACAATCACCCATGCAGTAATTATCCAATGGGATGCTCTTACCTGCCCTTTTACGATCAAGCAGCTACTCAACAAAACAACAAGAATTTTTCTTGGAAATGTTACGGTTAATACTGTATGAAAATTATTTTTTATTTGGAGATATTTTTTATTTGCAGCGACAGGGTACCGCGATGGGCTCGAAAGTGGCCCCACCCTACGCAAATGTGTTTATGTCATCTTTTGAAAAGGCACATGTTTGTACACATACATTATTTCAAAAATATGCTCCGTTTTGGAAAAGATTTATAGATGACCTCTTTTGCGTGTGGGCAGGGCCACTAGAGTCCCTCTTACTTTTCTTTGACCACTTGAAAGGAGCTGAAATTTACACTGACACATGATCAATATTCAGTTAATTTCTTGGAGACCACAGTGACCAAGGATGTGAATGGACATCTCCACACTGATCTATATAGAAAAACAGATAAAAATAGCATCTTACATTACCAAAGTGCCCACCCACCAGCCCTAAAAAAAGCCATACCAAAATCCCAATATACTAGGGTCAAGAAAATAGTAACAGATCCAGAAATCCAACAGTAATTGATGAGGGGACATCTAGATTTTTGGATAGAGGCTATCCTCAAAAGGTGTGAGTGGAGACACAAAGTGACAGGTCTTCACCAATTACTCCAAACATTCACAAACACTGGCACATTTTGGGAAAGTCATACCCATCAATTGAGGAATTTAATAATCCACCACTTATTTGTAATAAGCGAAACCCCAAACTACGAGACCAGCTAGTACAAGAGGAAATTGGAGGCATGAGAGGAGGTCTGATACAGAAGACCCTTATGAATCAACATGAAAAACTGGAACAATCCGCTGCCTGCATTGCACGCAGAGTTCGAATGTATTAAAAGGTAAATTTTTCTATCATCCACGTACCGGAAGAGCATTTAAAATTCAAGGTTACCACACGTGACACTGCAAAAGTGATATATTTAATAAAGTGCCCCTGAGGTCTAATATACGAAGGGGAGACCATGCAGACCATTAAAGACCGTATAAGTAAACATAAATCCCCCATACGGAAGAAAAATCTCTTACTGCCATTACCATTCCATTTCCATAATTGCAAACACTCAATTTCACAGTTAAAATATCAAATAATAGAACAAATCCATCAACCAAGGAGAGGGGTGATATTAAAAAATGATTATTTGAAAGAGAAGTGTTTTGGATTCACACACTGGATAGGATACCCTACAACCCAGGGGATTAAACAGGGATTATGAAGTCATATATCTGGGCAACTGATTAAATTATATGTTTTCCTTTCGAGACCGCTATGCAGCGATAATAGTGTCAGGAATCTTTGTATCCTCATTAAAGAGACCGATTTGATCAGAGATTGATTATTATATTGAATCCCCGTAATTTTCTTTATGGTTTCATCATTTTGTATATAAATTTTGATATACATCACTTCCTGTTTGCATAATGGATTGATGACGTCACTAACGTGTAATTCAAATACCGCACCTATAAAAAGTTACTTTATGTCAGTATAAGGCTACTTTCACGCTCGCGTTTTGGGCGAATCCGGCATGGATCTGCAAAAACTGATCCATTACAATAATACAGCTGCATGCATCCATCATGAACTGATCCGGTTGTGTTATCTGTAACATAGCCAAGACGGATCAGTCATGAACTCCGTCCCCGTTGACTTACATGGTGTGCCAGGATGGATCAGTTTGGCCCAGTTTCGTCAAGTGGACAGCAAAACCCTGCAGGCAGCGTTTTGGTGTCCGCCTCCAGAGCGGAATGGAGACTGATCGGAGGCAAACTGATGCATTCTGAGCGGATCCTTTTCCATTCAGAATGCATTAGGGCAAAACTGATCAGTTTTGGACGGCTTCTGAGAGCCCTGAACAGATCTCAAACGGAAACCAAAACGCAAGCGTGAAAGTAGCCTAAGTTATCAGCTGAGGAAGGCGGGACGGGCCGAAACTCGTCCTGAAAAAACCTACGATTTGGAAATTGCAATAAAGAATATACCGTGTTGAAAGTACCACGCAGGCTGGGATTACTTCTGCACTTCTTATGGCCGGCAGTGTAATTTACAGTGGATTCACTTACCCATACCAGAATCCTTCTTGGTTCCATCTGATATAATTTCCACATGGTCATTGTCTACATCATAGCTAAAGAAGTCATTCAAATAGGTCTTTGATCTTTGTCCACCAAACACATATAAGCAGCGGTTTTTCTAGAAAAAAAATAAAACTGTGTATCAGTTATTTTTCAGTAGCTCAAGGAAGCGTTATGCCCAAAATTCTATTCTAGCTGTGCGCATAGAGTACAAACACGCTTACCGAGTGGAAAAGCATGCAGTGCCCTATCCTGGACTGTATATCTTCAGGTCCAGCATTGCAAGAGTCTTCTCGCAGAAGTTTCCATGTTCGAGTATGGCAGTCAAAAGCAAAAAGTCCACTAAACTGGGGTTCACTGGCTCTGCTGTCATCCACATTGCCATTGCAAGTAAGGATTCGGCCTCCAAAGGTGTAGATCATGTGCTTTTCTGAATCCATACACATCTACAAACATACAAGATGCAGAGGTTACAGTTATTGACGAGGAAAATGTACCCCTAAACTGAAGCCAAGTTTATTAACCCACACTTAAAGATGGAGCCTATTTTGACTTTAAAGGGGTCATCCCATGATTAATGTAAAAAATGAAAACCAGATATCACATAGTACATGACAATCTCTTTCTAACAAAGCTAACACCAGCCCTGTAGCTCACATGGATCCAGAGATCTCCCCATACATTGCTCTGCTAGATTTATATCAAGCTAACAGCTAAGGGGGAGTGTCTTCTCTGCTGCAGCTAAGGGAGCGTGTCCCAGCTCTCCCCATCACAGCTCAGGAGGCGTGCCCATGCTCTCCCCATCACAGCTCAGGAGGCGTGCCCATGCTCTCCCCATCACAGCTCAGGAGGCGTGCCCATGCTCTCCCTATCACAGCTCAGGAGGTGTGTCTCTGCTCTCCCTATCACAGCTCAGGAGGCATGTCCATGCTCTCCCTATCACAGCTCAGGAGGCGTGTCTCTGCTCTCCCTATTACAGCTCAGGAGGCGTGTCCATGCTCTCCCTATCACAGCTCAGGAGGCGTGTCCATGCTCTCCATATCACAGCTCAGGAGGCGTGTCTCTGCTCTCCCTATCACAGCTCAGGAGGCGTGTCCATGCTCTCCCTATCACAGCTCAGGAGGTGTGTCTCTGCTCTCCCTATCACAGCTCAGGAGGCGTGTCTCTGCTCTCCCTATCACAGCTCAGGAGGTTGTGTCTCTGCTCTCCCTATCACAGCTCAGGAGGCGTGTCCATGCTCTCCCTATCACAGCTCAGGAGGCATTGGAAGGATGAAACTGAGCATGTGCGGCCATCTCCGTGAGCAGGTCAAAGAAATAAGAAAGACCAAACAGCAGGTGGCGCTATACAGATACATTTTATTGAATAACTCAGTGACTTAGCAAAATTTTTTTATTACATGCACTTACAAAAGTATTCAGATGCAGGTGCTGTTTGAAAACTGTAGAATATTTTTTGTGGGACAGCCCCTTTAAGGACTCTCTTCAAATCAGACTAGTCACTATGTGGTGATAACTTTGTAATACTTTTACTTCAGTTCTGAGATAGTTTTTCGTGACATTAAGAGGGATTTATCAAAAGGTATTACGTCACTACTATGGTCTAAAAAGTCAGATTATGACGCACTGTATATTTGTGCCAATATAATTTCTAAAGTGGCAAGAAATGGGGTAGGACTTGAAGTTTCTGACACACAGAGGGGCAGAGATACGACTAATTTATTAAGAGCATCTGCCTCTTAATAAAATTAGGAGCATCTCACTCCAGCGCACAAGGGATCAAGACTGGTGTAGGGGAACGCCAGTTTTAATAAATTTCCCTCAATTAACTTTATATTAGTGGCGAATTTTGGTCGATATAACAAAACTTACAATTTTCCAAATTTGAATTTTCTGCTTTCATCTCTCTGAAAATAGTTAAAAATTAAAGAGGACCTGTCACCTCTCCTGACATGTCTGTCTTTGTAACCACTAGCATTTACTATGTAATAACTCCGGAGCATCTATTCTCATGGCTCTATGTTCTTTTATTCCTATATTATTTCTACTAGAAGTTAAGAATGAATTGCTAGCAGCTTGCAGTAAAGGTATAGATGGGTGTTACCAGTTTAGGGTGTGTCCCTGCACAGTCTGACATCAGCAGCACTTACTGGACAGAATCAGATACATCCGCTACTGGGTACACCCAGCAGTACCTTTACTGCAGAATGCTGGCAATTTGTAAACTTCTAGCAGGTATAATACAGGAATGGCACAACATAGAAGAGGTGCCACTTCCAGGATCACATGCTGTCCATTGTGCATGTGTTCCCAGCCCAAGCGCGAATCTGAATCTCTCGCCAAAACACTTAGTTGAAACCGTTGGCGATGGCCCTGCTGGGCACTTTAGGACTCATTTGCATACTGGATAAAGTACATTTTCTGGAGTTTAAACGTACAGGTAAAGCTAACAGAGGCATGGTTAAAATGATGTTAGGCAGATTCACACTGCATCGGCATGGCTTACATATAGTAGAAGTAACGGACAGATTCTCTTTAAGTCCCAAGTGGTGACTTGTTGCTGGTACAATAAACTGCAACAGTTATCTATTGCAGTGTATTCAACCTGTCAGTTTTACACTGACACTTAGCCGACTAGCCCCTGCCTCTTGAAGGCTTCTGTAATTGCAGGCCCTCCGGCTGCCATCGCAACAGCGAGACCCTGCAATCTCATCACAGGGGCCAGATGGGGAATAGAGGGAACCCCTTAAATGCAGTGTCAGCTATGGACTGAGGCTTCTAAGTGCGGCACTAGCCCAGATCTCTGCTGTTGCAACAGGTTGTCCAGCTGTATTTTACAGCTGACACACGAGGCTCAGTTCCTTAGTTGCTGTCATCGATATGCCGTAAATATACAGCTTTTTGCCCAAATGAGCCATTTGCTATGCCGTACATTTACGGCGTCTTGTGCTACGGGGTTAAACAAGTGCACATGTCAGTAAATACAGAGCAACTTTGACACATGTGTACCTGGTGATCAAATACCAGCTTCGGCCCTCCATCAGCCGCAGTGTCCTCACTTAGTAAAGACCAGGTGTTGGTGTCAATGTCGTATCGATAGAAGTCACTTTTCAAGGACTTGCTGTTTCGCACAGATGAGTCCAGGTATCTGCCCAAAGTGTAGATCTGCCTCCGCTGAGAGTCAATGCACATCTTGTGACAAGACCTGGCACTGGGACCATTCTGAGGGAAATCACAATCGAAGTATTTAATAAGTCATAGAGGCGAATCTCTCATTTATTTCCAAAATAATTCTCCTACCAAACTCGCATAGTCCCACAAGTGCATACGGGATTGTGAAAAGGCTGGAGATAAAACAGTCTTACCCAACTCTCGGTCTAAGCAATCCTACTCTTTCCATAGAGGATGCTGCAGGATTACACCCAGAGTGCTGGAAAAGCTGAGCATGTGTAGTACTTTCATTTACCAATGCAGTGGCGGCCCTAAACTGAATCTGTCACCAGCTTTGTGGTGACACTTACTGAACTGAACCAGCCGTTTTGCTAAAATCTTGTGTTGGGCTGTGTAATGTACAGCGCAGGCTCTGGAGTTGCTCAAGTCTTCATATTCCTGAGCTGCCAGCTTTCTTCACCTCCTCCTCCCCCATTGATTGCTATACGAAAAGTATGTCAATCTGTGGCGAAGAGAGTCGGGGGCTCATGAATATCAGGACTCGGCAGTTCAAGCTGGAGCTGTTAAATACAAGATTTTAGAAAAACAGCTGGGTCAGTTCAAGTAAGTGACCCAGCGTTTCGCTAAGGGGATCTGTCACCAGTTTATGCCAGGAACAGATTTCCTCTCGTGTCCTCATGAAGTGCAGCTGCACATGGGCAAGCTCCATGCGGAATCAACTGGTCAGTTTGCAGTCTGCTGTGCTTCTTCCGGACTGGTCAAACCAAACCAGATATACTAAATTGCGGTTGTCACGATTTTTCCACTCCAATCCAGAGAATGGGGGTGCCCAGTTCCCCTGAAACCTGCACAAAGCTGGCTTTGCACGTGTCGCTACACTTCACAAGTCTATAGGAGAGTCTGTATTTTGGTATCAGGCACAAGAGAACCTCATTATGAAAATACGGTCACTTGCCTCTTTCTCTGTGTCTCTAGAAATACAAATCCATTGATTCTCTCTCACACTGTATGCCCAGAAGTCAGCAAGATCCTGCGTGCCATCCCAGCCTCCGAATAAATATACGGTTTCTGTCCAATGAAAAAAAAAAATTTGTTAAAATGTAAAGTTGACAAAAAGCTACAGAAAAATATAAAAATCCCCAGAGCAAATGTAGACATTATACGAACGTCAGGCTCGACGTCTACTAACTAGACGTCAGGCTCTGTTCACTGCAAGTTTTACTAGATGCAAACACGAGTATCCATTGTGGCACATGTTATTTATGTATATTAACATAAAATGTAAGAATTTTCTTCACAGAGGATCGGTCACCAGATGACACCACACACAATTCTAGAGCCGACACCTGATTGGTTCTTACATAGTACAGTTTAAAAAATAAAAAAAATAAATCCATTAAGTTTAAACCAAGGGATTTAACTTGTCTAATTAATTTAAGCCAGGGATGCCCAATCTGTGCTCCTCCAGCTGTTGCAAAATTACAACTCCCAGTATGCCTGGACAGCCTACAGCAGGGCATGATGGGAGTTGTAGTTTTACAACAGCTGGAGGGCCGCAGGTTGAGCATCCCCGATCAAGGCTTTTCTAGAACTGTCCACTGTCCCTGCTGTGACCACATCCTGAGGTAGACTATTGCATAGATTCACAGTTCTTACAGTAAAGAAGCTTTTTCTCCTCATGAGACTAAACTTTTTCTTCTCCAGTCGGAGGCAGTGCTCCTTGGCGTTAGAGGGGATTTTACATGGAACAGCTTTTAAACATATTTTTGTATGAACAATTTATATAGGTTGTATAGGTTAATCATGTCCCCGCTTAGACATCTCTTCTCAAGACTAAATAAATGTAATTATTTTAGTCTTTCCTTATAACTAAGGCTGAGTTCACACTTCAGTTATTTGGTCAGGTATTTCCATTAGTTATTGTGAGCCAAAACCAGGTGCGGCTGAAAACACAGAACAGGTGCAGATCTTTCTATTACACCTGATCTCTGAGTAGGTTTCACTACTGGTTTTGGCTCACAATAACTGATAAAAATAACTGACCAAGTAACTGAAGCGTGAACTCAACCTAAGACCCTCCATGCCCTTATCAGTTTAGTCGCTTTCCTCTGTACTTTTTCCAGCTGCAGTGCGCCCTTTCTATGGGCTGGTGCCCAGAACTGAACTGCATATTCCAGATGAGGCCGCACCAACGCTTTGTAAAGTGGTAATATCACATCCCTGCCCCGCAAGTCCATGCCTCGTTTAATGCATGACAATATCCTGGTGGCCTTAGAAGCAGCTGATTGACATTGTATGCTGGTTATTTCATCTATGATCTACACGTACAAACACTCTAATTCTTCATTAGGAGTTACTCTTCTAGTGTTACATCCTCTAGGACAGTGTTTCCCAACCAGTGTGCCTCCAGCTGTTGCAAAACTACAACTCCCAGCATACCCAGACAGCCTTTGGCTGTTCAGGCATGCTGGGAGTTGTAGTTTAGCAACAGCTGGAGGCACACTGGTTGGGAAACACTGCTCTAGGACATATGATGAAAGTAGATTACTACTACCCAGGTGGGCAACTTTACATTGATCCACATTGAACCTCATTTGCCAAGTACTCAAGAGTGTCCAAGTAGTTTTTGGACCTCTTGTATAGACTGCACACTACTACATAGCTTGGTTTTATCTGCAAAAATAGAGATGGTGCTATTAATCCCATCTTCTAAATCATTAATAAATAAGTAAAATTTTAGGGAACCCAACAATGAATCTTTGGGTACACCACTTATAACCCAAGGACCATTCCAGAATAGGAATCACCAAACACAACCCTCTAGACACAGTTCTTCAGACAGTTTTCAATCCAATTACAAATAATACTTTCTAATCATATAGACGTTATTTTACCTATGAAATACCTATGAGGGACAGTATCAAATGCCTTGGAACAGTCCAAGAACACCTCCACCACTCTGTCTAGTCTTCTACTCACCTCCTCATCAACTAATCAGGTGAGAATGATAACTTCTGTCCTTGGTAAACCCATGCTGCCCATCAATTATGCAATTAAGTGTATATTCACGCGGCTATGTATTTTGCAGTCCTAAAAATGGGGATCCGCGAAGAGATAGTCAGTGTGACCTCCACATTCTTTTGCAAACGCACCGACTTCGATGGATTCACATTTTGTGGCCAAGAAAAGGGCAAATTCTTTATTTTGCGGAACGGACAAATGGATGTGAACAGCATCTGTGTGTGTCCCCATCTTTATGTCATTTCCTTCAAAATATAGAGTATATCCTATACTTTGCCACAAATTGCTGACATTAATGGGTCTGCAACAAAATGCTGAAGCTACACGTACGCACCCACGATTTGTGGGTCACAAAACAGGGAGCATTCACATGACCAAATCTAACAGTCGTATACACCTTTATATAGTCCCTTCAGAGTCCTCCATTTTTCCCCACAATGGAAGTTAAGTTTACTGGTCTCTAATTACCAGTGGAAAGAACAAGAGGCCTTTTTGAATATGGTCACCACATAGGCCTTGCACCAGTTGCTTGGCACTGAACCAGTTGCCAGAGAATCTCTGAAAATGATGACCACGGGCACAGCAATAACTGAACCGAGTGTAATCCATCTGGACCTGGAGCCCTGTTCACATTTACTTTAACTTAGCTTGTGCCAATTTGGTATATTACTGGATATATTAACAGCCATGGCGTCACCAATATCAGCAGCTTTCTCTCCTTTAGTAAATACAGAGATAAAAAACCCATTTAGTAGCCCTGCATTTTTCTGATCCTCATTGACCATCTCTGTTACCCTGTTATTCAGGCAACCTGGGTGCTCTGACCTTGTTATTTTTTTAGCACTAATATATTTAAAGAATTTTTAAAGATTTAATCTATTTGGCCACATAGCACAATAAAGGGGGTGTCTCACTTCAGTAAAATGCATTTATCATGTACAGAAAGTTAATACAAGCCACTTACTAATGTATTGTGATTATCCATATTGCCTCCTTTGATGGCTGGATTCATTTTTCTATCACATTATACATTGCTCGTATCCAGGGCTTATAACCACCCTGCAATCCATCAGTGGTGGATAAATGCAACTTACTGAAGTGAGACAACCCCTTTAAGTTCCTAGAAGGTGAATTCTTGGGATTTTCTGGGCACCTAGGTTTTTATTATTGTTTTGTTACATGTGGAACTCCCTATCCACTGACCTAATATCTCCCCGATAATCCATTTCTCCACCCTCCAATATATTCTGGCCCCTCTCCAACCTATCTACCACTTCATTTTTGCCTTGCCCCCCAATAACTAGTTGAAATACTCAGCCACCCCTGCCCCCTGCTAGTATTCTGTCAACCCATCAGACCCCAGGGCTATAACTGTGCAGGTGCCTATTAAAGAATACGACAAGTATGCTTTACTAGGCAAATATTTTGGACAGGCCTGGGAGCCCTTGTTTGGTCCATGGTGTTGCCAGCCCCGGTGATTATGCTCCTCGGACTTATGATCACCGTTACAACGCTGTTCCCTCCTCTGTACAATGCTGTGATCATGTTTGAGGATGACCTGCCTTGATCAGCTCTTTCTCCAATTCTTACAGTAGCAGCAGTACGGAGCAGATGATCTCATACGTACATTGACAGCACGGTTGAGATCATAATGACAACTTACAGCAATCCATGAGGTACATTTTCATCATGGGTCGTTAAGAGGTTTTAAGCAGTTGGAAGCAGTAAGTGAAATGAACTAATAACCATTAGTCGTGATCTTGGACTAAGAAACCAAATGCCTTCTAAATAAAGGCCAACTCAGATGGCTGTATACCTTACCATTCATATTACGGCCACAATTACTGCCCCAGCCCAAACCTACAGCCTTATATATGACTATGAAGTTCGGGTCGTGACACCCACGGCAAGGTCAGGAATTGCAGTCGTAATACAGACACTAAATTACATTCCCATTGCGGCCACCAGAATAAGGCCTACCTATATTACGGCTTCGAGAAATATGCACAATAAGTCTTCACATTCTATTATAGGGAGAAGGGTTTCAGCCTTTTAACTTCAGAAAGTCAAAAAGCAAAGTCCGTTTTGCTCGAGCCTGCCCTGCCGTAACTTGTGCCAAATCTACCAATCGTGCACATGATAAGTTTGGCATGAAAGACAGTCACAAAGCCCTATTTTTGCTACTTTTTAAAGACCGATTTCTCCAGTGCAGTGCTTCGTAAATTTCAAGGGAGTGCATGACAGAAAGGGATAGATATGTTCTGCATTTACATGATCGCTCTGCCTCGGTAACTAATTACACTTTCTAATGGCCTCCGCTCAAGCAGTTTTCTTCACAGTGAGAAGGCCCCATTGTGTACATAATTCTCACAGCTCATACCCTCTGACCATCACAACAGCTTCATTCAAATGAGGGAAATCTAGAACAGAAAGCTCTTCCGATGGGCCGGCAGCCAAAACACCAGCAGCGGTTGTGCCAAGGGTTTTGTTCCACTACAAGTCTACAATAGTCGAAAGGGCATAAATGCCAGATTTTGCAGCAAACAAATAACGTTAAAGGGGATAAGGTGGTGATCCATTTCTTACATACTGCCTTGTACAGACTACTAGCTACTAAAGCAAGATGTAACATGAGTCTGAAACTACTACCAACTAGAAATACACCCCAGAGTTCCTAAAATCAAATATGTAGGACATGTTTTATTACGGTGATAGAATTACATCATCTCATAATTACGTGTTTAATAGTTCCATCAACATTTGTTCAAGGTGCCTTGAAAAGGGTCTTTTCAAACAAAAGTTGGGTAGAGAATGCTATCGAGGGCCTGTCACCCCTCCTGACATGTCTGTTTTAATGGCTTCATGCACTCCCCATGTAATAACAATTCTGGAGCATCTATTCTTATGGCTCCATGTTGTGCCATTCCTTTATTATTCCTGCTAGAAGTTAAGAATGAATTGCTAGCAGTCTGCAGTAAGGGTATAGAGGGGTGGTAACAACTTGAGGGTGTGTCCCTGCACAGACTGACTCTACCCAATCAGTGCTGCCATTGTCAGACTGTGCAGGGACACCCCCAACTGGTTACCTCCGCTCTGTACCCTTACTGCAGACTGCTAGCAGTTCATTTATAACTTATAGTAGAAATAACAATAGAGCCATAAGAATAGATGCTCCAGAATTGTTATTACATGGGGGATGTATGTCAGGAGTGGTGACAGGTCCTCTTTAATCAGTAAATGCCTGCTAACACACCATCTTGATAAAGGTTTTTCTTTTATTTTCTCCAGTTGTCTCAAAGACTAAAATCTTTAAAATGGTCATGTAAAATCTTTTCATGGTCAGTAACATTTCATCAAGCTGACTACAGACCAGAAATAACAGACACTTATCATCCACAAGTCCCATAAACATGCATGTCATTTATAAAGAGGGTTAAAGGGATTATCTGGGTAAGGATAATGATGACCTATCCTCAGAGGGGGTCCACGTCGTGGCTTCCCCACCGCTCAGCTGTTTGTGGCTGTGCTTGGTATTGCAGCTCAGCCCTATTGACTTGAATGGGGCTGAGCTACAACTAGGCCATGTTGCCGATGTACAGTGATGTCACTGGCCTGGGAAGAGGCTGCGGCTCTCAAGGCTTCTTCTAACAGCTAATCAGCAGGGGTCCTGGGTGTCACACCCCCGCAGATGTGATACTGATGACCTATCCTGAGAAGTGATCAATTTCTTTTCCTGGATAACCCCTTTAAAGATGGTTGCCCCATCTCATCGTGGCTAAGCGCTGGCCCCAGTTGGCTGGGCATATAGAAACAACTGTAGTGAAAGAGTTAAGCAAACAGCATTACCAGCTGTTTGCATTGATCTCATTTCACTACAATGTGGTTATGGAAACAGTGGAGCAGCGGCGCTTAATCCCAGCTCACCGTGGAAATAGTGAGTTCAGACAACTGCTTCAACTAAAGAGACCTCATAAAGGGATGGACAGCTAAAATAAATAAACCTACCAAATGGCTGCCTCCCCTGAAGATAGATGCTAAAAGACCATCAGCGAGGACGGGCATAAAAAAAAATATACATTCAGCTTTACTCCTCAATCTAATATATAAGGATAGCTTTAGACCAAGTATGATCAGAAAAATAGACTGACTGCAGAATCTCATTAAGCCAGCTAGTAACCTGCTCTGTACTGATGAGGAACAAAAATCCCCAAACCGTGCCATCTACAGATGGTTCTGGTTTGGATGTTGTGGGCCAACTTGTACTTTTTCGCCACGATGCATTGATTGATAAACTTTAATACAGTGCAGGCACAGGCCTCATCATAAGGCTCATCCTCATGCAGTCCGTGGTCCTAAACCGAAGATGACAGCTCAGAAAAACTGGTGTAAATGAAGATAAATTTGTTAAGGGGTGGCAAGGGACATGGCCTCCCACCCTAAGGAAAACCTAGAGATGCGACAATTTTTTAAAAAGTCACAGTTAAAAAGTTGCAAATTTTTTTTAAGGCCACTTTTTAGGCACAGGGGAGAAGATAAATTGAATTTTTATTTTATACCAACCTACCAGTGTAAAGCTCACCTTCGCTATGAGCAGCTACATGGGAATGCATGCATGACTACCGCAAGACTTACTTCCATGGGATTGCTGGAGCTAGCCAAATGCTATATTCAGTAGTCCCAAAGAAGTAAATGGAGCGCTGACCATGCATGCACAGTACGGTTCCATTCACACTCTGAGAAGCCCTGTACCTGTGATCAATTAAACATTAAAAACAGGGTAAAACCTACTCACCAGATTGAACGTCTATGACCATCTGATGTCCTCCTCTCATTCCTGGACGGCTGTCTTCGCTATCCCCTAAATTAAAGTGCAAAGGGTACAGCGTGAAGCATTTTTTTAAAGAAATTTCTGAAGATCATTTTTAAACAACGATAAATATTACAACTATTTACTCAAGATCATCATCCTACTATTAGATGAATATCAGAATATTTTAGACTATGCTCATGTCCAGACCGCACAATGCAACTCACATGGAGCTTGATTCCTGCAAGGGACACGCTCGTGTGAAAGAGTCCCTAAAACCGATACTATATTTTTTAATGTTAGGAGTCCTGAATTAAGACATTTAGTGTCAGGGAGCAAATCAATAAATCAAACGCATTACAAATGGTAAGAACATAGTGTACTCAGTTCAACACACTATTTGTTACTCAACCCTTTTAAATAAAACATAATGCCAAGTTCTACATGTTCATTTGCTATAAGAAAAAAAAAAAAAAAAAAGGGAAGCATCTACCACAGAACCATCATATGCCTTGTTTGCTCTTTTTCGTTTTCTCCCTGGAAGGATTATCACTTGCATGCATACATACATTTCCTCCACACAAGGCTTAGAAGATACGAGGAAGAGATTTGGGATTGATTTCAACTCTAGATTTATGTCACGTTCTTGCAGTGTAGCACTTCAGTAGCCAAGGAAGTTTCTTATACATTTGTGTAACTAATGGCTAGATCTCTGCCTGTGTAGCAGCTAGAGATATCTAAGCTTTAAAACAAGATCATGATTGCTATGCTAGTTGCCACACAGCCTGAGAAACAGCATATACCTGCCACTATCCTCTCTACCTGATTTCTAAAAGTTAGAACTCTAGTTGTGTGGACGCAGCGATCCAGGTCTTAATTTACATATGAACGGTCACCACAAAATGCAATGTAGCCTGCAGGCAGCACGTTCTAGAGCAGGAGAAGCTGAGAAGATTGAGATATATATAGATAAATTATTTTTCAATTTTCATGAAAAATAAAATAAAATTTGACACAACATTGCATAACGGTACCTGTGGGTATAAAGTGGTGAGAGGCATTTTGACAATGTGACAGATGCATTTCAGAAAATATATGGGAGGTTAGTACGATTTATTTTTTCCCCCCGGAACTTACGTTTTATTTGTACAGGTCAAAAATGAAAATTGTCCTGGCTACCAGAGGTGCAAAGCAGCCACACACCTGTGCCTCAAGGGGTTAAATACAGCACTGTATAAGGTGACAGAAAAAACCCACCTGGGACAATGAGCATGCCCATTTCTTAAAACTCACCTACAGCAGGTGCTGTACCCCTGGAGGCACAAGGACAGTTCAATACTCACAGTTAACATCACCTCGACACAAACACGGTATTGTTACCTTTAATGCTTTTAGGAATTATTTGGTTCCATTGTGGTTTGTATTCTTGCTGACTGATGTACTGGCTGAATAGCCCATCTGAGGGGAAATAAAAAAGTACTGTATCAGTATAGATCAAAAAGGAGGAGGTAGATAACAATAGCCTATAGTTGCCCAGACACGTACAATAATACGGCTATATGCGCATACGGTTTTAAAGACAAAAGAGAAAGAAGTCACTGACAGAAAGCTTTGGCAGTGGCTTTTCTCCACAGGAACCAAGGATTGAGTAGGAGACTTGGATTCAGAGAACAGGGGTCCCCTCCTGAAGGAATGGCAGCCATAGACCGGACTAATGCATATCCAAATTTACTGCATTCAAGACCCCAACATTACTGGTGTCTGTTTCCCAGGTAAAATTATGTAAGGGATGTTTTTGCTCTAAACTGAATAAGGTCAAATATCCTCTGTAACATTCAGTGCCGCAGACAGATATCATTGTGGAAAAACTAGGTCAGGAAAAAGAACATTCTTGGCATCGGCTCCTTGTCTCATCGGCAACATTTTTCATGAAGGCTGCCTTAATAGGTCATAGTGTGTTGCTTTTTCAGTATTCGATTTCTGTACTAAACATAGAGCAGCCAAAGACTACGGTCTTTCAAACATGCATCGTTGCCAATATACCTGCCTGTTGAGCACCTCCCCAAGTAAGAAGCGTCATTTCCCAAACCAGGAGAAAGGCCATTTTTCTAGCTTCTACTCAAATCAGCTTACGAAGCAGCAAAACTACCCCCTTGGGCCCCATTCACACGTCCGTGGTGTGTTGCGGAACCGCCACACTCCGGGCCGCCACCCCCCATAGAACTGCCTATTATTGTTTGCAGCTGCGGACAAGAATAGGACACGTTCTATCTTTTGCGGACGTGTGAATGACGCCTTACAGTGAATAAAACAAATGCCGGTTTACCAAGAAAGGCTACATTTTCTTGCCCTACAGCAGGGGTGCGGAACCTTTTTGCTGCCGAGGGCCATTTGGATACTTGCAACATTGTTCGCTGGCCATACAAAATTCTCAACTTAAAACTTTGCTATATTTGGTCAAATATATAATCGACTTAGTGGTAAGTTACAGAAATTACGCTTCAATTTTTTTGAAAATCGAGACAGCTGTAACCTTGCAGTCAGCACAAAATGGTGGCTGAACTATATAGTACTATATAAGACTTATATATAGTACAGGCGTAATTTTGGCCAAACATAGCAGTCTAATTTTTACGTTGAGAATGTTGTTCTAGATTTGGCATTAACTGCAGCCAAGCTCATTCCAGGGGGCTCCAGAGAGGGGTTCACCCAGCTTTCACTCTCCCTGCCTTTGTCCCTTTCTCAGCCTCAGATCTGCTCCCCCCAACCTCCATCTGCCTCAAATCTGCCTTCCATCAGACCCCCCCAGCCTCAGATCAGACCCCCATTAGAGCCTCCCCAGCCTCCATTAGCCTGAGATCAGTCTCTCATCCTATAGAGACTTCCCAGCCTATATCCGCCTCAGATCACAACCCCATCAGACTCCCCCAGCCTCAGATCGGCCCCCCTACCCCAGCGTCCAATTAGAACCCCCAGCCTGCACTTCTTTAGATCAGACCCCCAATCAGACCTCAGATCAGATGTTAAAAAAAAAAAATTACCTCTCCAGCTCCAGACAGCGCACTCGGCAGATTTATTCACCCTCCCTTCTTCTTACTGCCGCGCTGTTCTGTGACCTAATGGCGCACAGCGTCAGGTCATAGTGCGCTCTTATGTGTACTATGTCCCGACACACTGTACATGTCAGGACACAGCGTGGGGTCCAGAAGAAGACTAGGGAAGGCGATTACAGCCAGTGCAGCGCTGTTCTCACCTTCCTGTGCCTCCCGCATGCTAAGGACCACTTCCATAAGGGTCCATTCACACATCCATAAGTGTTTTGCGGATCCACAAAACACGGACACCGGCAATGTGCGGTCCGCAGCCAGCAGTATATAGAAAATGCCTTTTCTTGTCAAAAATTGCCGACAAGAATAGGACATGTTCTATTTTTTTCAGGAACGGAATTCCAGAACCTGAAAAAACGGATCCCCAATAAACAGATGAGGATCCCGAAAATGCAGATCTGCATCTGTTCCAGCGGACCCAAATTACAGAGGTGTGAATGGACCCTAATGAAAACGGTCATTAGCATTTGCACTATATGCTATGGCAGGGGGCACAGGTTCCCCACCCCTGCCCTAGAGGTTTATACAGGTAAGGCACAGGTCTACTTAGAGTATGCACGAGTTAAAATACAACACCTAGCAAAGGGTAACTAAAACGGATAACAAAACGTGGTACTACCATTTACAGCTTTTTCAATGAGCTCCTCGCTGCCGTCAAAGTCTCCTTTCAGTACAAGCTTGTCATGCAGCTCCGTGAGCATCGGGTGCTCTAAAGCTATTTTGGTTTTCTTCTGTAAGGACTCAAAAGCTTCTGTGTAGTTGTGCTGACGGAAATGCTTCAGACAAAGGCGAATGGCTTCCTGTTCACGGTACTACTGGAGCAAGGACAAGAATGAGCAGATTTACTAAAACACAAAGGCTGCAGGATGCAGCAAAACAAACATAATATTAGGTTCTGTTCACATTGTCATTCACAGCCTCCTCCTGGGTTACAATACATTAAGAAAAAGCAGGAGAAAAAGTGCCTCATTGAGTAGTATGTATGTACTGCGTAAAAAACGTAGAGGTAGCCTGAATGCTCACTTTGGGTGTGCTGATAGAATAAAATCCTTCCTGGGTCTGCTATGGCCAAGAAGAACTGGAAAGGCATCCAGTGATGAAGGTAGTGACAGTACCAAAAAGGAGCCCGGTGGCGCTATCACCCAGGAGTTGGCAAGGTAAGCCAGAAGAATTTACTGTCTTATTCTGTAAAACTTGTACTCAAACTCATTATACATTTTTTACAGAATAAGGCCTCATACACACAAATGTATTTTGGGTCCGCGTCCGAGTCACACATTTTGCGGCTTGGGCGCTAACCCATTCACTTCAATAGGGCCGCAAAAGATGCGGACAGCACTCCGTGTGCTGTCCGCGTCCTTTGCTCCGTTCCATGGCCCCGCAAAAATATATAGCATGTCCTATTCTTGTCCGTTTTGCGGACAAGAATAGGCATTTCTACAATGGGCCACGTTCCGTTAATTGCGGAACGGAATGCGGAACAGCTTTCGTGTTTTGCGGATAGCGGACCGCAAAACACCTACGGTCATGTGCATGAGGCCTAGGACAGCAAATTCTTCATTTATCTGGTTATCCTTGCCCACTCTTGGGGTGAACGCGCAGCCAGGTTCCTTCTTAGTACTATCACTTCCTCCTGGGTTCCAGTCAGTCTTCACAGTATATTTTACGGCAAGGCGACACGACAGTGAAAAAAACGTCCGTTAACGGACGTTAAAAATGGACCCACTCAATTGTATGGGGGCAGTCTGTCAGTGAAAAACGGACGAGATAGAACATGTTCTATTTTTTTTTTACATCCGTTTTTCACTGACAGTCAAAAAAAACTGCCGTGTGAATAATCCCATAGTCTACCATTAGTCTTAAGACAGACGTGTGATGGCCGTTAAAAAAATGTACATCTCACGTCCATTTTTTACTGTGGTGTGCATGTAGCCTAACTGTCCGCAGCACTATTCTTGCCATCAAAATACTTGGACCCCAAACCAGCCTATTAAAATGAAGGGGATTTGTAGAGTTTTGCGTATGCATATGAAACCGGGCATAGCTATCGTAGCCCCATTACAAAAGGAAAGCCAAGACCCTAGTGTGTACAAAGACCTAACAGCCTGGTATTACTAGTACACTGAATGTTAAAAATAGAAAAAGGCTGTTGCGAAGTAAACAAGTAGATGATATCTGTGTGCTGCCAGCTACGCATGGCATGTGACTTTGGAGAAACTGTGCCACAGAATGACCCTTTGATCTGTCAGGAATGATAGCAATGCAAGACCAAAGTGTGGATTAAAGATAACTGGAGACAGGCTCAACATGCTTCACTATTGTTCAAGAACCAATACGGGAGTATCCTAGTGGGGAACAAGTCCAATTTATGTTTCCATGTTCTGTAAATTTATAATAAAACTGTATTATTACCCAGTTCAAGACCATTTACAACCCCCTCCCTGACACATTCTTGTTCTTTTTGAGTGCATGCTACTCCGACAGTTACATAGGTTAGTTTGTTTAATTGTCACACTAGGAAAAGTGAAAAAAAAAAAATTTGGGCTACATCCACATCTGGGTTTTAGCCAGACACTGTTGGGGGTCTGGATGGTAGGAATATCCATGTAAATCTTAAATCTAAGGGTTTCGATTTTCCGTGACATGGCATCATCATACATTACGGAATGTACACATACCAAACATTGCTATGCACGGCAGAAGGAGGGAATTCTTTTTCCCATGATTCTACAAAAATATTTTTGAGGCGGACTGAAAAGCACAAAACCCGATCATGGTAATCATACATAGCATCAGTGTCGGACTGGGGTGCCTAGGGCCCACCAGTACAATTTATTTTGGTGGCCCACCATACGGATACATTCAAATATTACCTGCTCACACAGCAGCAAGACGCTACCAGATGACTGAATGTGGGGGTCCCTGCAGTGACTTTGAGAAGGTAAGTCCTGGGGAGAAGAGGACACCGGTGGCTTTCCTCTATACTTAGAAGTCATCGCAGCTCTGATCGAGTTTCTTTAATATACTTTATACAGTTGTGTTCAAAATTATTCAACCCCCAATGCTGTAAAGGGTTTTAGGGAATTTAGTGTACATTTGTAATTGTGTTCAGAATGAAATCTTACAAGGACTTTATAAAGAACCAAATGCAACTAAAATGACATCAATTGTTTTTGTAATACAGTATTAAATGTTTTTTAGTGATTTCTTCATTGACAATTATTCAACCCCTTAAAGACGACCGCTCTTAAGAACAGAGGTTCATTCAAGTGTTTTCGATCAGGTATTGAAAACCCCTGTGGATGTCAAGGAGCAGCAATCAAGCATAATAAGCACCAATTAGGCAGATGTAAAATGACTGTGATACTCAGCTCCTTCTAGACATTTACTGGTGTGTTTACAAACATGGTGAAGTCAAGAGAATGGTCCAGGAAGACAAGAGAAGAGGTGATTTCTCTTTACAGGAAGGGCAATTGCTATAAGAAGATTGCAAAGATGTTAAACATACCAAGAGACACCATAGGAAGCATCATTCGCAAATTCAAGGCAAAGGGCACTGTTGAAACGCTACCTGGTCGTGGCAGAAAGAAGATGCTAACTTCGACTGCTGTGCACTACCTGAAGCGGAAAGTGGAGAAAAGTCCCCGTGTGACTGCTGAGGAACTGAAAAAAGATTTGTCAGATGCGGGTACTGAAGTTTCAGCTCAGACAATAAGGCGCACACTGCGTAATGAAGGCCTCCATGCCAGAACTCCCAGGCACACCCCCTTGCTGTCTCCAAAGAATAAGAAGAGTCGACTGCAGTATGCCAAAAGTCATGTGGACAAACCACATTTGTGTTCTGTGGACTGATGAAACAAAATTAGAACTGTTTGGGCCCATGGATCAACGCTATGTTTGGAGGAGGAAGAACAAGGCCTATGAAGAAAAGAACACCTTGCCTACTGTGAAGCATGGCGGGGGGTCAATCATGCTTTGGGGCTGTTTTGCTTTTACAGGTACAGGGAAGCTTCAGCGTGTGCAAGGTACCATGAATTCTCTTCAGTACCAGGAGATATTGGATGAAAATGTTATGCAGTCCGTCACAAACCTGAGGCTTGGGAGACGTTGGACCTTTCAACAGGACAATGATCCCAAGCATACCGCCAAGTCCACTAGAGCATGGTTGCAGATTAAAGGCTGGAACATTTTGAAGTGGCCATCGCAGTCACCAGACTTAAATCCGATTGAGAACCTCTGGTGGGACTTAAAGAAAGCAGTTGCAGTGCACAAGCCTAAGAATGTGACTGAACTGGAGGCTTTTGCCCATGAAGAATGGGCGAAGATACCCGTAGATCGCTGCAAGACACTTGTGTCAAGCGATGCTTCACGTTTAAAAGCTGTTTAACTGGAAAAGGATGTTGTACTAAGTACTAAGATTGAATGTCACTTGGGGGTTGAATAAAACTGATAATGATGTGAGCACAGAAAAGACATTTGTGGTTATTTCATTATAAATGTTATGTTATATTTGTCTGACTTACAAGTGCCTCTTTGATTTAATTGTAAATAAGATGACTGAAATGATCAAAATCAATGTCAAACTGGCCAAAACACTCAATTTCAGTGGGGGTTGAATAATTTTGAACACAACTGTACATACTATATTGTCTATAAAGTTTTTTATATGAACATAGGCTGGTTGCGGTGTTGTACACTGAATATATGTATGTAGTGCAGCAAGTCTACTGTGTTATGTGCCACTTGTGCAGAGGGTGGGAGACTAGGGGCCCACCAGGGGATTCACCTGTACCCCTGTGGGCCAGTCCAAGCCCGACTATGATGAGTGACTGCAGCTTAGCTGCATTTCTTATAGAAGGTCCTGTTCCCATATTAACGTGGTCTGCTGTTCTGTATCTCCTTTACATTACAGCACTGTCTCTTCAATTTTGCTGCTGCTGTGTAAGTAGGTGGTCAGTACATGGAGAGATAGGTTAGGTTACAGCAAACGCAGAAGATTATAAACTACAGGGATCCAAACCCTGAGAGAAGAGGACTATTAGGAAGCTGCTGCATGTAGATGGAGAGATGGGGCAATAATAAGGGGGAAGGGCCGGGGAGGTGCTTTCATCATCCATTGATTAGTAAACTCTTCACTCCTCCTACTGAACGTTGCAGGACGAGTGGTTTTCAGGGGAAGTTGCTTGGGGCGTATTCCAATTTTTGCGCCTAGTTATGCCCTTGGGTAAAAAAAATAATCAGCAACCAGATCAAACTAAAAATGTGAAGCAGAAAATGTACTATAAAAAGGTAAAAATCAAAGGTAAAAAAGCCCCCGGGACGCTGATGCTGTGGAGCCATTGCTTGTCCACAAAGCACTGCCTGCTAAAAAAAAAAACAAACACCAAAGCGCTCTAAGTTACGATGTAGTAGAAAGACTTGTCAAAAACAAGACACAGCAGCAAATGATGACTCTTTAAATTTTGAGACCCTTAAAACATTGGACAAGAAAATGGCTGAGTCTGCTGAAGACCTTTTGAAGGCATCTTGTGAAGCTTCCAAAGCCAGTCTTAAAAGGAAAGTACCAACCTCCAATGACAGTGAGTCCAGGACAATTCCACCAGCCAAAAGATCTGTGGCTGAAAACACATCCGCTCCATCTACCAAAGATGTAGGCAGCCCAGAGCTAGGAACGCCACAGGCGGAGATGACCTATACTTGGAGAGCACAGAACAACTTGTATCCAGAGGAATTATCCATCCTGAAGAGCAGCGGCCAGGAGGGCATGCTGGACAATAACATCATTAACAAGGCCCAGGATCTCCAGCAGAATCAGTTTGGGGACTTTGATGGTGTGCAGCCTGCCGCTGCTATTCTCTTTCCAGGGTACAGTGTGCTAAAGACGGCCATACAAGTCCACTTCAACGAGGACAGGGTGCACTGGCTGACCACTTGCTTCAAAAATGGTGACATCCTAGTGGTCGACAGCATCAAGACCAGGAATTTGCCTGTTTGTGAGCAGATTAATAACATCTACAGTGCAGTGGTCCATGAGCCCCTGAAACATCTAAAATTTCTCAATGTTGATCAGCAGAGAAACACCTATGACTGTGGGGTGTTCGCCATAGCATTTGCCTTTGAGTTTCTGACAGATGACGGTGAACCCACAGCAATCTTCCAGCACGTGATGAGAGACCATCTAATATCCTGCCTGCAGAATGGCAGGATCACAGGCTTTCCCAAAAAGGTCAATTAGCGACTCCATGTCTTTCATGACATGTCTATGGGTCTATGATGGGCCAATAGATCGCCCTGAACAGAAGCCTGAAATTACCGAAACAGACCTGGATTCTCCATGTCACCAAAGCTGCAGTCTCTCTACCAAATCCCAGATTACAACCATTGACCCATGGTACAGGTCTAGAACCTACAGACTTGTTGGCATCAGTAAGTAACCCGTGATGTTTCTAAGTTTGATCCTCTTCATGTACGTATTGTAATAATGTCTTCTCTTGAGATAACATATGTATGTAGTAAGTACTTAGAGAACCACAAAAGGTTCGGAATAATCACACCAGACAAACATTGAACTTTTAGCCTATGGGCCCCATAGCTTTGCTGTGTCTATAGTTATACCTATTAATGAGGGGGGAATCCTAATTTATTATTTTAACTCGGTCCTAGACATCAGGATGATTATCAGGCAGTTGTGTCCTGGGCACATGTGTCAGATGATAGGGACCGCATCCATGAGAAGACCTTGCCTCTTCATTGGGTATATTGACGATTTGTGATTTTTCTGCTTCTTGACATTTATGGTGTTTTCGGTATAACGTGGCCCCAGTGGTATCCACTGGTCACCACTGGAAAAAAAACAGCCTGGGGTTAAGAAGGCAATTGAAGCAGATCGGATCGCCAGAGGTCTGAGACAAAATGAGGCACAGAATAAACCATCTCCTGTGCTTCACCAATGACCCCTGCTAAAAAGTATTGGTCTTAACCAAAAAGATCCCTAAATAAGGTAAGATCCCTGTTACAGGAGTCATAAAATGTAATGTGAATCATGACAGGAGCTCATAATAATGCCAAGTTCTGGAGACACCAGAGTGATGACACAATCATTTAGGGTTTAGATTCTCCACGAAGATGAGCAGACCAGTGGCCAGTAGTAGAAAATCATTCAAATCGCCTGAAACTTAGCATATAAGTATGATAAAATGTCACCATTACGGGGAGTTCCCATTGACCTTGATCACTTTGAGTAATGGCTCTCAGAATTTTAACTATGGAAGTGTGTAAGAATGCAGGGGTTTTGGCGAATTGTATCAGGAAATCGAAGTTCCAAACCCTATAAAGATATATGAAAATTTAATACTGTTAGGCCTTAGTCACACGTCCATAGTGTTTTGGGGATCCGCAAGTTTGCGGATCCGCAAAACATCTTGGCACCAGCCCTATAGAGATACCCATACTTGTTCGCAATTGCGGGCAAGAATAGGACATGCTCTATATTTTTGCGGAGCCGCCGTGCTTCGCAAATAGACACTGTGCTCTCCGCATCCATAACGTCCCTATTCAAAATGAATGGTTCTGCACCCATTCCGCAAATTTGCGGAATGGGTGCAGACGTAGATTACGGACGTGTGAATTAGGCCTTATGGACCACTCACCCATCCGTGAATGGGTCTGGATCTGTTCGGCAACGTTGCGGAGCAGATCCGGACCCATTCATTATCTATGGGGCAGGAATGGATGCAGACAGCACACCGTGTGCTGTCCGCATCCACACATCCAGAGCGCGGCCCGGAACTTTCGGTCCGGAAAAAAACAGAACAGGTCCTATTCTTGTCCGCAATACACTACCGACGTGTGAATGGACCCTTAAAGGGATTACAATGACCCACAGTGACTGGGAGTAAATTGTGAGTCACATGTAATTTTCCTCTACTCCATGTTCAGTCATAGTTAGTTATATTTTTTGCATCTGCTTAGATTAACCCAAACCTTCAGCAAATAATTAACCAGTCTCTGTTCATGTGATTGAATATTTTTTTTTTGGAGTATTTTAAACACACTCCCAAAAATTGAAAAAAAAATTTTTGCTCATAACTAAGCTTTAAAATTATTTTGCCATTTTAGTAGTGGCAATTTTGTATTGTGACTTATGCTTTTCCTGGATTTTTATGGCTCTTAAAGGGGTTATCTCAGTTCAGTAAACAACATTTATCATGTAGAGAGTTAATACCAGGCACTCACTAATGTATTGTGATTGTCCATATTGCCTCCTTTGCTGGCTGGATTCATTTTTTCATCGTATCATACACTGTTTCCATGGTTATGACCACCACAATCCAGCAGCGTGAAAAGAGTGTCAGCCTATACGCACTCACGCGGTCCCAGACACCAGAGGGGCTGATGCCTTTTCCTATATTGTGCAAGCACAATGGATTGTAGGGTGGTCTGCAACCATGGAAATGAGCAGTGTATGATGTGATAGAAAAATGAATCCAGCCAGCAAAGGAAGCAATATGAAAAATCATATTACATTAGTAAGTGCCTTGTAGTACCTTTCTCTACATGATAAAGGCCACTTACTGAAGTGAGACAACCCCTTTAAAGGATAATACTAAAATGCCTTACTAAATACAACCCATTAGATTCTAGGAGTTCCATGCATGAAAAAAATAATTTCCCCACCCAAAATAAAAAACTCAAAAAAATGTATTCTTGGAGCTAGTTTTAAAATTTTGATAAAGTGTACATGGAAAATAAAACCCTAAAAAGCAGAAACCAATGAATGCTGCCTTTTGGAGAAAAACGCCACAAAGCGTCAAAATAACCATTTCTAATCCTGTCTGCCTGTTTTACAACATGCCTGTATTCCTCAAAAAATATCAGTTTTGTAGAGCTGGGTGTCCCTCTGTTTTTTCTCCAGGAAATGCACAAATAAATTCACAAAACATTATTATTACCCTTGTCAAGAGAACGTGTCCCTACACAGTCTGCGGGCCTGTTCAAATCAGCTTTTTGCATCCTGCTGAACATTTACCTTTTTGAGCAAATTTACAGTGAAAACAGAATATGGCAGGATAAGAAAGTGATGCAAGATAGGTATCCAGTTGCATGAACGGACAGACTGTCAGCACTGACTGAACAATGTCAGAATGTCTAAGGACACATCACTAGGCTTGTTTCACACACCACACCAAAAATGTACGCAGAGCTTTCCAACTGCTTTTAATGGGGAATCTGTATGCTAAATGGGTTCTGTAACTTTTAATGACTGATTATCTAACCAAAGAATAGATCATCAGCACCAGATCGGCGGGCTCCAACACCCAGGACCCCCACTGATTAGTTGTAGCGCCATAGCCTTCTCGCTGTGTCCCGCAGGTCAGCGACGTCACGACTACCATAACTGGCCTAGGCACGCCTTACACCCATTTACATCAATAGGGCTAAGCCACAACCATGGCAGTAATAGTCGTGATGTCACTGGGCCTGCGGGAAACAGCTGATCGGCGGGGGTCCAGGGTGTCGGACCCAAGCTGATCAGATGCTGAAGATCTAGCCAGGGGATAGATCATCAGTAACAAAACACAAAACATGCAGATGAAACTGAGCTAGTATAAAACGAATGACACTACTGAAATATTGCATTATAGTAAAGCATAATGTTATATACTCTCAAAGTCAAATGTGCACACCCACCTTGCTGTACCAATGAAGACAAGGCTGTACAACCTCAGGATCGTCAATGCCGTTGATTTCAACATACCAAATACTAAAATTAAAACTCGGACCCCATGACAATAGAGGCACTAGAATAAAAAAAAATATATATATTACAATAGGATTAAAGAATTCTAACATATCCATCATAAAAGCTGTGGAGCGTACATTAGGCTACATTCACACGACCGTATGAATGGCTCCGCATCCGTTGCGCAATTTTGCGGAATGGGTGCGGACCCATTCATTTCAACGGGGCCGCAAAAAATGCAGACAGCACACAGTGTGCTGTCCGCATCCGTAGATCCGATCCACGGCCCCGCAAAAAAGATAGAGCATGTCCTATACTTGTCCGTGATCGCGAACAAGTATAGGCATTTCCATCATAGGGCCAGCTACATTCACACGGCCGGTATCTGTGTTTTGCGGACCCGCAATTTGTGGACCGCAAAACCCATACGGTCGTGTGAATGTAGCCTTATACAGTGTCCACTGAAATAATAGGGTACAATATAAATACAAATGCAGGAGGTCTCCCCGTAGTGACAGCACTCCCCAGCTAGGATTTTCCAGCTGCCACAGTGACCCGGCATCCATGATTTGTCCACCTCTGAATATTAATACTTATACATACTATAGATCTCTAAATCAATAGCTTTAATTAAGAAATAAAATCACTGCAAGCACACCATTCCCATGCCTACCAAGAAAGTAATGCAGAAGTTTAAACATACCTATTTTTATGAAACGACAGGGGAACATCTGTTCGTCAATTTTATGCTTCAATGTGAAGGTCTCCTTGTTGTAATCATTTTTCAGGCCACTGAAATGGGACATGATTACATATACTGGGTTACTGAGAGAAGCAAGTGACTTTCAGGAAAATAATTGAATGAAGGGTAGAAATGTAAAGGGAATCCGTCACCAGAGACATAGTCACAAATCCTTCTTGTGCGCTGGTAAGGGTCTTGGTCCTATTTCGATAGGTGGCCTCTTTGCCGAGAAATCAACTTTTTATGCCAATTAACCCCTGGGTGCAACAAGGGTGGTGCCATTGCACCACCGGCTCTGCTCCTTTTCATTCCCAGGCATGACCCCACCACTTTTACTGTCAGGGCCAGGCAGTGAAGACATACTCCCCGCTTGCCCTGAAGTCACGCAACATACACGGCTGAGCGCCGTCCGTGCTGCCACTAGACTTTGGGGCTAGGCGTGAGTATGTCTTCACGACCTAGGGGGTGCAGCCAGGAATGAAAAGGAGCAGAGCTTCAGTTGCAAAAACACTGGCCTTGTTGCACCCAGGTGCCAACTAGCATAGAACGCCGATTTCTTAACAAAGAGGCCACCTATCCAAGTAAGACCAAGTCAATTACAATTCATAGCAATGTATCTGGTGACAGATTCCCTGGGTTCTCTGGGACTGTATCAACATGGTCTCTGGCAATCTATCCTAGAATGTGACTGGCATAGGTTAGGGTTGAAACCATTTCCACAGCTGCTAAGGATGAGGAGGGGGCCTTGCTGCACTGCGCTCCAGCACTGCAGTCACTTCACACTGATGAGATATGCCGTCTATAGTAGATGGCAATGATGTAACCCTCTGCCATGGTTGGATTGCATGTCTCCTCTGCGTTCTTGCTCTACAGTAGGCAACCCTGGAACAATTGCACATCAGATATGCAGTCAGCCTGAACAGCCTGACAGCACATCTAAGCAGTGTGAAGCGACTCCAGCACCAAAGACCAGTATAGTGAGGCCCCCACCCCTCATCCCTCCCCCAGTAGTGCAGTAAAGGCAGCAAACTGCCCTAGTTACAATCTAGGACGGGTTGCAAATAGCTATGTTGATACATTCCCAGGAAACCACTTTGAGAAATACAATCCATGCACTGACAAATAATATTTACAGCACATTCAGTACTCTGCGTCATTAATGTTGGTGCATGCGATGTCACAATGCCGCTGCTACAAAACAGCATGCTTGATACAAAACACTCAGTTGTATTGGCTACCCAGTTAAAAGAGAACAGAAGTATATATCCCCAACATAGATCACAACAATGCCTGTACAAGCATCAGACGCCTGTTCAGACCATTTTACTCCCTTAAAGGATAACTGTCACATTTAGACAATAATTTCAGTTTTCATATATGTAGTTACTAATATGATAATATTCCTGAATCAATAACTATTAGACTTACTTACCCCTTATTTAAATAGATTCAGCCCTTAGCAACCAGTCTGCATAAAACTGCAATTTCACTATTCTGTTAAAATGGCTGCCCTCAGCCCTGAGGCTAATCCATAGGACGCCTGCAGTGAAGGGAGTGAAGACCAGCTCTGTATAGGGAGGTCTTGCAGTGAAGTTCCCAGGTCTGGCTAAAGCCTGTAGTCCTTCTACAAGCTCTCCTCTTATCAGATAAGGCTGTCATTTTTACACTGAGCAGCCACATTGTCCTGCACTGCTAAGGGAGTGTCTGCCAAGCACAGGCATGTGGAGAAGTTCACACACACAGCCCAGCACGGTTATCTCCTGTCAGGAAGAACCTGGCTTTTTATACATTCCCTTACAATGTTGACTCACTATCAGTTCCCAGTGCACTCAACGTGCTCCGTCCTCTATCTGGTAGACGGAAGGAGCATAGCAACCTGATTTTATCTCAGGTAACAATAGCCAATACTGGGGACTTTTAGGTGGCTTTTAGGGGTTATTTATTAAATAATCAGAAATTAAAACAGGGCCAACAAGGTGATATTAATCACCAAAATCCAATAGTAAAAAAAAAAAAAATTTGACAGTTATACTTTAAAAAAAAAAAAAGTCTCAATCATCAATACATCTTAGACTTTCCCCTGCCATTCAGCGCAGGGCGCGCTGTGAACGGTACAGGCAGTTTAGCTGGTGCCTGAAATAGCCAATAACAAAGCTCCACACAGCAAGCAGCTTTGCTATTGGTCGGCTTGGGCAGGCTGCTGGAAAGGGACCGATACTGTGCAGAGGGGGGAAGCTGGTGGGATTAATAGCGGTACCTGAAAGGAGGAAGGGCCAGCTCCTGGGCCGGTGAGCTCTGCCTGGGCACACCTGTGAACATGGTGGCTGTGGATTCCAGAGTGGTGGCCAACTACTGCTGAGCCCCTGGGGACGGCCCATAGCGCCACGTATAGTGAATGCAGAGCAGGATATTATAGCCAAGTGATAAAGTATGAGGAGATACAGTATATTAAACTGTACTCTATTATTTGGCTAGAATTGCCAGCAGTGCATTCACTCCAGACCCCTAAAAGGAGATTTTTAACTCTATGCTGGAGTGCCCAGAGCGATGTTATTTACATGGGACTATGTTGGGGGGGCTGGAGAGAAGGTGGGCTTTTATTTACATGGGACTTTAAGTTGAATAAGCTGACAGGAGGCAAGATATATTGTTTACATGGCACTGTACATTGTAGAAGCTGATGGGAGAGGAGAGAAGCTTTTTACTTAGGACTGTATGTTGAAGGGAATGTACAGAGGGGAGAGATTTTATTTAGACTAGTAATGGTTTCCCTGCATAAATACCCACTTCTTAAGGCACGTTCACACCAGGGCTATTTATTTCTATTCTTGTGCTCCGTTAGAGGAGCAGAACGACGGAAATAATGCAAGTTATGCAAGTTATCGGGCACATAACCGACCCCAACGGAGCTGAAAAGACTCCATTGATTATGATGGAGTCTGTTCAGTTTCTGTTTGGGATCCTATTTACCAGACAAAAAATAAAAAATAAAAAAAATCACAAGGGTTTTTTGTCCAGTTTTTTTGACAAAATCTGAGACAGATACCCGAACAGAGCTTCTAACGCAGATGTGAACGAGCCCTAAACATTATTTAGGCCTACGTATTATGTATTTGAATTGCAACTTTCGTTCTCTTCCACGGCTAAAAATACTCCTCAAAAGTAATGAGAGGAGTAATGTACTTCTCCATAAAAAAATGTTGTGTGACCTATGGTCCCCAAAAAAGCCTCCCAGGGAAGGCTTGAAAAATAATTAAAAATCAAACATTTACACATTCTTACACCGAAACCCAAGGATCCGCAATGACATATGAGAGACATTCCCTTTAACGTCCATGGCATATATTGGCGTTTCTTTTACCTAGAGAGAAGTTCGGTCATGTTTTCTTCATTCATTCCACCAAAGACCTTAAACTTCTTCAAGTTACAGACATGTGTCTTTTCATATTTCCCAAAGGTGATGCTTTGTACAATTGCTGGCCTTTCCACTTTCAGTATTAGAAACTGTGTGAGAAAAAAACAAAAACAATTATAAAATGTAGACACGACAGTATCTGTAGTAGGGTTGTTTCGGGTATCGAAGTTTAGATACCCATTCAGGGCTGTGGAGTCGGTAGATAAATTGTCCGACTCCGACTCCTCAGATTTTGAAACTTCCGACTCCGACTCCTCTGTATTTAATATGCAAATACGAAGCTGTTCCACCAAGTTCTCCTAATCTCCTCTAGCACAGAGAGGTAGTTGAGCAGAAGCTGCTGCCTTCTCCTTTGTGTGCTGATCTTCTGCTGAAGATAGAGCAGTGGGAGGATCCAGGAAGGGGCAGGGGAAGGGGCATTTATTTTAAAACATGATTTTCCTAGTAGAATCCCATAGTCATGTTTAAAATTTAAGCTGACAATCTGAGTTTACATGTTTTATAGCCTTAGCTGAATGATAGCAGTTTTTCAAATGGTTTACAGCTTCAGTCTTGAACTATTGACTCTCCATTCCCTTCACTTATACAAGTGTCTCCAGTCCTTAATCAGTTATCAGTGAGAGGCGAGGATAACCATGGGTTCCCTGTAACAGCAGACCACAAGACAATGGAAAGTGTAAGTATTGCCGCTCCTTAAAGGGACACTGACAGGCTGATTTTCCAGCTAAAGATATATATATATACTGGTATTCATCAGAGAATTAGGAATAAAACTATACTAATGTTACCCCAGTTAAGCTGTACTTGTGTTTAAAAAACATTTTAATCTGTATGCAAATTCACTATCTTTGTGCCCAATGGGGCAGCGTCTCCTGCGGCTTTGTGCCCAGCCGCGCCCAGTACAGCTTCCCAGCGCTGTTCCCCTCGTTATTATTCACTGCACTGGCCTTTTTTTCAGGCTAGCCGAGCGCTGAATTCCTGCGCAGGCGCACGTGTAGAGTGCTGGCAGCAGCCTCGTCTGGCTATGCTGAGGCTGTGCCAGCTTTCTCTCTTCCTCCTCGCTACCTAGTCCTGTCTAGTGCTGCCAGTACTCTACATGTGCGCCTGCCCCTTGGGCACAAAAGTAGAGAATTTGCATATTGATTAAAACGTTTTTAAACACAAGTAAACCTCAACTGGGGGTAACAGTCGTCTAGTTGTATTCCTAATCCTCTGATGAATACCAGCAGATATATCAGCCTGTTAGTGTCCCTTTAACTGCATAGTAAAGCATATGAAAAGCTTCTTCACGGTCACTTAACGTCTTTGTTTAGCGGTAACGTGACGCACTGCATGCATTGGCCTTTATTCTTACAGTAGAGAAGTAATTAATTATAACTTCATCTGAATTGGGACATTTAAACTTGCTTTTTTTTTATTCCAATTTTTTTTTATTCCAATTTAAATCTAGTAGGAGTCGGAGTCGGTCCATTTTTTGCCGACTCCGACTCCAGGTACCCAAAATTGCCTCCGACTCCTCGACTCCGACTCCACAGCCCTGTACCCATTCGATACTTTTAGCCCGGAATCGCTACGATACCAGGATTGGTGTTTTGATAATAGGCCGTGCTACTGCACAGCCCAGTATCCGAGAACGTGGCTGCGCCGCTCTCAGTGCGGCTATGTTCCCTCAGCAGCACGGGGAGATGGAGGCGGTATCTTCCTCCCACTGTGCTGCCGCTGCCACCAATGAAGAGAGACGGGAGGAGGCGGGGTCACTGGCCACCAATGAGGAGTAACGTTTAATATACAAATGCAGGCAGAAGAAACTCATTGCCGCCACACTGCCTGTGACAGAGCGCTGCGATCCGCGGCAATTAACCTGAGGGGTTAACTGCCAATGATCGCAGCGCCCTGTCACAGGCAGGATGCCGGCAATGAGTTTCTTCTGCCTGCATTTGTATATTAAACGTTACTCTTCATTGGTGGCCAGTGCGCCCGTCCCCAGTATTAAAGACATAGGCCAGTGTCCCCAGCCCCAGTTTTAAAACATTGGTGGCCAGTGCGCCCGTCCCCAGTATTAAAAACATAGGCCAGTGTCCCCCCCCCCTCTCCCCAGTATTAAAGACATTGGCCAGTGTCCCCACCCCCCCTTTTCCCCAGTTTTAAAACATTGGTGGCCAGTGTGCCCCCCGCCCCCTTTTCCCAATATTAAATACACTGGTGGCCAGTGCACCCTCCCCATCGCTCTTTCCTCCCTCCCCCCAGTATTAAAATCATTAATGGCAGTGGCCACAGGGTCCCCTCACTTCCTCTTCGTTGGTGGCAGTGATCGGAGCCCCAGCAGTGTAATGCTGGGGCTCCAATTGGTTACCATAGCAACCAGGATGCTACTGAAGTCCTAGCTGCCATGGTCAGCTCCCTGCTGCTGTGTGAACTATACACAGGGCAGCAGCGAGAGTGCGAGATCCTATTCACCCTGATAGATCTCTATCAGGGTGAAAAAAAAAGTTAAAAATATTAAGTATAAATCACTCCCTTTCCCAATTCTACATATAAAACATATAAACAATAAATAAATAAAATATTACATATCGCTACATCTCAAAAGTCCAAACTACTAAAAAAGAAAACTCTTAAGCGGTGAACACCCATAAAAGAATAAAAAAAAAAAAAAGAAAAACTGCACAAGTCGCCATTTTCTTTTAGTCACCTTGTCCCCTCAAAAAATAGGATAGGACTGTTGTATTATGGGCCGGACATTCCATAAAATGCGGAATGCATGCGGCTTTTTTTGGCATTTTATTTTTTCCGCGTGGTATCGAGTATCGCAGTACTTTTTTATGGTATCGATGCCGAATCAAAATTTTGGTATCGAAACAACCCTAGTCTGTAGTAGAGTTTTGTAACCAACACAGCTCATTCTGCTAATAGCACAGGCTCAGCCTGAAATCTGCAATAAGCTAAATTTCCACTTTCCCACTAAATGACAAACATCCAGACTGAATCCATTGCTGAAGAGAGCATCACATTACAAAGACAAGCCCGTCACAGTACTGTGCAAACACTAACCTGCGGAGGGTAGTTGCTCTCTGAAGACCACCGCGAAGATTGATCATTAGGTTTGTCAACTAAAATGTTCCTATGGAAAATAAATAGATGCTGTTAATATACAAAAACATAAAAACATGCATAAAAGCTACAAACACTGGATCCAATTCAAATAAATACTTGCTATATTTCTCGGAAACCACACATGGCTTGCCAGCATCGTCGTGGGGCTCAGTGTCCCAAATTCAGTGAGATGAGGGGTTCCTGGAGCTACCCCAGCTTGCTGCCATTGTGATATGGATACAGGTTGTGACAAGACGAAAGCTACATTACAAATTCTAAGCCTAATTCCACTAAAAAGTCTGCAAAGGCAAAATTCGCCGCAGTTTTTAATGTCATGGATCCACTAGCGTTTTAGCCCATTAAATTAAGCAAAACCGCAAGACGCCAAATCAAGAGGACACGTCCTTTTTCGGTACAGTCACCGCTATAAACCTGTCTCCTATTGAGAATGATGGGAAGCAGACTGGATGCTGCCGGAGGGTGGCTTTTTGGCACGAAATCCACTCCAGATTTCACATGCGAAAAAAAACACTATGTGAACAGGGCCTTAAACTGTCAAATGGAGCAAACTCCATGTTATAGTGTAGAAAGGAAGACGGGTACTGTACACTACAGAAGAGATCTGCCGGGGGATGCACCCTGTGTGACCAGCACAATGATAAATATTCTGTATGGAGCAGAGATGATTCCATGTGGCGTTTGTGGCCATGCTTTTCCCCAGAAAGGAAGTACACCAATGTAGAAACAGTGTAGACAGGTTTATAAGAACTATTTTATAGCAGGGGCAACATGGCGATGTGTAATACAACGTGAAGATCAAGATCCTGCGTTACGACATTGCATAAAATGATTGCTAACGGGATGTGACTGTTGGATTTTTGGTCGCAGGGACTTTCCAGTCAGAGCCCACAATGCAAGTTGCGTGTAACTGCGACTTTTCTATTAATCTACGTTTTTACAGCCAAGTTTTACACTCAGTTTGATGATCAGTCGCACAAATGCTTTAGGTCACACTACTTTTCTGACACCGCCTAATTCTTCAAGCTGTTTTTCTCTTTCTATTCAGTGTGTAGAATGACATTATGAAGGCTATGGTGCAGTTTACAGGTGGGGAGGGGGGGGGGGGGACAAAGCCCCCAAACCACATAGTTATCAATCCTGTTGCCAACTATGAAGAGTTATTTTGCAAGAAAAGCGTGCAGAAACTTAAGAGTTTTCCGATATTTTAATACTGATGACCTATCCGCTTAATCGTTGGGAGTCTGAGACCTGGGCCCTCGCCGATCCGCTCTCTGAGAAGACATCAGCACGACTGTGAGCCAGTGCCTTCTCGCAGCTTACCAATCACAGCACCGTACATTGTATAGCAGGCATGTCCAAACTCCGGCCCTCCAGATGTTGCAAAACTACAACTCCTATCATTCCTGGACAACCTACAGCTATCAACCTACAGAAGGGCATGATGGGAGTTGTAGTTCTGCAACACCTGGAGGGCCAGAGTTTGGACATGCCTGTTGTATAGCATCTGTGCTTAGTATCACAGCCCCATTCACTTTGATGGGGTGCGCCTAGGTCATGTGACCGATGAACGTGTCGTCACTAGCCGTCACTTTTAGCGCCAGTGCCTTCTCAAACATCTGATAATGGGGGGTCCTGGGTGTCAGACCCCCACCGATTGGATAGGTCATCAGTATCTGGAGGATAGGTCATCAGTAGGGATGAGCGAATCGACTTCAGATGAAACATCTGAAGTCGATTCGCATAAAACTTCGTTTAATACTGTACGGACCAAGCGCTCCGTACAGTATTAGAACATATTTTCTCCGATGAGTCGAAGTTATTACTTTGCGAAGTCTTGCGAGACTTCGGTATTAACTTCGTAAATTAATTTCTACTGTAAAAAAAAAAAAAAAAAAAAAAAATAATTTGTACCGAACTCTGGTTCAGTTCCAAGGTACCACCTGGAACCGAACCAGAGTTCAGTACAAAGGCTTTTAACAGTAGAAATTTATTTACGAGGTTATTGATTTCTACTGTAAAAAACCTTTTTCCGAACTCTCGGTTCCAAGTGGTACTTGTACGGATTGCTCGCTCTGTACAGCATTGAAACTAAATTTTATGCAAATCGTCTTCTGATGTTTCATCCGAAGTCGGATTCGTTCATCCCTAGTAATCAGTATTAAAATGTCGGAAAGCCCCTTTAAACGTATGAAAACTTCTTAAAGGGAGAAGCAGCCCAGCCATTCCTGCAAAGTACCTGGCTATTGTACTGGGCTTTCACCACCCAGATGGCCTACATTCTAACACAGACAACAGAGCAGCAGCCAAAGTCAACTTGGCCACATCACATTTATTACCACATACGTACACGTCATTGGATTTTCTTCCAGAGCCATTACCACACTGACGTCTGCTGTTTTCTCAACTGAACTGAAGCTGATAGCTGTAGGCAGTGTGCGCATGCTGGGAGTTGTAGTTTTGCAACAGCTGGAGAGCCTCAGGTTAGCCATCCCTGATCTACGACTGCTCACATCTCCTCCATAAAGAGCACAGTACACTCCTGAGGATATCATAAGCCTTCCATGACAAACAGCAGGGATTCATATGTCCTGCGGCCGATATTCCACAATCAGCTATTTCTGCTCCTTTCCCCTATCTATGCAGCGGGTTATTAACACAAATGTATTCCCCCCCCCCCCACTGTCTGAAACGCACGTGGACACAGATTTCAACAGGGCTGCAAAAAGTGTTATACGTGTGCTGTCCGCGTCCGTGTCTCTGTCCCACAAATTATAGTGAATCTCGTATTCTTGTCAGATTTGTGGACAACAGGCATTTCTACTACTGAGCCTGTCAAAAATACAGCATGCACATATCAGAATTTTGCAGATCCACAGTTTGCAGTTGTGTGCATGTAGCCTGACGCTGGGTTCACACTTGAGCGTATTTGATACGCGTGTTTTAGTTGCACGTATTACAGCGCGTTTGTGGAAATAGGAAACTCGCGTCTTACGTGCGTTCGCGTGATTGACCACTGTGGCATCAATCACAATACGCGCCACAATACACCCCAAAGAAGCTCCTGTACTTCTTTGGACGTACAGCGTTTTACATCGCGTTCGTATGCGCTTTAAAACGCTCAGGCGAGAACCATGCCCATAGGAAAACATGGGCGTTCGTAGGAACGCGCTGTAAAACGCTCAAGTGTGAACCCAGCGTGAGGGTAAGACCACGCGGTCTGCAGCCACGTGCTGTCAGTAACCCCATCCAGCCAGCCACAGCACATGGTTTCACTCAATGCACACAACCATATAATAGCATGTGCAACACAGTCGCTCAATGGTTGGCAATGTTGCCTTGCAGTGTCGGGGTCCTGAATTACAAATCTGTATGTTCACCCCTTGTTTGTGTGGGCTCAATTCTACTCTGGGACTGCTGGAGATAAATGAGTTCTTGTACTCTGCTAGCAGCATGTTCCATATGCTTAGGTGTGGAGGTACAAATTCCTAAAACCATTAAAGGGGGGCTAAAAAAAAAAAAAAGTTTAGTTTTTTTTTTTTTTTAATGAAAGGATCACTGAGTTTTCAGAAAACTTTTGATATGTCAGAGACAGATGAAGTTTTGATCAGTGAGGGTCTGAGCGCAGAGACCCCCACTGATCGCTAGAACATGCTCGAACATCATACCCTCTTCTCCTCGCTGCAGGAGACGACAGTCCCATAGACTTTCTATTAAAGTATTTATTTCATGCAGTGAATGCGCTAACAGGAAAGAAACATTACCGAATCGATGTTTATGCAATCATTTTGTTTTCCTCAAAAATAACTTTAAAAAAAACGTGATTAATAAGCAATTAAAATAAAAAAAATAAAAAACAGCTCAAAGACAACAATCAAGTTACGGGTGCCAGAATATGCTGAAATAAATTTTAGAAATTTTTTTTTTTCATAAAAATAGCAAGCCATAACATATTATTTTATTATCGTTGCCTTCTTACATTTAGACCTTTTTCTACACCTAAAACAGGTGTAGAAAATGATGAATGAGACGGGCCTGCCGATCTGTCCCCTTCCCCACCTACTATTTTAGACCTGGCGTAAGCTGGGAAAAGTCGCAGATTGCGGCGCAATCTGTGCCAGAATAATGCCTAATACAGTCGAATTTATGGGTAATAAATGCAGGGCTGTGGAGTCGGTAGATAAATTGTCCGACTCCGACTCCTCAGATATTGAAACTTCCGACTCCGACTCCTCGACTCCGACTCCTCTGTATTTAATATGCAAATACGAAGCTGTTCCACCAAGTTCTTCTAATCTCCTCTAGCACAGAGAGGTAGTTGAGCAGAAGCTGCTGCCTTCTCCTTTGTGCTGATCTTCTGCTGAAGATAGAGCAGTGGGAGGATCCAGGAAGGGGCAGGGGAAGGGGCATTTATTTTAAAACATGATTTTCCTAGTAGAATCCCATAGTCGTGTTTAAAATTTAAGCTAACAATCTGAGTTTACATGTTTTATAGCCTTAGCTGAATGATAGCAGTTTTTCAAATGGTTTACAGCTTCAGTCTTGAACTATTGACTCTCCATTCCCTTCACTTATACAAGTGTCTCCAGTCCTTAATCAGTTATCAGTGAGAGGCTAGGATAACCATGGGTTCCCTGTAACAGCAGACCACAAGACAATGGAAAGTGTAAGTATTGCCGCTCCTTAAAGGGACACTGACAGGCTGATTTTCCAGCTAAAGATATATATATACTGGTATTCATCAGAGAATTAGGAATAAAACGATACTAATGTTACCCCAGTTAAGCTGTACTTGTGTTTAAAAAACATTTTAATCTGTATGCAAATTCACTATCTTTGTGCCCAATGGGGCAGCGTCTCCTGCGGCTTTGTGCCCGGCCGCGCCAGTACCACTTCCCAGCGCTGTTCCCCTCGTTATTATTCACTGCACTGGCCTTTTTTTTCAGGCTAGCCGAACGCTGAATTCCTGCGCAGGTGCACGTGTAGAGTGCTGGCAGCAGCCTCGTCTGGCTATGCTGAGGCTGTGCCAGCTTTCTCTCTTCCTCCTCGCTACCTAGTCCTGTCTAGTGCTGCCAGTACTCTACATGTGCGCCTGCCCCCTTGGACACAAAGGTAGAGAATTTGCATATGGATTAAAACGTTTTTAAACACAAGTAAACCTCAACTGGGGGTAACAGTCGTCTAGTTGTATTCCTAATCCTCTGATGAATACCAGCAGATATATCAGCCTGTCAGTGTCCCTTTAACTGCATAGTAAGGCCTCATGCACACGACCGTTTTTTTATGCTGTCCGCAAAAAGGGGTTCCGTTGTTCAGTGATCCGTGTCCGTTTTTGCCTTCCGTTGTGTTTCCGTGTGTCTTCCGTTTTATTTAGCGGACATGACCCAAAAGATTTTACCAAAAGACAGGCTGACAATGTTTCCCAAGTGCCTGCCAAGGGATCCGCAAAAAAAACGGACACGGAACGCGGATGACACACGGATGGCCATCCGCATTTTTCACGGACCCATTGACTTGAATGGGTCCGTGAACCGTTTTTCACGGACAAGAATAGGACAGGTTATATTTTTTTGACGGACTGGAATCACGGACCACGGACGCGGAGGACAAACGGTGCATTTGCCGAGGTTTCCACGGACCCATTGAAAACCAATGGGTCCGCAGAAAATCACGAAAAACGGAGCAACGGACACGGAATCAAACAACGGTCGTGTGCATGAGGCCTAAAGCATATGAAAAGCTTCTTCACGGTCACTTAACGTCTTTGTTTAGCGGTAACGTGACGCACTGCATGCATTGGCCTTTATTCTTACAGTAGAGAAGTAATTAATTATAACTATCTGAATTGGGACATTTAAACTTGCTTTTTTTTTATTCCAATTTTTTTTTATTCCAATTTAAATCTAGTAGGAGTCGGAGTCGGAGTCGGTCCATTTTTTGCCGACTCCGACTCCAGGTACCCAAAATTGCCTCCGACTCCGACTCCTCGACTCCGACTCCACAGCCCTGAATAAATGACCCCCAAAAACCCCTAAAGGGAGTCCGTCAGCACATTTACACCTTTTAAACAGTTCACATAGCTCGGTAGCCTAAACCTAGATGCTTAAAATGGTACCTTTATTTGCTTCTGTGGAGTTTTCAAACAGCCAAAAACATACTTTCATGCATATGTAAATGAGGGCTCGCAAGTGTCCAGGGGCGGCGTCCACTACATTGGAGCCCAGGCTGCTCTGCCTCTTGGGCTCATATCTCCGCCCAATCCTCTGCTTCAGCCCGCCCTTCTGTTCCCTTGGTGTTCGCCTTCTTTCCATTGCAATCCAGCGATCTCGCGATGCCTGCGCTCTCCCTCGCTGGGCCAGGGCATGCGCACTGCGATGCCCATTGTGTGCACAGCTTCGCTATCGCTACTGCGCATGCCCCGGCAGTGTCCCGCTGGAAAATGAAATCAGCAACCTTGTCAGAAGAGGAAAGCATGAAGTGCTCTAAAATTTTCTTTTAGATGACTGCGCTGACTTTGGACACGATATAGCACAGTGGACCAACACCAGGCGATGTCATGGCTCCCCAAACCATCACTGACTATGGAAACTTCACACTGGACCTCAAGCAGCTTGGACTGTGTGCCTCTCCACTCTTCTCCAGACTGTGGGACCTTGATTTCCAGATGAAATGCAAAATTTACATTTACTTGAAAACAGGAGTTTGGACCACTGAGCACCAGTCCAGGTCTTTTTTCTCCTTAGCCCAGGTAAGTCGCTTCTGACATTGCATTCCGTGTGCCAAGCCATTTATGACCCAGTTGCCCGTGTCCTGGGTATATCTGTGTGTGGTGGCTCTTGAAGCACCGAGTCCAGCCGCAGGTCACTCCTTGTAAAAGGTCTATTCTTGATAATCCTTTCAAGGCTGTGGTTATCCCTGTTGCTTATGCAACTTTTTTTACCCCTTTTTCCTTCCACTGAACTTTCCATTAATATGCTTGGACACTGCAATCTGAAGGGCCATGTTTTTAAGCAATGACCTTTAGTGGCGGGTGTCAATGACCAATAACTTGACAGTTGTCCAGGAGACAGTCTTTCCCATGATTGTGAAACCTACTGAATCAGAACGGGGACCACTTAAATGCTTAGGAAATCTTTGCATTAGTTTTGCGTTAATTAGCTGAATAGAATGTGACACCATGAGACTACAGGACTTAACTTTTTCACAATAATCTAATTTTCTGAGATACTGACTTTTCATTAGCTGTAAACCATAATCAACATTAAAAGAAATGCTTAAAATAGATCACTCCATATGTAATGAATATAGGATTTTCACTTTTGAATTGAATTACTAAAATAAATAAACTTTTCAATAATATTCTATATTATTGAGATGCAGCTGTGTTCACACAGTTGTTTTGGCCATAGATTTTGGGGCATTTGCTGTAGCTAAATCCTCGGCAAAACTATACTTAACTTAAAATTAAAGCTGCAGAAAAGATAACAATGACCTATCCACAAGGATAGGTCATCATTATCACATTACAAGGGTCAGAGTCCTGGCACCCCTGCGGATCAGCTGTTTCAGGGAGCGATGCACTCACCAAAACACTGCACTGCAGATGAGCAGAACAACGAAAATAACAGAAGTGATGGGCTCTTAAGGGTTTATGTCACATATTTAACGTACAAAAAAAGAAGTATACATTAATAGATTCCTCAAGTAGATGGCATTCGTCACCACAGAGTTGAGTTCCATTGCAAAAAAAAAAAAAAAAAAAAAAAAAAAAAAAAACACTTTTGCAGGACTCTGGAGAATTTTAAAGCACAGTGCACCAAGTTTTTATTCCATCCTTTTTTTTTTTTTACAATGGAACTTTATAGTGACTGATGCCACAGTATGGCATCTGAGGCATCCGTTAATATAAAAAATGTGATGTGAACCCAACCTAAGGCCCTATTCACACATCCGTGGTGTGTTGCGGATCCCCAACACACAATGCCAGCACTCCCCATAGAGATGCCTATTCTTGTCAGCAGGCTGCGGACAAGAATAGGACATGCTCAATCTATTGCGGAGTCGCGGCCGGATTTTTCGGGGCCGAAACCCGGAAGTTTGGGGCCGCGGCTCCGCAAATGCGGAAGCGGAGAGCACATCACGTCCGGCCCTATTCACAATAAATGGGTGCGCATCTATTCCGCAGAGGCCTAACTGACAAGGAAGACGCTGAACAGACTCCACTGATTATGATGGGATCCATTCGGTTTCTATTCACAAGCCTGTCTTTTTACCAGACAAAAAAGTCCTGCATACTTTTTTGCAGGGCTGTGGAGTCGGTAGATAAATTGTCCGACTCCGACTCCGACTCCTCAGATTTTGAAACTTCCGACTCCGACTCCGACTCCTCGACTCCGACTCCTCTGTATATAATATGCAAATACGAAGCTGTTCCACCAAGTTTTTCTAATCTCCTCTAGCATAGAGAGGTAGTTGAGCAGAAGCTGCTGCCTTCTCCTTTGTGTGCTGATCTTCTGCTTAAGATAGAGCAGTGGGAGGATCCAGGAAGGGGCAGGGGAAGGGGCATTTATTTTAAAACATGATTTTCCTAGTAGAATCCCATAGTCATGTTTAAAATTTAAGCTAACAATCTGAGTTTACATGTTTTATAGCCTTAGCTGAATGATAGCAGTTTTTCAAATGGTTTACAGCTTCAGTCTTGAACTATTGACTATCCATTCCCTTCACTTATACAAGTGTCTCCAGTCCTTAATCAGTTATCAGTGAGAGGCTAGGATAACCATGGGTTCCCTGTAACAGCAGACCACAAGACAATGGAAAGTGTAAGTATTGCCGCTCCTTAAAGGGACACTGACAGGCTGATTTTCCAGCTAAAGATATATATATACTGGTATTCATCAGAGAATTAGGAATAAAACTATACTAATGTTACCCCCAGTTAAACTGTACTTGTGTTTAAAAAACATTTTAATCTGTATGCAAATTTACTATCTTTGTGCCCAATGGGGCAGCGTCTCCTGCGGATTTGTGCTTAGCCTTGCCCGAAGTACATTTTCCCAGCGCTGTTTCCCTCGTTATTATTCACTGCACTGGCCTTTTTTTCAGGCTAGCCGAACGCTGAATTCCTGCGCAGGCGCACGTGTAGAGTGCTGGCAGCAGCCTCATCTGGCTATGCTGAGGCTGTGCCAGCTTTCTCTCTTCCTCCTCGCTACCTAGTCCTGTCTAGTGCTGCCAGTACTCTACATGTGCGCCTGCCCCTTGGGCACAAAGGTAGAGAATTTGCATATTGATTAAAACATTTTTAAACACAAGTAAACCTCAACTGGGGGTAACAGTCGTCTAGTTGTATTCCTAATCCTCTGATGAATACCAGCAGATATATCTTTAGCCGGTAAATCAGCCTGTCAGTGTCCCTTTAACTGCATAGTAAAGCATATGAAAAGCATGCTTCTTCACGGTCACTTAACGTCTTTGTTTAGCGGTAACGTGACGCACTGCATGCATTGGCCTTTATTCTTACAGTAGAGAAGTAATTAATTATAACTTTATCTGAATTGGGACATTTAAACTTGCTTTTTTTTTATTCCAATTTTTTTTTATTCCAATTTAAATCTAGTAGGAGTCGGAGTCGGTCCATTTTTTGCCGACTCCGACTCCAGGTACCCAAAATTGCCTCCGACTCCGACTCCTCGACTCCGACTCCGACTCCACAGCCCTGCTTTTTTGGCCAGTGTTTTTGACAGAATCTGCAACAGAGGCCCCACACGCGGCCTCCAACGCAGATGTGAACAAGTGTAGGCCTACGTATTATCTATCTGAATTAGGCTCCATTCACACGTCCGCATTCACTGTCTGCACCCATTCCGCAATTATGCGGGGCAGACGCATTCATTCTAAATGGGGACGAAATGAATGTGGAGAGCACAAAGTGTGCTCTCCGCATCCGCATTTCCAGAGCACGCCGCCGAACATCCAGTTCGCGGCTCCGGAAAAAAAAAAATTAGAACATGTCCTATTCTTGTCCGCAGCTGCGGACAAGAATAGGCTGTTCTATGGGGGTGCTGGCCGAGTGTATTGCGGATCCGCAATACACCACAGACGTGTAAACGGACCCTTACTGAAACTTTCGTACTCCTCCTCTGATAAATACTCCTCAAAAACGGTAAGAGGAGTATTTTTAACTCTTCTGGAAAAAAAAAAAAATTGTGCGACCTCTGGTCATCAATATGTTACGGATAACCCCTTTAAGCATGACCATTGCAGAATAGCCCCATTCAGCGTGCAAACTGAAAATCTGATTGTTTGGACAAGTATTTTCTGCCGTGTGAACAAACCGTAAGGTATTTTATAATTCACAAAGGTTTTACATCCAGCATGGAGATAACCCACTGCCCTAGCCTAGGTGTCTGGTGGCCACAGTTTTCATCTGGTTATACAGTAGATAGACTTACTGTAAAAACTGATACTATCACTAAAGAACCCTGGAATTATTATGTAACAAAAAATAACTTCTCCATCACGAGCCGCACTACAACGGACTGTGCAGTTGTTTCAGACAATAGGAACTCTGAATTAGGCTGGTACCGCACACGCTGGAAGCTACAGCTGGACAGCACATCACTACGGTATATAGGAAGCACGCTGCAATAGTAAGCCGATTTCATGATCACACTCTCAAAATGTGATGAGAGGGAATAAAGCCAAAAGCAAGCACCGCCTGCAAATAAACTTTGGAATCTTTCCTGTTTGCAAAGCCTATTTACCTGTAAGGCCGGCAGTTCATCCAACGCCAGTTCTTTCAGACAAGGTCAAGTCTGGGTTACTGCCAGGTTTGTTAAAGAGCATGCTATAGACTCCTAGGATAAATATATCCCACGTTACGTGCAGGTTTGCTGGAGCGGGTTGTCTGTTTTTCCTACTCCTGGACATTTTATTGAAGTGCTTTGGAATAATGCATCCTCAGGCTCCATTCAGACAGGCAATGTCCCCGTCCATGTGCTGCTCGAGTCTGCACAGAATAAACTTGGACAGCAAGCAGACCCCCCACTGTAATCTGATCAGAACAGCCTGTACTCTGGGGCAGCCTAAGGGCAGGGACCTGGCACAGCAGCATACAACCATGAGGCACTCATCACAACCTTAGGCCTTATTCACGCAACCGTATTTTTGACCCGCACCAGAGCTGCATTTTTTTGCGGATTGGATGTGGACCCGTTCATTTCAATCGGTCTTCCACTTAAAAAATCAATTACCAAAGTTATTTAACAAAGTTTCGCCAACTCCGTGAATGATTAACTTCGGCTCATTAGAGCCCATACATTTTGATACAGTACGGAGACGAACTGCTGTCCCATAGACATACAGCAGCGAGCAGGAAAAGAGAAGGCACCGGCATACCACTCCATCTCCTCAAACAGCTGATCGGCAGGAGTGTCGGACCCCCGCCAATCTGATATTGAAAAAAGGAAAATACATTGCAACAGCGCTCTGCAAACCAAATAAAATACAATAATGCCATAGTAATAGAAAATACTCTGGTGCTAATGCTACCCTTATTTTGTAAATTTGCGATTCTTGGCAAATACATTTTGTACAAAATTATTTGGGTCCGTGTGCCACACGTCAAGGCGATCTCTGTAAGACGGGACCTAACACTAAATACTACCTGTAATGTGCCATAATGGCCAGCATGCATGTGGAACCTGCAGTCTCTGAATTTTATAGTGGCCGTTATGGCACATAACAGGTAGGATTTAGTGTTAGGTTCCCGTCTTACAGAGATCACCTTGACGTGTGGCAGACGGGCCCAAATAATTTTGTACAAAATGTATTTGTCAAGAATCTCAAATGTACAAAATAAGCGTAGCATTAGCACCAGAGTATTTTCTATTACTATGGCATTATTGTACTTTATTTGCAGAGCGCTGTTGCAATGTATTTTTCTTTGTGTTTCTAGCCATGGCAGCGTGTACCTGCACATTGGGATGTGCTGACTGACCCCCTTTTTCTTTGCAATCTGATAAAGATGACCTATGATGAGGATAGGTGATTAATATAAGAAGCCCGGAGAACCCCTTTAACCTTCGCTAGTTCCAGCGCCATGTTTCAGTCCAGCAGTGACGTTATATATCCCGCGTGTCCACTACAGCCAATCACTGCCCTTGGTGACATAAGGTGCAGAGGTTAGTGACCGAGTGCAGTGCTGCAGTAACCAAGCATAGCCTTTACACTCCGTACACAGATGTGCGGTTCTGGCACCACATCTCTGCATATCTGATATTGAGGGCTTATTCTAAGGAGGGGTTATCCCATGACTAATAAAAAATATGAAAATCAGGTATCACAGCACATGACAGTCTCTCTCTCTAATAAAGCTAGGGCCAGCCCTGTACCTCACATGGATCCATAGGTCTCCCCATTCACTGCTCTGCTAGATTTATATCAAGCTGCCAGCTCAGGGGGGAGTGTCTTTTCTGCTGCAGCTCAGGGGGCGTGTCCATGCTCTGCCTATCACAGTTCAGGAAGCATTTGAAGGATGAAACTGAGCACGTGCGGCCTTCTCAGTGAGCAGGTCAAAGAAATAAGAAAAAAACAAACAGCAGGTGGCGCTATACAGATAGATTTTATTAAAGGGCTTCTGTCCCCACCCAAAAGTCATTTTTCTTTTTTGGGCTTACTAAAATCCTTATAGGACGACTATTCTATATATACTGTTTTTATTTTTTTCTGTTGGTTATTTTCGCTAAAAAACGCACTTTTAAAATATGTAAATTACCTCGCTACCAGCAAGTAGGGCGGTTACTTACTGGTAGCCGCAGCATCCTCCTTTCCAAAAAACGCCCCCTCCTCCTGTTGAGTGACAGGGCCAGCGAGCGCTCTCCTCCTCTGGCTAGCCCTGTCTCTGTTCCAAATCGCGCGCCTGCGACGTCCCGGTCTTCAGTCGGCGCAGGCAGCACTGAGAGGAGGACGCTCGCTCGGCCGCTCCTTCCTCAGTGCGCCTGCGCCGATGACGTCACATCTACACCCGGAAGAGAAGATGCCGGCGACTGTCACTCAACAGGAGGAGGGGGCGTTTTTTGGAAAGGAGGATCCGGCGGCTACCAGCAAGTAACCGCCCTACTTGCTGGTAGCGAGGTAACTTCCCATTTAAAAACTCTAAGGTACAGGGGTGACAACATAAAGATATATTTAAACAAGAGAATAAAAGTAAATGGCAGAAAAATCAAGTAGTCTTTGTATAAGTGTGCACCATCATACATCATATACAGATATTATTCTAATAGACACAAAACGCACTGAACTGAATTTTTGCTTCTTACAGAACTACCCAAAAAAACTAATAAAAATTCTCCATAAGCTGGGAAACCAAAGAGATGTCATTTTTAGGACGCATCGCCCACCAGCTTCTCACTAGTATATGCCATAACGTAGGTGACACCCCGCTACACAGTGCTGCGGCCCCTTCCAGTGAAGCAGGACTGGTGGGGTCCTAATGGTTAAACCCCCGCTGACCATGAGGTTATGGCAGATTACTTTATAAGGTGGGGTACCCCTTTAGGCTGTCTGCACACGTAGCAGTTTCTCGTGGGGAAAAACCACAGCGTAATACAGAAGCGGCAAAGTGTATGAGATTAGCCAAATGTCACTTACACGGACCCCTATTTATCAAAACTGGGGCAGAGGAAAAATGGCAGAGCTGCCCATAGCATCCAGAGTCTGCCACTCATTTGTCAGAGCAGAGCATCTTTGGAAACTGAAAGGTGGAACCCTATTGGTCAAATCAGATTTTCCTTCCGCCAGTTCTGATAAATCCGGGTCCTTTGCTTTTTACTTCCGTGAGGTAACGCCTTGCGCGGATTCCACCCTTTTCAATCAGCAGCAAAACACCCTGAAATGTGCGCAAACACAACGCATGGTTTTTGGCACAGAATTTGCACAAGCTAGGCCGCACCTGCACAAAGCTAGCCAATCATATCTCCTAACAGGTCAGAAAGAGAGAGACTGATAACGAAATGAGGGGGTGAGCTATTAAAGGGGTGGTCTCTCACTTCTGCAAGTGGCATTTATTACATAGAAAAAGTGAATACTGGGCACTTCAGGTGCTTTCACACTGGCGTTTTTGTTTTCCGGAGTAGAGATCCGTCGTCGGGGCTCTATGCCGTATGAATACTGATCCGGATTATCCCCATGCATTCTGAATGGAGAGAAATCCGTTCAGGATGCATCAGGATGTCTTCAGTTCAGTATATGAACGTTTTTTGGACGGAGAAAAATCTGCAGCATGCTGCGGTATTCTTTCCATCCTGGGATGCGGAACAAAACATCATGACCTCCAATGCAAGTCAATGGGGACGGACCCGTTTTCACTGGCACATTCTGCCACAATAGAAAACGGATCCGTCCTCCATTGACTTTTAATGGAGTTCATAACGAATCCGTCTTGGCAATGTTAAAAAATAGTTAAAGTTAATACAAGCGGATCCGTTCAAAAGGATGCATGCGGTTGTATTATCTGTAACTGAAGTGTTTATTTCCGGCATAGAGCCTCGATGACAGAACTTTATACAGGGAAACAAAAACACCAGTGTGAAGGTACCCTTACTAGTCCCTACTGCTTCCTTTGCTGGCTGGATTCGTTTTTCCATCAAATTATACACTGCTCGTTTCCATGGTTACAGACCACCCTGCAATCCATGGTGGTCGTGCTTGCACACCATAAGAAAAAGCGCCAGTCTCTTGAAGCTCCCATAGCCCTTACTGCCAGACAGGCTGGAGCTTTTCCCTATAGTGTGCGAGCACAACCACCACTGATGGATTACAGGGTGGTCTGTAACCATGGAAACGAGCAGTGTATAATGTGATGGAAAAATGAATCCAGCAAGCAAAGGAAGCAATACGGATAATAACAATACATTAGTAAGTGCCTTGTGTTCACTTTCTCTACATGATAAATGCCATTTGCTGAAGTGAGACAACCCCTTTAACATCTAACAGCTTGCTGACTGTCTCCAGGTGACCATAGACATCCAATTACACACAGCTTACTCAATTGGGAGCTGCTCAAACAACAACACCCCCCCCCATGTGCTGCTGGGCCGGAGGTGCACCCCTGCAGGACATGGGACAGGCGCGGACTTTCTGGGGGAGTCTGACACCCTCAGGCAGAGGCATGGAGGCCGAGGACATACAGTGTGAGCAGCTCCTCCACCACAGCCAGCAGGCCTGAGCTGCCCGCCCACACACCGTGCCCGCCAGACCGCCGCTGGGCACACGCTGGCACGGAGGACGCCATGCTGGGAGCCCCGAGTACTCACTCTGGAAGATAACTAGAGGAGAAAGAGCTCCACTTGTTCACGGTATAAGACAACACTCCGCTCTCTGCCGCCATCTTGTCAGCAGGAAGACAGGGGGCGGGGCTCGGCTCTTAAAGACACACGCACGGGCCAGACAGCGGGTGGGCGGGATGTGTGACGGGTCTCACAAATGAGGGAAAACTTTCGCGGCCGTGCGGCCCGTCCCCGCCTCCTGTAGGGGGAGACTCACGGGGTGTCTGCATGGCGCGTCTGAGGTAGTGAGGTGCACCCCATGCATGGCTTCCTATCGTCTCTCATTGTGGGTAGCGGGTTATCCACATGCTGAGAGCGGGTACACTGTGCCATGTCCTTCCACAGCGTGTGCTAGGCTATAGGTTTACCTCAGGGGACCACATTCATGGTTTTAGGTAACCCCTGGAGCCCCCAGCCTAGTTTCCAGTCTTTGTACGGCGCTATGGGATAGGTGTGCACTATATAAGCAATGAAACCTCTGGACTGCTAATCACTGTTGTGACTGATGAAATCTTTGGGTGACGAGAACATTTAGGCCTCCTTCACACTTGGGTTCTGAGGATCCGGCAGGAACTTCCGTCCCGCCGGATCCGTCAGAACGCAAGTGCGACTGAAACCATTTGAAGACTGATCAGGATCCTGATCAGTCTTCGAAATGCTTTCAGGTTACCATGGCAGCCAGGACGCTACTGAAGTCCTGGCTGCCATGGTACTCCGCAGCAGTGTACTTACCTGCGCTGCGGCCGCTGGACGCTCCGTCATGAGTCCATCACAGGTCCCTGCGGCGTATAGATCAATGCGCCGCCCGGACCTGTGATGTCATGAAGGAGCGCCCAGAGGCTACAGTGCAGGTAAGTTCACTGCTGCGGAGTACACAGTAGCGTCCTGGCTGCCATGGTAACCGATCGGAGCCCCAGCTTACACTGGGGCCCCGATCGGAACTGCTGCTGCGCAGAGCTAAACGTCGGATCTGTGATACGCCGAAACGACGGATCCGGATTAATGCACTTCAATGGGCATTAATTCCGGATCCGGCGTTACAGTATGTCTTCCGGATTTTTGGACGGAGACAAATCCGCAGCATGCTGCGGTTTTGTCAACGTTCAAAAAATGTTCACATACTGAACGGATTTCTCTCCATTCAGAATGCATTGGGATAATCCTGATCAGTATCTTTCCGTTTTAGAGCCCCGACGACGGAACTCTAGGACGGAAAAGAAAGGCCCCTTTCACACAAGCAAGTTTTCCCGTGTGGGTGAAGTAAACGCAGAGCACCCGCACTGAATCCGGACCCATTCATTGCAATGGGTCTGTGTACATGAGCGGTGATTTTCATGCATCAGTTCTATATTCTGCGTTTTTTACACAGCCCTGGTCCCATAGAAGTGAATGGAGCTTCAGTGAAAAACGCATTGCATCCAGACACAATGCATTTTTCACTGATATTTGTAAATCTAAAGGTTTTTTTTTCACTCTCATGAAAAATGCATCAAAACACATCCTGACACAATCCATATCGTTCGTGTGAAAGAGGCCTTAGGGTTCCTAGTATTAATACTGACGTTCTATCCTGAGGAGAAGGTATCTGATAGCTGGGGGTCCTGGCACCCCTGCCAGTCAGCTGTTTGAAGATCCTGTGGTCTCCAATGAGCACTTCCATCTTATTCCAGGCCAATGAAGTCAAGTTTGGCGGTCACATGACCTATGTGCAGCTCAGTTTTAATAGAGTGAATAGACCTGAGGTGCAATACCAACAACAGCCACTGTACGTTGTACGGCGCTGTGCTCAACGCAGTCTTCAAACGGCTGATTGGCATTAGTACCAGGAGCCTGACCCCCCACCAAGCAAGTATTGACCTGTTCTGAGCATAGGTCATCAGTGGAGAAAGCCACTATAAACAAAATAAACTTTCAGATGCAGAAGGTAAAAGTAAATTTCCTATTAAGGGTACTTTCACACTTGCGGCAGGACGGATCACTTGCCGGATCCGTCCTGCCGCAAGTGGCCGTGCACTGCCGTGCTGCCGCTCCGTCCCCATTGACTATAATAGGGCGGGGGGCGGAGCTACGGCACTGCACGGCCGGAGATCGCCAGACGAAAAGTACTGCATGTCCGACTTTTCGTCCGGCGATCTCCGGCCGTGCTGTGCCGTAGCTCTGCTCCCCGCCACATTATAGTCAATGGGGACGGAGCGGCAGCACGGCAGTGCACGGCCACTTGCGGCGGGACGGATCCGTCCTGCCGCAAGTGTGAAAGCACCCTAAAACTGGCCTGTCTGACCCAGGAGTGTTTACAAAAAGGTTAAAATAGACAAATCACTGGGACCAGATGGCATACACCCCCGTATCCTAAGATAATTAAGTAATGTATCCTTAATAGGTCATCATTATCAGATTGGTGGGGGGTTCGACACTCTGCACCTCCGCCGATCAGCTCTATGAAGGGAAGGCGGGTGCGCATGCCATCTCTCTTCCTGTTCACCACTGCTGTCTATGGCAAAGTAACAGCGAGCAGGAACCACCTCTGGGACCTACACTGAGAACAGAGCAGGGAAGGGTCCGTTCACCACCAAGCACTCTCCCTGTAGTAGTGAATGGGAGCCCACCGCTCTTGCACGCGACCGCTCCCTTTAATTTCTAGGGGGCCAACGGAAATAGCCAAGCCAGAGGTGGGAACTGCACCTATCAGACGATGGGGACATATCCTAGCAATATGCCCCCTCTTGTCTGTGATGGGAAAACCCTTTTAAAGACTCCGCAGCATTTACGCTTAGGTGCCAATATGCAAAAAGGGTCAAAAACAGAGCCTGGAAACTATGGGCCAGGGATCAGCAACTTTAGGCATCCCAACTGCTGTGAAACTACAACTCCCAGCTTGTACACTTTCCTGCCTGTTCTTATAACTCCCATAGAAGTAAAAGGAGGATTTATGGGAGTTGTAGTTTTTGAACAGCTGGAGTGGTGGAAAGTTTCTTACTATAGGCTAATAAGTCTAAGATCCGAAAATCCGTGTGCAAACTAGAGTTGTTTCGGTACCAAAATTTTGATTCGGTATCGATACCATAAAAAAGTATTGCGATACTCGATACCATGCGAAAAAAAAAAACGCCAAAAAAATCTGCGTGCATTCCACATTTTATGGAACCGCCGGCTCATAATACAACAGTCCGATCCTGCTTTTTTACGGCGACTAAAAGAAAATGGCGAATCGTGCATTTTTTTTTTTTTACGGCGTTCACCGCATAAAAGTGGATTTTTTAATAGTTTGGACTTTTGAGACGCGGCGATATGTAATATTTTATTTATTGTTTATATTTTATATGTAAAATTGGGAAACTTTTTTTTTTACAGTTTATTTATTAACTATTTCCCCCTTAGGGGCTAGAACCTGGAATCATTTTCATTCTATTCACCCTGAGCTCTATCAGGGTGAATAGGATCTCACCCTCTCCCTGCTGCCCTGTGCACAGTGCACACAGCAGCAGGGAGCAGACCATGGCAGCTAGGACTTCAGTAGCGTCCTGGTTGCCATGGTAACCGATCAGAGCCCCAGCATTACACTGCTGGGGCTCCGATCACTGCCACCAATGAGGAGGAGGTGAGGGGACCCTGTGGCCACTGCCACCAATGCTTTTATTACTGGGGGGAGGGAGGAAGGGGGGGACAGGGGGGCCACACTGGCCACCAATGTTTTAATACAGGGGACGGAGGGGAGGCAGGAGCTCTGGCCAGCAATGCCTAGTACCGTTTTATATATAAATGCAGACAGAAGACACATGCTGCCGGCACCTGCCTGTGACCCAGCACTGCGATCAGAGACAATTAACCCCTCAGGTGCGGCACCTGAGGGGTTAATTGCCGCGGATGGCAGCGCTCTGTCACATGCAGGTGCCAGCAGAGTGTGTCTTCTGCCTGCATTTATATATGAAACGGTACTAGGCATTGCTGGCCAGTGCTCCCGTCCCCCCCGCTCCGCCCCGCCCCGCCCCTCTCCCTCTATTGGTTGCAGCGGCGGCACAGGGGGCAGGAGAGACTGCATCCTTCTCCCTGTGCTGCCGAGGAGAACATGGCCGCGCTGAGAGCGGCGCAGCCACGTTCTCTGATACTGGGCTGTGCAGTAGCGCAGCCCAGTATCGATAAAATACTAATCCTGGTATCGAGCTCGATACCAGAGAAAAGTATCGATTGGGTATCGAAAGTTCGATACCCGAAACAACCCTAGTGCAAACAGATACCATTTGTTTCCGGATGCGGATCCATTTGACAAATGCATTGAAATACCAGATCCGTCTCTCTGGTGTCATCCGGGAAAAATAGATCCGGTATTTATCTTTTTCACATTTGTAAAGGTCTGCGCATGCGCAGACCGGAAAACCGGATCCGTTTTTCCGGAACACTTGGTACCAGATCTAACATTAATACATTTCAATGGAAAATCATGCCAGGTCCGGCATTCCGCCAAATACCGTAAAAGTGACTGAACTGAAGACCTCTTGATGCATCAGAACGGATGGCTCGCCTTTCAGAATGCATTAGGACAAAACGGAAGCGTTTTTTTCCGGTATTGAGCCCCTAGGACGGAACTCAATACCGGAAAACTTTAACACTAGTGTGAAAGTACCCTAACACCGTACCGGCATGGCTTCATGAGGGATCGGTCATGTCAAACTAATTTAATCAGTTTTTATGAAGAGGTAGTGGTGTTGATGATTATGGCTTTACAGCTAATGAAAACCCAAAAGTCAGTATCTCAGTAAACTAGAATATTATATAAAACCAAATAAAAAATTAGAATAGAGAAATGTAGGTCCACCGAAAATTATATACAGTACTGCATACTTGTAGTGTGGAAGTCAAAGAGGTAAGCCAGCCCTTCCCATATTACCTCTCGTGCAAGGACCCGGTCCAGTCCGTTGATAATCCAGAAAAACAACGAAAATCGTCCAGCACTGAGATGAATAAAGGTCTTCAATCGTTATTTCATAAATTTAAAAAAATACACTTCTTCACATGGAAAGCGGTAACGCCACCGACACGTTTCGATCTATCAGATCTTAGTCATTACCATCTTACCATGACTAAGATCTGATAGATCGAAACGTGTTGGTTGCGTTACCGTTGTCCATGTGAAGAAGTGTATTTTTTAAAATTTATGGAATAACGATTGAAGACTTTTATTCATCTCGTGCTGGACGATTTTTCGACTTTTTTCTGGATCAATGTGTGGCATGAAGGCGATCAGCTTGTGGCACTGCTGAGGTGTTATAGAGGTCCAGGTTTGATAGCGGTCTTCAGCATGTCTGCATTTTTGGGTCTGGTGTCTCATCTTCCTCTTGATCAAGGATTCCCTACCTGTGGCCCTTCAGCTACAACTCCCAGTATGAATGGAAAGCCTGCAGCTATTTTGGCATGCTGGGAGTTTTGTAATAGCTGGAGGGCCACAGGTTGAGCATCCGTGCTCTTGACAGTACCCCATGGATTCTCTATGGGGTTTTGTTTGCTGGCCAATCAAGCACAATGACACCGTGCTTATTAAACCAGGTATTGGTACATTTGGCAGTGCGGGCAGGTGCCAAGTCCTGCTGGAAATTGAAATCAGCATCTCTATAAGGGTCCTTTCACACTGGCGTCATCCCCATGCATTCTGAATGGAGAGAAATCCGTTCAGGATGCATCAGGATGTCTTCAGTTCAGGACCGGAACGTTTTTTGGACGCAGCAAATACCGCAGCATGCTGCGCTTTTTGTTCCGTCCAAAAATCCGGAACACTTGCCGCAAGGCCGGATCCGGAATTAATGCCCATTGAAAGGCATTAATCCGGATCCGGCCTTAAGCTAAACGTCGTTTCGGCGCATCGCCGGATCCGACGTTTAGCTTTTTCTCAATGGTTACCATGGCAGCCAGGACGCTAAAGTCCTGGTTACCATGGTAAAATGTAGTGGGGAGCGGGGTAGCAGTATACTTACCATCCGTGCGGCTCCTGGGGTGCTCCAGAGTGAAGTCAGGGCGCCCTACACGCATGGATCACGTGATCGCATGGATCACGTTATCCATGCGCATGGGGCGCTCTGACTTCATTCTGGAGCGCCCCGGGAGCTGCACGGACTGTAAGTATACCGCTCCCCACTACTACTATGGCAACCAGGACTTTAATAGCGTCCTGGCTGCCATAGTAACCTGAAAGCATTTTGAAGACTGATCAGGATCCTGATCAGTCTTCTAATGCTTTCAGGCGACTTGCGTTCTGACGGATCCGGCGGGACAGAAGTGCCTGCCGGATCCTCAGAACGCAAGTGTGAAAGGACCCTAAAGCTTGGTAGAAGAGGGAAGCATCCTGGTAGACGGCCGTGCTGACTTTGGACACGATATAGCACAGTGGACCAACACCAGCAGATGTCATGGCTCCACAAACCATCACTGACTGTGGAAACCATACTGGACCTCAAGCAGTTTGGACTGTGTGCCTCACCACTCTTCTCCAGACTGTGGGACCTTGATTTCCCAATGAAATACAAAATTTACTTTCACTTGAAAATAGGACTTTGGACCACGGAGCACCAGTCCAGTCCTTTTTGTCTTTAGCCCAGGTCATACGCTTCTGACGTTGTTTCTGGGTCATGAGTGGTTTGACACAAGGAATTTGTTGTAGCCCATGTCCTGGATACGTCTGTGTGTGGTGCCTCTTGAAGCACTGACTCCAGCCGTAGTCTTCTCCTTGTGAATCTCCCCTAAATTCTCGAATGGTCTTTTCTTGACAATCCTTTCAAGGCTGTGGTTATCCCTGTTACTTGTCACCTTTTTATACCATACTTTTTCCTTCCACTCAACTTTCCATGGATATGCTTGGGTATGCTTCTTTAGCAATGATCTTTGTGCCTTGTGTACAGGGTGTCAATGTCTTCTGCACAGCTGTCAACTTAGCAGTCTTCCCCGTGATTGTGTAGTAGCCTACTGAACCAGATTGTGGGACCATTTAACGGCTTAGGAAACCTTTGCAGATGTATTATGTTGATAAGAGTCCATTCACACATTCGCAAGTGTTTTGGGGATCCGCAAAACACAGACACCCGGCCATGTGCATTCCGCATTTTGCGGACTGCACTTGGCCGGCACTATAATAGAAATGCCTTTTTTTGTCCCTGTCTGCGGACAAGAATCGGACATGTTCTATTTTTTTGCGGAACGGAAGTGTGGATGCACACAAACGTATTTTGTTTCCGTGTCCTTGCCGTTTTTTTTGCGGATAGGATGCAGACCCATTCATTTCAACGGGTCTGCAAAAAATGCAGACAGCACACCGTGTACTATCCGCATCCGTATGTCTGTTCTGTGGCCCCGCAAAAAAAATAGAGCATGTCCTATTCTTGTCCGTTTTGCAGACAAGGATAGGCATTACAATGGATCCACAAAAAAACGGATCCGCAAAAAAAAATGATGCCATACGGAACATCATCCGTTTGTTTTGCGGATACAGAATTTGCGCTTAGGCTGTATTTTGTGTGTTTTACATGTACAAATGGGTGTTCTTTTTCATTTAAAAAATAGTACTTTAATTTAACAGTACATGTTAGACAATAATGCATAGTCCATGTGTGTAATACATTAGTACATAAGGCTCTTGTACGCTCAGTTCATACACACACCTGTATTTGCAAATATCTTTTTTTGAATAAACGTTTGGTCATTTGCATGAAATAAAATGGCACACAGATATTTCGGCGCTCCAGAGGAAGAGTCAGGTTCTTTGTATTAACCATTTGGCAACAACATTTTAACTGCGAGCTCTGGTGACTCTGATTATGAAACCCACACACCACACAAATTCAGAGAAAGGAGCAGCATTTAGTTATGACAGTAATAAGAAATGCATGGTGAGTACCAGCAGTGATGTGCCAAGGCCATCTAAGCCACGTGGTACAAAGTGCTAATTGTAGCAGTGGTGAGGCTTTGCATGGAACTATCAGTGCTTTACATAACTGGCGTCAAACACAATGAGTCTCATCTGACATAATAAATCTAGCATGACCCCTTCAAATAATATGCCAAACATTCCACCATTTGCATCACAAGCTTCCATTAACGCCTTCACGACAGCCGCCGTAGATGTACGGCGGATTTCGGTTCTTTAAAGATGTTTCATACAGCAGACACGCAGCTAATGTCCGCGATCGGGGTAGTGTGAAATATGGAGATAAATAAAAAATGTTTTCTTAGCCAGCACAATTCATGATAATTCCTTAACCACTTCCCGACCACCCATTGACTATAAACGTCCTGGGCGGTCGGGTTTATTTCTGAATGGAAGTTCTGTAACGTCCTTTCAGCTATGGCAGCTGCACGCTAATCGTACAGCTGCCGAATGGGGGGCCCGCTGTCTGTGGTTGCAGGGCACCCCAGAGAGAAGGCAGGGACTGTTCCTGGGTGTCCCTGACTTCTAGATCGCTTTATACACAGCGCTTAACGAGTGCTGTGTATACAGATCAGGAAGCAATGTGCTGCTTCCTGTCCTGGACCGGTGGTCATGTGACTGCCGGGGGAGTGCAGGAGCTGTCGGGTCTTCTACAGACTTCGATCAGCCCTGCACTAAGCCTGTACAGCGCTGTATACTGCTGTACAGCCTCTCTGGGGGATGTATTTCACCTGTAACTGGGACTACTATGTCAGCCCCAGTTACAGGAGAAATCAATAGTTAAACTGTTAAATGTCCCCCAGAGGTCTTGTATGACCTTATGGGGGACAAAGTGTAAAAAAAAAAAAAAAAAGTTTCCCCTTCGCCTATGACAGCACCCCTAGAGAGACCACCTCCTCCTCCTCAGGAAACAGGAACCAGAACCGCTTTAAAAGAGGGTCCACCTCCTCTACCTTCAGTTCTGTTTTCTGTCCTAAGGGACAGTTGGGATTTGGAACTGCGAAGAAAAATTAAAAGAAGCTGCGGGCACCCCGACTGTTTATAGTATTAGGAGGGCTTTCCCCGATGGCATAAGCCTCCTTTAGGAGCCGCTGCAGAGACTGGGCCTCTTCCTCTATCCTACCCCACTCCGTCTTCTTCTCGGTCCGGGAGGGTCTTCCAGGATGTCTGCGGCCCTGATCGCACGTCCGGCTGTCGGCACACGTGGGGAGAAGTACTTCCGGGTTGCGGCAGTAGGAAGAAGCCAGCGCTGTAAGACCGGAAGTGGGGGGAGCCGGTACGTGCGCCGGAAGAGATAAGGCCAGCCAGCTCACTGCCATGCTGAGTGGAAGAAGCTGGCAGTTCCTCCATTCTGGCTGACATTGCTGTGGGAACATGGAGCAGACTGAGAGTGCTGAAACCACCGATGATATGCCGGTACCACGGTGAGGTAAGAGGGTTGTACCCCGATATTTCTGATGCAGGTTACTTATGGGGATAATCGTCTATGTTTGGGTATCTAAGGAGTCTTCTAGATAAGTCTCCAGAGCTAAGGATAAGGGTTGTGCTGTATGTAAAAGAAAGCTACCCTCTGCTTTGGCAAAACCCCTTTGTCAAGCGTGTGTAAGCAAGTTAATGGAGGAGAAAGCTCCGTCGCTGATGGGAAGCATCAAGCAGATGGTCCGTGAGGAGGTTAAGCAGTCGGTTAGCGGTCTGCTAAGGAATCGCCCTAGTACCTCTGCAGTTGCATCTAATCCCCCTCCAGTGACAGTGATGTACTTTCAGGATTGGAGGAAGAGGGAGAATGGCTTTCATCTAATGAATCTTCTGATGACAAGCCGCAGGGAAGCCGCTCTTTATGCGGCGAACATTAACTCCCTAGTCAAAGCAGTAAGAGCTACCATGGGCTTAGATGACCAGAAGCCACCACAGTCTGTTCAGGACTGTATGTTTGAGGGTCTGGGCCCGAAGAGAAGGAAGGTCTTTGACGTGCATAGAAATATTCAGGCAGTCATTGCTAAGGAGTGGAAAAAAAAGTTTTTTATTCCTTCCTCTGTTAAACGTAAATATCCTTTTGATGAAGAAGTGTCTACCTCTTGGAACAGGGCCCCAAAACTTGATGCCGCGGTAGCTAAAATATCTAAAAAAGCTGTGCTTCCTTTTGAGGATATGGGTTCTTTTAAAGATCCGATGAACAGAAGGGCAGAAATTTATTTATAGAAGAATTGGGAAGCCTCGGCGGGGGCCTTTAAACCGGCAATCGCCGCCACTTCTGTTGCGAGATCACTTATTTAAAGCGTGGATGGGGCAGCTGGATTTCCTGGCCGATGCTTCCGCGGACTCATTAAGGTTATCTGCCAGACTTTCCGTCTTATCCAACTCTGCTCGTAGAGCGAAGCTTTGCGCCATTCTGTGTCAGGGTGAATAATTATTTGGGCCGATCCTTTGATGATATACTTGAAAAGGCCTTTGATAGAAAAAAGGGCTTTCCGTCCACCAGTCATCAGCCCCCTATGAGATCCTTCCGTCCCAGGTTTAATAGAGAGGGTTTCAGGGGGAAGGATAGAACTAGACAGTTTGCAGGAGCAGCTAAGGTCAGATGCTTTAAAGAAACAGCCCCAATGACGCCAGGCCTCCAGTGGGGGGGGTCGTCTGTCTAGTTTTTCAGGTCAGTGGCAAAAAATAAAAAAAAACAGCCACTGGATAACTTCTGTTAAGAGAGGGCTTAAGATTAAAGTTTCTAAAGTTGCCAGTAGAAAAATTTGTGATAACAGATTATCGGTCAGACACCCCAAAACAGGCAGCCATCATTTCAGAGGTTTTTTCCCTGTTAGAAAAGAAAGTGTTGTTGGAAGTTCCAAGACAGGAGGTGACAAGAGGCTTTTACTCAACCTTATTTCTTGTTTAAAAACCGAATGGTTCATTTCGTACAATAATAAACTTAAAATGTCTGAACCCTTATCTGGTGTATGAAAATTTTGGGATGGAATCTATCTGGTCGGCGTTGAACAATCTCTTTCCAGAACTGTTATATGGCCACAGTGGATCTGAGGGATGCGTATTATCATGTCCCTATCCATCCCAGCCACCAAAATATTTGAGGGTAGCAGTTCAGCTAGAGAAGAAGATCCTACATGTTCAGTTCCAGGCCCTTTCCTTTGGACTATCTCAGGCCCCAAGGGTTTTCACGAAGATCATTGCAGAGATGATGGCACATGTGAGAGAGAAGGACATAGTTATCATACCCTATCTAGACGATTTTCTGATTGTCACCTGGTCAGGTCAGATCCTAAAAGAACAAATTACCTGGTTAAAGGAGGTTCTGGACAGACTAGGATGGGATATAAACCTGGAAAAGTCCAGTTTGTGTCCAAGTCAGAAGTGTAGCTTCTTAGGGATGATCCTAGATTCCAGATCTCAGAAGTGTCTGTTGCCCCCTCAAAAAGCTCTTCTGATCAGGTCATAAGTTCAGATGCTTCGCTCTTGTCAGTCAGTTTCTTTAAGGAAGGCCATGTCCGTGCTGGGGCTCATGACTGCCACTATTTCTGGGGTATAATGGGCCCAGTATCATTCGATGCCCCTACAGCTTCAAATTCTGGAGGTTTGTAACAGATGTGTATTCTCTCTGGATGCGGAGATTCATCTATCACCTCAGACTCTGATTTCTTTGGAGTGGTGGATGTATCTGCGAAATCTACAGAGAGGGGTTCCGTGGTGAAGAGAAGCAGTCCTTACCTTGACCACGGATGCCAGCCCATATGGATGGGGAGCCCATGTGGAGACTCTTCTGTTGCAGGGGAGCTGGGACGACAATTCCCTGTCCCAGTCTCGCAATTTCAAAGAACTGAATGCAATACGGTTAGTATTGAGACAGAGTCTCCCGATCAGCAGGTACAGAAACGTCAGAATAAATGTGACAGAAGTGGCCCATATCAACAGGCAGGGAGATACCAGAGCTCCGAGTCTGATGGCCCTAAGCCACCAGATTTTCAATGTAGCAGAAGATTCTCTCTTATCTCTTTCTGCAGTACATCTAAAGGGAGTGGACAATGTAATAGCAGATATCCTCAGCCGTCATCATTTATGCCAGGGGGAATGCTCCCTAGACCAAAGGGTTTTCAACCAAACTTTGATTTTATGGGGCGTCCCGGAGATAGACCTTTCTGCCACCAGGTCAAACAGAAAGGTGAGGGAGTTATTTTCCCTTTCCCCAAAGGAGCATCCAAAGGCAGTGGACGCTTTGGCTCAATCCTGGAAGAAAGGCCTTCTTTATGCCCCCCCCCCCCCCCCCTAAAGCTGTTACAAAGAGTCCTTAGGAAGATCAGGGAAGAAAGCGCCACAGTCATAGTAATAGCTCCCTTTTGGCCAAGGAGGGTTTGGTTTTCTTGGCTCTGCAGGATGTCGATAGCCAATCTTTCACCCAGAAGTAAAAAAAATTCACCAGACTGCCTGGCTATTAAGAGGGAGCTCCTCGAGGATGTTATCACTACTCTGTTGGCGAGTCGTAAGAGGGTCACTTTAGAAATCTATTTGAGAGTTTGGAGGGCTTTGTACAGATTCGCCAGTAGACCAGTGGACGTGCTAGAGGCTCCAGACATTCCACTTGTATTGGATTTTTTGCAGGAGGGTTAGAGAACAAAGCTTAGACCTAGCACTTTAAAAGTGCAGATTTCCACATTAAGTGCCTTATTTGAGTTTAAATTAGCAAATCATCCCTGGGTTAAAGGTTTGTTAAAGCTGTATCTAAGTTATACCCAGTCTGTAAAGATAGAGTTCCCCCCTGGGATTTAAACTTAGTGCTTTTGGCTTTCACTTCAGATCCTTTTGAGCCTATCAGTACAATTTTCCCTAAGATGCTCTATCTAAAACTTGCTTTTCTCTTAGCCATTACCTCCGCTAGGAGAGTTAGTGAGATCGCTGCACTTTCCATTGACCAACCTTACTTAGAAATCTTGGAGGATCGGGTGGTGATTTCTCCTGATCTTTCTTTCTTACCTAAGGTTTCTTCACAGTTTCACGTTCCCAGGAGATACTGTATTTTCTGGCGTATAAGACTACTTTTTAACACATGAAAATCTTCTCAAAAGTCGGGGGTCGTCTTATACGCCGGTATACTGCGTGCTGAAACTTAAGAGGACCTTTCACTGGTCCAACGATTGCTAGATAATGATATGTATGTGTAGAGCGGCACCCAGGGATCTCCATGCACTTACTATTATCCCTGGGCGCCGCTCTACACATACGGTATATATCATTATCTAACAATTGTTGGACCAGTGAAAGGTCCTCTTTACTTCCAAGCCGGACTGGAGAAGCTGTCCTTCTCCAGCTTCAGGGACAGGCGCCCTCTGGCTGAGCCACCGTGCGCTGCATCCCGGCCAGACGCTCCTGAAGCAGCCCCCTCTTCCTGCTCTCAGTGGTTTTCTCATGCTCGGATCATCTGTTTAATTTTTATTTGGTGTGCGTTGGAAGAGGGGTAGTCTTATACGGTGAGTATAGCCCAAACCCCATATTTTAACAGGAAAAGTAGGGGGTCGTCTTATATGCCCAGTTGTCTTATACGCCAGAGGTTTACCCTCCTGTGCTTCTCCAAAAAATGAGAAGGAATCAGAATTCCATTATTTAGACGTTAGGAGGTGTATAATTCAATATCTTTAGGTCACTCAGCCTTGGAGGTCCTCCTCCCGTTTGTTGCTTTTATTTCAGGGTACGAAGAAGGGCTCTGCTGCATCTTCTCAAACCATTGCTAGATGGATCAGACAGGCTATTTACTCATCCAAGGGGATTGTTCCGTCTTCTGTGTTCGGAGCCCACACTACTAGATCAGTCTCCACTTCTTGGGCCTCCGCTTCTATAGAGCAAATTTGTAGGGCTGCCACCCGGAGTTCCCCACATACTTTTTTCAGACACTATAAACTTCAGCTGTAAGGCCTTAAGGTGCTCCAAGCTGTTGTCCCGCTATCAGCTTTCCCCTAGTAAAGATTTATATGTAGAAATGAATAGATTATTGCAATATGATGTTCCTTAGTTCTTGGGGTGCTGTCATAGGCTCAAAGAAAACCGATTACCGATATGTGTAATCCCATTTTTCCCCCCAAATCCGTTATTTAAAAAATGTTAAAAATAGAAAAAAAAAGTAAAATAGAAATATTTGGTATCACTGCGTCCGCAACGTCCGGCTCTATAATAATATCATATGATCTACCCAATCAGGTGAACCCTGTAAAAAAATAAAATAAACATTGCGCCAAAACAGATTTTTTAGTGAGCTCCCCTACCAAAAAACATAGTGTTAATCAATCAAAAAGTCTTACATACCCCCAAATGGTAGCAATAAAAACGCCACGTCATCCAGCAAAAAATTAGTCCCCACACAAGACCATAGCCAGAAAAATTAAAAAATATATGGCTCTATGAAAATTGCAACACAAAAACATGATTTGTTTCTAAAAATGTTTTTATTGTGTAAAACATAAAAATAAAAAGTAACATAGTAACATAGTATATTAGGCCGAAAAAAGACATTTGTCCATCCAGTACGACCTGTTTCCTGCAAGTTGATCCAGAGGAAGGCAAAAAACCCCTATGAGGTAGAGCCAATTTTCCCCACTTAAGGGGAAAAAATTCCTTCCCGACTCCAATCAGGCAATCATAATAACTCTCTGGATCAACGACCCCTCTCTAGTAGCTATAGCCTGAAATATTATTACGCTCCAGAAATACATCCAGGCCCCTCTTGAATTCCTTTATTGTACTCACCATCACCACCTCCTCAGGCAGAGAGTTCCATAGTCTCACTGCTCTTACCGTGAAGAATCCTCTTCTATGTTTGTGTACAAACCTTCTTTCCTCTAGACGCAGGGGATGTCCCCTCGTCACGGTCACAGTCCTGGGGATAAATAGATGATGGGAGAGATCTCTGTACTGACCCCTGATATATTTATACATAATTATTAGATCTCCCCTCAGTCGTCTTTTTTCTAAAGTGAATAACCTAATTTTGATAACCTTTCAGGGATTGCTGTAGTTGCCCCATTCCAGTTATTACTTTAGTTGCCCTCCTCTGAACCCTCTCTAGCTCTGCTATGTCTGCCTTGTTCACAGGAGCCCAGAACTGTACACAGTACTCCATGTGTGGTCTGACTAGTGATTTAAAAAGTGGTAAGACTATATTTTCATCACGGGCATCTATGCCCCTTTTGATGCAACCCATTATCTTATTGGCCTTAGCAGCAGCTGCCTGACACTGGTTTTTACAGCTTAGTTTGTTATTTATTAAAATTCCTAGATCCTTTTCCATGTCAGTGTTACTGAGTGTTTTACCATTTAGTAAAGTAGACATATTTGGTATTGTTGCGTCCTTGATGACCAGATCTATAAAAATATTACATGATCTACCCCATCAAGTGTACGGCATTAAAAAAAAAAATAGAAAAATGACACCAAAAAGCTTTTTTGTGACTTCCCTCCCGAAAATTAGATAAAAAGCAACCAGAAAGCTAAATGTACCTTAAAATAGTGCCAATAAAAACTACAGCTTGTCTCGCACAAAATAAGCCCTTACGCAGCTTATTCAACAAAAAATAAAAAAAGTTATTGCTCATGACAGAAAATTCCATGTTAGAAACTCCAGATGCCGCTCCTTCCCTTCTGAGCCCTGGTGTATTCCCAAATAACAGTTTACGACCACAATTGGGGTGTTACTGTATTCAGGAGAAAATTGTTGGGGGATATTCTCCTGTTATCTTTTGTGAAAAAGAAAGTTTGGGCCCAAAGCACCATTTTCTTGTAAAAAAAATGTAATTTTTTTTTATTTTCACACCCAAGTATTAAAAATTCTATGAAACAGCTGTTCAGTGAGGTGCTCGCTACACCCCTTAAAAATTCCTTGGGTGGTGTAGTTTACAAAATGTGGTCACTTTTTGGGGATATCCAAGGGTCTCTTCAAATGCAACATGGTGCCCAAAGACGATTCCAGCAAAATCTGCCCTCCAAAAAACATGGAGCTTCTTGCCTTCTGTGCCCTGTCGTGTGCCCAAACAGCAGTATACGACCACATATGGGGTGTTTCTGCAAACGGAAGAATCAAAGTAATTAATATTGAGGTTTGTTTTGTTGTTAACCCTTGATGTGTTCCAGGAAAAAATTGATTAAGATGAAAAATCGGCAAAAAAAGAGACATTTTGAAATTCCACCTCTATTTTGCTTTAATTTCTGTGAAATACCTAAAGGGTTAACAACATTTCTAAAACCAGTTTTAAATACTTTGAGGGTGTCATTTCTAAAATGGGGTCATTTATAGGTTGGTTATATTATGTTAGACCCACAAAGTGACTTCAGAACTGAACTGGTCTAGGGCTGCAACGATTACTCGATGTAATCGACATAAAAAAATCCTTGATGCAGTTTTCCTGCATCGAGGATTCGTTTTGATCATGTGACCACAGAGAGTGAGTGAAGTGAAGCCTATCACTCACTGCTCCATGGTCTCCAGTCTGCACCGCGCTGCTCTGTCCTGGGCTTGGCGTGCACACATCATCAGCGTGCGCTGTGTGACGTCAGGCCCCAGCACATGTTGGGAAGAAGAAGCTGCAGTCCTTCTCCTGCGGACTCCATATTGGCCAGCCGCACAGCCTGCCAGGAAAGGTAAGTATTACAGTGGGAGGGGCTGATGGCACTGGAGAACATGGCATCGAGGAGCTGATAGCACTGGGGGACATGGCATGGAGGGGCTGATGGCACTGGGGGACATGGCACGGAGGGGCTGATGGCACTGGGGCATATGGCATGGAGAGGCTGATGGGGAACAGGATGGTACTGGGGGACATGGCATGGAGGTGCTGATGGCAGGGGGGACATGGCATGGAGGGGCTGATAGCACTGGGGGACATGGCATGGAGGGGCTGATGGCACTGGGGGACATGGCATGGAGGGGCTGATGGCACTGGGGGACATGGCATGGAGGGGCGAATAGGACATGGCACTGGAGGACATGATGTCATGGAGGGGCTGATATATATTTTATCTGGGTTCTTTCCTCAATTTTTAAGAGGAAATGAGTTCTGGGTCCAAGTCTGTTAGCAGATTAAGTAAAAGACATTTCTCTGACACCATTCCTCAGAAGAGGTGCAGGGTTTGTTCAAAGCATGGATTGATTCCATGTGGACACTGTGTGCTGTCCGTATCCGTTGTTCCATTCCATAGCCCCGCAAAAATGATAGAGCATGACCTATTCTTGTCCGCAATTGCGGACCACTAAATACCCTGCTATACAAAGGTTTTGTTTGTGTTTCGGCAGTTCACAACATCTATTGTGGCATTATGATGCCCTAAAACCAGCAAAAGAAAAACAGACCTCCAAAATCCATGTGCTAAATTCCTTTAAAGGCTTGCGGTGAGCCCATGCAAGATTTAAAATACACGAATAGGGTATCATTGCAAATGGCAGGAATATACAGTTGCAAGAAAAAGTATGTGAACCCTTTGGAATGATATGGATTTCTGCACAAATTGGTCATAAAATGTGATCTGATCTTCATCTAAGTCACAACAATAGACAATCACAGTCTGCTTAAACTAATAACACACAAAGAATTAAATGTTACCATGTTTTTATTGAACACACCATGTAAACATTCACAGTGCAGGTGGAAAAAGTATGTGAACCCTTGGATTTAATAACTGGTTGAACCTCGTTTGGCAGCAATAACTTCAACCAAACGTTTCCTGTAGTTGCAGATCAGACGTGCATAATGGTCAGGAGTAATTTTTGACCATTCCTCTTTACAGAACTGTTTCAGTTCAACAATATTCTTGGGATGTCTGGTGTGAATCGCTTTCTTGAGGTCATGCCACAGCATCTCAATCGGATTGAGGTCAGGACTCTGACTGGGCCACTCCAGAAGGCGAAATTTTCTTCTGTTTAAGCCATTCTGTTGTTGATTTACTTCTATGCTTTGGGTCGTTGTCCTGTTGCAACACCCATCTTCTGTAGAGCTCCAGCTGGTGGACAGATGGCCTTAAGTTCTACTGCAAAATCTCTTGATAAACTTGGTAATTCATTTTTCCTTCGATGATAGCAAACCATCCAGGCCCTGACACAGCAAAGCAGCCCCAAACCATGATGCCTCCACCACCATACTTCACAGTTGGTATGAGGTTTTCATGTTGTGCTGTGCCTCTTTTTCTCCACACAGTGTTGTGTGTTTCTTCCAAACAACTCAATTTTGGTTTCATCTGTCCACAGCATATTTTGCCAGTACTGCTGTGGAACATCCAGGTGCTCTTGTGCAAACTGTAAACATGCAGCAATGTTTTTTTTGGACAGCAGTGGCTTCCTCTGTGGTATCCTCCCATGAAACCCATACTTGTTTAGTGTTTTACCTATCGTAGATTCTCTAACAAGGATGTTAGCATATGCCAGAGACTTTTGTAACTCTTTAGCTGACACTCTAGGATTCTTCTTCACCTCATTGAGCAGTCTGCGCTGTGCTCTTGCAGTCATCGTTACAGGATGGCCACTCCTAGGGAGAGTAGCAGCAATGCTGAACTTTCTCCATTTATAGACAATTTGTCTTACCATGGACTGATGAACGGCAAGGCTTTTGGAGCTACTTTTATAACCCTTTCCAGCTTTATGCAAGTCAACAATTCTTAATCGTAGGTCTTCTGAGAGCTCTTTTGTGCGATGCATCATTCACATAAGGCAATGCTTCTTGGGAAAAGCAAACCCAGAACTGGTGTGTGTTTTTTATAGGGGAAGTCAGCTGTAACCAACACCTCCAATCTCATCTCATTGATTGGACTCCAGTTGGCTGACACCTCACTCTAATTAGCTCTTGGAGATGTCATAAGTCTAGGGGTTCAAATACTTTTTATACCTGCACTGTGAATGTTTACATGGTGTGTTCAAAAAAAACATAGTAACATTCAATTCTTTGTGTGTTATTAGTTTAAGCAGACTGTGATTGTCTATTGTTGTGACTTAGATGAAGATCAGATCACATTTTATGACCAATTTGTGCAGAAATCCATATCATTCCAAAGGGTTAACTTAGTATATAAGACCGAAAAAAGATATTTGTCCATCCAGTTCGGCCTGTTTCCTACAAGTTGATTCACATACTTTTTCTTGCTGTATATCTTGCTCATACCTGTATGAATATGTGGTAAAGTGTGTTTTTTAAGGCCACATGGTGAATGTAAAAAAAAAAATAGGCCACTGCATTTTAGAAATAAATGCAATTTCTATTTTCCTAATTCTATTCAATTTTCCATTATCATCTCCTCAACTACACCCCTGGCATGACCCCGTCCCTGCTATGGACAGAACAGATGCGTGGAGAGGTCAGTTTTTGTTCGGTGAAAAAAAATAGTAGCAAAGGAAAATGGCATAGTTTATGGCTCCCGGACTCTTCATATTCGCTTGGAGGCCTGGAGCTGAGAAATGTACAAAAGAACGGGTACTGCAGCATGGAGGAGATGTGACCCTTTCACTTACTTCACTTCCAGATCGCAGGATAATGCAGGGGGGACACGTCATTTCTAGCAACTCGATATTAGAAGCTAGATGGCATTCAGGAAGGCGTGCAATTAAACTTGTGGTCCAGTTTTGGCTGCAGAGTTGGAGTTTTCTAGTGGGAGCAGCCAAAAATGTATTGCAGTCCTGCACAAACACCTACTGCTACAATAACTTTTTTTTGTGCTATTGGAGTGTTAAACTGTGCTGTTAGTAAGGGTGTAAGGCTGGCTTCACAGGGCTCCAGATGGCGACCAAAAGGTCACCAATGCGCCTTAAGATTTGCAGATGGAGACAAGACTTTTTAGTCTTGTCGCCATTTGCGACTGGACCACCGCACTGTTGTTGAATTAGGGTTGCACCGGGTATCGCATGCCATGTTGTCTTTACTAGCAGGGCCGGTGCAAGGATTTTTGGCAACACAAGCGAAGCTACATCTTGGAGCCCCCCCCCAAACCCCCTGCCCCTGCAGCTCACCTGGTCCTGTCTGCAGCAGCTAGCTTCTCCTCTGTGTGGTCTTGGTATCTTCGCTCTGCTTCAATCGCTGGTTTGAGGACTGTATTTTTCGCCCTATAAGATGCACCGGCCCATAAGACGCACCCAGGTTTTAGGTTTTCCATTACACCTAAGGTGAGACCAGCAATCAGACCCCCAATGTTAATCACACCTCAGATTCGCCCCCCATGTCAGCTGTCAGCCCCCATCCCTCATGCCCCCCATGTCAGCCGTCAGTCCCCCATGTCAGCCATCATGCCCCCCATGTCAGCCATCATGCCCCCATATCAGCCTCCTATGTCAGCCCCCATCTCAGCCATCATGCCCCCCATGTCAGCCATTATGCCCCCATGTCAGCCATCATGCCCCCATATCAGCCATCATGCCCCCATATCAGCCTCCTATGTCAGCCGTCAGCCCCCATCTCAGCCATCATGCCCCCCATGTCAGCCATCATGCCCCCCTGTCAGCCATCATTCCCTTGTTCTGCCAAAAGTCTATAGCGGAAGTCACGTGGCGCAAGCACACAAGCGTGCTTCCACGAATCATTCCTGCAGCCTTCATTGCAGTAGTTGGCGCTCAGCGCGTGCTGCACTGAGTACAGAGACTTCTTAAAGTGACAGTCATCTCCATTAAAATACAGCTTCACCAGCTCATTAATCTGTACCCTCAGCGGGCTCAGCTTCGCTCGCCACGCATAGGGCTCGAGCCTAGCTGCGCTTCGGCATTTAGTAAACTAACTCTGTGCCGCCATTGATAGTAAAGAAGAAATGGATGGTAAAGAAAGAGATGGATAGTCTCTTTCTTTACCATCCATTTCCTCTCTTTAATCAATGACGGCACAGAATCAGCTTACTAAATGCCGGCGCTTGCAGCTGACCCGATGAGTGGCGAGCAAGCAGCCCAGCAGGGCTAAATGAATGTAGATGCTGTATTTTACTGACTGATGACTGTCACTTAAGGCGTCTCCATCACACATAATTCTGCAGATCTGGCAGAACACCCCCTATGTCACCCATCATGCCCTCCATGTCACATTTCTTCCCCCCTCCATCCATGTCAAATCCCCCTATTGTGTCACATTCCCCCAGTGACATTACCTCATTCTCCCTCCATGGCAGACTACATTGTCCCTCCCATCATGCCACCCCACCCCCATATTAAGCTTAAACTTCATGCACTCTACTCATCCAACGGCAGTGGCTGTGTGAGTTAACACAGCTCCAGCCTCCAGTGTCTCCTGGCCGCGGCGCCACTCGTCAGTCACATGACCGTGACTGACCGTGTTGCCGCTCTGTCAGTGAGGGCTGCCGCTGCGGCGGGCGGCGCAAGGCAAGTGATTTTTTCCGCCCACCGCTTCTCTGCGCCAGGTGCGCCCTAAGGCAGCCACTTGGTCTGCCTTAGGGTAGCGCCGGCCCTGTTTACTAGCACAGTGTGCTAGTCCCTCCCTCCCCACTGTGATGCGGCTGCCACTGCCACCAATGGGGAAATAGCAGGGAGGAGGAGGGGAGGAGCTGTGGCCACTGCGCCACCAATGAATGTAATCAACTCATTAATTCAAGTGTAGGCAGCGGGTTCCGGCAGCGGTTAATTGCAACATCTGAGGGGTTAATTGCCACGGATCGCATGCCCTGTTATTAAGGTCGGGTCTGTGATACCGCTGCCGGCACCCGCTGCCTACACTTGAATTAATGAGTTGATTACATTAATTGGTGGCACAGTGCCGCCCCCAAACCTCCACAGGACCGGGGTCCAGATGACTGGTGCCCAGACCGGCTACAGTGACTACTTGGAGAGCTGTTCCCTTCTCTTCTTGGCACCACATCCAGGAGTCGCACTGCTGCAATCCCTACAGAGAGCCCGGGTCTGCCATGGCTGCCGATGACCGGGGCATCAGTATATAAGGAAGGACCGGAGGAGGGTATATAACGTATAAAGATACCCTTCTCCAGTCCTCCCTCTATATGCACTATATACCCTCCTCCAGTTCTCCCTCTATATACACTATATCCCCTACTATAAACCATTGGTGGTGCTTCCCCCCATTAGTATCATTGATCATTGGTGGCGCAGTGCACCCCCCCTCCCCCATAGTGTTAGTATCATTGGCAGCAGTGGCCACAGGGTCCCCTCTCCTCCTCTTCATTGGTGGCAGTGGCAGATTACACTGCTGGGGCTCCGATTGGTTACCATGGCAGCCAGGATGCTACTGAAGTCCTGGCTGCCATGGTCAGCTCCCTGCTGCTGTGTCACTTTACACAGGGCAGCAGGGAGAGTGTGAGATCCTATTCACCCTCATAGATTACTATTAGGGTGAATAGGACAAGTGATTACAAGAACCCCAGGTTCTACCCCTAAGGGGGCTAATAGTAAATAAAAGGTAAAAAAAAACACCAAAATACTAAGTCGCCCCTTTCCCAATTTTACATATCAAATTTACATACAATAAAAAATAAACATATTACATATTGCCACCGCCCGAAAAAGTGTGAGCTATTAAAATATAAAAAAAATATTTCCGCTGTGGTGAACAACGTAACAGAAAAAAAAAAAACAAAGCGCAATTCACCATTTTTTGTCACCTTACCCCTCAGATGTCACTGGATGTAAGAGGTATGTGGTGCTGTATTCTCTGATATGTTGAGGTGGCTTACTACTGTGACCTGCGTCTCATCTTCTCCTCCAAGTCCTATTTTTAATTATAACTTATGCATTTTAATTTTGGCGACTAAAAAATTTAATTTGGCTCCTAAATTTTTCAGTTTAGGAGCCAATGGCTCCTGGTTATTTTTTTTAGTCTGGAGCCCTGCCTCATATGTTCGTTTAATGTGGGCTGGATTCCTGCTTAGAGCAGGAGCGCACAGCGTCATTGTTGCTATGACTCCGTGCGCTTCCTGCTGCCCCTGCAGTACAGCAATACACTGGTATGATCTATTACTAGTGTATTACTGTACTGCAGCGGTGGCAGAGAGTGCATGGCGTCATAGCAACCAATGACGCCATGCGCTCCTGCTCTAAGCAGGAATCCAGCCCTCGTTACCACGGACAGTTCACGTCCATGTTAAACGGACGTGTGAAGCCCGCCTAAGCTAAGAAAGCAGTTTCTTCTTGAGATTTATTCAATCTTAGATTTGCAGTCCAAGCAGGAAAAGACATTCTTCATTATCAGTTCGTCTGCCTGCCATTTGGGATTTCATCAGCACCACGTCTGTTTACAAAGGTGATGGCAGAAATCTCAGCTTTTCTGAAGCTTCAAGGAATAATAATGATCCCTTATTTAGATATTCTTTTGGTAGAAGCCCAGCAGAGGGATTTCCAGGCACAATCCCAGCTAGTACTGTCCACTCCAACGATTGGGCTGTATGGAAAATTGACAGAAGTCGAGTCTAGTTTCCTCCCAGAAAAAGAGATTTTTAGGAATGATATTGGATTCAAAAGACCTTTCTTTCCCCAGGAAAAGATAGAAAATCTAATCAAGGGGGCCAAAGAGTTAAAGATGAAAAAAATAAGATCAGGCTTGGGGCTTAGTCCCAACACTCTCAGGGTGCAGTTCTCAGTTCTTAGTGCACTGTTTGAAGTGGAACAGAGCCTTATTGCTAGTTTTTAAAAGCATCAGAAAGGTTGAAACCAAAGATTACAGATTTTTGTACCACCGTGGAATCTTAATGTGGTATTTAAATATGGGCGGTAAAAGGGCCAAAATTCAAATTTCTATTTGCCATTTCATTTTCAACACGCTTGCAGAATTTATGCCACAATTTAAAATAAAATGATTTGCTATTTCATATTTGACAAAAATAAATTACAATTTAAAAAGAACTTGTTTTTCATTTATGTTTACTATTTCGTTTTCATCACCTATTCTGGTATTTTATGGTCAGTATAATAAATTAAGTAAAATCTGGAAAAATAAATGTCAACACGTCATTTTTCATCTATGTAGGCATTATCTATGGTAAAATTCAAATGAAAACGACTGTAGGTAAGAACAGACGAGGACAGTGAGCCTTAAGGCTAGTACCCAGCCTGCTTTCTCTATTTCTTGCAGTACAAGCCCTAGGTAGCTAGAACGCAACTGGTTAACAGTCCCTATGCTATATAACTGCAGAAATGGACTACAAATAAAGACAGACAAACACAATACAGAGTAGTATGTAAATGGCTCAAAACCAGTCAAGCTATGCAGTATCAAACGACAAAGAGTGGTTAGAAGACAAGCCGAGATCAGAACCAGATGGGCTACGCAGTACCAAACCAGAGGGGTCCGAAGACAAGCCAAGGTCAGAAGCACGAGCAATCCAAATAAGCACAGAAGCAAGAACCAGAAACACAGGTAGTGAGTCAGAGACTATCGCTGGCACTGGTGTATGGCCAGGAAGGGATTTAAATAGAGCGTCAAGTCCCTGGATCAGAACCTGATGGGTCCATGACTCGGCACTCCATTAGTCAGAAACACTAGCCCACAGTAATAGAGCAACTGACCAATCAGCTCACTGCTAATCTCTCCCAGCACATGCCTGCATCGGGGAGAAACAGAGCATTGCATCCTATTGCTAAGGATGCAGTACGATAGAGGACACTCTCCACAACAAGTTCAGTAGCACAAGTCGTCATCGCTTAGTTCACCAGTCCAATGTGACCAGTGGCCCCATTCTCCCCTTCTGCCTCCTGAACCTCACTGGCTGTTTACTTCCCATGTTATATTTCTGGATTATGGGTACTGTATGCTGGGAATAAGAAAGCAATTTCACCACCTTTTTCCAAGTGAGCTTGTCTATCTCAATTTGTAGTAAACAGAAACACAAGGGGGGTCAGTCAGCACTTCCCTGTATGCAGGTGCACGTAGCTGTGGCAATTATACATACAAACAAAAAAATGCAACAGCACTCTGCAACCAGAACTCTGCCCAAGATATAAGCTATAAGAGAACATTAGTGTACGTTTTGATCAAAAGGTAATAAGCCACTCGCCACGCAAAGGCTGTCCCGTGAGTGGTACTAACGCTAAATCTGACCTGTTATGGGCCATGACAGGGCCATGTGGCAGTTCTGGTTGCAGAGTGCTGTTGCATTTTTTTGTTTGTATCTCAATTTGTAGGGCTTCAGGCTGTGATATAAAGGTTCTGGATTCAGGCCCTTTCCACAATATTTCCTTATTTTCAATCTTTTAAAAATAATATCCTATTTAAATTAGACAATTTTTTTTCTACCAATAGTGGTGTAATTTTTTTCACAGATCCCAGAATAATGTAATTCCTTAATTCTGCCAGAAGCCGAGGAATGAGAAAGAGTAGTTTCTCAAGCTCACATATTAACAGAAAACCAAGTCCTGGAGAAAGGACAATAACTCAATTTTTAGCCCTAATAAGGGGGAAAAAAGTAGCAATAGATTATATTGCAAGAAAGATACCTCAAGGTATTTTTGTGTCTTGTGTTCATGTGTTGTGAAAAGAGGTGCTTGAAGATGTGAAAGCACATTCTACAAGAGAAATTGCAGTATCATAGGTAAAAACGGCCTCCGCATCAGTGGAACAATTTTGTCGAGCAGCAACTTGAAAGAGGAGGATTCATACTTTCCGTAAGCACTACAGAGTAGATGTCATGGCTGGTAATGATATGGTCTTTGGAAGTAAATTTGTGAGACAACCAATGGTGTCAGTAATTTTAATTCTTCCCATGTTGTGATTTTAGAGAAATGAATTAGTATTCTGCTCTTTCTTGCTTTTTCTAGATTTTATATCAAGTTTATCACCGTGACTTGGAGGATGTCCCCAGATTTTTTGCGTCATTCATTTTTATCAAGATGGATCCATTGGGTACAATTTGCACTAACAACTATGTTGGACACTATGGCTTGGGCTTGAAAAATACTCTACTTTATATATTTAGGGGAGACTTTGGGTATAATGGGGTGAAACACTGATACTGCCTTGCACCATAGCCCCATAATAGGCTGGTGGTGATGATCAAGTAAATTGATACAGCCACATCAGCCCCCCCAGCTTTTCTATATTCCTTCTATATCTTATACAAATATAACAGTGGTGGAGACCGGTGACCCTGGTTAAACCACTGTTTGTATTGTATTGTTTTTATACAAGCCCCCCTTGCCATGGATTACAGTAGTTACATGTTCTAATCTGGGATTATTTCCCATATGTACATCATTATTTGTTCCCAATGTGGTCCTACTGTTTTGGGTGCCTAGCTGAGTGGTCTGTTGGCTGCGTCCCCCTGATGATGTTGAGCTACCACTGACAGGGTCTGTACATTTATATAATGTTTCAGCCTGTGGTAGTTGGCTCCGCCTGGTTGGTGTGACGTTTTCTGACAGCCCTGACGCCTAGTCTCTCTGTGGTCTCGCGAGTGTTTGCCCCAGCCTTGCCGGTCACGTGACTAATGTTTGTCACGTGCCGCGGTGCGCGTTGCTTGACGTTGGGTCGACTGGGCGTCGCGTTGCTAGGTGCCGGAGCATGCGCAGTACCTGTTACCAGACGCTGACTTTGGCGCCGTGCCTCCTCGTCTCGAGTGTAAGTTTTTTATAATATAAATTTGCTACGGCTGATTTTAATTTTCACCCCATTACACAAGTGTTTATATCACTGAATTTATGCCATTTTTGGTATGAAATATTTATCCTATAATGATAGATTTGTACATATGTATACAGAATATTAACCTTTATAGATCTTGTTGTTTTTTGAGATTTTACATATGTTTCTTCACACTTTATTGTTGATTTTATTGTTTATTGGCAATTAAGTATCACATTGCATGATAGGTATATATATGCCCAGATGACACTGTTGGTGTATGGTTAATAAAGACCACAATGAGTGGTTGAAACGTCGCTGAAGGGGGAATAAAGGGTCCACTTTCTTCACGCTATCCTGGAGTGCTGCCTCGTTTTTGGATAACTAGCTATATATATATATATATATACAGTATATATATATATATATATATATATATATATATACAGTTGTGTTCAAAATTATTCAACCCCCACTGAAATTGAGTGTTTTGGCCAGTTTGACATTGATTTTGATCATTTCAGTCATCTTGTTTACAATTAAATCAAAGAGGCACTTGTAAGTCTGACAAATATAACATTTATAATGAAATAACCACAAATGTATTTTCTGTGCTCACATCATTATCAGTTTTATTCAACACCCAAGTGACATTCAATCTTAGTACTTAGTACAACATCCTTTTCCAGTTATAACAGCTTTTAAGCGTGAAGCATAGCTTGACACAGAAGTGTCTTGCAGCGATCTACGGGTATCTTCGCCCATTCTTCATGGGCAAAAGCCTCCAGTTCAGTCACATTCTTAGGCTTGCACGCTGCAACTGCTTTCTTTAAGTCCCACCAGAGGTTCTCAATCGGATTTAAGTCTGGTGACTGCGATGGCCACTTCAAAATGTTCCAGCCTTTAATCTGCAACCATGCTCTAGTGGACTTGGAGGTATGCTTGGGATCATTGTGCTGTTGAAAGGTCCAACGCCTCCCAAGCCTCAGGTTTGTGACGGACTGCATCACATTTTCATCCAATATCTCCTGGTACTGAAGAGAATTCATGGTACCTTGCACACGCTGAAGCTTCCCTGTACCTGTAGAAGCAAAACAGCCCCAAAGCATGATTGACCCCCCGCCATGCTTCACAGTAGGCAAGGTGTTCTTTTCTTCATAGGCCTTGTTCTTCCTCCTCCAAACATAGCGTTGATCCATGGGCCCAAACAGTTCTAATTTTGTCTCATCATTCCACAGAACACTTGACTTTTGGCATACTGCAGTCGACTCTTCTTATTCTTTGGAGACAGCAAGGGGGTGCGCCTGGGAGTTCTGGCATGGAGGCCTTCATTACGCAGTGTGCGCCTTATTGTCTGAGCTGAAACTTCAGTACCCGCATCTGACAAATCTTTTTTCAGTTCCTCAGCAGTCACACGGGGACTTTTCTCCACTTTGCGCTTCAGGTAGCGCACAGCAGTCGAAGTCAGCATTTTCTTTCTGCCACGACCAGGTAGGGTTTCAACAGTGCCCTTTGCCTTGAATTTGCGAATGATGCTTCCTATGGTGTTTCTTGGTATGTTTAACATCTTTGCAATCTTCTTATAGCCATTGCCCTTCCTGTGAAGAGAAATCACCTCTTCTCTTGTCTTCCTGGACCATTCTCTTGACTTCACCATGTCTGTAAACACACCAGTAAATGTCTAGAAGGAGCTGAGTATCACAGTCATTTTACATCTGCCTAATTGGTGCTTATTATGCTTGATTGCTGCTCCTTGACATCCACAGGTGTTTTCAATACCTGATCGAAATCACTTGAATGAACCTTTGTTCTTAAGAATGGTAGTCTTTAAGGGGTTGAATAATTGTGTCAATGAAGAAATCACGAAAAAAACATTTAATACTGTATTACAAAAACAATTGATGTCATTTTAGTTGCATTTGGTTCTTTAAAAGGTCCTTGTAAGATTTCATTCTGAACACAATTACAAATGTACACTAAATTCCCTAAAACCCTTTACAGCAATGGGGGTTGAATAATTTTGAACACAACTGTATATATATATATATGTACATGTGTGAATAAAAGCACATTTTTCACTTTTAAGGAGTGCTGTGGACTTTCGTGATTTGTCTACTACCCTGAATCGAGGCGTTACAGCTGGCACCCGCTTTACTGCTGACTGAGGAGTGCTGCCCTACTTTTCATGTACAGATGTAGCGTATATATATATATATTTATTTATAATAAAATCTTAAAATATAAAAAAGAGATAAAAGATGGGTAATTATAGATATGTATTGGTAAGTGTTTCTTAGTTGTTGGAAAAGTACTGGTGGTAGAGAAGGCATTCCCTCTAAAGCGATTCTGGTTCCTGTTTCCTGTCCAGAGGAGAAGAAGACGTCACAGAGCTGGAGCGCCGAAATCTCGCGATGCGCGAGCTAGCGCATGCGTAGTTTGTTCCCTGTGCTGATCCCAGCACAGGGATGGAACGTGATGCCGACACTGCGCATGCGCTAGTTCGCGCATCGTGAGATTTTGGCGCTTCAGCTCTGTGACGTCGGCCAGCAAGGAGGAGATTCGGAGGATGCGGAGCGGTGCTGCGCTCAGAAAATTTGACTCATCTCCGGACACAGGAGTCATATCAGGTTCATTTGCATATCTGTAAAATCCTTTTTTTTGACGCAATAAAAGCACATAGAGCTATGGGGACTGGGTATTGCGGATGTGCTAGAGGCGATCTAGCAGCCCATGTCCTCAGCTGTATACCCAAAATCCTGGTGATAGGTTCCCTTTAAGTGTTCCATTCATTTTTTGAGACGTGCATTTGTAAACTAATAGAGGAGAGATATAGTGCAGATGTCTAAATAAAAACATTGTGCATACTGCCTACATTTTGAATTGTTTTTTATAGCTGGCCATGGAAATTCTTATTATCATTTTAGATCTCGGAGTAGCCTAAAGGGCTTCTAAAGTTTACACGATTTTTCCCATCCTTGCCTTGATGCTGATTGTCAGGCAATGTAAATGAATACGTTTTTTTTTTAGCATCCTACTAGTTCTTTCAGACTTAAAGGGGTTGTTTGAGATTATAAACCATTTAGGTAAAGGCAGGTAACATGAAAAAAACCCAAAAGAGAACCAATATGCATCAGACCAGTTGTTACGGATAATAGTTGTGGAACCACCATGGCAACCAATAGATTTGGCTTTTGGCTAAACCTAAGTGCGTTATCCTGGTTACTCCCTGGTTTTCACCCTTTAACCACTATACAGGGAAATGGTCTTTACTGCAGGGAATGCACCAGGCTGCTACACCTTGAAGTACTCTGCATGTGCTTGGCTGCTGACAAACAGCTGTCACAAACATCATTGAGAAGCACAGAGGGCTCAGGCAAAACTCATAGACAGTAACAGGCCAAGGTTTGGTCAGGCAGAGTTTGTGCAAATCCCTCAGGGCAGGTGGCACAGGGTCACTATGGTGGACAGGTCAGGTGGCAGAGGGTCAGAATCTTGCAGAGGTCAGTACACAGGCAAACAAGCAGATTATAGCACTTTTGCAGGATCTAGTGAAACCTATTGCTCAGGAAAATGGTGGGACAAACGGCATATATGGCAGAGTTGATTAGCACATTCATTAGTCAAGCAGCTGCACACATAGCAAAAGGGAATTAACCCTTGCAGTACTGCAGGGTGAGGTGAGGTTCAATGAATAATATCCCTAATATATAAACAGAAAACTAGTATCTGGGACCACTGCCTGAGGATTGGAACTGGGACAGACACAGGCTGAGTGGAGCTGCTCCTGGGAGTGTGGGGCAGCGGCACCCACAAACTGCCATTGTAACATCAGCAGAGGATCTAACATGTGAGTATTGGTTTTTCTGGGGGGGGGGGGGGGGTTGTTGCATTGCCTGTCTTTGCAAAAACTGGTTATTATCTTGGACAACCCCTTCACCTCACCTGAGGCGCATCCATACTTGTTTGTATTGCAGTCTTTTAAACTTTACATCTGAACACAAAATCACCCTCATGTTGTTGGTTTTATAATTTAGATCTCTATACTGTTTTGATGTGTCATATATCCCTGAGTGAACTTCCTATTTTATATATTTTTCCTGCTGTTACTTCTAAGTGACACAACCTCACATGCTCGCTGAGTTCGGTATATATAAATTGTGGCCTGTCATTTCGGCTCTGTAAGTAGCTTTTACGACGATTTTGGCTGCAAAACACTCAGATTACAGATGTTAGACAGGCTTTCAGTCAAAGCCTGGCTAAGTGGACTGTAGAAGCATAGGCTGCAAGAGTAGCCTTATATAAGTTACAGTGCACTTTATAATGTGGGCTGTAAAGTTATGAGAAGTTGAAAAAAGAGAAAGGGTCACTGGCTTTATTTGCAATAGTGGCAGAACTGAACTCTGAACTCTTGTAATCGCCCATGTATAAAAGTTATTTTCCAATGTAACAAATATATAGCATCTAAAGTGTCACAAAGATCTTTATTCTGCTGTACAACTCAAGAAAGTCTCCGTTGGGCATCTTTGTAGGAATTGTTGTTTTTGGTGGCGGGTTTCCTTCAATGAAGATGGTAAAAAATGTATTGGACGTGCACTTTAAGAAACTGTCCCATGCATTTTCATAAATTTACATTAAGATAATTTTTTAAATACATTTGAAGTAGAGCATTGCAATAAAGGAAAACAATAACTTAGAAAGCATTAACCCCTTCCCGACATATGACGTGGTATTACGTTATAGTGGGAAGTGACTTCCTGCAATTTGACATAATAGTATGTCATGTTGATTGGGCGGGCACCAGAGCTGTGAGCTCCAGATAAGTGCAGGGGCCCAGCTGTGATTGACTGTAAAAGCCGATGCCGGCAGATTAACGCCCTTCTATGCCGTGATAAGCTCTGACCACAGCATAGGAATTGTTTGTGAAGGGTAAGGGTCCCTGCTCTGCAGTGACGGGGACCTAGTGGCTGAGAAGGCAGCATAAGCCTGTGAGACCCAGCCCCCTTGTGGTCCAGCTTCCCATAAAAACTTGCAGCTTTATTAATAACAATAAAAAACTGTTATCCAAACACGAATCACATACAAGATCCACGATGTCTACATGTTTCGGACTCCACAATCTCGGTCCTTACTCATGACATACAGAAAAGTGAATGTTCACCTCTCTTTAAGGTGGTGCACCAGGTAATCAAGACTTCGGCCTCACATGCTCAAAAGGGGAGGAGAACTGATCAGACGCCAAAAACCAACACCCAATGCATCAAAAAGAAAAGACAACATGTATATAGTACTGAAAAACTATAAAAATTGTTCTTTTAAAGATATTGTAAAATCAGATCATGTTTTCTGTTCAGAGCTATGGAAAAGCAACTTTCCAACTCAAACATCCAATATACCTCACGGCTGAGGAGTTTTCGTGTGTGATCTCCTCCTCTAATGAGAAGAGTAACCCTTTCCACTCCCTGAACAGAAAACGCTCTTGTATCTCCTTTAAGCACAGTGGCAAAGTGAAAACTGGTGGAGTTGCTGATCGTTCCTGGAAAAGACTGGGGCTGTTTTTTGTCCTATGGTTGTGGCTCTGCGGGCCACATATTAAACCCCCTCATTGACTATCCCATTCCACTCCTGGTCAAAGTTTAATACAGGGAGATGTCGCTGTATGAGATTACAAATCTCCGTGTATTCCTTACTGTAACCTGTCACAAAAATTGCTGGCTTCCCTTTTTTATCTTTTCTTTTATTATTTTCCTGTCCGAAACTGCCTTTTGGCGAAATATTATTTCTTTCTGTCTAAAGAGAGAGACAATTTTTTGACCTCCTCTATAGGCCGTGTGACATAATTTCTTCCAAGCAATCTGCTACCAATATTATCTACTTCCCTCATAAATGCAGTACTATCCGAACAGTTGCGTCTTGCTCGCAACATTTCGCTCCTTGCTATGTTCCTTGTCACATGAGATGGGTGACATGAAGTCGCTAAAAGGGTAGTATTGCCAGCCATCTCTGTTCTTCTGGTTGATGTTGAAATTACTGAATTGGCGGCATCACCATATAAATGAAGGTCCAGAAATACTATAGATTTCGAATCATGATGGATGCTAAATTTGATTGTATCTATCCCCTCATTGAAGTATTCACATAAAGCTGGAATGTCCGCCACATCACCGACCCATATAATCAACAGATCATCTATGTAACGTCCATACCACTTGATATTATCTAAAAAAGATTAGCTTCCATAAATAAAAACTGTCTTTCCCACCAAGCCATGAAAATATTGGCTATGGAGGGCGAAAATTTCGCCCCCATGGAGACTCCGTGTCAGCTGCAAATAATACTCCCCATTAAATATGAAACAATTATGCTTGAGTAGAAATTGCGTAACCTTGCAAATATAATCTTGGAGCTGTGTGGTATAATCACTATAAGAAGCCAAAAACCATTGTAAAGCTTGTATCACAAATTGATGGGGAATGTTGGTATATAGCGATACCACATCTGCTGTTATCCATTCAAAATTAGCATTCCAATCTAAACTGTTGCAGGCTTGCAATACAGTACGTGAATCTTTCAAATATCCGTGAATTAGCGGTACCAAAGGTTGTAGGAGATAATCCACCCACACTGATAATTTCTCAGAGTAAGAACCAATACCAGCAACTATTGGTCTTATAGGGGGTGGAAACTCTCCTTTATGTATCTTAGGTAAAGCATGAAAGATAGAAACGATGGGTGTTCCACGTATATATATTCCATTTCTTTTTGGCTCAAAATACCCATGGTGAAACCACACTAGGGCTGCACGATATGGGAATTTTGTGCGATTGCGATTAGGGCCCTAAAAATTGCGATAACGATATGCGATGCGATATTTTAAGGGAATTGTGCTAGAGGTCTATCTGCTTGGATTTTCAAGGTAAAAGCGCACACAGATGACTGATAATGTGAAATGTAGTTTTGCTGAACTCAAGAACTGAAATGCGCAGTGTTTTTCAAAATGAAATACATATTTGCATTACTGCAAAAGTACAAAACTTGCCATTTTCTTAATATCCCTGCACAGAACAGATAAATAAAATAGATATAAGAACATGTGTTCATTAAAATAACGACTTTCCACCAGCCCCTCCTCCCTCCCGCACTGTAACTGATGTATCGCTGGCCGCGCTGTGCAGCATAGCGGCCGGAGATACAGTGTCAGTGTAACGAAGAAAGTCAACCATCCCTTTATAAGACGCACTACCATCCCCCCCCCCCCCCACACACACTTTTGGGAGGAAAAAAGTGTGTCCTATAAAGCGAAAAATACGGTAATATAATTGCAGCATTTTTGGGTCAGCAAATTGCGATTGCGATATGGCGATTAATTGCGATAACGATTGCTTTCGCGATATATTGTGCAGGCCTAAACCACACTGTACCAAATCCTGTCATTTTTCTGATAGAGGGAAAGAGGATTGCTCCTCAGTTGCTGAATCTCCCAACATTTTCAAAATTTGTGATTTATACACCTATGGGTACTTTCACACTTGCGTTATTCTTTTCCGGTATTGAGTTCCATCCTAGGGGCTCATTACTGGAAAAAAACTGATCAGTTATATCCTAATGCATTCTGAATGGAGAGAAATCCTTTCAGGATGCATCAGTCGAGTCCATCTTACGGTTTTTGGACGGAGACAATACTGCAGCATGCGGCGCAAATTCCGGAACACTTGCCGGATCTGGGATTAATTTCTATTGACATGTATAAGTACCGGATCCGGCATTAAAATTACCACATTGCCGGATCCGGTCTGCGCAGAGACTTTTAAAAATGTAAACAAAAATAAAAAATACCAGATCCGTTTTTCCGGATGACAACCGGAGAGACGGATCCAGTATTGCAATGCATTTGTAAGACAGGTCCATCTACAAATGCTGTCCGTTTGCATACAGATTGCCAGATTCCTCTAACACAAGTGTGAAAGTACCCTAACTATCCATTAGAACAACTGCTCCACCCTTATCAGCGTCTTTAATTACTATATCCGATCTCTTTATTAATTCATTTAGTTCATTGTGTTCATCCCTGGATATGTTGAAAACATTCTTATGTGGAATTGGGCACCCGACCCTTTCCTTTCTCAGTAATAATTTTTCATGTAGCGCACATAAATCTTTTTCCACTAGATCCTGTAAACGATCCAGAGCAGGAGATCTCGATTGTAATGGATAAAAATCACTGTTTTATGTTTTAAAACATTTTGATGTCTTTTGTTTGTGAGTCTCATCCTGCTCTTGCCCCGTTTTCTGCAGAGAAGCTATTTGTACTAATTCCCTGAAATCTAAGGAAGAAATAGATGTATTAGAAGTGTACTGTGTACTGACATCCAAAACCTCAAAAGAATCATTCATGGTCTGGAAATGTTTTTAGAGTCAAAATTTGTGCTAGTCTGTTGACATCTATAATTGTTCGATATAGATCAAAATGACATGTTAGAGTGAATAACAGTCCCCTTTTTAATAAATCCTCTTGTGTCTGTGACAAAATGGTGGATGATAAATTTATCACTTGGAGATCATTTATTCCTGCTTATGGCGAGAGGGATATCGCGATCCTCCTGTGACGTTTCCTCCCAGCCCGGCGTTTTTTGCCATTGGTTTCCTTCCTGTTGCACCTCTTTCTGTTTGTATATATGCGGTATTCACACTGACATTAGTAGGAGAATTGGTCATTTCTGGTGCTGAAATAGTTGACTCAATCTCAGTTGACCTAAAGGAAACGTTGGCTGAATGCTTTCTCCTAGAACGGGCTATTTTTCTTAAAATTAGCGGAGAGTATTTGCTCTGGCTTCTGACCAGCAATAAACCACATTTGATTTATAGTCCAGGAGATATCTGTTGTATTTATCTTGTTTAAACTGTGCAAGATTCTCTTCTAATTGTGTTACCATCACATTCAACTTGCTATCCAGCTCCTCAAATAGGGGATTGTTCACATGAGGCAACAGGCTGTCTTGCGTTTTTTTTTTTTATATCATCCCGCAGATCTGACAGATCCTGCTCCTCATATTTGACAATCAATTGCATTAGCTGAAGAGAGCAGTTTGATAGGATCTCTTGCCACTTTATACATGTTGTCTTTTCTTTTTGATGCACTGGATGTTGGTTTTTGGTGTCTGATCAGTTCTCCTCCCCTTTTGGGCATGTGATTCCGAAGTCTTGATTACCTGGTGCACCACATGTTTAAAGAGAGGTAAACATTCACTTTTCTGAATGTCATGAGTAAGGAAGGACCGATATTGTGGAGTCCGAAACATGTAGACATCGTGGATCTTGTATGTGATTCTTGTTTGGATAACAGTTTTTTATTGTTATTAATAAAGCTGCAAGTTTTTATGGGAAGCTGGACCACAAGTTTTTTCTCTGTATTACACTTGTATACAGTCAAGTCCGGACTGGGCCCGCGCTTCCGTGAAAGCAACAAAGGTGAGAGCTGTCATATACAGTGTGTATATATATAAATATATATATATATATATGTATATATAAATAATCACATTTTATGTTTGAATATCCTATGTGCTATATATAAAAGCAAAAGTAACCGCAGCACATCCAATAAAGTGAAAAAGTGTAGTCCTTTATTCACCGAGCTGCATTGCTAGGTCCACTCTGCCTTAGAACGCATTCTGAGAATGGTCCCAGCAAGTGGACCCAAATGTCGCTTGGGTGAATAAAGGACGACACTTATTCACTTTATTGGATGTGCTACTGTACTATTGTTTTTTGCTATTGTTGCTGTGGTCAGGCAAATACCGCTGGCACTCCTGTTTTCTATATGGACCTTTAGGCCTCTTTCACACGGGCGTCATGTTTGACGGCCGGATAAGCAGACGGTGCGTATCGAATATGTGCAGTTTCTCTCGCGGGTGCAAGCGCTTGCAACACGTTTTGCACGCGTGAGAAACAACGCCATGTTTGGTACCTAGTCCGAGCCGGACTTCATCACTGAAGTCCGGTTTCGAGATCTACTGGAGAATTGATTATTTCCTTATAACATGGTTATAAGGGAAATAATAGCATTCTTAATAAAGAATGCATTGTTAAATGAAGAGAAGTGGTTACAAATAATAAAGTTAACTTACCTTTGCCACTTGATCGCTAGTCGCGATCTGTCCTTCTTTCCTGCAGCATCTATGATCTACAGGACCTCGATGACGTCACATCACATGGTCCAATCACATGGTCCATCACCATGGTAAGATGGACCATGTGATTGGACCATGTGATGTGATCGCCATCACAGGTCCTTTAGATCATAGATGCTGCAGGAAAGAGAGGACAGATCGCGACTCACGCGATCAAGTGGCTAAGGTAAGTTAACTTTTATTATGTTTAACCCTTCCTCTTCATTTAACAATGCATTCTTTATTAAGAATGCTATATTTCCCTTATAACCATGTTATAAGTGGAAATAATAGAGATTGGGTCCCGTTGCTAAGCAACAATGCGGGAAAATCGCAACGCATCCGCACTTGGTTGCGGATGCTTGCGATTTCTCGCAGCCCCATTCACTTCTATGGAGCCTGCGTGCGTGAAAACGCAGAATATAGAACATGCTGCGATTTTCACGCAACGCAGAAGTGATGCGTGAAAATCACCGCTCATGTGCACAGCCCCATAGAAATGAATGGGTCCGGATTCAGTGCGGGTGCAATGCGTCCTCCTCACGCATTGCACCCGCGCGGAAAACTCGCCCGTGTGAAAGGGGCCTTAGAGTGCTGCTCTGGTTTCTATTTATATATATGTATATTAAATAGAGTTACGCATTTGGATTCACAACAACTAATTATCGATCTACTACCAATATTGGATTAACCTCTTGGTATATCTATTATGACAACAGAGTTACTATAAAGGATCACAAGACTTGTGTCTATTATATTCTATTATTTATTTCTAGGATACAACATATTTAATAATAGCAAGGGCCCTGCTGCAATATTAGTATATATATGTAGTTTGTCATTGTTCAGTAAACAATTTAATAATTTAGGGTACTTTCACACTTGCGTTGAAGTTACGGAACTGCCCGACGGATCCGTTAAAACATTTGAAACCGGATTTAATTTGCAAACGGATCCGTTTGCAGATCCGTTTGTCAATTGTATTGAAATAACGGATCCGTCTTTCCGTTGTCATCCGTAAAAACTGATCCGTTATTTATTATTTTACCATTTTTAAAGGTCTGCGCATGCGCACAGTGGAAGAGCAGATCCGTTAATGCGTCAATTTTCAATGTCGGATCCGACCCTTAATACATTTCAATGGAAATTAATGGCGGATCCGTCATTCCGTCAAGCGTTTCCGCATTTTTGGACGGAGATAAAAATACAACATGCTGCGCTTTTATCTGCGTCCAAAAAACGTGAAAGGACTGAACTGAAGAGAAACTGATGCAAACTGAACGGATTGCTTTCCGTTCAGAATGCATTAAGATAAAACTGATCTTTTTTTTTCTGTTATTGAGCGGAAAACTTTGACGCTAGTGTGAAAGTACCCTTATTTGTGACTAAGAATTTTATCCATATTTGGGTGTGTCTACTATATTACATTTTTTTCTAAAGCAGCATTTTATTGGAAGAAATGACATTTACCATTTTCACAACCAAGTGTTTCTAAATTCCATAAAACACCTGTGGGGTCAATGTGATTAGTACACCCTTACTTAATTACTTGAGGGGTGAAGTTTCCAAAATGGGGTCACTTTTTGTGGGTGTCCCCTGGAGGGGTAACTCATGGTCTCTTCAAATACAAAATGGTGCCCAAAAACCATTCTAGCAAAATCTGCCCTCCAAAACCCATATGGCACTCCTTTCCTGACCACTACCATGTGCTCCTATAGCAGTTTATCACCCCATATGGGCAGTGGCGTACACACAATCCATGGGGCCCCCTCCCCGTCCGTCCGTCCCCCCATTTCTGAGAGCGCTGCTAATGGCCATTTCAGCCCCAGTTTACTACTAAAATTAAACGTTTTGGCTAAATAAAGTATATTACAAAAATGTAACCTATCACTTGCCATTTCCGTGCGGCTAATCCGCTGCGTGAAAGAGTGCCAAGCCCCGCTCCAGACAGCAGAGAACAGAGCACTAACAGGATTGATAATGCTCTGTGCCTCTCTGTGATCTTTTAAGTACAAAATCACGGTGACAACTTTATCTCACTGTGATTTTGTAGTAAAAGATCACAGAGAGGCACAGAGCAGTATCAATCCTGTTAGTGCTCTGTTCTCTGCTGTCTGGAGCGGGGCTTGGCACTCATTCACACAGCAGATTACCCGTACAGGATGTTAAAGAGCCCTAACCCCAATGCACGGCTACACTCACCCAGTCCTAACTAATAAAATCTGGTCCTACCTCATCCAGAGTGTCGCTGGTGTCGGCGTGATGTCCGCTGGATCCAGAACAAGGTCCCTGTGGTGAGAAAAAAAGAATAATTACATAAGGAAGGGATGGCGACTGACCCTGTGAAATCACCAGCAGGGGGCGCTGTGCTGGCCTTTAAGACTGAGCCATGCCAATATATAGCAGGGTAATCTAGTGCTACCACACAGTACTAATGCCCACCTTGAGGCCCCACACAGTACTAATGCCCACCTTTGTTCCTGTAACAGTAGGTATACTCAGATATGTGCCCCCTCACAGTAGTTATGCCCAGTTATGTGTCCCCTCACAGTAGTAATGCCAAATATGTGCCCCCTCACAGTAGTAATGACCAGAATATGTGTCCCCTCACAGTAATATGCCCAGATATGTGCCCCCTCACAGTAGTAATGCCCAGAATATGTGCCCCCTCACAGTAGTTATGCCCAGTTATGTGTCTCCTCACAGTAGTAATGCCAAATATGTGCCCCCTCACAGTAGTAATGACCAGATTATGTGTCTCCTCACAGTAATATGCCCAGATATGTGCCCCTCACAGTAGTAATGCCCAGAATATGTGCCCCCTCACAGTAGTAATGCCAAATATGTGCCCCTCACAGTAGTTAGGCCACATTATGTGTCCCTCAAATTAGATATGCCCACATATGTGCCCCTCACAGTAGTTATGCTTTCATATGTGCCCTCAATCCTCATAGTTATGCCTTCATATGTGCCCCCTCACAGTAATGCCTGATTAGGTGCCCCTCAAATTAGTTATGCCCCCTTCCCTCTTGCCCTTTGCCCCCAGTCTGCAGCCTTAGAAAAAAAAAAAACATACTTACCTTCTTCCCTGATGACAGGCTCCCTCACTCATCTTGGTGCTGGCTGTGCTGAAGGCAGATTCCCGGGTCTTCAGATCTCCTCCCACAGCCAGCAGCGCGATCTGGAGCCAGCAGGGGGAGCTCCTGAGCTGTGAAGAGCAGTGAAGCAGGGATGAAAGAGGTTTCCCTGCTTCACTACAGAAGAGAAATGCCTGCCGGGTGTGAGTGAGTGAGTGCGCCCCCCCCCACCCCACATTATACATGTAATGGAGCGCTCTGTACTTTGTGCTGGGCCCCATCAGAGCGCTCCATTACATGTGAGTACAAAATGATTTAGGGTAGCCTGCTGGCCTGGGGGGTGGGTCCACAGGCGGCCGGGCCCCCTGGAGTGCCGGGCCCGGTCGCAACTGCGACCCCTGTATGTACGCCACTGCATATGGGGTATTTCTGTAAACTGCAGAATCAGAGTAATACATATTAAGGTTTATTTTGCTGTTAACCCTTGCTGTGTTGCAAGAAAAAATGGATTAACATAACAAATCTGCAAAAAATGTTTGACATTTCACCTCCATTTTTCTTTAATTCTTGTAGAACATCTCAAGGGTTAACAAAGTTTGTAACATCAGTTTTGAGTAATTTGAGTCCTTCTGCCTGGGCTGGACCTGTTGCACTTGCAGGTCGGTTCCAAAATGGAAAGGGTGGTTACGCGCTCCCTCTCTGTGTCGCAATCAACCTGGAAATGCTGCGAGTTTGGCACTGGTAACAGGACATTAGAACAGCTCTGGTGCTCAAGTATATTATTAAGTGCAATCGCTTTCAACATTAAAGGCTCTTTTGTCTGACCAGACAACCCATAAAATTTGACCGAAACAACCATTGTAACTAATACTATGGAAAACTGGTAAATGTTCGAAAGTCCCAAAAATGTTAACCTAAAGTAATAAAAAATGAAGATGAAAGGAAAATAGGCAATTAAGGCTACTTTCTCATCTGCATTTTTGCTGGATCCGTCAGTCGTACAGTACATAGAGGTAGAGGACAGCAACATACATGTAGAGAGAGTTATATAGTACACATAAAACTACTATTATTCAGAGAGGCACTACTTGACAGCTAATCACACATGGTGTAGGCCAGCTCTGCTTATGTCATTGGAGGTTGAATATTTTTGCTCCACAATGGCCAAATTAAGGTTATTATAAATTGAAAATGTTGTAACCTGAGGCTGTCACTATTCATGCCCCGACCTGAGGCTCTGTTCACGTGTGTCTTTCTTTCCATTTCTAATGAAAGCCACAGTGCATCGCAACTTCTATTGCACAATGTATCCCTAAGGTGCCAACGGACCGCCTAGAATTACAATAGCGTCTGAAGGGTGCTTTTGTGGTTTCTGTATTGTTATAGCAAGATTGGCTGCTTTTAATGCTATTCTTACAGGAAATCTGAGTGATCTGCCAATAGAGGCTATAAGTGGAGCCTTAAAATCCTTAAAATATCACCTTAATAAAGTTGAAAATGTAATGCTTCGTAAGTCAAACAGGGATCTGTCATTTCCTACTACCTTCACAAATGAAATGGTGGTTGCATGTTTTTTATAAATGACCTCCTCTGTTTTAACAGTCACATCAGTTACTGCATATGATGAACAGTCTGATCATAGCGCTCTTATATCTTGCTATTTTTAGAGAGTTGCTCATTACTATTCTTGCAATGTACAAACTGTTGTTCTCTATTATCTGCTAATGATCAGCTTAATAAATAAAATCTTTGTCACACACTACTAGTTGGTGCTGTATATAGGGTTCCAACTCCGTATACGTATATGGAGAATAAACTACAGCACGTATGGTCTTCAATTGACAGTAGATTCTATTAGACACGCGGCAGTAATCATGTAACGTTTGGACTAGCATGCCTTCATCAGACACTTGCCATCTATGCCGCAGTTGGAGATCAAGGGAAGAAGGCAGAGTACAGGCGCAGAGGTAGGAGTGTGATAACACACGAGTAGATAACACACGTGTAGAAGACTGGAGCATCTGCGCCTGTACTCCGCCTTCTTCCCTTGATCTCCAACTGCGGCATAGATGGCAAGTGTCTGATAAAGGCCTGCAAGCTGAAACGTTACATAATCACCTAAACATGTTCTATTTAACCACATGTAATTCCTAATGGTCCAGCTTAAATGGGTTGTCCCATTACAAAGACATACCCTATCCGGTATAGGGAATAAGTGTATGATCCCCTGGGGCCTCAGCCTATCTCAAGAATGGGGGCAGTGTGGAACAGCAGTCATGTGGTGTGCGGGTTCTCCATTCAAGTCTATGTGGCTGCCATAGAGAGCTGAGTCCAAGCGCTCAGTGTCTATGGCAGTCCCATAGACTTGAATGTGTATTGGTCTTTGTAATTGGATGTTTGCAGTCAGTAACTATGGTTATTACATGCCCCCTCAGTGTAAACAGAACCATACATCATCTACAGGAATTAATCTGAAAGAGACTGTTGGTGGGATTAGGTCATAGACATTCCAAATTCTCTCAGCATCACCTTGACTTCAAATTAGTGTATGGTGTGCACAGGCTATTAAGTTCTTTTTCATCATATTGAGGCTCCTCTTTGGACAACTACGGACATCTTTGGAAACCACTGGAACACAATGATCAGGTGCTAGTGGCAGTTTGGCAGGTGAGACCTAGTTGAGTTGCATAGGCAAAAGAGGTAAGGGCTATATTGTACCACACAAATGAGACAGCCTCCTTAAGTTTTCACTTGTCTCACCTATAGGACATTAAAGCAGATGAGGGTGGGTTCACACTTCAGTTATTTGGTCAGTTCTTTCCATCAGCCAAACCAGTGGTGAAGGCTACTCAGAGTTAAGGTATAAAAAAAAGATTTGCACTTGTTCTGTGTTTTTGCCCCTCACCTGGGTAATTTATACAAGTAAAGCTGTTCAAATTTGTTTATTTATGTATATTTGATATATATGCAGAGGCCAAAATGTGACCCATAAGACCTTTGAAGGTGTTCTGTAGTATCTGACACCAAAACATTGGAAGCAGATTCTTTAGGTCCTGTAAGTTGCAAAGTGGGGCCTCAGAGAGTGGGGGGATCGGACTTGTGTTTCTAGCACATCCCACAAATGCTCGATCGGATTGTGGTAGGGAATTTGGAGGCCAAGTCAACATTCATTTTCACCAAATTATTCCTGGATCATTTTTGGCAGGTTGCATTATACTGCTGAAAGAGGGCACTACTATTAGGTATTACCATTGCTGCGAAGGGGTATGTGGCAAAGTAGCATACAGATGAATGTCAGAACCCAAAGTTTCCCAGCAGGACAATTTTTCCCATAATGCATTGTGATGCCATCTCTTCTCCAGGTAAATGATGCATATTCACACAGCCATGCACATGATATAAAATAATTACATTATATCAATTGCCTACAGCAACAGATACATAAACATGTCAACAATTTAGAATTCTTTAGTCCATTAAACATTTTCGATAAGTCAGCCATCACAACCTAAAAACAGATGAGAAGAGCCAAGATAGTGCTCAGAGGTACATAATATAACACACAATAAAACAACTTGCAATCAAGTGAGGAAATTAATATTTCCGAGTGAAGAGCAATACTGTTTCAAATAGAGAAAAGTAAATGGGCATAAAAAAAAAACTGCTAAAAGAAATGCCATTCATTTTTCAAAATCAGGATTCTAAAAATTAGTACCAACCCAGTTGTGTCAATATACCCAACAAACAGAACCACATGTCAAAACCCCAAGGCTCATTACTTCCATTGTCCATTTCTAAAGCTCGAAATCCTGTTGGAAGTGTTTTTGGTGATGGACATGGTCAGCATTGACAGTATTGCTCCATAAGCAGCAACCTGTGGTGCACTGTATTCTGATACCTTTCATCTACATGTGCTACAGTAGATGTGAGGGATTGGACCAGATAGGTTAGCCGACACTCCCCCTTTATAACCGCTACATACCAGTAACAGGCCACAGGATCTGGCATTTCAGAGTTGTTCTGACCCAGTTGTCTAGCCATCACAATTTGACTCTTGTCAGATACAGATACTTAGGCTAGCTCATTATCCCTGCTTCCAACACCTCCACTTTAAAGGGCTTCTGTCACCCCCAAGTGTGCAATTTTCAGTAGCTGACATTAGCTATTTGCTAATGTCAGCTGATTTCAAACATAGCTTTCTTACCTTAATCTGAGCTTTATATTTCCTAAAATCATACTTTTAAAACATGCTAATTCTCTTCGCTACCAGCAAGTTGGGTAGGTACTTGCTGGTAGCCGCCGCATCCTCGGGCTGTAGGACCGCCCCCTCTGCTGTTGATAGACAGGGCCAGCGCGCTCTCCTCCTCCTGCTGGCCCTGTCTTCTCCTGAATTCCCACAACTGCGCCGTACCATTCCACAATCGGCGCAGGCGTACTGAGTGGAGGACGGGCACTTGCCACTGAGGACGGAGCTGGCAAGCGCCCATACTCCACTGAGTACGCCTGCGCCGATTGTGGAATGGTATGGCGCAGGCGCGGGAATTCAGGAGAAGACAGGGCCAGCGGGAGGAGGAGAGCGCGCTGGCCCTGTCTATCAACAGCAGAGGGGGCGGTCCTACAGCCCGAGGATGCGGCAGCTACCAGCAAGTACCTGCCCAACTTGCTGGTAGCGAAGAGAATTAGCATATTTTAAAAGTATGATTTTTAGGAAATATAAAGCTCAGATTAAGGTAAGAAAGGTATGTTTGAAATCAGCTGACATTAACAAATAGCTAATGTCAGCTACTCAAAATTGCACACTTGGGGATGACAGAAGCCCTTTAACCAGATCAGCCCCCCTAGCTTAAACACCCTTAATGACCAGGCCACTTTTTACAATTCTGCACTACACTACTTTCACCGTTTTTTGCTCCGTCATGCAACTTACCACCCAAATGAATTTTACCTCCTTTTCTTCTCACTAACAGAGCTTTCATTTGGTGGTATTTCATTGTTAATGACATTTTTACTTTTTTTGCTATTAATAAAAATTTAACGACATTTTTGCAAAAAAATGACATTTTTCACTTTCTGTTGTAAAATTAAAAAAAAACAACTACATTTCTATATAAATTTTTCTCTAAATTTATTGTTCTACATGTCTTTGATAAAAAAAAAATCCAATAAGTGTATATTTATTGGTTTGGGTAAAAGTTATAGCGTTTACAAACTATGGTGCAAAAAAGTGAATTTCGGCATTTTGAAGCAGCTCTAAATTTCTGAGCACCTGTCATGTTTCTTGAGGCGCTAGAATGCCAGGATAGTATAAATTCCCCCCAAATGACACCATTTTAGATAGAAGACACCCCAAAGTATTCACGGAGGGGCATGGTGAGTTCATGTATAATTTCATTTTTTTCACAAGTTAGCGGAAAATGACACTTTCTGAGGAAAATAAATAAATAAATAAAGTTTCCATTTCTGCTAACTTCTGGCAAAAAAAAAAAAATCTCAGACGGACTCACAATGCCCCTCAGTGAATACCTTGGGGTGTCTACTTTCCGAAATGGGGTCATTTATGGGGTGTGTTTACTGTTCTGGCATTTTGGGTGGGGCTAAATTGTGAGCAGCCATGTAAAACCTAAAGGTACTCGTTGGAATTTGGGCCCTTTGCACTCAGGCTGCAAAAGTGTTACTCATGTGGTATCGCCGCATTAGGAGAAGTAGGCAATGTGTTTTGGGGTGTATTTTACATATACCCATGCTGGGCGAGAGAAATATCTCTGTAAATTGTCAACTTTGTATAAAAAAATTTAAAAAGTTGTCGTTTACAGAGATATTTCTCACACAAAGTATGGGTTTATATAAAAATACACCCCAAAACACATTGCCCTACTTCTCCTGAGTACGGCGATACCACATGAGTGACACTTTTTTGCAGCTTAGGTGCGCAAAGGGCCCCTAATTCCAATGAGTACCTTTAGGATTTCACAGGGCATTTTTACGCATTTGGATTCCAGACTTCTTCTCACGCTTTAGGGACCCCTAAAATGCCAGGACAGTATAAATGCCCCACATGTGACCCCATTTTAGAAAGAAGACACCCCAAGGTATTCCGTGAGGGGTATGGTGAGTTCATGTAAAATTTTATTTTTTGTCACAAGTTAGTGGAATATGAGACTTTGTAAAAAATAAAAAAATAAAATCAATTTGCGCTAACTTGTGCCAAAAAAAAAAATTCTGTGAACTCGACATGCCCCTCACGGAATACCTTGGGGTGTCTTCTTTCCAAAATGGGGTCACTTGTGGGGTATTTATACTGCCCTGGCATTTTAGGGGCCCTAAAGCGTGATAATCCAAATGCGTAAAAATGCCCTGTGAAATCCTAAAGGTACTCATTGGAGTTCCTAGCATTTGGCTGCAAGTCACCATGTGGCATCGCCGCACTCAGAGAAGTAGGGCAATGTGTTTTGGGGTGTATTTTTATATATACCCATACTGTGTGTGAGAAATATCTCTGTAAATGACAACTTTTAAAAAAAATTTATACAAAGTTGTCAATTTACAGAGATATTTCTCTCACCCAGCATGGGTATATGTAAAAATAGACCCCAAAAAACATTGCGATACTTCTCTTGAGTACGGCGATACCACATGAGTGACGCTTTTTTGCAGCCAAGATGCGCAAAGGGGCCCTAATTCTAATGAGTACCTTTTAGGAGGGCATTTTTAAGCATTTTTCTGCTCACGCTTTAGGGCCCCTAAAATGCCAGGGCAGTATAAATACCCCACATGTGACCCCATTTTGGAAAGAAGACACCCCAACGTATTCCGTGAGGGGCATGGCGAGTTCATAGAAGATTTTTTTTTTGGCACAAGTTAGCGGAAATTGATTTTTTATTGTTTTTTCTCACAAAGTCTCCCTTTCCGCTAACTTTTGACAAAAAGTTAAATTTTTCATGGACTGATTATGCCCCTCAGAGAATACCTTGGGGTGTCTTTTTTTCAAAATGGGGTCATTTGTGGGGTGTTTGTACTGTTCTGGCATTTTGGGTGGGGCTAAATTGTGAGCAGCCATGTAAAACCTAAAGGTACTCGTTGGAATTTGGGCTCTTAGCACTCAGGCTGCAAAAGTGTCACACATGTGGTATCGTCGCACTCAGGAGAAGTAGGGCAATGTGTTTTGGGGTGTATTTTTACATATACCCATGTTGGGTGAGAGAAATATCTCTGTAAATTGACAACTTTGTATAAATTTTTTAAAAAGTTGTCGTTTACAGCGATATTTCTCACACAACGTATGGGTATATAAAAAAATACACCCCAAAACACATTGTGCTACTTCTCCTGAGTACTGCGATACCACATGTATGCCACTTTTTTGCAGCCAAGATGCGCAAAGGGGCTCAAATTCCCATGAGTACCTTTAGGATTTCACAGGGCATTTTTACGCATTTGGATTCTCACGCTTTAGGACCCCTAAAATGCCAGGGCAGTATAAATACCCCACATGTGACCCCATTTTGGAAAGAAGACACCCCAAGGTATTCCGTGAGACGCATGGCGAGTTCACAGAAAAAAAAAATTTTGGCACAAGTTAGCGGAAATTGATATTTTTATTTTTATTTGTTTTTTACAAAGTCTCATATTCCACTAACTTGTGACAAAAAATAAAATTTTACATGAACTCACCATACCCCTCACGGAATACCTTAGGGTGTCTTCTTTTTAAAATGGGGTCACATGTGAGGTGTTTGTGCTGCCCTGGCATTTGAGGGTCTCCGCAATCATTACACGTATGGCCAGCATTAGGAGTTTCTGCGATTCTCCTTATATTGAGCATACGGGTAATTAAATTTTTTTTTTTCCGTTCAGCCTCTGGGCTGAAAAATAATATATAATGAACGGCACAGATTTTTTTCATTCGCATCGATCAATGTGGATAAAAAAATCTCTGCCAAAATCAGTGACTGCGGTGCGGTGGGCTGGGCGCTAACTACCTAACAAGTAGCTAACTAACTGGCGGTGATAAGGGACCCTTATGCCCCATTCACACGTCCGCAATTCTGTTTGCGGAACGGAATTGCGGACCCATTCATTCCTATGGGGACAGACTTTGTCCCGCTCAGATCCAGAATTACGGATCCGCGCTTCCGGGTCTGCACTTCCGTTCCGCAAAAATATAGAACATGTCCTATTCTTTGCGGACAAGAAAAGGCATTTTATATATAGTTCTGGCAATGTGCGGATCTGCAAAATGCGGAAAGCACATTGCTGGTGTCCGTGTTTTGAGGATCTGCCGATCCGTGGATCAGATCTGCCGATCCGTGGATCAGATCCGCGGATCCGTTGATCCGCAAAACACATATTGACATCTGAATGGAGCCTTACAAGGGGTGTGATCAATGACGGGGGTGATCAGTGACAGGGGGGTGATCAGAGAATCTAGATGGGGTGATCAAGGGGTTAACAAGGGGTTAATAAGTGACGGGGGGGGGGGGGGTAGTGTAGTGTTTGGTGCAACTTTACATAGCTACCTGGTCCTCTGGTGGTCGATCCCAGCAAATGGAACCACCAGAGGACCCGGTAACAGGTATATCAGACGCTGTTAACAAAACGGCGTCTGATATACTACTTTGATATACCACTTTTATTTTGCATCTACAGCCTGCCAGCGATTGATCATGGCTGGCAGGCTGTAGTATAACTAGTGAGACGCGCAGGACTGTGAACGCGCGCGTGCGTTCACAGGAAATTTCGCGTCCCGCGAGATGATGCGCCGATGCGTCTAGTCAGAACTACAGGACCGCCCACCGGACGCATCAGTGCGTTAGGCGGTCCTGTAGTGGTTAAGAACTGACTGTTCACTTGCTGCCTAAGGCCTCTTTCACATGAGTGAAGTTTGGATTGTGCCAGGATCTGTTCAGGAAAAAAATGATGATTTTGTGCACAAGTTGATTCAGTTTTGTGTGCAATTGTGTTTAGTCTTTCCGTTTGTTCCATCCAGATTGTATGCGTTTCTCACATGCCTGAAAAACTAAAGAATACCAATCTAAATCTCCTAGTAACCATCCGGATGCCTTCCGTTTTTCACACAAGCCCCTGTCATGCCTACGTAGCCAGAGCTACTCGAAAAATGCACAATATAGAATGCTTCAATTTTTCCAGAACGCAGAGATGATACGTGAAAAACTACCCTCGTGTACACAGACTCATTAAAATGAATGGGTCAGTATTCAGTCCGGATGCTATGCATTCTCTACATGGATTGCTTCCAGATGGAAAACTCACTCATGTAAAAGAACCCTAATATAAAACACCCCTGACAGCTGCCATGATAACAAATATGTTATTCACCACTCAGTGGTTTTAATGTTGTTGCTGTTTGGTTTGTTTCTGATTTTATAATTTGAATTGTTGTCTCAGGAATCATGGGCAGCACGGTGGCTCAGTGGTTAGCACTGTTCGAATCCGACCAAGGACAACATCTGCATGGAGTCTGTATGTTCTCCCCGTGTTTGTGTGGGTTTCCTCCTGGTACTTTGGTTTCCTCCCACACATACTGATAGGGAACTTAGATTGTGAGTCCCATTAGGGACAGCTTGATGCTAATGTCTGTAAAGCACTGTGGAATATAGTAGCGCAATATGAGTGCATAAAATAAAAATAATAAATAAAGCTACAAACACCTGGTAAGTATTTCATCCCATAATATAAGTCTGTTTAAGGTCTAAAAATAAATGCAGGTCTTTGTATATACAGACTATAAAACAAGTGGCAGTAGTTATACTTAATATACTACAGAGGGCAGCAGACTTATTAGGCTGGGGCTGCATTCATGGTACTGCCATATGTTCAGGCTTGTTGATGCAGTTTTTGAATCCAAAATCAGGTGTGGATCATGACAAAATAGAAAGTATTAAGGGCAGATACAACTTCTCAACTTTTTTTCAATCCATTTTATTTACTTTTTCTTCAAAAACGGCATAAAAAACTAAATGTGGCAGTTTTTCTAGCATTTTTGATTGATTTTAATTGTCGAATGACAGCTGTAGGCACAAGATTACATACTAGTCAATTAACTGTTACTGACTGCAGCTGCCATTCGTTTAGTTAGAATCAATCAAAAGTGCTACAAAACATCTAGGTGCAGCTCCAGCCTAAATGGTTTAGCTTCACCTGTAAGGCCTCATGCACACAACTGTCTATCCGCAAAATATGGCTACTGGCCATGTGCATGCCGCAATTTTTTACTCCCTTCCCAAGAACTGCCTATTCTTGTCTGCAAAATAGACAAATATAGGCCATGTTTTATAATTGCGGTTTGCGGAGATGGCGGTTTGATTGATACTATTTTGGGAGGCATACGCCTTTTTGATCGCTTGGTATTACACTTTTTGTGCTGTAAGTTGACAAAAAATGGCTTTTTTTTTATGGTGTTCACCTGAGGGGTTGGTTCATCTGATATTTTAATAGAGCAGGTTCTTACAGATGCAGCGATACCTAATATGTATACTTTTTTTTATTTATTTTACTTTTAACACAATAACAGTGTTTTATGGGGAAACAAATATGTTTTAGTGTCTCCATAGTCTAAGAGACATATTTTTTTAACTTTTTGGGCGATTGTCTCATGTAGGGGCTCATTTTTGCGGGATGAGATGGCAGTTTGATTGGTACCATTTTGGCGTACATACAAATTTTTTGATCACTTTTACTATCTTTTTTGGGAAGTAAGGTGGGCAAAATTTCAATTTCATCATTTTTTTTTTTATGGCGTTCACCGTGTCGGGAAAGGAACATGACCGTTTCATAGATCAGGTCGTTACGGACACGGTGATATCAAACATGAGTAGTGTATTTTTATATATATATATATTTTTTTTTATTCAGTGATAAATGTTTTTTTGTTTTTTTTTACCCATCTTGAAGATCCAGTGGGTCTGATGCCTATATAATACAATATAGTACACTATATAGTGTACTGTACTGTATTGTCACTTTTACACAGTCTGATCAGACTTCTGCCTTTAGCAGAAGTCTAATCAGACTTAACATTACCATGGCAAGCAGGACGCCTTTAAAGGCGTCCAGTTACCATGGTTATCATCACCTGCTGGTAGTCACTACCTGCAATGGCACAGCAGCCACAGGACCCCCCTCGGCATTGTCACAGAGTACCTGCAGGCACTCTGTTCCGATCACCACCAGCCTTAAGGACTCGGACATCAGGGCGTACTTGTACACCTGTGTCCGTAAGAGGTTAAAGGGATGCCTGGGTGTTGCCTAAAATAAAAATTATGTCATCTTTGCCCCTGTCTCCAATGCCGTTCTTTGCAGCTCTGGTCCAATCCTCCTTCAGTTGTTTGTTTACAATCTACAGCAATGACATGCCAGTATCCAGGACATGACTGCTGCAGTCAACCACTATTCTCAGCGGTCTACTGCTGAGGACAGTAATTGGCTGCAGTAGTTATGTGCCGTACACCTGCACATCACAGGGTGCCCACATTCAGGAATTTAGTGTCTCCCTGTTTATACTTGGAGAAGGCCCCACAACCTACCTTTAGGTAGGTTTTTTTTATGTGGACAAGCTATATCATACATCTGACATTGCTGAAGTCACAAAACATTTTAACTCTAATGTCATTTTTAGATCCAATGTCATATGTCAGTGAGTGGCAAAAAAAAAGTTAACTTTTGCTTCTGCAAATAAACATTTTTGGTAATTGCTGATTAGTCCCGCACATCATCTTGGAGGAATTTTAGCCAATTTCTCCATACAAAGCAGCTTTATTCATGGTTTCCTCCCATCTTCTACTCACTTCAGATCCTTCTACAATATTTCTATTTGATTACGATAAGGACCTTGACTTGGCTATTCCAAAACTGTAACTTTATTTTTCTTTAACCATTATTTGGTGCTTAGGATCTTTGTCTTGCTGCATGGCCCACGTTCTCTTCAGCTCACGGACATTTGTCCTGACATTTTCCTTTACAATTTGTTGGTAAAAATTTAGAATTCATTGTTCCATCAATGATGGGAAGCCATCCTGGCCAAGATGCAGTAAAACAGGCCCAAACGATAATACTACCACCATTGTGTTTCACAGATGGAATGAGGTTTTTATGTTGAAATAGAGTATTTTCCTTTCTCCAAACATAACGCTTCTCTTTTTAACCAAAAATTTCAATTTTGGTCTCATCCATCCACAAAACATTATTCCAGTAGACTTCTGGATTGTCCAGCAAACAGCCAATCGACGGCAATGTTCTTTTTGGAGAGAAGCAGCTTTCTTCTTGCAATCCTGATTTGCACCATCTACTGTTCATTAAAGGGGTTTTCCGAGATTTTTACACTGATGACCTGTATAGGTAATCAGTATCTGATCGGTGGGGGTCCGACAGCGGGGACTCCGTCAATCAGCTGTTTGAGAAGGCACCGGCGCTCCAGTGACGACATGTTTATGTGTCATCTGGCCTAGGAGCAGCTCAGCTCCAATCAAGTGAACAGGGCTGAGCTTCAATACCAAGCACAGCCGCTATACAATGTATCAGATACTGATGACCTATCTAGAGGATAGATCATAGTAACATAGTATATAAGACCGAAAAAAGACATTTGTCCATCCAGTTCGACCTGTTTCCTACAAGTCAATCCAGAGGAAGGCAAAAAACCCCTGTGAGGCAGAAGCATATTTTCCCCACTTAAGAGGAAAAATTTCCTTCCCGACTCCAATCAGGCAATCAGAATAACTCCCTGGATCAACAACCCATCTCTAGTAGCTATAGCTTGTAATATTATTACACTCCAGAAATACATCCAGGCCCCTCTTGAATTCCTTTATTGTACTCACCATCACCACCTCCTCAGGCAGAGAGTTCCATAGTCTCAATGCTCTTACCGTAAAGAATCCTTTTCTATGTTTGTGTACAAACCTTCTTTCCTCCAGACGCAGAGGATGTCCCCTTGTCACAGTAACAGTCCTGGGGATAAATAAATGATGGGAGAGATCTCTGTACTGACCCCTGATATATTTATACATAGTTATTAGATCTCCCCTCAGTCGTCTTTTTTCTAAGGTGAATAACCCTAATTTTGATAACCTTTAGGCCCCTTTCACACGGGCGAGTTTTCCGCGCGGGTGCAATGCGTAAGGAGGACGCATTGCACCCGCACTGAATCCGGACCCATTCATTTCTATGGGGCTGTGCACATGAGCGGTGATTTTCACGCATCACTTCTGCGTTGCGTGAAAATCGCAGCATGCTCTATATTGTGCGTTTTTCACGCAACGCAGGCCCCATAGAAGTGAATGGGGCTGCGGGAAAATCGCAATCATCCGCAAGCAAGTGCGGATGCGTTGCGATTTTCCCGCATGGTTGCTTAGCAACGGGACCCGATCTTTATTATTTTCCCTTATAACATGGTTATAAGGAAATAATAGCATTCTTAATAAAGAATGCATAGTAAAATGAAGTGGAAGGGTTTAAAATAATAAAGTTAACTTACCTAAGCCGCTTGATCGCGTAGTTGCGATCTGTCCTCTCTTTCCTGCAACAGCTAAGATCTAAAGGACCTGTGATGACGTCACATCACATGGTCCAATCACATGGTCCATCTTACCATGGTGATGGACCATGTGATGTGACGTCATCACAGGTCCTTTAGATCTTAGCTGATGCAGGGAAAGAGAAGACAGATCGCAACTACGCAATCAAATGGCTTAGGTAAGTTAACTTTTATTATTTTTAACCCCTTCCACTTCATTTTACTATGCATTCTTTATTAAGAATGCTATTATTTCCCCTTATAACCATGTTATAAGGGAAAATAATCAATTCTCCAGAAGACCCGAAACCGGACTTCAGTGATGAAGTCCGGCTTCGGGTCTGGGTACCAAACATGGCGATTTTTCTCACGCACGTGCAAAACGCATTACAAACGTTTGCGCCCGTGCGGGAAAAACACGCATATTCCCGCAACGCACCCGCCCCTTATCCGGGCGTCAAACATGACGCCCGTGTGAAAGAGACCTTAAGGGTACTGTAGTTACCCCATTCCAGTTATTACTTTAGTTGCCCTCCTCTGAACCCTCTCCAGCTCTGCTATGTCTGCCTTGTTCACAGGAGCCCAGAACTGTACACAGTACTCCATGTGTGGTCTGACTAGAGATTTGTAAAGTGGTAGGACTATGTTCTCATCACCGGTGTCTATGCCCCTTTTGATGCAACCCAATATCTTATTAGCCTTGGCAGTAGCTGCCTGACACTGGTTTTTACAGCTTAGTTTGCTGTTTATTAAAATTCCTAGATCCTTTTCCATTTCAGTGTTACCGAGTGTTTTACCATTTAGTATGTACGGGTGACTTGCATTATTCCTTCCCATGTGCATAACTTTACATTTGTCAGTGTTAAACCTCATCTGCCATTTCTTTGCCCAAGCCTCCAATCTATCCAGATCCCTCTGTAAGAGAAAACTGTCCTCTTCAGTGTTAATTACTTTACACGGTTTAGTGTCATCTGCAAAAATTGATATTTTACTGTGCAAATCTTCTACAAGATCATTAATAAATATATTGAATAGAATAGGGCCCAATACTGACCCCTGAGGTACCCCACTAGTGACAGTGACCCAATCTGAGTGTGTACCATTAATAACCACGCTCTGTTTTCTGTCACTCAGCCAGTTACTTACCCACTTACAGACATTTTCTCCCAGTCCGAGCATCCTCATTTTATATACTAACCTTTTATGAGGTACAGTGTCAAATGCTTTGGAGAAGTCCAGATATACGACATCCATTGATTCGCCGCTGTCAAGTCTAGAACTTACCTCCTCATAGAAACTGATTAAATTAGTTTGACATGACCCATCCCTCATGAAGACATGCTGATATGGCGTTATTTGCTTATTTTCATTAAGATACTCCAAGATAGCATCTCTTAGAAACCCTTCAAATAGTTTACCAACAACAGATGTAAAACTTAGCAGCCTATAATTTCCAGGATCTGTTTTTGGACCCTTTTTAAATATTGGCACCACATTTGCTATGCGCCAATCCTATTGAACATTTCCTGTCAGTATAGAGTCCGTAAATATCAGAAATAAAGGTCAGGCTATGACATCACTTAATTCCCTCAGGATACGGGGGTGTATGCCATCCGGTCCTGGCGATTTGCCTATTTTAATCTTTTTAAGTCGCTGTTGTACTTCTTCCTGGGTCAGACAGGGCACTTTTAATGGGGAATTTACTTTTACATTCTGCATTTTATCTGACAGTTTATTTTCCTCAGTGAATATAGTGTAGAAAAAAATATTTAATAGTTTTGCTTTATCCTCGTCACTCTCTGCAACACCCCCTGCAATCATCATTATTAAAATTTCTGAGCACCCTTTTAACTTTTTCAAAACACCTGTGGGGTATAAATGCTCACTCAATTCCTTGGTAAATTATGTGAGTGTTGTGGTTTCTAAAATGAGGTTACTTCTTAGGGGGTTTCTTTTTTTAATTTCACTGCAGAGAATCTGTGCTGTCTGCCAGTACTGCATAAATCACCAAATTAGGCATCAATGCGTATGGTACGCTTTCTCTTCTGAACCCTGCAGTGTGCCAAAACAGCAGTTTATGACCACATAGAGAGTATTGCCATACTCGGGAAAAATTATGTACCAAAATGTGGGGTATTACCACTTATGAAAATTAAACATTTGAAGCTAAAACTACCTATAATTGAAATTAAATGCTATTTTTCATTGCATGTTCCATTTTTAAAAAATTCTATGAAATATCTGTGGAGTTAATACAATTATTATACCTCTTGGTGTACTCCTTGAAGGGTTTAGTTTCCAAAATCGGGTAACTTTTTAGGCTTAACACAGTACTGGTATCTCAGGGGCTCTGCAAATGTGACATAGCACCCCAAAAACTAAATTAGCCAAAAAAAGCCTAATGGCGCTCCTTCTCTTCTTACCTCTGCAAGGTGCCTATACAGCAGTTTATGGCAACGTATGGGGTGTTGCCATATTCAGGAAAAATGCAATGGTTTATTGGAAAAAAATTAATTTTTCATTTTCACGGCCAAGTGTTTCTAAATGATATGAAACGCCTGTGGAGTCAAAGTTCTCAGTACACCCCTTGATAAATTTTTTGAGCTGTGTAACCTTCAAAATGGAGGAACTGTTTGGAGATTTCCACTGAAGCGGTACCTTAGGGTCTTTACAAGTGTGACACTGCATTTAAAAACCAGTCCTGCAAAATCAGCCCTACAAAAGCCAAATGGCACTCCTTCCCTTCTGAGCCCTGCAGTGTGCCCATTCAGTATTTGATGACCACATAAGGAAGATTTCTGTAAACTGCAGAATCAAGGTAATAAATATTAGGGTTTGTTTTGCTGTTAATCCTTGGTGTGTTGCAGGAAAAAATGGATTATAATGGAAAATCTGCAAATCTTGAAATTGTAAAATTTCACCTTCAGATTTAATTTAGGTCGAACAACTGAAAGGGTTAAACGTTTTTAATATCAGTTTAGAATCATTTTTTAGTTTTTAAAATGAGGGATCGTGACAGTTGCGCTTACCAACATTGATTGTCACAATCGACAGCCTGCTACACTATTCTTGTTTTTCCACATGCTGCTACTACCATATAAAGCAGCCACTGGAACACGCATGTTTCTGCTAGCCAAACTGTCACTCAAAAGCAAGTGTCCCACCCATAGCACAAATGCAGACAAGAGGAGGGCGTAGGAAGAGAAAGTAAAAGTGGCAGATAGGAAAACCCCTTCAAAAAGTTGATTTTGGAAATTTGGTTGAAAATTTGCTTCTAAACTTCTAAGCCTACTAACATCCAATTGCAGCAAGAAGAGGGGTTGTTGTACTCAACATGATCAACCCTACTAAGCAGTATGTAGTAGCCAGTTTAATAGGGCTCATCATCGTGACAGATGCTCTATGGCTGGATTCACGTACATTTTTGTCTTACTTTTAATGTACACAAAAAACGAATATGTTAAACTTATGCCTCAGACAAATGTCATACAGTGGTATCCATCACGTAACCATTAACATATGTTTTTTTGGGTACTCCGCAGGATGGAAAAGCATTGTGTACTACTCTTGCATACTTTTTTTTGCAATGAATATGTTAAAGGGGTCTTACAAGTTTTTTTGTTCTTTGTATGTTTCTAACTAAGCAAATGTAAGCGGTTTTCAATTCACTTCACCTACAGTGGCCCTGTTCTCCTAGCTGAGTGTCACATGACCTGTGATGGCAGCGTCTTTCCTTGCTCTACTGACGTTCCATGCACAAGCCTGAGGGAGCACGTCTGCCTCTGTGCAAGGAAGTAGAAATGTAGCAGGATCGCAGTGGGGCGCAAAAACATGGGACAGGACACTTGCATTAAAGATGAATTAGTTAGTTTTTATTGAGTGATGCTCAACAGTTTTATCTGATGAGTATCACTTAATAAAAAAAACTAATTCATCTTTAATGCAAGTGTCCTGGCCGATGTTTTTGCGCCCCACTGCGATCCTGCTACACTTCTACTACATTGCCTTTGGAGAGATTTGGCTTCTCTTCCAGAAGATTTGGACGCTACGGCTGCATACCCGGCGGCTGGACTTTCATTTTTAACACATTCACAATAGAGTTGTTCCTATCTCTAGCACAACCACCCAAGGTGAGCCGTCATTTTTTGTTTTATCAACCAGCTTCATAACCTGGAACATACTACCCTATGGTGCGCTTTCTCTTATATGCTTCTTTAGCTATCATACGCCTAATCGTATAAACTCTGTGCAAGGAAGATCACTGTAAAGGCTGTGCTGGTTGGAGTAACAAGCCACGCCCCCTGCACTGCCTGATCTGTTGGCTGAGCCGTCTGCCCTGTGTCTCCCCTTCCACTGGATTCTTCAGCAAAGTTTTATCAGTTCTACCATCAGCAGCAGAGACTCATTACTGGAGACTCTGCCTCAGGTACTGAGTAGCTGTAGGACTTCCTCTTCTCCAGGCACTGAGGATAAATGCTGTGCACAGGATCTTCCCTCGCTATTGCAGACAAAGACCGGGGGAGTTCTATCCCCTGTACTCTTATGCTGGCTGTGAGAAAGTGTCTGCATAGCATTATACAAGAACAGGTAAGGTAAAGATCCTGTATGTATCAGCAGTGTCATTGTACCGTACAGCTGGGACTTGAAGTCCCACACATGCAACATGAATATCCTAGTAGTCAGAATGCAGACAGGGCGATACTTTTATTCACTCCCTTTGCAGAGGAAAGGAAAGGGCAGTCTTTGTTGACATCCTCATATTGTTGTTACATGCTCCCACATCTCTGCAACTGCATGTAAACAAAGAGGCCAGAACAGAACTAGGTAAATGAGTAAGGCTAGTTTCACACTAGCGGCAGGCTGTTCTGGCGGGTGAACAGCCTGTTGCCGCTAGTACACGCGTGCCGCGGGAGATCCACTCTGGCCCCATTGACTATAACGGGGGCAGTCCGGAGTTTCCGGAGAAGGCTGCCGCTAGTATGAAAGTAGCATAAATATATATTATTTTTTTTTGGCTAAAACTTGCTTAGCTTATGTATATATTGGTGAACATCAGATTTACAGTACTTTTTTTTATATATATATACTGTAACTCAGACAACCCCTTTAAACATAGGTTAAAAACATGATGTGAATCCAGCCTTGAATAGCTTTAGTTTTGTTTTACATTAGGAAAAGTTTTCCGTAATTTTAAAATTAGTAACATGCAGGGGTGCATCTTGCCTTTCTGCTACTTGAGACGAACCATGAAATGGCACCCCCCTTTTCGCACACAAGAGGGTTTGTGTACAGGTACAGTAGAGGACAGATAGCAGAGGGAAAAAAATTATGTTCACGGTATAAAATCTGCACTGTAATAATTAGATGTACCACCGATCCAAACAGATATGTTACATTACACACTAAATCACACCCAGTCCCCTTAGTGCCTCCACATAATCATTCCCCTTTGTTCCCCTGCACAGTAGTTAGGCGCACATTGTGTCATTTTCCCAGACCCTAGCATAGTATTGCCCACATTGTGCCCCTTCACAATAGTTATACTTATATCATGTCCCCACAATAGTTATGCCCCTTTCATAGTAGTTATGCCCTCATTGTGACCTCTTTCACAGTAGTTATGCCCCCCTTTGTCATGGCGACAGAGAGTGGCAGGAGATCTGTGAGACTGGCAACACGTGGTTTGATCTGACAGTTTTTCCTTGTGGATCAATAAGTGTCCGTGTTGTTTCTGGTATGGCCACACCCCTTGCCTCCAGGTGTTGCTTATGTGGTCATTTAACCCTCCTTATTTATAGTTGCTTCTACCACTATGTGTGCGGTTTATAGCTTCAGTACCTGTGGATTGTTTGTGGTTGGATCTCGGCTGAGTTCCTGGTGCTTCCATAGCCTCTTTGAAGTTAAGTCTTTCCTTTCCCTTTTGGATTTTATTTGGGTTCTGTGTGTTGCGTTTCCCTATTATTTGTATTAGGCCTGAAGTAGACTCCTGTTCGTCCTTCCTATTGCAGCATAGTTCCAGGCATCATGCACCGCCAGCAGCACTGGTCTTCCACACTGACTCAGCAGAGGCTGTTGGGCTGATCGCATGTTACAAAACACTTCCTCGGCAGGCGCTTCATGCAGTCAAAGCACAGCCACAACAGGGGCACAGCATAGGCAGCTCAGATGGTGCCACCCTGCTCCTCAGAGCCTCAGTACTGTGCTGTCAATGTGAAGTACTGCTTCACATTTTCCGCCCCCCCCCCTACCTTCCCCTAGATGGTTGCCTCGTTAAAGGTGCACCCTTAAAACAATTCTTCACTTTAACCACTTGCCGCCACGCTAACGCCGATGGGCGTCAGCGCGGCGGCTCTCTCAGGTCTCAGTCACGCCTATCGGCGTCATCTCGTGAGACCTGAGATTTCACATGAACGAGCGCGCGTCGTGCGCGTGCGTTCATGTGATCGGAGCCGGGATAACTGAAACTACAGCCTGCCAGCGCTGATCATGCGCTGGCAGGCTGTAGATGCGGAAAAAACCGCATTTAAATCGCATATCAGACGCTGTTTTTTAAACAGCATCTGATATGCCTGCTGTCTGCTCGTCTGGTGGTCCCTTTGTTTGGGACCACCAGAGGAAACTATAGGAAAAGTGCACCAATCACTACACACCCCCCACCCCCACCCCCCATCACTGATTAACCCCTGATCACCCATGTCACCCCCTGATCACCCCTGATCACCCCCTGTCACTAATCACCCCCCTACAGGCTCATTCAGACGTCCGTATGTGTTTTGCGGATCCATGGATCTGCGGATCCATGGATCTACAGATCCGCAAAATACGGACACCGGCAATGTGCTTTCCGCATTTTGCAGATCCGCACAGAACTATATAGAAAATGCTTTTTCTTGTCCGCAATTGCGGACAAGAATAGGACATGTTCTATATTTTTGCGGAACGGAAGTGCAGACCCGGAAGCGCGGATCCGTAATTCCGGATCCGAGCGGGATAAAGTCTGTCCCCATAGAAATGAATGGGTCCGCAATTCCGTTCTGCAAACAGAATTTCGGACGTGTGAATGGGGCATAAGGGCCCCTTATCACCGCCAGTTAGTTAGCTACTTGTTAGGTAGTTAGCGCCCACCGCACCGCAGTCACTGATTTTGGCAGAGATTTTTTCATCCACATTGATCGATGCGAATGAAAAAATCTGTGCCGTTAATTTTTTTATTTTTTTTTCAGCCCAGAGGCTGAACGGAAAAAATAAATCTCATTACCCGTATGCTCAATATACGGAGAATCGCAGAAACTCCTAATGCTGGCCATACGTGTAATGATTGCGGAGACCCTCAAATGCCAGGGCAGTACAAACACCTCACATGTGACCCCATTGTGGAAAGAAGACACCCCAAGGTATTCCGTGAGGGGTATGGCGAGTTCATGTAAAATTTTATTTTTTGTCACAAGTTAGTGGAATATGAGACTTTGTAAAAAATATAAATAAAAATCAATTTCCGCTAACTTGTGCCAAAAATTGTTTTTTTTCTGTGAACTCGCCATGCCCCTCACAGAATACCTTGGGGTGTCTTCTTTCCACAATGGAGTCACTTGTGGTATTTATACTGCCCTGGCATTTTAGAGGCCCTAAAGCGTGAGAATCCAAATGCGTAAAAATGGCCTGTGAAATCCTAAAGGTACTCATTGGAATTTGGGCCCCTTTGCGCATCTTGGCTGCAAAAAGTGTCACTCATGTGGTATCGCCGTACTCAGGAGAAGTAGGGCAATGTGTTTTGGGGTGTATTTTCATATATACCCATGCTGTGTGTGAGAAATATCTCTGTAAATGACAACTTTTTAAATTTTTTATTCAAAGTTGTCAATTTACAGAGATATTTCTTCACCCAGCATGGGTATATGTAAAATACACCTCAAAACTACTTGCCTCTACTTCTCTGAGCAGCGCTACATGAGTGACACGTTTGCAGTTAAGATGCTAAAGGCCCTAAAACTAATGAGTAACTTTAGGATGGCATTTTACGCATTTTCTTCTCACGCTTTAGAGCCCCTAAAATGCTAGGGCAGTATAAATACCCACATGTGACCCCATTTTGGAAAGAAGACACCCCAAGGTATTCGCTGAGGGGCATAGTGAGTCCATGAAAAATTAAACTTTTTGTCAAAAGTTAGCGGAAAGGGAGACTTTGTGAGAAAAAACAATAAAAAATCAATTTCCACTAACTTGTGCCAAAAAAAAAAAAATTTCTATCAACTCGCCATGCCCCTCATGGAATACCTTGGGCTGTCTTCTTTCCAAAATGGGGTCACATGTGGGGTATTTATACTGCCCTGGCATTTTAGGGGCCCTAAAGCGTAAGAAGAAAAATGTGTAAAAATGCCCTCCTAAAAGGTACTCGTTGGAATTTGGGCCCCTTTGCGCATCTTGGCTGCAAAAAAGTGTCACTCATGTGGTATCGCCATACTCAGGAGAAGTAGGGCAATGTGTTTTGGGGTGTATTTTTACATATACCCATGCTGGGTGAGAGAAATATCTCTGTAAATTGACAACTTTGTATAATTTTTTTTTAAAAGTTGTCATTTACAGAGATATTTCTCACACAAAGTATGGGTATATATAAAAATACACCCCAAAGCTCTTTGCTTTGCTTTTAATGTGCGTTTATCCCATAAGTCAGTATACTGCTGTAGCTTATATATTTTTGCAACAAAATAGAAGAGATGTCACGGCACTCACCAGTTGAATCAATCCTATTTATTAGTGAAATAATGAACTGTACATTTGGGATAGGATAGCAGATGGCACCTGCATATATATTTTTATGGAACCTTAAATAGCCATAAACATATAAAGAGTTCATAGGGAGCAGCACATAATTTGTGATTGTCTTGCCCCATGAGCCGGAAGCTGATGACGTTCATGATATCAAGCGTTGAACATTGACCGTAAATCAATGCAATAATATCCTAGCTTCTGGTAAGACAGTACAGCAATAAGTTACATGGTCTGAGAAGTGAAGACACTAGCAGGAGAGTCATGTTACAGGTCGCTCAATTCAAGCTACTTTAATTCTTTGAAAATGAAAACCGTGTAGGAAATACAGTATGCAGCAAGGCAATAAAAACAAAAAGTTGTTCACAGTTGTTCAGCATTAGAAAGATGTAAAGTGAAAAGGAAGGCAACAACTTTAGTTCTAGGCTGTTCTAAGGCTTAATCAACTTTTAACCTGCTAAAAGCACAATGAGTCAGACAATATCCATGTGAATTCCCTTAATTCATATGAAGCTATGAGCAATACAATTCTTCAAAAACATCATCTCAATTACTAGAAGTAGTGTCAGTGTCATCTGAGTGATAAGCATAGGGATGATAGCATATGAGTAACAAATTTATGTAATGGTACTGAAATAGATTTCTGGCACTAAAATGATGCTGGCTCTTTTAACATCTTTATTTAACCAATATTTGAGCATCAGTATATGCCATATGTATGCTGTATTTTTAATCGATGTGTGTATATCTATGTATATGTCTGTGTTTATCTGTATGTATATATAGATTTACAGTGGGAAAAATAAGTATTTATTAGAATGGCAATTTTGCAAGTTTTCCCACCTACAAAGAATGGAGAGGTCTGTAATTTTTATCGTAGGTACACTTCAACTGTGAGAGAATCTAAAAAAAAATCCAGAAAATCACATTGTATGATTTTAAAATATAATAATTTGCATTTTATTGCATGAAATAAGTATTTGATACAATAGAAAAACAGAACCTAATATTTGGTACAGAAACTTGTGTTTGCAATTACAGAGGTCAGACATTTCCTGTAGTTCTTAACCAAGTTTGCACACACTGCAGCAGGGATTTTGTCCCACTCCTCCATAGGTTTCGGGGCTGTCGCTGGGCTACATTGAGTTTCAGCTACCTCCAGAGATTTTCGATTGGGTTCAGCCACTCCAGGATCTTGAAATACTTCTTACAAAGGCCATTCCTTAGATGCCCTGGCTGTGTGTTTTGGGTCATTGTCATGGTGGAAGACCCAGTCATGACCCATCTTCAATGCTCTTACTGAGGGAAAGAGGTTGTTGTCCAAAATCGTGCGATACATGGCCCCATCCATCCTCCCTTCAATATGGTGCAGTCATCCTCTCCCCTTTGCAGAAAAAGCACCTCCAAAGTATGATGTTTCCACCCCCATGCTTCATGGTTGGGACGGTGTTCTTGGGATTGTACTCATTCTTCTTCCTCCAAACACGCCAGAGGTTGATACCAAAAAGTTCTATTTTGGTCTTATCTGACCACATGACAGATGGTCATTGGCGAACTTCAAGCGGGCCTGGATATGTCCTGTCGTGAGCAGGGGGACCTTGCGTGCCCTGCAGGATTTTAATCTATGATGGCATAGTGTGTTACTAATGATGATCTTTGAGACTGTGGTCCAAGCTCTCTTCAGGTCATTGACCAGGTCCTCCCATGTAGTTCTGGAGTGATTTCTGACCTCTCTCTGAATCAAGCTTACCCCACGAGGCGAGATCTTGCATGGAGCCCCAAACAAAGGAAGATTGACAAAAAGAAGGTAGGACATCACGCCTAGTTTGGTGAGCGGTGGGTGCACATCTCCGGGGGAGTGGTAAGTTCCCCCACAGGGATCAGGAGACCAGGAACAGGAGAAAAAAACGGATGGAGACAGCACGTCCTCAAGTAAAGCTTTATTCCAGATGCTACATTTCGGCCTAGGACGCCTTGCTAAATATATGCTGTGAACTGTGAATAGTAATGCTTTCTAGTGCAATGTATTAGTTTAAATGTCAGTTCTTTGTTCCAGTGCAGGCCGGAATTGGGGCTGCAAGCCTGGATGCAGGCCTGGCATGACTGGGGCTTGAAGGGAGCTGAGGCATGGGATACAAAGGGTTAAGGATGGGAATGGTGACGGGGGAGTTAGGGGTGTGGTGTGGGGCTTTAAAAAGGGTAGTCAGGGCGCGAAAAGGGGCCATTTTGTGGGGATAGCAGTGTGGCAGCAGCCCAAGTCTGAGCTGCTGCAGTACCTCTTTTCCAGTAGGATCCTGTCCCACGATGTCCGAGGTGGAAGCGCTCCTGGCACAGCTCCGTTCGGCAGCGGAGAGCAGGGGAGCTGGATGGCTGCAGGCTACTGTCCAGGGCCTGCTCCCGGGGTCTGGGGAGACCGCTGCTCCGGCTCTTCCCTCCAGCCGGCCGCGGAGGACTAGGCCTCCGGCGCGCCTTAGTCCAGATATGACCCCGAAGGTCCGGCGCCGGTTAAGGAGCCCCTCTCTGGACCCTCCAGCACACACCGCGGTGAGTAAAAGGGCTTCCAGACGATCGTGTGCTGGGAGGAATCCTGTAGTGCGGCGGGACCCCCCCCTTCTCTGATGCAGGCAACGTGGGATCCGGAGGTGGTGCGGCGGGGGGGCCGGGCCCTGGTTCCCCTGCCCGGCGTGGGAGTGCAGTGCAGACGGCATCGGCAGGACCGCGGGGTCATGTGGGTGGCCCTGTGCTTGCTTCCTTACCAGAGCAGCCCGGCGCTGGCTCTCTGTCGGCTCTTGTGGACGGAAGACGGATGACATCTAGTGGCGAGGCTGTGGAACTGCAGGCCTCTGGAACTTCAGTCGAGACGAGGGCGCCATCTGGTGGTGGGACTTCGGTACTGTGGGCCTTAGGGTCTGTGAGTGCTTCAAGAGATCCAAGTGGCGCGGCTGCGGAATCGCAGGCTGCTGAACCAGTGAACGAAGGAAGACATGCGGGAGTCGACGAACATCGACAGACGACCGGAAGAGGGAATGTCGCCAGTCAAGTTTCGGTTCCTCACGTTCCGGCTGGTGGATTCACAGTGTCCACGCAGCTAGGTGAGATGTGCGGGGATTCTTCTGTAGTGATTGCTAATAGTGGGGGGGCCCCCGGGGTTGTGGGGGGCTCGGGGGTGTCCGTTGCTGGTGGGCTAGGGGATTTGTTGTTGGGGTTGCGGGATTTGGTGGAGGGGTTGGCGGGTGTGGGGCCTGTGGGGGGTCGCCGTCCGCAGCGTGGGGGGTGCAACGCCCGGGTTTGACGGGGACGGGTGCAGCTGGGGGTTTTGCTGAGGCGGGCGTTCGGGAGATTGGTGGGGGGGCTGGGGGCATGATGGGGGCGACACCACGGGGGGGTGGCGATAAGGACGGAGGTAAGGAGGCGGACGGTGCCAAGGAAAAGGATGGGGAGGAGCCGCGTTTGGACGACGCGGCAAGGGGGAAGGTTTATGTGTGTTTTGAGGGCCCCTTGGGGGCGCATTTAAAGCACGAGGTTAGGGAAAAAATTTGGAAAGGGGAGTATGTGGATGTATTTTCGCTGCTTCCCCTGGAACGCTTTAAGTTAGACAGGGATAGGCGGGAGGATAAGAAGAAGGAGGAGGATGATAAGCGGCGTTCGCGTTTGATTCCGCGGACCTTCTCAAACTGGTTGCAGGCCTTTGTGATTCTGGCTAGTGTTATCGGGGAAAAGGCGCCGGAAAACTTTTCCCCCCTTTTCTGTTATCTGGATGCCATCGGCGAGGCGTACCGTGTCTATGGGGGGTTGGGGTGGTTAAGGTACGATGAACAGTTTCGCCAGCGAAAAGCGGTCCGGCCTAGTATGCGCTGGGACCATAAGGACATTGGCCTGTGGATGAGGGTTATGACACCGGTCCGGGCTGGGCAGCCCTTTCAGGGGGGTGCCGGGGGTTCTGGGCAGTCAGAGCGCTCGGCGGCCTCAGTTAAGGGACTCTGTTTTTTGTTTAACGAGGGGGGATGCAAATACGGGGACAAGTGCAAGTTTAGGCATGACTGTTCCTCTTGCGGGGGAAACCATGGAGCACATCGGTGCTTCAGGGGGCGCAAGGGAAGGAACTGGGGGGATGCGGCGGGTAAAGGGGCGGACACCAATCCGGATAGCCGAGATGGTGCATTTTCTAAATAGTTACCCGGATGCGGATGCGGCGGAATTTTTGTTAACCGGTTTTAAGGAGGGTTTTCATATACCGTTTGTTGAGGGGGTCGGTGGGGCAGGGGGGAAGAATTTGCATTCGGCGGGGGAAAGGCCCGACGTGGTGACTGAAAAACTGCGGAAGGAGGTGGAGTTAGGTCGCATGGCAGGGCCCTTTCGGGACCCGCCGATGCAGGACTTGCGGGTGTCGCCTTTGGGGGTCGTGCCAAAACGAGAGCCTAATAAATTTCGCCTGATACACCACCTCTCGTTCCCAAAAGGGGGGTCGGTTAATGACGGGATTGCGCCTGAATTGTGTTCAGTTGTATATACGTCGTTTGATGAGGCTGTTCGTTGGGTGCGGTTATACCGGCGGGGGGCTTTATTGGCCAAGGTAGACATCGAGGCGGCGTTTCGTCTTCTGCCGGTGCACCCGGAATGCCAGCCCTTGTTGGGGTGTTTCTGGGATGGGGGGTACTTTGTTGACCAGTGTTTGCCGATGGGTTGTTCGGTTTCGTGCGCCTATTTTGAAAAGTTTAGTACTTTTCTGGAGTGGGTGGTACGGAAATGGTCAGGGTGGGGTTCTATCATTCATTATTTGGATGATTTTTTGTTTATAGGGCCGCCGGGTTCTAAGGACTGTTCTGTGATGCTGCATTCCTTTGAAGCCATGTCCCGCCTCTTCGGGGTTCCTTTGGCATCTGGGAAGACGGAGGGCCCGACAACGCAGTTGAGTTTTTTGGGGATAATCATTGACACGGTGGCTATGGAGTGTAGGTTGCCTGAAGATAAAATTGGGGACTTGCGGCGGGAGGTGTCTGCGGCTCGCGGTAGGCGAAAAATGCGGCTCCGTGAGTTGCAGTCCCTATTGGGGAAGCTCAATTTTGCCTGCCGCATAATGCCCATGGGGCGGATTATTTGTAGGAAACTGGCGAGGGCGTTGGCGGGGGCGAGGTCTCCTCATCATTTCGTGCGGATCACCTGTGAGTTGCAAGACGACTTGACAGTGTGGGCATCCTTCTTAGATACTTACAATGGGCGGTCTTTGTGGATGGCAGAAGGGGTGTCGGCGGCGGATTTGGATTTGTTTACAGATGCGGCAGGGGGTCACGGCTTTGGGGCGTATTTGGGTGACCGTTGGTGCGTGGGGGAGTGGCCGGAGGCATGGAAGGAGGAAGGTTTGGTGAAGAACTTGGTGTTGTTGGAGTTGTTTCCAATCGTGGTGGCCGTGTCCATTTGGGGTGGATTCTTTCGCGATCGTAAGGTTTGTTTCCATTGCGACAATATGGGGGTGGTTGAGGCCATTAATCGCAATTCCGCTTCGTCGCCGCCAGTGGTGAGATTGCTTCAGCATTTGACGTTGGGTTGCCTGTCATTGAACGCATGGGTGGTAGCGTCTCATGTCCCGGGGGTTAGTAACTCAATTGCGGATGCTTTGTCTCGTTTCCAGTGGGAGCGTTTTCGGGAGTTGGTGCCGGAGGCGGAGATGGAAGGAACGAGCTATCCCCAGGAACTGTGGAATCTGCCGTTCGGTCGGTTGAAGATCTGGTGAGGGGTTCCTTGTCGGCAGGGACCTGGGCGGCGTACGACAGGGCATGGGGTTTTTGGGAAGTTTGGAGGCAGCGTTTTCAGGGTTGTGGGTTGGACGACGGAGTGTTGATGTTGCTTTGGGTGGGGCACTGCAAGGAGGAGGGGTGGTCATGTTCCAGGTTGAATAAGTTTATGGCGGGTGTAGCTTTTGGTTGTCGGTGCCGGGGGGTGGTGGATGTGACTAAGTCCTTTTGGGTGGTGCAGGCTTTGAGGGGTTGGCGCAAGTGTTCTGTTGGGGTGGATACTCGCCGTCCGGTTTCGTTCGCTTTGCTGTTGGATATGTTGGGGCAGTTGGAGAGCACTTGCGTGTCGGCAGGAGAAGTTCGATTGTGCAAGTTGGCTTTTTCGCTCGCTTTTTGGTGCCTTGCGAGTGGAAAGTTGGTTAGTCCGAGCAAGAGTCGAGCCGGGGCCTGCGCGGACAGGATGTGGAATTATTCGAGGATAGATTGGAATTCTGCATCAGACGGTCCAAAACGGACCAACAGGGTCGGGGTTGCCGGGTGGTGTTATATAAGGTGGAGGGGTCGGACGCATGCCCGGTTCGTTGCCTGCGGGATTTTTGGGGACGGGAGGGGGTCGGAGAGGCTGGCCCGTTGTTGGTCCACGCTGATGGGTTTTTTCTCTCTCGTTTTCAGTTTGTTGCGGTTATGAGATCGTGCTTGTCTGGGTTGGGTAGGGACCCCGCGTTATATGGGGGTCATTCGTTTCGGATAGGAGCAGCCACGGAAGCGGCTCGGAGGGGGTTGGGTGAGGATGTCATTCGGCGCATTGGCCATTGGGAGTCCCTTCGGTTTCGGTCCTATGTCAGGCCTGCATGGGTATGATGGTAGTGAACCAGGTCGGAGTGAGGGGGGGTGTTGGTGGTGGTCATTGGTTGATATGTTTCTTTTTGTTTTTTGTAGGTGTTCCACCGTGCCTGGTTTGGATTATGGGGCACTCCTACGTGTTCTGGGGAGCTTTGCGAGCGGCGGTCAGGCCGGACGGGAGGCAGTTGTCATTCTCGAGAGAGGTGGCTGTAATCCGATGGCTGGGGATGCGGGGCATGCTGTGGAGTCGGGTCCTCCCTGAATTTTACAGGTTTGCGCGGTTGGATAGGCCCCCCAGTGTTTTTGGTGTTGCATGTTGGGGGAAATGATTTGGGGGTGCGTCCCTTCAGGGAGTTGGTAAGGGATATTAAGTTTGACCTGCTACGGTTGTGGGCGCTGTATCCGCAGCTCATGACTGTTTGGTCAGACATGGTGCCGCGTCAGCGCTGGAGGGAGGCGAGGTCTGTTGAGCGGTTGAATAAGACAAGGATAAAAGCGAACAGGGCTGTTGGGAGGTTTGTGGCACGGAACTGTGGCATTGTGGTTCGGCATAGGGACTTGGAGTCGGGTGCAGGGGCATTTTGGAGGAGTGATGGGGTACACTTGAACGGGGTGGGAATTGATCTTTGGTGTTCTGGTTTACAGGACGGGATTGAAGTGGCGCTGAGGGTGTGGCGGGACGCAAGGAGGTGAGGTGTTCACCTCCTTGGGTCGTGGGCGGTGGGGGGTCCTTGGAGTTGGTGGTTATGGTAGTTCTGGTGTGGTGGGGAGGGAGCCAAAAGGAGGCTCTGGACTCCCCAGGTACTGGTTTAAGGTGGGATATGGCAGGTAGCGGCCCATGTTGGTTGCCCTTGGTTGCGGTTCCTGCCTCTGAGCTGGCGTTCATCGGCTAGAGGTAATTTAACGGAGGGTGGGGCCGTTATCCGCCATTTATGGGGCTCCAAGGACCCTCCCCGTGTTGTGGTTCTTGGGCGTGGCCTTCAGGTTGGAAGGCCTGGTTTTTCTGTATTATTTATGTTATTTATTTGTATTTATATTAATTAATAAAAGGCTGCTGTGGCCTTAAAATCCACTTGCCGAGTCTGTCTTTATTGGGTTAGGAGCGGAAATTACAGGGAGGGTGAGGGTAAGCGAGTCGACAGTACGCCAGTCATGTGTCCATGGCACCTAGGATTGCTCCAAACATCATTTCATTGTATTTTACATTGTATTTTATTGTATTGTACAGTGACAATAAAAGCATCTTATCTTGAAGACGTGCTGTCTCCATCCAAGGAAGATTGACAGTCAACTTGTGCTTCTTCCATTTTCTAATAATTGCACCAACAGTTGTTGCTGTCTCACCAAGCTGCTTGCCTATTGTCCTGTAGTCCATCCCAGCCTTGTGCAGGTTTACAATTTTGTCCCTGGTGTCCCTAGACAGCTCTTTGGTCTTAGCCATGGTGGAGAGGTTGGAATGTGATTGATTGAGTGTGTGGACAGGTGTCTCTTATACAGGTAACAAGTTCAAACAGGTGCAATTAATACAGGTAATGAGTGCAGAGTAGGCGGGCTTCTTAAGGAAAACCTAACAGGTTTGTGAGATCCAGAATTATTGCTGATTGGTAGGCGATCATATACTTATTTCATGCAATAAAATGCAAATTAATTATTTAAAAATCATACAATGTGATTAAAGGATTTTTTTTTTTCGATTCTTTCTCTCATAGTTGAAATGTACCTACGATAAAAGTTACAGACCTCTCCATTCTTTGTAGGTGGGAAAACTTGCAAAATTGCCAGTCTATTAAATACTTATTTTTCCCACTGTATATACACACAGTGTGTGTGTGTGTGTGTGTGTGTGTGTGTGTGTGTGTGTATATATATATATATATATATATATATATATATATATATTAGTCTTTGCGAGCATGCTTGGCGGAACACCTTTTTCACTCGAGCACTGCGATGCTACGCGGCCAAAAAACGTGCGGGGAAGTACTGCCACTCACTGTAATGCCATAGCCATGTTGGTTACTGGCATTACAGTGATTGGCTGGCCGGAACGCGTCATCGGTGCTATATAGCACCCGATGACACGTGGTTCGGCTCAAACTTAGTCAGGGAGAGCTGCAGCAGAAGGGACAGATAGTGTAGGGAGAGGAATTGTGTTAGAGACCTGATAGCTCTTTCCAATTTGAGGTGGTTATGAGATGGTCATACAATGAGGCATCAGACCTCCACCGGTAAATTTTCCCCTTCAGTGAGTAGTCTTTCCTCCAGCTGGGAGATAATAACAATCCAGAACTCAATCTTAGACAATTAAGATCTGAAGTCTTTATTGCATAGTACATGTATTTATAGGACATTGGGGGTGGGAATACCAACTTTAGTTCAGCAGATGACATGTTAATTTAGGGAAGTCGGTAAACAATACTGGAATCTGCCATATACAATACATGAAAGGGTATTTTACATATTACAATGGTAGTCTAGATGCTAACAAGTTAAAGTCGTTACAGCTTGCTATCATGTACATGAGGATTCTGCTATCCATTGTATTTCCAACTGATAACTGTGTGTCATCTCTTGTAGTGTCAATAGGTTAAACTCGTTACAGATTGCTGTCATGTACATGAGGATCCTGCTATCCATTGTATTTCCAACTGATAACTGTGTGTCATGTATTGTAGTGTCAATGTCTGCTGGGGTGGGCTCGCATACAGGAATTAAGAGCCCTCTGGGGGATGTGTCTTCTGAGGAAATTACCTGTCTTGTAACAAGTGGCAGTGATCTATACAGGTGGCAGTGCCTGATATAATATATATCTAATAGCAAGGTTAAAAATCCCTTTCAAGACCCAACAGTCCTTTCAAGGACTATTGTTTTATCTGGGTGCGAAATATATTAGCGCAACGTGCGCTAAATTGCGTGCAAGTGTTTGGCTGCTGGTGACAGCAGTGACATAACCTACCCCACATCTCCTGTATAACGTTAGCTGCTGGTGACAGTAGCGACATTACCTGCGCTACATCTCCTGTATAACGTTTGCCACTGGTGACAGCAGCGACATTACCTGCGCTACATCTCTTGTATAACATTAGCCACTGGGGACAGCAGCGACATTACCTGCGCTACATCTCTTGTATAACGTTAGCCACTGGGGACAGCAGCGACATTACCTGCGCTACATCTCCTGTATAACGTTTGCACATCCCAAATAGCTGTGGCATTCCCTGTAATTTTCTATTAGCCGCTGGTGACAGCAACGACGATACCTGCACTACATCTCCTGTATAATGTTTCCTTATCCCAAATATCTGTGACATTCACTGTAATTTATTTGCGCATACACTTACAAAACCTGTGCTACTGTACATGTGACATACTTGCAAGCATATATACCATTTAATATGATGAAGGAGATCAGTAAGGGACGGGGAAGTGGCCGTGCTGCTGATGGTGCATGCAGAGGCCGTGGCCCTGGGCACGGTGAAACTGTGCCTGCTGACAGAGCAAAAGAAACACACTCATCCATGATACCTAGCTTCATGTCCTAGTTTGCAAGGCGGCACGGGACAAGACTCTCAAAGTCAGACCAGTGCAACCAGATGGTTGGTTGGATTGCAGCAGATAATGCTTCCAGTCGGTTAAGCACCACCACAAAGTCCAGTTTCTGTAGCCAAGAGTCTGGTCAACAGAATCCTCACCCTGATCCTCCTTCCTCCAATCATGGAGAGTCTTGGCAAACAAGTGATCCCATACTCTGATATTCCGAGGAGCTCTTTTCATCGCCATTCCTTGATTTCACATGTTGGCCAGGCTTTGTGAGCAGCAGAGGGCAGTAGTGGAATACCTGCTGCAACCTGGTCGTCGCCTTTCCAGTCAACCTTCTCTCACAAGCGACGAGTGGGCATGGATGTCTGACCTCTGTGAGGTTTTACGCAACTTTGAGGAATCAACACAGGTGGTGAGCGACGTTGCTGCTATTATCAGCGTAACAATCCCACTTCTGTGTCTACTGAAAAGCTCACTGCTCACAATGAAGGCGGACACTTTGCATGTGGAAGAGGTAGAAATGGGGGAAGACAGTACACAGGGTGATAGCCAGAACACCCTTAATTCATCTTCTTAGCGCGAATTGGACGAGAAGAAGGAGCAGGAGACTGTTGCCTCCGCTACAGAGGCTAGTACCCATAAGCCGCTTTATTCCATCTGTTCATCGTGGATCGGCAGATGAGGAGATTGAGAGTCATCCTCCTGATGAGGACAGCGAAGTCTTGTCTGTTGGGACTCTGGCACACATGGCTGACTTTATGTTATGCTGCCTTTCCCGTGACCCTTGCGTTATACGCATTTTGGCCAATACCGATTACTGGTTGTTCACCCTTCTCGACCCCCATTACAAAGAGAACTTCTCATCTCTCATTCCTGTGGTGGAGAGGACTAGCAAAATGATGCAATACCATGAGGTCCTTGTGGAAAAATTGCTCCAACAATTTACAGCTCCTTGGGCAACCGAGGAGGGGAGACAAGGGGAACACACAGCAGTTCCAACAGAGGCAGGGATACACTCTCCAAGGCCTGGGACAGTTTCATGACACCCCGCCAGAACTCTTACTCTGATGCGTGACCTAGTGTCACAAGGAGGGAAACGTTTTGGAAGATGGTGAAGGAGTACATAGCAGACCGTGTCAGGGTCATCAAAGATCAACTACTGGGTGTCCAAGCTGGACACGTGGCACAAACTGGCGCTCTACACCTTGGAGGTGCTGGCCTGCCTTGCCGCCAGCGTTTTGTCAGAGCAGGTATTTATTGCTGCTGGGTGCATAATAACTGATAAGCGCATCCGCCTGTCAACTGAAAATGCTAACAGGTTGACTCTTATAAAAATGAAGAAGGCCTGGATTGCCCCTGACTTCTCTACTCCACCAGAGCAAAGTGGCTGAACATAAAGACACTTTAAATGTGGCTTTTATGGTGTATTGAATACACTTTATTTCCATGCACCCCTTCCACCACAAAAAAGGTTATATGATTCAATCTTCCTTTTCTCATCCTTCTCCTCCTCCAACATATCAACATGCTTATTAGGCTGCCCTCACTCCTAATGTTTTAGAGGGTCAGATCAGCAGCAGGCCCTCGCCCCTAATGTTTTAGAGGGTCACCAGCAGGCCCTTGCTCCAAATGTTTTTGAGGGTCACCAGCAGGCCATCAATCATAATTTTTCAAGGGTGTGTATGATGCCCACCTTTATGTGTAACAAAGGGTGTATTGGGGTGTCGGTTCCTTGTAATTTTTGGCAGTCCTTTCACTTAGTGCATAGGCTTTATGAGTGTAGGAGTCCCACTACCTGAACAATTGTATCGCAATGTGAATGAGACCCTCCTTTATGTGATATACAGGTTGTATTGGAGTGCCTCTTCCTTGTAATTTTTGGCAGCACTTACAGTTTATATACAAGTTAATATACAGGAAAGAATATTTCCTAACAACTTTTCCTCTAAAATCGATTTTATTTTCGGTTTTGTGTATATTATTGTTAGTCTCTAAAAGTGGCGTACTACTCGGACAACATCGTTCCCAGAAGCGACCTGGGAGTTCAAGATGCATCCAGACATCCTCCCCATGCTGTTTACCAACCATTTCAGTGATGTTTCCATCAATTTCTGACTTTTTCCTTTTTCAGAGCAGGGGGTGCCTGGTTTAATGCTCTGGTTCTCCCATTGACTTCCATTGTGCTATAGATGTCAGATTGCTGCAAAGGTCAGCTTGCAGTTATGTCTCGGGTAGATATGTAAATGATTACAGGGATCATACACTGGGTCTTGCCACAAAAGGGGTGTACAATTGCTTCCCCCACTGCCTTATAAAAAGGCTCTCAGAGGCTACTTTTTGGTAATGGACCTTTTGGTGAGAGATCGTTGACTCCTAAACATGCATCCACAACACACTTGAAGACATTTTGCCCAGTTCAGACTTTGAGAGGGGGCATCATTAGACTGAGAGAAGCAGGATGGTCATTTAGATGAATTACTCACCATCTAGGCCATTCAAACCTAGCTGTTAGGAGGTTTTGGGAGCAGTGATTATATAAGGGCACACACAAACGCATGTAGCGATCAGGATCCGGACGACACAGACAGACCACCAGTAAAGAGTATCGTTTGATCCACTGAAAAGCGTGAGCAATTCTCACAGTTTCATTGCCCACCTTCAGACACAGGTGACTATTTAATTACACACATCCTTGTCTCTGCCTAGACAATTTCAAACCACTTAGCAGAAGGAAATTTAGTGTCACAGTGCCCAGTGCCCACGTGTTGTTGTAAACAAGAAATATGGACTGCTCCAGACTGGAAGCATATTGTCTTTAGTGATAAATCCAGGTTTTGTTTGGGATTCTACAGTAGTCAGGTTAGAGTATGGAGGCTTTGTGGTGAGTCATTTGATCAAGCCTTTGCTGTGGAGCAACTCACTGCCCTAACAGTTGGTGTGGTGTTCTGAGGAACCATCGCATATGACAGTCAGTTACCCATAGTAGTAATACGATGGACACTAGCAGCTCAGCAATATGTGCAAGAGATCATGTGGCCACACATGTTGCCTCTCTTGGCAGGTCTTACAACCTGAACTTTTCAGTAGAATAATGCTTGCCCACATACTGCAAGGGTTCCCCAGGACTGTCTCTGCATATTGCAACACTTGGCCTGCCAGGTCACCAGATTTATTGGCAATTGAGAATTTATGGGATCAGCTGGGATGACAGCTTTGATAACCTACTGGCGTGCAGGATCTCCAGGCCCAGCTGTAACATCTTTGGGCAAATGTACCACAGGATACCATACAGAACTTGTATGCCTCTATGCCTAACTGTATCTCCTCTTATATCCAGGCTAGAGCCTGGTTTCTTTCAAGGTTATTATCTGTCTTCAGGTGACAACTCTTGTATTGATTGGCTTACTTTTGGCCTGTCCAATTTTGATTGTAATCTGGCATGAATTTGGCTTCTGTATCTTAACTTTCTTTATATTTGAATTCCAGTATGCTAACCATTAGAGTTCTTGGTGATGACTATGCACTTACCATAGATTAGTTGCAATAAATTAAAATATCTTCATAAAGTTCATTTATTTCAGTAATTCAATTCTTTAGATTCATTACATACACAGTGATCTATTTCAAGTGTTTATTTCTTTTAATGTTAATGATTATATATTACAGCTAATTAAAACTCGAAAGGTAATATTAGAATATTATATAAGACCAATAAAAAAAATTAATTCATGATTTTTAATACAGACATGTTGGCCCACTCAAAAGTATGTACAGTATATGCATTCAGTTCTTGACCTCCTTTTGCATGAATTACTGAATCTATGCGCAGTGGCATACAGCCGATGAGCCTGTGGCACTGCTGAGGTGTTGTGGAAGCCCAGGATGCTTTGATAGCGGCCTTCAGCTCATCTGCATTGTTGGGTCTGGTGTCTGACCTTCTTGACAATACCTCATAGATCCTCTATCTATGAGGTTTCAGGTCAGACGAGTTTGCTGGCCAATCAAGCACACTGATGCTGTGGTTATTAAACCAGGTATTGGTACTTTTGGCAGTGTGGACAGGTGCCAAGTCCTGCTGGAAAATGAATTTAGCATCCCCATAAAGCTTGTCAGCAGAGGTTAGCATGAAGTGCTCAAAAATTTCCTGGTAGACGGCTGTGCTGACTTTGGACTTGATATAACACAGTGGGCCAACACCAGCAGACAACAAGGCTCCCCAAACAATCACTGACTGGGGAAAGTTCTCACTGGGCCTCAAGCAACTTGGACTGTGTGCCTCTCCACTCTTCCTCCAGACTCTGGCACCTTGATTTCCAAATGAAAGGCAACATTTACTTTTATCTGAAAACAGGACTTTGGACCACTGAGCAACAGTCCAGTCTTTTTTCTCCTTAGCCCAGGTAAGACGCTGCTGATGTTGTCTTTAGGTCACGAGTGGCTTGACACAAGGAATGCCACGGTTGTAGTCCATGTCCTGGATACATTTGTGTGTAGTGGCTCTTGAAGCAGTCCAGCCACAGTCCATGCCTTGTGAATCTCCCCATAATTCTTGAATGGCCTTTTCTTGAAAATCCTTTTAATGCTGCAGTTATCCCTGTTGCTTCTGTGCCTCATTCTACCACACTTTTCCCTTCCACTCAAATCTCCACTAACATGCTTGGATACAGGCCCTGTGAACAGCTGGCTTCAGCAATGACCTTTTGTGGCTTCCTCTCCTTGCAGAGGGTGTCAATGACGGTGTTCTGGACAACTGTCAAGTCAGCAGTCTCCCCCATTGTATAGCCTACTGAAGCATGCTGAGAGACCATTTAAAGGCCTAGGAAACATTTGTAGGAGTTTTGTGTTGATTAGCTGAATAGAGTGTGCCTACAATATTGAATTTTTTCACAATATTTTAATTGAGTTTTCATTAGCTGTAAGCCATAATCATTAACATTAAAATACATAAACGCTTGAAACAGAAGACTCTGTGTATTGAATTTATATATGAATTTAAAGTTTTGAATTGAGATACTGAAATAAATTAACTTTTGAACAGTATTCTATTTTTTTGAGATGCAACTGTAGCTTCAGTTATACCACTCCTGTTTAATTGCAGCAACCACTGTTTAGAGACTGGTATACTCTCCAACTTTATGAAAAAAAAGCATTAAATTCCTTTATGACTTATTGTCCTTATTTCATTTCTGCGTGACCAATCAGAACAGTTTTTCGGTCTTTTCTGTGTTGGCATAGGAACAGAAGGGCATCTAAGAGCAAATTCTATGAAAGTAAATGAGCAGGTTTTATAAGGTAAAACATTTGTTCCTAGTGCTTCACTCTGTAGGCATGGAAGAAAACATTGCTTGATATGTATTTGTCCCAATGTTTTTATAACCATTGTATTGTATTTTACATCTAAAAAGAAGAGTAGAAATGCAAACATTAATATAATAAAATTCCAAGCAGAAGAAAATATATATTGTCTCTGGGAGTCAGAAATGTCCAAAGCCTTAACATAGATTCCAAATGTCTTAAAACAAAAAAAGAAAGCTGATATAACAAAGTTGTGTGTTACTTCAAAAGAACTCAACAAATAAACTTCTGCATTAAAAGCTAGCAGAATTAAAAAATAGTTTAATATTTGATGGTCTATGTCAGTTCTGTTTGCACTGCTGTCAAAACTTCCATTTAGACCTAAGCCATGATAGAAAAAAGGATCCATTATGATTCCACTTTTCATGGATCCTGTTGACTTGCAGTCGATCTATAAGGTTTTTGTCAGGTTTTCATCTTATTATTTTATATGGAGAATGGAAACCTGACAGATAAAAAAAGAAATGTTAATAGAACTTGTATTAGTTTAAATAGAGTGAAAATATTAGCTACTGTACAACTGACTAGCATGCACAGAACCAGAGTATTGCCATTACAAACAGAAAACCTCCATGTACTATTTAAGGAAGGCTAACCCTGGGAACACACCTGAGCGTTTTTCAGCGCGTTCATACCGTGACTATCACGCGGCAGCACGCGTGATCCAACCCATATTCTATTATGGGAGCGCGCATATGACGCGCGCTTCCATAAAACAGCCTATTCGCAGCAGAAGCGCGCGTCATATGCGCGCCCTGGGAACACGCGAAGTGTGTTCCCAGGGTAATCGTTCTCATAGTTGACCATCTGATCATCCAGTCCCATGTCATGCTCTTCCTTTTGTGTTTTGATGTCGATAAGCTGCAGTTTTGATCAGGATGTTTTAAAAGGCTTAGGCTACTTTCACACTAGCATTAATATTTTCCAGTATTGAGATCTATCATAGGGGTAAATAGGGACAAAACGTAACTGAACAGAACGGAATGCTCCAAAAAGCACTCTGTTTTGTTCTCATACCGGAGAGAAAACTGCGGTTTGCTTTCCGTCATGGAATGCGGAGCAAGACGGATCCACAATGCAAGTCAGTGGGGACGGATCTGTTTTCTCTGACACAATAGAAAACGGATCCGTCCCCATTGATTTTTAGTGGAGTTCATGACGGATCCGTCTTGGCTATGTTAAAGATAATACAACCAGATCGATTCATAATAGATGCAGATGGTTGTATTATCAGTAACGGAAGAGTTTTTGCTGAGCCCTGCCGGATCCAGTGTGAAAGTAGCCTTAGACTTATAAATGGAAACTAAAACATAGATTAATTAACCAGCTGACCCAGTCCTCAAATAATCATAATATCCAGAGTTCACTTGTTATATCCTGCCACCCTCAGGAAAAAAAAAGCAAATATAGCACAATAGATCAAATGACCAGCTTTCTAGGCATAAAGGTAATGCTGTTATCATTTATTAACCACTTCCAGACCGGGTCATTTGACCCCTTCCTGACCAGGCCTAATTTTGCATGTCTGACATGTGTTAATTTATGTGGTAATAACTTTGGAATGCTTTTACTTATCCAAGCCACTCTAAGATTGTTTTCTCATCACATATTATACTTCATTACAGTGGTAAATTTGAGTCAAAATATTTCATTTTTTATTTTTTAAATACCAAATTTACTAAAAAAAAATTGAAAAATTCTCAATTTTCATAATTTCAATTTCTTGCTTTTAAAACAGATAGTAATACCTCCTAAAACAGTTATTACTTTACATTTCCCATATGTCTACTTCATGTTTGGATCATTTTGTAAATTACATTTTCTTTTTTTAGGACGTTAGAAGGTTTAGAGGTTTAGAGGCAAATCTTAACGTTTTTAAGAAAAGTTCCAAAACCCACTTTTTAAGGACCAGTTCAGGTCTGAAGTCATTTTGTGAGGCTTACATAATAGAAACTACCCATAAATGGCACCATTTTAGAAACTGATAAGGTTTTTAAAACTGATTTTACAAACTTTGTTAACAGTTTAGATGTTCCACAAGGAAAACGGAGATTAAATTTCTAAATTTCACTTTTTTGGCAGATTTTCCATTTTAATCAATTTTTTTCTTTAACACATGTTAAGAGTGTTAATAGCCAAACAAAACTAAATATTTATTACCCTGATTCTGCGGTTTACAGAAATACCCCACATGTGATGGTAAACTACTGTATGGGTGCACGGCAGGGAGCAGAAGGAAAGGAACGCCATATGGTATTTGGAAGGCAGATTTTGCTGGACTGGTTTTTAGATGCCATGTCCCATTTGAAGCCCCCCTGATGCACCCTTACAGTAGAAACTCCCAAAAAGTGACCCCCATTGTGGAAACTAGGGGATAAGGTGCCAGTTTTATTGGTACTATTTTGGGGTACATATGATTTTTAATTGCTCTATATTATGTTTTTTTGTGAGGCAAGGTAACCAAAAAATAGCTGTTTTGGCACAGTTTTTATTTTTTACAACATTAATTTGACAGGGTAGATCATGTGCTATTTTTACAGAGCAGGTTGTTACAGACGCAATGATATCAAATATGTCTACTTATTTGTTTGTTTCAGTTTTACATAATAAAGCATTTTTGAAAAAAAAATTGTTTTTGTGTCTCCATTTTCTGAACGACAATTTTTTAATTTTTCTGCTGATTTGTCTTGTTCAGGGGCTCGTTTTTTGCAGAAAGAGTTGATGTTTTTGAACGGGAGAAAGAGTTGACAAGTTGAATGGGGGAAAGCTCGTTGGAAGAACGAGTGAAACGTTTTCAAGAAATCTACAGCAAGTCCAGTTGCCTTGATTAATTCTTTACAGATATGACGTTTTTATTGGTACAATTTTTGGGTACATATGATTTTTTGATCATTCATTATTACACTTTATGGGGCAAGGTGACCAAAAAATTGGTTATTTTAACAAAGTTTGTATTTATTTATTTTAACAGCATTCACCTGAGGGGTTAGGTCATGTGAGATTGTTATAGAGCAGGTCGTTACCGACGTGGCAATACCTAATATGTATACTTTTTCTTATTTATTTTTAACACAATAATAGCATGGGATGTTTTAATGTCTCCCAAGTCAGAGAGCCATAGCTTTTTTTATTTTTTGGCCGATTGTCTCAGGGTACTTTCACACTTGCATTGGTGCGGATCCGTCTGTTTATTTGCACAGACGGATCCTCACCTATAATGCAAATGTTTGTATCCATTCAGAACGGATCCGTTTGCATTAGCTTTAAAGAAAAATTACATTGAAAGTCAATGGGGAACGGATCCGTTTTCAAATGCACCATATTGTGTCATTGAAAACGGATCCGTCCCCATTGACTTACATTGTAATTCAAAACAGATCCGTTAGGCTGCAAGCTGCGTTTTGGTGTCCGTCTCCAAAATGGAATAGAGGCGGAACGGAGCCGAACTGATGCATTCTGAACGGATCCTTATCCATTCAGAATGCATTGGGGCTTAACTGATCCGTTTTGGACCGTTTGTGAGAGCCCTGAAACGGATCTCACAAACGGAATCCAAAACGCTAGTGTGAAAGTATTCTTAGTTAGGGTCTCATTTTTGGCGGGATGAGGTGACTGTTTGATTGGTATTAATTTGGGGGGCATACACCTTTTTGATCGCTTGGTGTTGCACTTTATGTGATATTAAGAGACAAAAAATAGCTTTTTTGGCACTGTTTTTTTTTTTTTTACGGTGATCATCTGAGAGGTTAGGTCATGTGATATTTTTTTACAGCAGGTTGTTACGGACGTGGCAATACCTAATATGTATACTTTTTTTTTTTTTTTTACTTTAACACAATAATAGCATTTTTGAACCAAAAAATTTATGTTTTAATGTCTCCATGTTCTGAGAGCTATAGTTTTTTTTATTTTTTGAGCAATTTTCTTATGTAGGGGCTCATTTTTTGTGGGATGAGGTGTCAGCTTTATTGGTGCCATTTTGGGGACTTACGCCTTTTCGGTCGCTGAGTGTTACACTTGTTTTTTTGTGGTGTTAATCGGACGAGGTGGATCATGTGATATCTTTATAGAGCCTGCCGTCACGGACGCGGCAATACCAAATATGTCTATTTATTTAAAAAAATCTATTTTTAACATTTTTTTTATTACTTAATTGGGATTTTTTTTTTTTACATGTGAAACTTTTTTTTTTTATAAAACACTTTATTTTTTATTTTATTTTTTTACACTTTGCGTCCCCCATAAGGTCATACAAGACCTTTGGGGGACATTTAACTTCATTTTTTTTTTTCACTATTGATTTCTCTTGTAACTGGGGCTGACATAGTAGCCCCAGTTACAGGGGAAATACAGCCCCTAGAGATGCAGTACAGCAGAACACAACGCTGTACAGCCTCAGTGCAGGGCTGATCGAGGTCTGTGAAAGACCCGACAGCTCCTGCACTCTCCCGGCCCCGGCAGTCACATGACCACCGGGCCGGGACAGGAAGCACATTGCGCTTCGTGCTCTGTATACACAGGGCTCGGCGATCTAGAAGGCAGAGACACCTGGGAACTGTCCCTGCCTTCTCCCTGGGTTGCCCTGTTGTCACTGACAGCGGGCAACCCGCTCTGCAGCTGCACGATTAGCATGCAGCTGCCATCTCTAAATGGACGTTCTAAAAGATCCATTTAGACGTCTATATCCTATGGGCGGTCCTGAAGTGGTTAAATATAAATGATAAACCTCTTAATAATTTTCTTACATACAAGAAGGTACACTGCAAATATCAAAATATATACTTTTTTGCGTCTTATATGGCTGAAACAATTACTGGAATCAATTGAGTAACTCGACACAAAAAGATCCTTGATGCAAATTTTTTCATTGAGGATTCGTTTGCACCACTTGAGCACTGAACGTGAGTGAATTGCTTGCTATTACTCACAGCTCCATGGTCTCCCGCCAGCTGGCAGCACGCTGCACTGCCCTCTTGACGTACACACATCGTCAGGAGGTGGTGCACGTAAGCGCGCACTATGACTTGTGTGATGTCAGGTCCCAGTGCATCTCGTGAAGAAGAGGATGGAAAAGCTGTGGAGTGTCGGTGGCACACCTAGCAGAAAAGGTCTGGCGCTGTGGATGGGCTCTAATGGCTAGGAGAGGGAGTAGGGGAGCTGATGGCATGGGGGAGTTCATGGCAGTGGGGGGAGCTGATGGCACTGGGGGTAGCTGAAGGCATGGGGTAGTTCATGGCACGGAAAGGAACTGATGGCACTGGAGGATAAACTGATGGCACTGGGGGAGGAACTGATGGCATGGGGGAGATGATGGCATGGGGGAGCTGATGGAAATGGGGGGAGCTGATGGCAATGGGGGGAGCTGATGGCACTGGGAGCTGATAGCATGGGGGAGCTGGTGGCACTGGGGGAGGAACTGATAGCACACGAGAGGGGCAACTGATGGCACTGGGGGGACTGATGGCATGGAGGAGTGCTGATGGTGCTGAGGACTGATGGCATGAGGGGGAGACTGATGGCAGGGGGGGTCTGATTACATTCTTTTAATTTGTTTTTTCCTATTAGAGTACTTGATTATTGTTGGATTAATTGGTAGAATACTTGATTCCTAAAATAATCAATAGCTGAAGCCCTAGCGTCTTATAGTCTAAAGGCACAGCACTCAGCAGCTCCAGACTGCTCTGCATAAAGCTCTCTCTGTCTGTCCTGCTCTGCTCTCCACTCTCCCTGCCTGTACTGATTCCTCCGCACTTTGTCTTGTGTTTGGGCTGCATCAAGAGCAATAAATACACATTGTTATTGCTGAAGCAGTGAGGCACAGAGTCAGCACAGCCTCTATCAGAGCAGTGTGTGCATATTTTCTACTTTTTCAACACTCGCAGAGCAAAACAGAGTATGAAGGGGCTTGTATGAGCAGTGATACAGGACAGAAGGGGGAGGCCACTACAACCATGATTATGTCTAAGCTTCATTCCCTTTAAAGACCCTGTGATGTCACAAGGTTACGTGAAATGCTAAAAGCACATGGGTTTAAAACAGCCACGGGATCGATCATGGATATATTTATATCACATGCGCTCTGGTAATAAGGATGATTAATAAATATAATATAAAAAATAATAATAACAAACCCTAATGATGGTATTGATGGTGAGGCACTTTGGGATTTAGGGTTCCAGAGTCACATGAGTTTAGACACTACCCTACAGCAATTGATGAGAAGCTGCAGTGTTGCTCTGTGCAGCTTGGACTACTAGTAAGGAAGATGTATTACAGTAGTACAGTAAAATATTTTCCTCTTTAGCAGTTCCAGCCACTGGGAGCAAGCCAGCAAAACGTTATTAGCCTAGAGAGTGATGGTCAGTGTTTTAGGGTGCCAGAAGATTTAAAAATAAAAAGTGACTTGCTAGTACTGTATTTAAAGGGGTTTTCAGGCTCCTAATACTGATGACCTGTCTTTGGGGTGTGGAGTGCTGGACCCAGACCACTGTATATTGATGGCCTGTCTGGAGAATAGGTCAACAGTATTAGGAGTCGAGAAAACCCCTTAAAGGGGGTTTTCCATACTGATGACCTATCCTCAGGATAGGTCATCAGTATCTAATTGGCGGGGGTCCAACACCCATGACCCCCACTGATCAGCTGTTTGAGAAGGCAGCGGTGCTCCTGTGGGCACGAGGCCTTCTCTGTGCTTACCAAGCACAGCTCTGTACATTGTATAGCAGCTGTGCCAGGTATCGTGCTAAGCCCCATTCACTTCTCAAACAGCTGATTGGTGGGGTCCTATCAGATACTGATGACCTATCCTGAGGATGGGTCATCAGTATTAAAATCCCAGAAAACCCTTTTAAGGGTAGTAAGGATTTTAGTGGATCATGTGATTATTATTCATAGTTTAGATTCAGAATAGCAGGTTGTGATGGGGTATTATGATTTTATGTGAGTTTTGTCTGTTTTTGCCATATGTATTGCCCAACCTGCCTTTTCCAGCCTGGAAGACAGCACAATAGAGGGAGATAATTGAATCAGCTTTTGTTGTCTACAACCTAGCTAAATGATGTCGGCGTCCACCTAATGACCTCACTCTGAGACTGAAGAAGGAGGACATTTGGCATCTGTGTCATCTTATCCTGGAGATGCTTCCTGCTTAGTGGTCCCTTTACACTGGATGAGAATCCGCAAGATAACTGTTAACAAGTATGTAGGAATGCTCGTTAGCGATTATCTGCCGATGTAAAGGCAAAACTCTCATTCATCAGGTAATAGGATTGTTCGTGCAGTCACCAAAATCATTGTTTTCCGGCAGTCGTCTATACAGCACTATTATGTATGGGGACTAGCAAAAGGCATCAGTGTGGAGGAGATCGCTGCATGTAATGCAGTGGCGTCCTTAACTGACAAGCAGGCCTTGCCGTCAAGGAACGCTTCCTTCTCAACAATCGCCGGCCATATTGTCCAGTGTAAAGGGACTGTAAAAGGGTTATCCTATGATTATTGAAAATCAGACATCATATATATGACGTATACATGTCACATACATGACAGTCTATTTCTAACAAAGCTAGGGCCAGCCCTGTACCTCACATGGATCCATAATTATCCCTATTCATTGCTCTGCTAGATTTATATCAAGCTGACAGCTCAAGGGGAGTGTCTTTTCTGCTGCAGCTTAAGGGGGCGTGTCTCTGCTCTACCTATCACAACTCAGGAGGCAGTTAATGGATAAAACTGAGCATGTGCAGCCGTCTCAGTAAAGTGGACAAAGAAATATGAAAAAGAACAAACAGCAGGTGGCGCTATACAGATATATTTTATTGAATAACTCAGAGGCTATACTAAATTTTGAATTACATACAATTACAAAAGTATTCAGATCCAGGTGCTGGTTTTAAAACTGTAGTATATTTTTGTGGGACAACCCCTTTAAGTAATGCAGCCTTGGTGAGGACAAATATAAACTGACCAGATGTCAGGGGTTAAAAGACTGGAGCTAGAGACCTCTGAAAGAGAGTTCCTGCTTGAAGTCTGGAAGGTAGATCTGAGTTGCTGATGCTGAAGTCAGCACACTAAAAGTACACCAGAAGAACAACCATCTTGTGGGGGTGGACTGCATGAGAGGAATTGAAGCTGAAGCCAACACAGGTCTATACTGTATTCCACAGACCATTCTCCTTTTTGTGCGAAAGGCGGGTTGTGGCCATGCTGCGTTGAAGAAATGAGTGGCCAATTAGCCCGCAGCTGCCTTTCATTTAATAAGGAAGACTGCACTGTATAGTCCTTCTTCATTGTTAATGGCCTCGCGGCACCTTTAAAGGGGTTGTCCAGGCTTTTAATATTGATGACCTATCCTTAAGATAGGTCATCAATATCAGATCGGATTGGGTCCGACACCCAGCACCCCCGCCTTTCAGCTGTAGGAGGAGACGTCGCGTGCAGTGCGCACATGAGTTCTCCCGTCTCTCTTCCTGCTCTCTGCTGTATGTCTATGGCAAAGCATAGTGAACTAATATTAATGACCTATCCTGAGGATAGGTGATCAATATTAAAAGCCCGAACAACCCCCTTAACCTCTTAAGGACACAGGACATACCTGTACGTCCTGTGTCCGGTCTTTAAAGATGGCGCCCTCTCCTGCTTCATGCGGGTGCCTTAGCCGCGGGTGTCCGCATGGTTCTTGTAGCAGACACCCACGGCTAATGTCCGCGACCGGCAGCAATGCCGATCGCGGACATTTAACCCCTCAGATGCCGTGGTCAATCCTGACCACGGCATCTGAGCTCGCATAAACCGAAAGTTTTATTTCGGTTTGCGCTCCGGATCCCCCGTGTGGCGATCGTGTGGCCTGTAGTAGCCTGGGTTTCTATGAATGAAACCCAGGCTGCTCTGTAGTATTTCCTATGGAGCCTTGCCTGTAATAGGCTTCATAGGAAATATGCTATTGCATTGGAATGTATGATAATCGCATTCAAATGATTGTAAGTTATAGTTCCCTATGGGAACTATATAAAAGTGTTAAAAAAAATTAATAAAATAAAAATAAAGAAACATAAAAGTTCAAATCACCCCCCTTTTGCTAAAATAAAAATTAAAAAACTAAAAAAAAATAAAAAATACACATCATGAGTGTCGCAATGTGTGAAAACGCCCATACTATAAAAATATAAAAAAAATTCCCCATATGTCAAACAGCAAAACGGATTCGCCATTTTTGGTCGCTTCATTTTCCACAAAAAATTACATAAAAGGTGATCAAAAAGTCATACACACCCCAGAATGGTATCAATAAAAAGATAATATTATGATGCAAAAAATGAGCCCCCATACAGCTCTTTACATATAAGTACAAAAAAGTTATAGGGGTCAAAACATGGTGACAAAAAAGTAAAACAGATTTTATCCCATTTTTGAATTTTTTTTCACTATCAAAATGCAAGAAAACCTATACATATAGGGTATCGCCGGATTTGTACTGACCTGTAGAGTAAAAATAACTGGTCAGTTTTATCGCACATCGAACGTTGGAATTTAAAAACCCGCATAACTGTGGTGGAAATGCTTTTTTTTTGCAATTTCACCCATTTGGAATTTTTTTCCCACTACATCATATGCAATATTAAATGGTGTCGTTGGAAAGTACAACTTGTCCCGCAAAAAACAAGCCTTCATATGGCTATGTGAACCGACAAATAAAAAAGTTATGGCTCTGGGAAGGCAGGGAGCGCAAAACGAAAACGCAAAAAAAAAACTCCGGTCCTTAAGGGGTTAAACACAGGCTATTGCTGGTATGGAGTTTGGCTGGTTAGGTGGGGGCACAATATTCATATTATTGCTGTTCTGGCCTGCAATCTCCTGCAGGTTATTTGACAGTAAACACAGCATATTAATCAGTTCTGCCATACCCACTTCTCCAACCCGAGCGCTCTCCTGCCCTAAAGGTGGCAACCATTCTTCTGCCATCTGCCTTTCCTTCTTTTCAACATCATCCAATATTGATGAGAATATGACATCAGGAACATCCAGCTCCTCCTCTCTGCATCTTGCTGAATTTTCTATGCCACGGAGACGTTGAAGGATGATTTGGAAGAAGTAGAGCCAGCACAAGATGAGAATGGTCATCAATGAGATCTGGTCCCACTAAGGGGTGTAGACTGGATGATATTGGCATGCTGGCAGCAAAATAAAGGTTTCCATCTTATTGGTATTGAATAAATTTATAAAATTGAATCACATACCTTAGTTTTCAGCTGATGTAGGAGTAAGTAAATGTAGGAGTAAATAAATAAAACTGACGCAGTATAAGTCTCCCTGCAGTCTCCCTCTACATTATTGATCTATTAGGCCTCTTGCACACGGGCGTCATGTTTGACGCCCGGATAAGATGCGGGTGCGTTGCGGGAATCGCCGCGATTTTTCCGCGCGTGTGCTAACGTTTGTAGTGCGTTGAGCACGCGCGTGAAAAAATCCGCATGCTTGGTACCCAGACCCGAAGTCAGACTTCATCACTGAAGTCTGGTTTCGGGAAGAGTATTCTGTATGTGTAATTATTTTCCTTTATAACATAGTTATAAGGGAAAATAATCGCATTCTAATTACAGAATTCAATGTTCCCCGGGCTTTAAAGGGTTAAAAATAATAAAGAGTTAACTTACCTTCTCCCATTGTACGCGCAGAGCCCCAGAACGTCGTCTCTCTTGATAGTTTGGCTGCTTGAGGACCTGTGGTGACGTCACAGGGTCACATGGTCCAATCATAGAAGCATTTGAGTGTACCATGTGACCCATGTGATCCTGTGACATCACGGCAGGTCCTTCATCGAACATCTGTTGTTCGATGAAGGACCTGCCGTGATGTCACAGGATCACATGGGTCACATGGTCCACTCAAATGCTTCTATGATTGGACCATGTGACCCTGTGGCATCACCAGGTCCTCAGCAGCCAAACTATCAAGAGAGACGGCGTTCTGAGGCTCTGCGCGTACAATGGGAGAAGGTAGTTAACTCTTTATTATTCTAACCCTTAAAGCTCGAGACATTGCATTCTGTAATTAGAATGCGATTATTTTCCTTATAACTATGTTATAAGGAAAATAATACGATCGAGTCCCCATCCCGATCGTATCCTAGCAACCATGCGGGAAAATCGCAACGCATCCGCACATGATTGCGGATGCTTGCGATTTTCCCGCATCCCCATTCACTTCTATGGGGCCTGCGTTGCCTGAAAATCGCAGAATATAGAACATGCTGCGATTTTCACGCAACGCAAAAGTGATGCGTGAAAATCACCGCTCATGTGCACAGCCCCATAGAAGTGAATGGGTCCGGATTCAGTGCGGGTGCAATGCGTCCTCCTCACGCATTGCACCCGCGCGGAAAACTCGCCTGTGTGAAAGGGGCCTTAATCATTTACAGCAACACTATCCCTAGTGCATGACCACTTGCCACATCTCTCCCTATGCTCAGCTCACAAAACAATGGTGGAGACCGCGCGGGATGATGGTTTTAGAGGGCTGTAACATCACAGGGGATGGCTACCTGCGGATTGGCTGGCTGCACAGCATTATGGGTGATCTTCCGTTTGTGGGCTTCTTACTTTCAATTTGTAAAATGGTCAGACGCCACTTTAGGAAAAACTGATTCATTAGCACGAAGCGCAAGAAAATTTGGATTCGTTGTGATACAAAGTTTTAGGCGTATTTCTGGTGCAGATTGCGGTGCAAAGGTTGCAGTCTGTGACTTTTCCCCGCTCACACCAGGTCTAAAAAAAGTGGGCGTGGGTGGGGAAAGGCCGGCCCTTTGTTTGCATATTGTCAGCCACATACCTCATATTTACACAGGGAGATGTGGTGCTGACAATAAGCCTCTTATCCCCCCTTAGAACACCAGGAAAGTTTTAATTAGTATAAAATATTTTTTACTATTTTCTGTTGTCTAAAATCTGGGTGTGTCCTATAGCCAGGTGTGTCTTATGGTAATTAAAAATTAAAACTGCTTGGTCTAGCAGCATGTAATTATATTCCACATATAGCGATGGACAAGTTTGTGAGTATGTCTGCTGTCCAAGATTTTGTAATTGATGGCCTATTCTTAGGATAAATCATCAAGATCTGATCGGTGAGGGTAGGATTCTCGGGACCCCCACCAATCAGCTGTGTTTTTTATGTGGATTTGATTCATTTTGCGTCAGTTCGCACTCTTCCATTAAAAAGGGTGAAATCCACACAAAAGAACCTGCCAAGAGACGGCCGCCCACCAAAACTCACGGACCGGGCAAGGAGGGCATTAATCAGAGAGGCATCACAGAGACCTAAGGTAACCCTGGAGGAGCTGCAGAGTTCCACAGCAGACTTGAGTATCTGTACATAGAATGACAATAAGCCGTACGCTCCAGAGAGTGGCCAGAAGAAAGCCATTACTTGTTTGCTTCACAATAAAAAATAAATAAAAAAAACATCTTCAAAGTTGTGGGCATGTTCATTATATTAAATGATGCAAATCCTCAAACAATGCATGTTAATTCCAGGTTGTGAGGCACCAAAATACAAAAAAAGTCAAGGGGGTGAATACTTTTGCAAGGCACTGTAGGCTGCTAGAACTTGCAAGTAACTTGGTAGTAAGATTTTATTCCAATCTACAACATGGTGAGTCTTACAGTATGATACAACCTGTAATCAGCAGATCTATTTCTCACTTTCCTTTCTGTAGAAAGTCTATTATTTTTAGACATAATAGATATTTCTGCTGATAACGTTAGTGCAGCGGTCTACAGTCAGAACCATGGCATTATAAGCAGGATATACATCTCATTACTGACAGCTCTCACTACCAGGGATGAGCGAATGGACTTCAGATGAAATATTCGAAGTCGATGCGCATAAAACTTTGCTTCAATACTGTACAGAGCGGGCACTCCGTACAGTATTAGAATGTATTGGCTCCGATGAAACGAAGTTATAACTTTGCGAAGTCTCCTGAGACTTCACATAATAACTCCAGAAATTGATTTATACTGTAAAAAAAACATTTCCCGATCTCGGGTTCGGTTCCAAGGTACTCAAACACTTTATTCACTCCTGTGGTCGCAATGTTTTCAGCTCATTCACAGAGTCTTTTTTTCAAGCTATGAGCAAAAACGTTGCGACTAGTGTTGAGTGAACTTGTGTTTCAAGTTCAGCGTACAAGGTTCAGGTTATCTAAGAATTCCGTTATGGATTCTGCTACCATGGACCATAAGGGTCCATTCACACGTCTGCAACTGTTTTGCGGTCCGCAAATTGCTGATCCGCCAAACACAGACACCGCCCCTGTGTGTTCCGCATTTTGCGGACCACACATGGCCGGCACTATGATAAAAATGCCTATTCTTGTCCGTTGCTGCGGACAAGAATATAATATGCTCTATTTTTTTGCAGGGCCGTAAATGGAAGTGCATCTTTTGCAGCCCTATTGAAAATGAATGGGTCCGCACCCCTTCCGCAAAATTGGTGGTAGCAGAATCCAGAACGGAATTCTTACATAACCCGAACCTGAACCTTGTACGCCAAACTTAAAACACAAGTTCACTCATCCCTAGTTAAGACCACAGGGGTGAATAAAGTCTCAAATCCCTTAAATCCCTTTTGCCATTGTGCTTTTGTTTCCGATCACATGTAAGTCACGTGACCCGCTCATGCTTCCCATACGTGGAATGCAAGCTGCGATGGCACACAGAATGTCGATACATTGAGCCTAATATACAATGGTACAAACAAATAGTGTCTCATACCCTAACAGTAGTATCTGCCCAAAACATGTGGTGAATTATAACTACAACTAAATATGGGGCAGATTAAAACAATGATAAATCCTGGATAGAGGGTCCATGTCGGCAGGCCCCATAGTCATATACATATATAAAAATTGTTTGCCAATGCGGCAACTATTAATTGGGGGACTGTCCAGAATGTTTCTCAGGGACCATGGCGGGAGGGGTAAATGTATCTCGTTTAAGACAATCGATTAAGTGATGAAGTGTATAGAGGAAAAGATAATAGCTACCTCTCTTTAAGATGACAACTATTCGGATGCTTCCCGCATCCATGACACAGCTTAGGGGGTATATACAGGAACTGAGAGAAAAGCCCATCAGACAAAGGACCACCAGCAGTCCTATAGAAAGCAACCAAACGTAAGTCTCCTCTCATTCAAACCAAGGGGGGACTGGGAGTGAAAACGATATATCCATTCGCATTCTTTTTGCTGAATTTTTCGATCCCAGTCACCCCCCCTGGAGACGGGGATACCACCTCAAGCACAGAGAACCTCGGATCCCCATTATGGACTTCCAATACATGTGTTGCCACCGGAGTTTAATTTTTCTTCAGAACATCATTGACATGCTCACAAATCCTTCTACGTAACTGTCTAATTGTCTTCCCAATATAATCCATTGGGCAGGGACATTGGCATATATATATATTACTCTTTTGCTTTTGCAGTTTTCGCTCCCAGTCCCCCCTTAGTTTGAATGAGAGACTGACGTTTGGTTGCTTTTTATAGCAATTAAAGTATATGACTTTTAGGCCTCTTTCAGACGGGCGTTGCGGGTGCACTCCGTCAAACAGTGCGGGTGCGTTGCGGGAATCGCCGCGATTTTTCCCTGCGAGTGCAAAGCGCTGTCATGCGTTTTGCACGCGCGGGAGAAAAATCGGCACTTTTGGTACTGTGGGGAGTCGCTCTGGTAGACAGCGGTGCGGGTGCAGTTTAGAGGCAAAACCAGGAGTCCAGATTGTGCAACAAACAGTGTTTTATTCACACTTGCACACCAGAAATGAAAAACAGTCTCTTGGTGACAGTTCACACACAACGGAAATAACGTAGCCAAACAAAAACAGTCCAACACAGGTTCAGTCACCTGGGAGGTGTAGGTGCAGGTTCACACCACGCTGTCGGCCCAGCCGCAGGAGAATCCAGCTTCAGGTAGCCAGGAACACAACACCTCCTTGCTGAGCTCTTTCCTCCAGGACAGAGAACTCCCAGCCCTGTTAGCAGCTCCAGGATAATCACACTCACAGCTGGTGGTGCTGGCTGAGTTTATAAACCCAGCCCAAAACTCGGACTGGACCGTGGGGAGCAGCCACCCACCCTACTCTTTAGCTGCTCCCAGTAAGAGCCGGCCCGGATCGGCTTTGCAGCCATGCTATTTAACAAAGTCAAACAGCACTAGCTGCTGCAGACAAAAACCCGGCTCTCACCTCACCGAGGCCAGCAACCTCGGTGACACGTACCTGCCATCTAGGACGGCACCCTGCACCTTACCACATACCCCCCTTTGTTCAACCCTGAGGGGTGGACACAGGACAAACAGTGTACCCGGGAGAGCGCGTCTGCATTTTTTAATAACCGGCCCGCTCTGTGCTCCACCGTGAATTTAAAATTCTGTAGAGACAGAAACCACCTGGTGACCCGGGCATTCCTCTCTTTGGCTTGGGACATCCACTTGAGTGGGGAGTGGTCGGTCACCAGGCGAGCTTCTGCCCAACAGGTAATAACGGAGGGCCTCGAGTGCCCACTTGATGGCCAGGCACTCTCTCTCGACTATACTGTACCTAGTCTCTGCTGGGGTGAGCTTGCGGCTGAGGAAGACAACGGGATGCTCCTCCCCGTTGACTTCCTGCGACAGTACCGCACCAAGGCCAACTTCAGAGGCGTCGGTCTGGACTACGAAATCCTTCCTGAAATCGGGTGTCACCAAAACCGGGGACCCACACAGGGCCGATTTCAAGGCGGAGAAAGCCTTTTCCGCCTGCTCATTCCAGCGGACCATCCCTGTCTTACGCCCCTTTAACAACTCTGTCAATGGCGAAGCAATAGTAGCAAAGTGGGGCACAAACCTCATGTAATACCCCACAATCCCCAGGAACGACTTTACCTGCCTGGTGGTGACCGGTCGGGGCCAACTCCGTGTGCCTCTACCTTATTTACCTGAGGCTTGATGACTCCCGCCCAATTACATATCCCAGATATTTTGTCTCCTCTAACCCTATGGAGCACTTCTTTGGGTTAGCGGTCAGACCGGCTTTCCTCAGGGCATCCACTACCGCCTGCACCTTGGGTAAATGGCTTTCCCAGTCGGTGCTGTGGATGACTACATCATCTAAGTAGGCCGAGGCGTACCGGCGATGTGGTCGCAGCACTATGTCCATTAACCTTTGGAAAGTGGCGGGGCGCCATGCAGGCCAAAGGGTAACACCTTGTAGTGATACAGGCCCTGCGAGGTAACAAATGCGGTTTTTCCTTAGCCGACTCCGTTAAGGGTACCTGCCAGTACCCTTTAGTGAGGTCCAGCACAGAAAAATAACGGGCTTGTCCTAAACTTTCAACAAGCTCGTCTACTCGGGGCATGGGATACGCGTCAAACTTGGATACTTCATTTAACTTGCGAAAGTCGTTGCAGAACCGTAGCGTCCCATCCGGCTTAGGTATTAGGACTATGGGACTGGCCCACTCACTTTTCGACTCCTCAATGACATCGAGCTTCAACATTAATTGCACTTCCTCCGCGATGGCCCGTCGCCGAGCCTCGGGTACCCGGTATGGTTTTAACCGGACCTTGGCCTGAGGCTCAGTGGCGATGTCATGTCGGATGAGAGGCGTGCGGCCAGGGAGGTCCGAGAACACATCCGTGTTCCGACTGAGAACTCCTGACTTCCTGAACTTGTTTGGAAGATAGGCTGTCTGCAATTTTACCGTGGTTACGGCTTCACAGGCCTCGAACTGTGGGGCTGGACCCTTTTCACCTAGAAGCCCTGGCCGGGGGCTGTGGTCGTCGGCCGCGTCCCTATCTTTCCACGGCTTAAGTAAATTCACGTGGTACACCTGCTCCGGCTTGCGCCGCCTGGCTGGTGTACTTTGTAATTTACTTCCCCTACCTTCTCGATCACCTCATAGGGGCCCTGCCACCTAGCTAGGAATTTGCTGTCAAGGGTGGGTACCAGAGCCAAAACCCGATCTCCCGGATTGAAGTCCCGTACCCGAGCCTGACGATTGTACACCCTACTCTGGGCTTGTTGCGCTGCCTCCATATGCTCCCGGACCAAGGGCAACACCCTTTCCATCCGTTCCTGCATTTGGGCGACATACTCAATGACACTTTTGTGGGGGACAGGCTGTTGTTCCCATGCTTCCTTGGCGATATCCAACAGGCCCCGAGGGTGTCTGCCATAAAGCAGTTCGAAGGGCGAGAACCCAGTAGAGGCCTGGGGCACCTCTCGCACTGCGAACATGAGATAGGGCAGAAGCAGATCCCAGTCCTTCCCATCTCTAGACACCACCCTCTTTAACATATTTTTTAGAGTTTGGTTAAACCTCTCCCACAAGACCGTCTGTTTGCGGATGGTAAGCGGACGTCCGTAACTGCTTTATACGCAACAATTTACACAGTTCCCTCATTACTTTAGACATAAAGGGGTCCCTTGGTCTGTCAGAACCTCTTTTGGCAGGCCCACACGGGAAAACATCTCCATTAACTCTTTGGCAATGAGCTTAGCTGAGGTATGTCGCAGAGGCACCGCCTCCGGATACCGAGTGGCATAGTCGAGAACTACCAGAATGTGTTGGTGGCCCCTGGCAGACTTTGGTACAGGCCCAATTAAATCCATCGCGATTCGCTCAAGCGGTACTTCAATAATTGGCAGAGGTACCAGAGGACTACGGAAATGTGGCTGGGGGCTAGTTATCTGACAGGTCGGACAGGACTTACAATAATTCTCTACCTCCTTGAACACACTGGGCCAATAAAATCGCTGCAGTATGCGGTCCTGGGTTTTCTGCCACCCCAGGTGTCCCCAAGAACATGTTGGTGGGCAAGCTCCATGACAAGCTTGCGATACGCTGTGGGCACCACCAACTGTTCAACAGGTTCGCCTCGGATTTGGTTCACCCGATACAACATATCCTGCAGAACAATAAATCGTGGGAACATTAATTCAGCCCCTGGTTTCTGGGGTTTACCATCAATTTCCAGCACATTCTCCCAGGCCCTGGTTAGGGTTTGGTCCCGGTGTTGTGCGGTCCCAAAATTTTCCCGGAGACATTGAGGTCTGCCAACTCAGGTCCCGGTGGCAAGTCCTCCGTGTCTCCCACCATTACACTCAGTGGGGTTGTCTCCCCCTCTACCGCTGGAGCAGTGGTCACCCCTACCGCTGGCCCGTCAGACTCGGGCTCCCAGGGTTCTGGCCTTCCAGTGGTATCAGGCCACTCCACTAGGGTCACCCCTGTCTCGGGTCCCTCAGATACCTTTATTACCGGCCACAGCGCCGGAAAACCGAGGAAGTCCCTCCCAAGTATCAGTTCGTGTGGGAGTTTAGTAGCGACAGCCACCTCGTGGGTCCACCTACCAGCCGCGGTGGACAAAGTCACTAGTGCAGTGGGGTAGTCTTTCAGGTCTCCGTGGATGCACAGGACCCCGACTTTACGGCCAGTATACTCCATGGGACGTACAAGTGCAGCCCTTACCAGGGAGACTAAACTCCCGGAGTCCAGCAGAGCCACCGCCAGAGAGTCTCCCACCTCTACCTGACACAGGTGGTTATGGTCCTGCACCTCACGGGTGCCAGTTGCGCACAGCTTCCGTGCATACAGGAGTGGCGACCCCCGTAGTTCATATCCATCGGCTCATCCCGATGCGGACAGTCGGCCCTGATGTGGCCTGGCTCCTGACACCTCCAGCATACCACGGGAGGCGGACTCGCAGGGGTATATTCCGGGCAGGCCGCTCTGTCGCGGACGTCGGAACTGGGGCAGAGGCCTCCGGGGTTTGACTGACCCCTTCCCGCAAGAGTCCCCTGCAGGTTTCTGGTGGCCTCGTAGCGCTCTACCAGGTCGACCATCTCCAGGGCATTGGTGGGCGATACCTGGCCGATCCAGTGCTGGAGGGGATAAGGCAGGGCCCTCAAAAGATGTCCGCCAACAGTCGATCCAGCATGGCAGTGGGACTTAGTAGATCGGGCTGCAGCCACTTTTGCAGCCTGTGCAGCAGATCGTAGAACTGCGGCCTAGCGGGTTCAGTCGTTTTAAAGTCCCACTGGTGGACTCTTTGGCGCGGACCAGCACGTTCACGCCCAGTCTGGCTAGGACCTCTCCTTTCACAGTGTCATAATCTGCCGGCTTAGTGCGTCCGACAAGTCAAAAACACCTGCTGGGGTCCGGAAGCCAGGAACGGAGCGACCACCTCAGCCCACTGGTCACGGGGTAACTTTTTCCCTCACGGCGACCTTCTCAAAAACCGCCAGGTGCGTCTCAACGTCGTCTGCGGGGTCATTTTGGGATCGCCGCACGGACCGCTTTCCGGGCATCATGGACGTGGTGGGACGCTCCTGCCGCCTGTAACGCCATCACATGTTGTAGCAATAGTTGGTTGGTCTCCCGCTGCTGCACGTTAGCCTCTATGAGAGCCTTCACAGCAGCCTCCATGTTGTCAGAAACTCCTGCTTGCAGCTTTGCTGGCTTAATATATTCCATACACTTTAGAAAAACAAAACTTCGGCGTTCACGCCAGCCTCACTACGCATGCCCGCATCCGACACCAAATGTGGGAGTCGCTCTGGTAGACAGCGGTGCGGGTGCAGTTTAGAGGCAAAACCAGGAGTCCAGATTGTGCAACAAACAGTGTTTTATTCACACTTGCACACAAAATGAAAAACAGTCTCTTGGTGACAGTTCACACACAACGGAAATAACGTAGCCAAACAAAAACAGTCCAACACAGGTTCAGTCACCTGGGAGGTGTAGGTGCAGGTTCACACCACGCTGTCGGCCCAGCCGCAGGAGAATCCAGCTTCAGGTAGCCAGGAACACAACACCTCCTTGCTGAGCTCTTTCCTCCAGGACAGAGAACTCCCAGCCCTGTTAGCAGCTCCAGGACAATCACACTCACAGCTGGTGGTGCTGGCTGAGTTTATAAACCCAGCCCAAAACTCGGACTGGACCGTGGGGAGCAGCCACCCACCCTACTCTTTAGCTGCTCCCAGTAAGAGCCGGCCCGGATCGGCTTTGCAGCCATGCTATTTAACAAAGTCAAACAGCACTAGCTGCTGCAGACAAAAACCCGGCTCTCACCTCACCGAGGCCAGCAACCTCGGTGACACGTACCTGCCATCTAGGACGGCACCCTGCACCTTACCACAGTACCCAGACCCGAACCTGCACTTCTTCACAGAAGTGCATGTTTGGGTCAGAAATTGTCCCGCTGGTATTATTTCACATTATAACATAGTTATAATGTAAAATAATAACCTTGGCCATCTCCCTAATGTTTAAACTGGTGCAGAATGAGTTAAAATAATAAACTAATAATTACTTACCTGTTCCATTTGATCGCGAAGCCCGGCCTCCTCTCCGTTAGCTAGAAAGATGTAAAGGACCTGTGATGATGTCACAGCATCACATGGCCCAATCACCTGCTCCATCACTATGGTGATGGAGCATGTGATTGGTCCATGTGACCATGTGACATCATCCAAGGTCCTCAACCACTATCCACAGCCTGAGGATAGTGTTTAAGGACCTTGGATGATGTCACATGGTCACATGGACCAATCACATGCTCCATCACCATAGTGATGGAGCATGTGATTGGGCCATGATGTGACGTCATCACAGGTCGCTTTAGATCATAGATGCTGCAGGGAAAGAGAGGACAGATCGCGACTATGCGATCAAGTGGCTAAGGTAAGTTAACTTTTATTATTTTTAACCCCTTCCTCATCATTTAACAATGCATTCTTTATTAAGAATGCTATTATTTCCCCTTATAACCATGTTATAAGGGGAAATAATAGAGATTGGGTCCCGTTGCTAAGCAACAATGCGGGAAAATCGCAACGCATCCGCACTTGGTTGCGGATGCTTGCGATTTTCCCGCATCCCCATTCACTTCTATGGGGCCTGCGTTGCGTGAAAAACGCAGAATATAGAACTTGCTGCGATTTTCAGGCAATGCAGAAGTGATGCGTGAAAATCACCGCTCATGTGCACAGCCCCATAGAAATGAATGGGTCCGGATTCAGTGCGGGTGCAATGCGTCCTCCTCACGCATTGCACCCGCGCGGAAAACTCGCCCGTGTGAAAGGGGCCTTAGGGTATGTTGATTTCTGCTGGACTTTTAGTCATTCACAATGCAAGCTGAAAACAAGTCTCCAGGCAGTACGCACAAGTATTGTAGCAAAATGGCTGCACCAACCCCTCCAAAATGAAGAAACAGTGTATTGTGGTCAGAGATGGGCTCATTTTTTTGCGGGATGAGATGACAGTTTGATTGGTACTATTTTGGGGCACATAAGAATTTTTGATCACTTGGTACTACACTTTTTGTGATGTAAGGTAATAAAAAATGGCTTCTTTGGCACATTTTTTAATAAAATTTTTTAACGTCGTTCACCAGGCGGGCTGGATCATATGTTATTTTTATAGAGTAGGTCGTTACGGATGCGGTGATACATCATATGTGCATTTTTTAAATGTTATTTTACACAATAAAAGCATTTTTGAAAAAAAAATCATGTTTTTGTGTCTTCATTTTCTGAAAGCCATATTTTTATATTTTTGGGCGATTCTTGTAGGTAGGGGCTAGTTTTTTGTTAAACGAGGTGACAGTTTCTTGTTTCTTTATATTTGGAAATCTACGTGTTTGCAAGGCAGAGCACGCGTATAACGGTCATCCCAACGCTGAAGCAATGTCTGAATGTCTGTTTGAATGAGGGCAGAGAAGGGGGTGGACGCCTTTTCCACAGAATACAATTCTAAGGACACTTTACAGTCTATAAGCTAGAGGGCCTTAGAACCTAAGGTCTCACAGCTGGCAGACAAGGAGGTCCGCCTTTTCTGGACCATTAATTCACTTAGATCCTATAAGGAAAGCGAGAGGGTCCCAAAGGGGAAAACAATACTATAAGGATTTGGTCCAGTATGAGGATGAACCCATATTTGTGGCCGAATGGAGGAACCTACACATGGACTTTTCTATACAAATTTTACAGATGGTCCTGAGAAGAGATGAACAAGAGTACCGACGAGTTGAGAAAAGCAAAGGAGAAGTTGCAGACACGTCTGAAGGAGAAGCAGTTCCAAATGTTTGAAAAGAGACTGAATAGAAAGTTAGTTATAACACCGACAGAGATCAAGGAAAAGAAGAAAGATAAGTTCCTGAGGGATAAACATGATTATGACACAGGAAAAATCTTTGAATGGAACAAAAGAAAACAACAAAAAAAGACGTCCCCAGTGAAGAACAGGAAGTGACTTTTGGACCACGGACTCAGACTCCAGCGTTTCCGACGATCCGTGCACCTCGACCAAGCAAGTTCAGCATAAGAGCCCTTTAAAGGCAAGACCAGAAGAGGTGGAAGAAAACGGAATAAGCGAGGTCAGGAGGTCAACCCGCAGCAAAACACAGGTAGCTGATTTAATTAGGCAGGCTATCTGCAATAACTGGAATATGTTGAAAAATGAACCCAGTTTGAAGGGCTTTGTAGAGAAAAAGCCATTGATAGCCTTCAAGAGATGCCATAGACTTGTTAACAGTCTCTTAACTGGTAACAAGTATCACCAGTGGTCCTAAAAGGTTACCTAATTTTTATAACTAAGGGACACTCCCTAATTACTATAAACACTATCAAAAAAAAGTGCAAAAAATCATTAAAAGCTATTTTTAACATGATTAAAATGTGGTAATGACATAAATAGCAGGGAGAAAACACAATCAATGCACCACAAATATCCATGCAAAGTAGGGATAAACTTTACATAGAGTATAATTAATTTAGCCTGTCTCATTTAAAATGAACATGCCTCAAGGGTAAATAAGCTGCCAAAAAAGGGAATAAATAGAACCAAATCCCAATGAATCTCTTGAAAGGGACTACTCAAGTCTCCTCACACAATAAGGTGCGGTTAGTTAATGCCTGTCTAAACTATTCCCTAAACTACTTAACTCAAAATAGCACGTACCCTAATATAAACTGGATAATGGTGCAGGCACTCATCAATCATGATCTCAGCACTCCGAATATCCATAAAGACATAGGGACAGACATTAAAACAAATGCACCGTGTATAATCTATCTCCTTTGGAATGCATTTACCTCTAGTTTAATAGGCTGCTAGTGGATCAAAAACCACAGTAATTCTCTAAAGTAGGACTATACCTGTCTATAAACTAATAACCTGTGGTAGATTAATATCGATCATAATAAATATCAAGGCAGCTTCACACACAAAAATGCATTCACATACCTAAATGTAAGCAGGATAGTGGTGCAGATGCTACTCAACGAGCGTTTCGCATTATCGCTTTCTCAGGAGGGGTGGTTTGAATGGGGGGAAGTGGTTTCTTTAAAGGGATTCTGTCACCTCAGTATACACCATTTAAACTTTTAAATCAGTCATGCTCCACAGGTTACCTTGAATTGGCTTTGCTGTTCTGTACTGTAATCCGTCCAGTAGTTTTGCTCAAAAACGATTTTTATCATTAACCCCTTAAGGACACGGCCCTATTTCACCTTAAGGACCAGGCCATTTTTTCAAAATCTGACCAGTGTCACTTTATGTGGTGATAACTTTAAAACGCTTTTTCTTATCCAGGCCATTCTGAGATTGTTTTTTCGTCACATATTGTACTTCATGACAGTGGTAAAATGAAGTCAAAAAATTTCATTTTTTTTTATAAAAAAATACCAAATTTACCAAAAATTTTAAAAAATTTGCAATTTTCCAAGTTTCAATTACTCTACTTCTATAATACATAGTAATACTGCCAAAAAAAAGTTATTGATTTACATTCCCCATATGTCTACTTCATGTATCGATCATTTTGGGAATGCCATTTTATTTTTTGGGGACGTTACAAGGCTTAGAAGTTTAGAAGGAAATCTTGAAATTTTTCTGAAATTTTCAAAAACCCACTTTTTAGGGACCAGTTCAGGTCTGAAGTCACTTTGTGAGGCTTACATAATAAAACCACCCAAAAATGACCCCATTCTAGAAACTACACCCCTCAAGGTATTCAAAACTGATTTTACAAACATCATTAACCCTTTAGGTTTTCCACAAGAGTTAATGGCAAATGGAGATAAAATTTCAGAATTTCAATTTTTTATAAATTTTCCATTTTAATCCATTTTTTCCAGTAACAAAGCAAGGGTTAATAGCCAAACAAAACTTAATATTTATTCCCCCGATTCTGCAGTTTGCACGAACACCCTATATGTGGTCAGTAAACTGCTGTATGGCTAAACTGCAGGGCGCAGAAGGAAAGGAGCGCCATATGGTTTTTGGAACGCAGATTTTGCTGGGCTGTTTTTTACACCATGTCCCATTTGAAGCCCCCGATGCACCCCTAGAGTAGAAACTCCATAAAAGTGACTCCATCTAAGAAACTACACCCCTCAAGGTATTCAAAACCAGTTTTACAAACTTTGTTAACCCTTTAGGTGTTCCACAAGAGTTATTGGCAAATGGAGATGAAATTTACGAATTTCTATTTTTGTTACCTTGTCTCAAAAAAGTGTAATATAGAGCAACCAAAAATCATGTTTACCCTAGAATAGTACCAACAAAACTGACACCTTATCCTGTAGTTTCCAAAATGGGGTCACTTTTTTGGAGTTTCTACTGTAGGGGTGCATCAGGGGGCTTCAAATGGGACATAGTGTCAAAAACCAGTCCAGCAAAATCTGCCTTCCAAAAACCATATGGCGTTCCCTTCCTTCTGTGCCCTGCCGTTTGGCCATACAGTAGTTTGCGACCACATATGGGGTGTTTGTGCAAACAAGAGAATCAGGGCAATAAATATTGAGTTTTGTTTGGCTGTTAACCCTTGCTTTGTTACTGGAAAAATGGATTAAAATGGAAAATTTGCAAAAAAATAGCTGTTTTGGGACTGTTTTTATTTTTTGTTATTTACATAGTTGAACTGACAGGTTAGATTGTGTGCTATTTCTATAGAGCAGGTTGTTACGGACGCGACAATACCAAATATGACTACTTTTTGGGGTCTTTTGTTTCAGTTTTACATAATAAAGCATTTTTGAAAAAAAAATTTTTTTTGTGTCTCCACATTCTGAAAGCCATAGTTTTATTTTATTTTTTTGGGCGACTGTCTTATCTAGGGGCTCATTTTTTGCGGGATGAGATGGCGGTTTGATTGGCACTATCTTGGGGTGCATATGACATTTTGGTCGCTTGCTATTACACTTTTTGTTATGTAAGGTGACAAAAATGGCTTTTGACACCGTATTTCTTTTTTTTTTTTTTGCTGTGTTCAGCTGATGGGTTAGGTCATGTGTTATTTTTATAGATCAGGATGTGACGGACGCGGCGATACATAATATGTATACTTTTTATTTATTTATATAAGTTTTACACAATAATATCATTTTTTAAAACAAAAAAAAATCATGTTTTAGTTTTTCCATAGTTTGAGAGCCATATTTTTTTTTTTTTGGGCGATTGTCCTATGTAGGGGCTCATTTTTTGCGGGATGAGATGGCGGTTCGAATGGTACTATCTTGGGGTGCATATGACTTTTTGATCGCTTACTATTACACTTTTTGTGCTGTAAGGTGACAAAAAAATGGCTTGTTTGACAACGTTTTTATTTTTTATGTTTACGGCGTTCATCTGAGGGGTTAGGTCATGATATATTTTTATAGAGCAGGTCCTTACGGACACGGCGATACATAATATGTATACCTTTTTTTACTTATTTTGGTTTTACACAATAATATCCTTTTTGAATGAAAAAAAAACATGTTTTAGTATCTCCATAGTCTGAGAGCCATATATTTTTCAGTTTTTAGGCAATTGTCTCAGGTAGGGGCTCGTTTTTTGCGGGATGAGATGACGGTTTGATTGGTACTATTTTGGGAGGCAAACACCTTTTTGATCGCTTTGTATTACACTTTTAGTGATGTAAGGTGCCAAAAAATGGCTTATTTACACCATTTTTGGGGATTTTTTTTATGGCGTTCACCTGAGGAGTTCAGTCATGTGATATTTTTATAGAGCAGGTTTTTGCGGACGCGGCGATACCTAATATGTGTAGTGTATTTTATTTTTATTTTTTTTATTCAGTGATGTGTTTTTTTCATTTTTTTACATTTTTTTTTGACCCAGACCCACTTGGTTCTGAAAGATCCAGTGGATCTGGTGTCTGTATAATACAGTACAGTACACTATATAGTGCACTGTACTGTATTTTGTACTTTAGAAAGTCTGAATAGACCTTTAGCAGGTCTATTCAGACTTTCAGCACCATGGAGAGCAGGACGCTTCTGAAAGCGTCCTGTCTCCATGGCAACCATCACCCGCTGCCATAACTTAGCAGGGGGTGATGGATGGGGAGGGAGTGGAGCTCCCTCCCTCTGTGATCCCATACTGTTGGGGGGCTGCAAAGGCACAGCAGCTCCCCGATGGGAGAGGGAGGGACCGCGGTACGGAAGGGGTTAAACGGCTGGCATCTGATCAAGCACAGATGCCAGCCATTTCTATCAGAGTGTCAGCAATGTGCTGACACTCTGATAGACCCACTAGACACCAGGGAAACTTATCAGAGGAGGCGGGCGGGGGATCGCAATCACGATCCCGCCCGCTGCACCGCCCGCTTCCCGCACAGCCTCCCGCACCGCCTCCCGCTGCCCGCAACCACCCCCCCCTGCACCCCCGCAGCCACAATATGATTGGGGGCTGCAGGGGGGGTTAAAAATAAACAGTTTGGGGGCATTAACTCTCTGATCTCCACGGTCATAGACCGCGGGGATCAGAGATCGCACAAAAGCGCTGCAAACCGCAGGTCTAAATTGACCTGCGGTTTGCAGCGATCGCCCATATGGGGGGGTCACAGGACCCCCCTGGGCATTGTAGCAAGGTACCTGCTGAATGATTTCAGCAGGTACCTTGTTCCGATCACTGCCAGCTGAGCAGCAGTGATCGGAACAACTCATGACGTACCGGTACGTCATGTGTCCTTAAGGACTCGGGAAACATGCCATACCGGTACGTCATGTATCCTAAAGGGGTTAAGCTAATAATTCCTGAAGGTGCAGGAGCTTCATCGTCGTCACTGGGCATGCGCCAAGCCCAGTGACGTCCGATGCAAGCTCTTCCTTCAGTCAGCCTGGGAGGAAGCGCAGAGGAGACTTCGCTCGGCCGTCAGGGAGGGGGAGGAGAGGGAGGAGACGCTGTGGGCGGTTAGGGATTCAGGAGGAAGGCGTGTTTTACTGTGATGCCTGACTGATTTAAAAGTTTAAATGGTGTATACTGAGGTGACAGAATCCCTTTAAAGGTAAGCCGGGCCAATACCAAATTTTCTACATAATCATGTGATGTAGCGTGATTGCGCTGTTGTCCTTGCGGCACATGACCTATCTTGATCCGCCACATCATAAAACTTTGGCCCTTCCCCGAGACCGACGTTGTCAATCGACACGTAATAACGCAGGCGCAAATCGACAGGCTATCAGATGCTCATGTGCACTGAACAGCTTCCCTGCCTTCCCTATTAGACATGATAGTAGATAGAAGTATTATAGTATAGTGGCAATTAATGAATAAGTACTGCTTTGCCGCTAACGTGGTAATTAAAAATTGTCACTACAAATAGGACCATATTACTGTGAGTATAGATACACTAAAGTGTATTGTAATGCATATCATCTAACTATCATTACTATATATAAAGGGCAAATGCCAGTGACATACTATTTAAAGGCTAATATCTTAAATAAAAAACCTATTGACTTTACGTGAAGCAGTTTAAAAAGTGCACCATTATAATTTTGCATTTATTAAAATTCACAAAATCTGACTACTATATCTAAATATTAAAGTGCTAGTGCTCAATGTGCAACATGAGGGCTTATATACATAATCTGCCGCCTGTGGGGAGTCGCTCTGGTAGATAGCGGTGCGGGTGCAGTACAGAGGCAAAACAGGGAGTCCAGAAGGTGCAATGAACAGTGTTTGTTCACACATACCAGAAATCATGAGGCAAAACAAAACAGTCCAAATCAGGTTCTAGTCACCTGGGAGGTTTTAGGTGCAGGTTCGCACCTGGCTGTCAGTCCAGCCGCAATACAGTCTTCCAGGTCGTCTGCACTCCTCCTTGCTGGGCTCTTGCGTCCAGCCCAGAGAACTTCCAAACACAAGTGACTCCACAGCCTAACAGCAGCTTCAGGACAATCACACCCACCTGCTGGTGCTGGCTGTGTTTTAAAGCCCGGCAAAGTCCGGCCTGGACCGTGGGGAGTAGGCACCCACCCAACTCTTTGCCTACTCCCAGTAAGAGCCGGCCCGGATTGGCTTTGCAGCCAAACTAACTATAAATGTCAAGCAGCACTAGCTGCTGCTGACACATAAAACCCGGCTCTCACCTCACCGAGGCCAGGAACCTCGGTGACACGTACCTCCCGTCGATAACGGTACCTTGCACCTTACCACATACCCCCTTTGTTCAACCCTGAGGGGTGAACACATGTGAGGCAGTGGACGCGGGACAGGGCATCTGCATTACCCTGCAAGCGGCCTGCCCTGTGTTCTACCGAAAATTTGAAATTTTGCAAGGATAGGAACCACCTGGTGACCCGAGCATTCCTCTCCTTGGCCTGGCTCATCCACTTGAGAGGGGAATGGTCGGTCACCAGACGGAACCTCCTCCCTAACAGGTAATAGCGGAGAGATTTGAGTGCCCACTTGATAGCCAGGCACTCCCTCTCCACTATACTATACCTGGTCTCGGCTGGGGTGAGTTTACGGCTCAGGAAGACAACAGGATGTTCTTCCCCATTGACCTCCTGAGACAGTACTGCACCGAGACCTACCTCCGAGGCATCCGTCTGAACGACGAACTCCCTGTTGAAGTCGGGTGTCACCAAAACCGGGGACCCACACAGGACCGACTTCAACGCGGAGAAAGCCTCCTCCGCCTTCTCATTCCAGCTAACCTTCCCCGACTTTCGCCCCTTCAACAGGTCTGTCAACGGTGCTGCTATTGTGGCAAAGTGGGGCACAAACCGCATGTAGTACCCTACAATTCCCAGGAAGGACTTTACCTGCCTGGTGGTGACCGGTCGGGGCCAGTTACGAATGGCCTCTACCTTAGTTACCTGCGGCTTGATGACTCTGCGCCCAATAACATATCCCAGATATTTGGTCTCTTCCAACCCAATCGCACACTTCTTTGGATTGGCGGTTAGACCAGCTTTCCTTAGGGCATCTACTACCGCCTGCACTTTGGGCAAATGGCTTTCCCAGTCGGTGCTGTGGATGATTACATCATCTAAGTAGGCCGAGGCGTACCGACGATGAGGTCGCAGCACAATATCCATTAACCTTTGGAAGGTGGCGGGGGCGCCATGCAGGCCAAAGGGTAACACCTTGTAATGATACAGGCCCTGCGGAGTAACAAAAGCGTTTTTTTCCTTGGCCGCCTCCGTTAAGGGTACTTGCCAGTATCCTTTAGTGAGGTCTAGCACAGGAAAATAACGGGCTTGCCCTAAATTCTCAACAAGCTCGTCTACCCGGAGCATGGGATACGCATCGAACTTGGACACTTCATTTAATTTGCGAAAATCGTTGCAGAACCGAAACGTCCCATCTGGCTTGGGTATTAGAACTATGGGACTGGCCCACTCACTTTTCGATTCCTCAATGACATCAAGCTTCAACATTAATTGCACTTCCTCCGCGATGGCCCGTCGCCGAGCCTCGGGTACCCGGTATGGTTTTAACTGGATTTTGGCCTGAGGCTCAGTGACGATGTCATGTTGGATGAGAGACGTGCGGCCAGGGAGGTCCGAGAACACATCCGTGTTCCGACTGATGAACTCCCTGACTTCCTGAACTTGTTTGGAAGACAGGCTGTCTGCAATTTTTACCGTGGCTACTGCTTCGCAGGCCTCGAACTGTGGGGCTGGACCCTTGTCACCTAGAAGCCCTGGCCGGGGGCTGTTGTCGTCGGCCATGTCCCTGTCTTTCCACGGCTTCAGTAAAATCACGTGGTACACCTGCTCTGGCTTGCGCCGCCCTGGCTGGTGTACTTTGTAATTTACTTCCCCTACCTTCTCGATAACCTCATAGGGGCCCTGCCACCTGGCTAGGAACTTGCTGTCAAGGGTGGGCACCAGAACCAAAACCCGATCTCCCGGGTTGAAGTTCCGTACCCGAGCCTGACGATTATACACCCTACTCTGGGCTTGTTGCGCTGCCTCCATATGCTCCCGGACCAGTGGCAACACCCTTTCCATCCGGTCCTGCATCTGGATGACATACTCAATGACACTTTTGTGGGGGACAGGCTGTTGTTCCCACGCTTCCTTGGCGATATCCAACAGGCCCCGAGGGTGTCTGCCATAAAGCAGTTTGAAGGGCGAGAACCCAGTAGAGGCCTGGGGCACCTCTCGCACGGCGAACATGAGATAGGGCAGAAGCAGGTCCCAGTCCTTCCCATCTCTAGACACCACCTTTTTTAACATATTTTTTAGAGTTTGGTTGAACCTTTCGACAAGACCGTCTGTTTGCGGATGGTAAACGGACGTCTGTAACTGCTTTATACGCAACAATTTACACAGTTCCCTCATAACTTTGGACATAAAAGGGGTCCCTTGGTCGGTCAGAATCTCTTTTGGCAGGCCCACACGGGAAAACATTTCCATTAACTCTTTGGCAATGAGCTTAGCCGAGGTATGTCGCAGAGGCACCGCCTCTGGATACCGAGTAGCATAGTCCAGAACCACCAGGATATGTTGGTGACCCCTAGCAGACTTCGGTGCGGGTCCGACCAGATCCATGGCAATACGCTCGAATGGGACCTCAATTATTGGGAGAGGGACCAGGGGACTTCTGTAATGCGGCTGGGGCTATTTACCTGACAGGTCGGACAGGACTTACAGAACTCCTCTACTTCCTTAAACAAACCGGGCCAGTAAAATCGCTGTAGTACGCGGTCCTGCGTTTTCTGCCACCCCATGTGTCCCCCAAGAACATGTTGGTGGGCAAGCTCCATAACAAGCTTGCGGTATGCGGTGGGCACCACCAACTGTTCAACTGGCTCACCTCGGATTTGGTTCACCCGATACAACATATCCTGAAGAACAATAAATCGCGGAAACATTAATTCAGCCCCAGGTTTCTGGGGTTTACCATCAATCATTACAACACTTTCCCAGGCCCTGGTTAGGGTTTGGTCCCGGTGTTGTGCGGTCCCAAAATTTTCCCCGGAGACATTGAGGTCTGCCAACTCAGGTCCCGGTGGCAAGTCCTCCGTGTCTCCCACCATTACCCTCAGTGGGGTTGCCTCCCCCTCTACCGCTGGAGCAGTGGTCACCCCTACCGCTGGCCCTTCAGATTCGGGCTCCCAGGGTTCTGGCCTTCCAGTGGTATCAGGCCACTCTACTAGGGTTACCCCTGTCCCGCTGTGGACAAAGTCACTAGTGCAGTGGGGTAGTCTTTTAGGTCTCCGTGGATGCACAGGACCCCGATTTTACGGCCGGTATACTCCACAGGCCGTACCAGGGCAGCCCTTACCAGGGAGACTAGACTCCCGGAGTCCAGCAGGGCCACCGCCAGAGAATCTCCCACCTCCACCTGACACAGGTGGTTATTGTCCTGCACCTCACGGGTGCCAGTTGCACACAGCTTCCGTGCATACAGGGAGTGGCGATAGCCGTAGTTCACTTCCATCGGCTCACCCTGATGCGGACAGTCGACCCTGAGGTGGCCTGGCTCCTGACACCTCCAGCATACCACGGGAGGCGGAACCGCAGGGGGCACATTCCGTGCAGGTCTCTCTGTCGCCGGTCGTCGGAACTGGGGTGGAGGCCTCCGGGGTTTGACTGGCCCTTTCCCAGCAAGACTCCCCTGCAGGTTTCTGGTGGCCTCGTAACGCTCCACCAGATCAACCATTTCAATGGCATTAGTGGGGGATACCTGGCCGATCCAGTGCTGAAGGGGGTAAGGTAGGGCCCTCCAGAACATGTCGGCCAGCAAACGGTCCAGTATAGCCGTCGGACTTAGAACCTCAGGCTGCAGCCACTTTTGCAACCTGTGCAGCAACTCATAGTACTGTGGCCTGGCGGGTTCAGCCGATTTAAAGTCCCACTGGTGGACCCGCTGAGCCCGGACCAACACATTTACCCCCAGTCTGGCCAGGATCTCCCCCTTCACCGTGGGGTAATCAGCAGCCTGGTTATCGGCTAGGTCAAAAAAAACCTGCTGGGGTCCGGATGCCAGGAACGGAGCGACCACCTCGGCCCACTGGTCACAGGGTAACTTCTCCCTCATGGCTACCTTCTCAAAGACCGCCAGATACGTCTCAACGTCGTCCGAGGGGGTCATTTTTGGGATCGCCGCACGGACCGCTTTCCGGGCATCATGGACATGGTGGGACGCTCCTGCAGCTTGTAAAGCCATCACGTGCTGTAATAGTAGCTGGTTGGTCTCCCGCTGCTGCACGTTAGCCTCTATGAGAGCTTTCACAGCCGCCTCCATGTTGCCAGCAACTCCTACTTGTAGCTTTGCTGGTTTAATATATTCCATGCACTCGTGCCCAGCAAAACAAACAAACTTCGGCGTTCACGCCAGCCTCACTGCGCATGCCCGCATCCTCCACCAAATGTGGGGAGTCGCTCTGGTAGGTAGCGGTGCGGGTGCAGTACAGAGGCAAAACAGGAAGTCCAGAAGGTGCAATGAACAGTGTTTGTTCACACATACCAGAAATCATGAGGCAAAACAAAACAGTCCAAATCAGGTTCTAGTCACCTGGGAGGTTTTAGGTGCAGGTTCGCACCTGGCTGTCAGTCCAGCCGCAAGACAGTCGCCGTCAGGCTTCCAGGTCGTCTGCACTCCTCCTTGCTGGGCTCTTGCGTCCAGCCCAGAGAACTTCCAAACACAAGTGACTCCACAGCCTAACAGCAGCTCCAGGACAATCACACCCACCTGCTGGTGCTGGCTGTGTTTTAAAGCCCGGCAAAGTCCGGCCTGGACCGTGGGGAGTAGGCACCCACCCAACTCTTTGCCTACTCCCAGTAAGAGCCGGCCCGGATTGGCTTTGCAGCCAAACTAACTATAAATGTCAAGCAGCACTAGCTGCTGCTGACACATAAAACCCGGCTCTCACCTCACCGAGGCCAGGAACCTCGGTGACACGTACCTCCCGTCGATAACGGTACCTTGCACCTTACCACACGCCATTAAATTATATAAGTGAAAAATAAAAAAAAACGTATATGAATTGCAAAACATAATTATGTGAAAGAAAAAAACAAAACATATTTTATACTATTCATAAATCATGATTATTAATTAAAAACATGAATTAATTAATTGATAAACCAATAAGTGCAAATAGTGCCCTAAAAAATAAAAATACAATTTACTATACTCAAAAATGATAATTAACAGTCCTACTAGGCTGTTCATTCAGCACAAACATATTTCTTCTTGCCAGGGAGGATTAAAATTCTTCTTATCTTCCTCTAATTTTATCTTCATACTGGAATCAGGGAATTCATCAACTTATTATGCTTTCTCCTGATATCAGTCTCGACCACTTATGCATTTTTTTTATATACAAACAGACATAAACAAACAATTTTATTACCATAAAGAATTTGTTGTTACACTAAAATCAACACATACATTTTTTTTTTAATTGACCCATATCCCCAATAAAAGATACTATTTCTAAAAGAAAGGAACTAACTCCAAAATTTTCATTTAACCCTTTATGTGCCAATGTTTTTAATTTGAAGATCCACCTACTAATTGTGCTAGTCTTCTCCCTTGATTTCCTCCTCTTATTTCTAGGTGGATGCGATCGATGCCTCTGAGGCATGGTTCTCACCTGCGCGTTTTACAGCGCGTACGAACGCGCTGTAAAACGCCCTACGCCCAAAGAAGTACAGGAGCTTCTTTGGGGAATATTGTCGAGCATTCACGCTCATAGACTTCAACGGGAACGCAGCAAAATGGACGCTTGTGTGTTTCCGTCTTAAAAACGCGCGTCCATCGCACATGGCAACAGGCACACAGACCACACCCAGGTGACCTTAGCAGACCTTTTCATTGGACGCCTCTGTGGTCAATCACACGACCGTGCGTACGACGCGCGTTTTCTATTTCCAATAATGCGCTGTAATACGCCCCAAAAACGTCCGACAAAAATGCGCATAAAACGCGCTTATCAAATACGCTCAAGTGTGAACCTAGCCTGAATCTCAGGAGACTAGAATTTAAAATGTTTGGGAATGGTTTTTGGATTAGTCAAATCCTCTTCATCTCTTGCCTTCTCGATGTCTCTTACATGTTCTCTGATTCTCTTTCTGAGCGCTCTGGTAGTGGAGACCAATATATATTTTATCACAAGGGCACAATGCATAATAAATAACCCCTAAGGCCTTACATGAGCCACAAGGAAAAGATCCCTTTAACGTTTTTTTATTATCTACTTCTACCGTTGGTACATAATGACTATGCACAAGTAAATCTTTTAGGTTTTTAGATTGTCTTGCGGTCATCAGGGTTCTTTCAGGGATACATTCTTTTATTTTGATGTCAGTTTGTAACACCCCCCAATGTTTATTGAGGATGTTATAAATCTGTCTCCACTATTATTATAATTAGTAATAAACCTGGTCTCCTGTCTTCCTACTGTTTTATTTACTTCATTTGGACATCATAACTTTTCTCTTTTTCTTCCTTTAGCCATTTGTATTCCTCTTTTTATTTGTCTATTGCTGTACCCTCTTTCCTTAAATCTATTTTTTTATTCCTTGGATTAAACAAGGAATCCTGATTCATTGGAACATATCCGCTTCAATCTGACGAACTGACCTTTGGGAATTCCATCAAAGGTGGATCTAGGATATGCTGAACTAGCATGCAAGATGGAATTCACTGCCGTCTTCTTCCTATAGATGTCCGTCTGTAGTTTCCCTTCATTGTCCACTTTGATTTTTAAACCCAGGAAGTCAACTTCTCTTGATGCCTGAACGATAAGTTTGATGTTTAACATATTTGTAACGGGACCAATCTCGCCACTGTGCATTGGAGAAGCCTGGTTGCCCGCCTGCTGCCTTTAGACTATGGCCCCATGTTGAAACGCTTGATTTTCCCCTGCGAAGACAGAAAAGCCATGCTTCATTTGGTCACAAAGGACTTTGACCTAACTTTTAAACCCCTGAACCTGTTCAAGTGAATTTTGGATATGTTTGTCTCAAAGTTATACTGTTAAAAATAATATAAGTTTTATGCGTGTACAATGTACACTCACAAAGTTATAAAAATGTATAGAAAGTAACTTTTCAGCCTGGAGATAATTGAGTAGATACAGTAATTGACTCAATTATCTCCTAGACAGGAGGAATATGCTTGGTGTGTTTCTATTGTCCCATTGTGTGTGATTGGCTACTCTATCTCCTGTGTCCCAGTCTTCCTTCTGGTCCCCTAGGGGAGTGTCCACCAGGTGGGAGACCTGAATAAATACCGGGCAGATAGCCCTCAATAAAGGGGATTCCTGTTTAACCATCAATAAGGAGCCTCGTCTCGTACTTGGGGGGAATTGCTACTTTGGAATGTTCTCTTGCCTGTTCCAGGAAAGGAGGATTTCGTATGGTTCCAGTTCGGTGGATTCCAGTGTTTGTGGGTTGCTGTGTAGTGTTGAGCGAACAGTTCGAGAATAGTTCGGGTTCGTACCGAATTTTGGGGTGTCCGGAACCCGGACCCGAACCCGGACATTTTCAAAAAAGTTCGGGTTCGGGTTCGGTGTTCGTCGATTACTTCCCGCTTTCTGAAGGGCTGCACAGCAGCCAATCAGCTAGCGTTTTACTTCTTGCCCTAAGAGCCAATCACAGCCATGCCTACTAATGGCATGGCTGTGATTGGCCAAGTGCAGCATGTGACCCAGCCTCTATTTAAGCTGGAGTCACGTAGCGCCGCAGCGTCACACTGCTCTGATTAGTGTAGGGAGAGGACGCAGCTTCTGTCAGGGCGAGATTAGGCAGGTTAAAGTCAGCAACAGCACCTAATGAACGGATCAATTTACAGCTGAGAATCATTGAACTTCTGCTAGTTACTTGCTCGCTGGTTTTTAGGCTGCACAGAGCGTTTTCTGTCACTTATTTTCTGGGTTGATCGGCGGCCATTTTGTGACTTGTGGTGCGCCAGAAGAAGCTGCCACCAAGTCCATCAATCCATCAATACTAGTTTTTTTTTTTTTTTGCTATATCCTACATCAGGGGCTTGGCTGTGCTAATTGTCACCCCTAGAAACTCAGGAAAGAAATTTCTATATTTTATTAAGGGGTTAAATACAATTGCCCAAATACCAATCCCCTAAATCTGGTGTTCCAGCTTTGGTTAGAAAAGTATAATACTGTCTGCTGTCTGGCAAAGGATAGATTATTTTCTGGGGTTAAATTCAATTGCCAAAATAGCAATACCATAAATCAGTGGTTTCAGCTGTGGCTGGCAAAATAGAATAGTGTCCGAGGTAACGCACACACGTACAGACGCACGTACACGATTCTTGAATAGTTGTATTATCGCGATAATAAAACTAACAGTGTAAAGTTGACTGTATTGCTCTAAGTTATATTTGCGTACGAATGTAACTTCTATTACAGCACACCAATACTAAAACTGACTAAGAGACAGCTTTAAGTTCTATTCGAACGCGATTGCAACTTTGGAACTTAAAGTGGTGTACGATTTTAAAAGTTGAGTACTAAAAGTTGGAATCGCAATGCGATTCTTATGTATTCTTAATCGCATTGCGATTAAAACTTTGAGCTACCGATCACCATGGGAACGCCACCTCCAGTAGAATGTACTGTCGGATGTGAGAATTAAGTTGAAATCGCAATGCGATTATTATATATCTGCTTAATCGCATTGCCGTTTCAACTTAGCATTGCTAAATAATTCCATCCATATTCGTTAACTTACTGACTCAGTAAGTTAACGATATGGATGGAATTATTTAGCAATGCTAAGTTGAAATCGCAATGCGATTAAGCAAATATATAAGAATCGCATTGCGATTTCAACTTAATTCTCAGATCCGACAGTACATTCTACTGGAGGAGGCGTTCCCATGGTGATCGTTAGCTCAAAGTTGTAATCGCAATGCGTTTATTGCGGTATATTATCCCTCTGGGTGTCTTTTACAGCCTTTTTAGTGCCCAAAAGTTCGGGTCCCCATTGACTTCTATGGGGTTCGGGTTCGGGATGAAGTTCGGGTTGAGTTCGGATCACGAACCCGGACATTTTCCGGAAGTTCGGCCGAACCTCTCGAACCCGAACATCCAGGTGTTCGCTCATCTCTATTGCTGTGCTCTTCACCAGGGGAATCGCTCGAATGGTGTTAACCGTCACTATACCGGGTTATACCGTAACAACTGGTGGCAAGCAGCAGGATCGTTCCTACAGCCAGAAGGTCAGCGACAGGAGGCACCATTCCATGGATTTTACAATTTGAGGGCAACGTGTGTCCCAGTACAGCGACCCTAACAGCACCGGGATGGAACCAGCAGTGGAGTATAATGAGGGTGTCATGGATGACCGAGAGGCAGTCCGCAAAGGCATCTGGTACCAGGCACTGGGTATTGTGGAATATCTGCGGGACGAGAGGCTCCCCAAGGACGAGCAGCGACAACAGAAGCGATTAGCCCTGCGGATGCTCTTCCTAGGAGAACAGCCCCTGGAAGAGTGGGTAGAAGATCTGAAGCACCTGGTATGGCGGGAGATGTGGCTGGAAGATGCCTACCAGGCACTCTGGTGGTATGAAGCTCAGTACATACCCCGGACGGCCGAGCATGACAAGCCAGAGGGAGATGAGTTTGATGGTCCTGGCTTGTTATGGAAGACTTTTGCAGAACCTGACTTTAGGAGCCCTGAAGAGAACCGATTCAATGATCTCTTTGAGTGGAGGGAGAGCAGGTATGACTGGGATGACCTTCACGAGATTGAGCAAGACCTGGTCCACCTAGTGACCCGGGAGATGGAGCTGGAGCAGGACTACCAAAATCTGTTCCACTCTAGTGAGAAGGTGCAGCAGGGAGACGGAGACCCAGATCCAGAACCTTTCAGCTGGGAAGATATTATGGAAATTTACGTGAAAGAACCCCAGGTGGCCGGTGGAGATGGGACCGAGGTCTCTCCACCGGTCCTGCAGGGAATTGGGATCCCAGTCTCCATTCCCCAGCAGCAGAGTGATTTATTGGGATTTGGGAGCCCAGTCTCCATTCCCCAGTGGCAGGCTGAGTTGCAGGGGGCAGAGACAGTCGGTCCTGTCCCCCAGTGGCAGAGTCAAGTGCAGGGAATTGGGAGCCCAGTCTCCATTCCCCATCAGCATAGTGTCCAGCAGGGAATAGAGAGCCCAGTCTCCTTTCCCCAGCAGCAGGACACTGTATTGGGAGCTGAGACAGTCGGTCTCCCTCCCCAGTGCCTGGAAGTATGTCTGGGAGAGGAGCTTGTTACCCCCTCTCCCCAGTGGCAGGCTAAGTTACAGGGGGCAGAGACAGTCGGTCCTGGCCCCCAACAGCAGAGTGACTTACTGTGTCCCAGTCTTCCTTCTGGTCCCCTAGGGGAGTGTCCACCAGGTGGGAGACGTGAATAAATACCGGGCAGATAGCCCTCAATAAAGGGGATTCCTGTTTAACCATCAATATGGAGCCTCGTCTCGTACTTGGGGGGGAATTGCTACTTTGGAATGTTCTCTTGCCTGTTCCAGGAAAGGAGGATTTCGTATGGTTCTAGTTCAGTGGATTCCAGTGTTTGTGGGTTGCTGTGCTCTTCGCCAGAGGAATCGCCCGAACAGTATTAACCCTCAGGCACCCAGAAATAGATTAGCATATGATGAGGCACATGTGGCCCCCATCGCAACGAATTGGTTAACTAGTAGAAAACCAATAGGGAATTTCAGGTATGGTGACTGCTCTTTTTGTAGTTATAACCACCAAAAGAAGTTTCTCACACTCGGAGGGTTTAACCGTAGAATAACTCAGTTCATCGCCTGCAAGACCAGCTATGTTGTTTATGTTGTTATGTGCCCATGTGGAGCGTTCTACATAGGCAAAACTATAAGGCCCATGTTGGAGTTATTTAGGGAACACCTCAATTCGGTGAGAACAGGAAAAGGATGTCCCTGTCTTATTGATCATATACGTGAGGTCCATGGGGGTGACATTTGTTGCCTCAGTTTCGCAGGCATTGAGGCTGTTCCTCCTATGATGCAGGGTGGCGATCGGCATCTCCTCCTGCTTTAGAAGGAGGCAAGATGGATCATTCGTACGGATGCCAAAGGTGCATTAGGACTCAATGAGAGGAATGACCTCAGCATATTTGTTTAAAAGCTTATGTTTGCTATTTTGTCTGTAGTATGTTTTGTATGTGTCTATAGGAATGTGATGTTAAGCGTCATAGGTTGCTATGCCAACGGCATGTGATGACGCTTTAAAGTGGGTGCAGACCTACGTCTTGAAGTCAGTGGCCAGAAGAAGCACAATCGCGCGAAATGGCCGTCACTACTAGCATTCTGTGAGGCATATGTCTGCCCCAGCCCTGTTTTTAAGCTGTATCAATATGGATAAAAAAATATTTCATTATTCCAGTGGTGCGTGCCACCTACCTTTTTCCTCTTCATCTATATTTAAGCGATATCAAACATGTTTATTTATTTTTTTAACAAAAACAATTACACAATTACAGTGTGCTGTCCGCATTTTTTGCTGACCCATTGAAATGAATGGGTCCTCATCCTATCCGCAAAAAAAAAAACGGAACGGATACGGAAACAAACAACGATCGTGTGTAGAGTTGAGCGAACTTCTGTTTTAAGTTCGGCGTCCAAAGTTCGGGTTCGGGTTATCCAAGCATCCCGTTATGGACTCCGCTACCACGGACCATAACGGCATTTGGAATCCATAAGGGGATTCTTCAATGAACCCGAACCTTGGACAACACGGAGGGCCTGGGGTGACGTCACCGTCATGTGATCAGTGCAGGGGGCGTGGCTCAGTACTGGATTAGATAAGAGGTGGTAGCCTACGACCGCTTATCCAGTCCAGTACTGAGCCACGCCCCCTGCACTGATCACATGACGGTAACGTCACCCCAGGTCCTTCACCCCAGATTCCAAATGCCGTTATGGTCCGTGGTAATGGAATCCATAACGGGATGCTTGGATAACCCGAACCCGAACTTTGGACGCCGAACTTAAAACAGAAGTTCGCTCAACTCTATTTGTGTGCATGTAGCCTAAGTCTGCTAAGATTCCTACCTTTAGCAGGAGCCTAATCAGGCTCAGATATACCATGGCAAGCTGGATGCCTGTGGAGGCGTCTGGTTGCCATGGTAACCATCGGGACGCTGCCACAACAGCGCAGCGGCCCGATCTTTAGCCCCCTCCATACAGCGGGCCCTAAGGACTGCGGAATGGAAGGGGTTAAATGGACGATATGGGTGCCAGCAACGATGTCCGCCGTTTCAAGCAAATTGGCAGCTGTGGGTTGTAGAGGTGGGAGAGAGACACTGCACGCTCCCGTGTGGTGCGAGGAGGAGTTACAGAGAATCCATCAGATGACAGATACTCTGTAAATTCACGGATAGCAGCCTGCTGTGCATAGAAAGCACAGCAGGCTGTAGAACAAAAAATAAAAATAAAAAATAGATACAACCAATTGGAGAGATGATTTTCTCCAGGAAAGAAATTAATTTGAGTAAAAAAATGTTTTGTTTTTTGTTTTTGTTTTACAAACATGATTATTTAACACGATATTGCAGTGCATTCTTAGAGTTTTCCGCACAGGTGCAATGCGTGAAGTGAACGCATAGCACCCGCACTGAAACCTAACCCATTCATTTCAATGGGTCTGTGAAAATGAGTGGTTTTTTTTTCCATGCATGAGTTTTGCGTTGCATGAGAATCGCATTATGATCTATATTCTGCGTTTTTCATGCAGCCCTGGCCCCATAGAAGTATCTGCCTGCCGTCCGGGTGCAATGCTATTTTTGCTGATGGTTGCTAGGAGATGTTGTTTGTATACCTTCAGGGTTTTTTCTAGAGCGTGAAAAACGCATCAAAACTGATTGCACCTGGGCGGAAAATACTGAAACACTGAACGCAAATGCAGACAAAACTGGCTGAACTTGCTTGCAAAATGGTGCGAGTTTCACTGAATGCACCCTGAGCCAATCCGTGTCGTTTGTGTGAAAGAGGCCTAAGCATGGCCTGCACCATATTTATCGCAGTGGCTGAGGTCGGATGATAAATTTGGTGCAGGGATAGACACTTTTCTCTGACTTGTGGTACAGTTTTGAGGCAAAATGCCCCTTTCCTGTAAAGCCTTGCCTTTTTCTGCTGAGCCCTACTCCCTTATGGCGCATGTCATAAAAAAGGCGTAGAAACCCTAGATGCACCAATTTACATGTTAGACAGATCTTTGGAACAGACACATTAGTATGGGCTTATGTGTGAATCCAGGCTTAAAAGGGTTCTCTGAGATGTTAATACTGATGACCTATACTCTGGATAGGTCATCAATATCTGATTGTTGGGGGTCTGACACCCGGGACCCCCGGGAGCACCGCTGCCCTCTCACAGCTCACCAAACACAGCACCGTACATGGTATATCGGCTGTTCTTGGTATCACAGTTCAGCCCCATTCACTTGAACAGAGCTGAGCTGCTCCTAGGCCAGGTGAACGATGAACATGACATCACTGGCCTAGGAAAAGCATAGAGAAGGCTGCAGTGCCTTCTCAAACATCTGATCGGCGGGGGTCCCAGGTGTCAGACCCCCACTGTTCAGATACTGATGACCTATCCTGAGGATAGGTCATCAGTAATAAAATCTCAGAATACCCCTTTAAACAAGATTTTAGATTTTTTCAGAGCTGGTGATTTCATGATGGTATATGCATATACAGGGAGTGCAGAATTATTAGGCAAGTTGTATTTTTGAGGATTAATTTTATTATTGAACAACAACCATGTTCTCAATGAACCCAAAAAACTCATTAATATCAAAGCTGAATATTTTTGGAAGTAGTTTTTAGTTTGTTTTTAGTTTTAGCTATTTTAGGGGGATATCTGTGTGTGCAGGTGACTATTACTGTGCATAATTATTAGGCAACTTAACAAAAAACAAATATATACCCATTTCAATTATTTATTTTTACCAGTGAAACCAATATAACATCTCAACATTCACAAATATACATTTCTGACATTCAAAAACAAAACAAAAACAAATCAGTGACCAATATAGCCACCTTTCTTTGCAAGGACACTCAAAAGCCTGCCATCCATGGATTCTGTCAGTGTTTTGATCTGTTCACCATCAACATTGCGTGCAGCAGCAACCACAGCCTCCCAGACACTGTTCAGAGAGGTGTACTGTTTTCCCTCCTTGTAAATCTCACATTTGATGATGGACCACAGGTTCTCAATGGGGTTCAGATCAGGTGAACAAGGAGGCCATGTCATTAGATTTTCTTCTTTTATACCCTTTCTTGCCAGCCACGCTGTGGAGGTACTTGGACGCGTGTGATGGAGCATTGTCCTGCATGAAAATCATGTTTTTCTTGAAGGATGCAGACTTCTTCCTGTACCACTGCTTGAAGAAGGTGTCTTCAGAAACTGGCAGTAGGACTGGGAGTTGAGCTTGACTCCATCCTCAACCCGAAAAAGGCCCCACAAGCTCATCTTTGATGATACCAGCCCAAACCAGTACTCCACCTCCCACCTTGCTGGCGTCTGAGTCGGACTGGAGCTCTCTGCCCTTTACCAATCCAGCCACGGGCCCATCCATCTGGCCCATCAAGACTCACTCTCATTTCATCAGTCCATAAAACCTTAGAAAAATCAGTCTTGAGATATTTCTTGGCCCAGTCTTGACGTTTCAGCTTGTGTGTCTTGTTCAGTGGTGGTCGTCTTTCAGCCTTTCTTACCTTGGCCATGTCTCTGAGTATTGCACACCTTGTGCTTTGGGCACTCCAGTGATGTTGCAGCTCTGAAATATGGCCAAACTGGTGGCAAGTGGCATCTTGGCAGCTGCACGCTCGACTTTTCTCAGTTCATGGGCAGTTATTTTGCGCCTTGGTTTTCCACACGCTTCTTGCGACCCTGTTGACTATTTTGAATGAAACGCTTGATTGTTCGATGATCACGCTTCAGAAGCTTTGCAATTTTAAGAGTGCTGCATCCCTCTGCAAGATATCTCACTATTTTTGACTTTTCTGAGCCTGTCAAGTCCTTCTTTTGACCCATTTTGCCAAAGGAAAGGAAGTTGCCTAATAATTATGCACACCTGATATAGGGTGTTGATGTCATTAGACCACACCCCTTCTCATTACAGAGATGCACATCACCTAATATGCTTAATTGGTAGTAGGCTTTCGAGCCTATGCAGCTTGGAGTAAGACAACATGCATAAAGAGGATGATGTGGTCAAAATACTCATTTGCCTAATAATTCTGCACTCCCTGTAGATGTTGGCTTAAGTGGTATGTGTGAACTCTGCACATGTTGAACTTTTATTTTTAGGAGTTGTGGTGCATATACTGTAACTTCATGTTTCCTTAATCGTTTAAGGCACCATGAAGTATTATGCAATTTATATTTAAAAAAAATTGCATGAATTTTGTTAATAGGCCAATGTCTACTTTCAGAAAATATGGGTTTGTGAGATTTTTATATTATATAAATTTGATTTTTTTTTTGTACGTCAGGTATGAAAATTGTCGTGGCTACCAGATGTTCAAAATGTCAAAATATCCCTGACAGCGAAAGTGTTAAATGCTGATGATTTGCAAATTTTAAATTTTTATTGTTTCCTCTGAAATAGTAAAGCTACATACATCTTATAATGTAAGTATTTTTTAGGTTTAAACACTCTATAGTGGAAATATTTTTAATGTCTAAGTACATGAAGGCTTCAACATAAACAGTAGTAGTAATACTTCATATTCTACAGGTGGCAGCAGACTTATAAATGTTGAAACCATAGCATTACCATGAAGAGATGTATTTTGTGTGGTGTGTGTCAGTGTGCTATGTGTTTCAAAGGAAATTTAATACTAGACTTGGATTAAACTATTTACCGTATTTTTTTTTTACTATAAGATTTACTGGACTATAAGACACACCTAGGATTTGGAGGGCGGAAACCCCTAATCCTCATCAGACCTCAGATCAGACCCCCAAGCTCTATCAGACCTTTAGCTCACACCCTCATCGGACTCCCAAGCTCCATCAGCCTCAGAGCAGACCCCCAAGCTCCATCAGCCTCAAATCAGACCTGAGATATAGCTGTTAATAGCAAGGACAGTTCTCATATGTCTTTGTCTACTGAAATACCCATAGGTATGTGGCAGACAAGTGGTTAAACTACTTTCCTTTGCTCCGATTTAGTTTCTTACTATAATCAAAACAGAGAAATATATTAAATTTATGCCCCAGTAGACTAGCCATGTTCCACTATTCACTATCCGTTGTTTGTCTGTAGCCTGGGCATAAAGTTTTTTTAATCCCTGCCTATGGCTAGGCCTTAAAATTCACATCCGGATTACTTTTAGCATTCATTTCTAGATTCAAGTGGAAAGGTAAACTCTATGAGGTCTTGTTCACTCAGTGTGATGCAGTTTTTAGTTATTTTTTTGCAGCCAAAAAAGAAGTGTACCCAAAATTGAGAAGGACATACAGTATGTTTTTAATTTTTTTAATCTAATTCCAGGCTATAAAAAATGTTAAGCGTATGTACGGTAAATTGTAGGCTGACTGAGATTTAGTTAAGTAAAGGCCCTGGTATGGACCCTCAGGATATAAACACTCAATAATCAATTCGGTCCTTAGGCCGACAAAAAATCCCTGTAGGGGACCTACCTATTGCTCCAAAATGTATTCTTTATTCAAACATTAATAAAAAAAAACATTAAACCTACAGAGAGCAATTAAAACTATCAGGCACCTGACTGAGATTAGCTAGGTTATTTTAAATCCAGGTTTCGACAATTTTGTAGAATCGTATAATGTATGAGATTTTCCTTTAATACATAGATTTCTTTTCAAGTAAATTTACTGCTGTAACAAAACGTTGTTGGGTAGGAAAGATGAGCATGGACGGCACAAAACTGTTGACTAAGAGCTGCAATGAAAGAGTCGGGAACTAAAAAATTTTTCTTACCAAACTTCTTATATCCCTGCTGCTATTGACTGCTGAGATTAGCACCTTTAGAAACATGTAGACATTATCTGCATGTTATTTTAAAATGGAAGTGCAGTGGTTAACACCCTTTCACTCCCCAGGGTGGCCAACCTGTAGCAGCAGAGTGTCAGGTGTAACATACCTATGTATGCCATTTAACCCCTTCCATCCTACAGGGACTGCTGTACGGACTGGGTTAACACAGAGGGAGCTCCCTCCTTCTCCTTTGGGCCACTGTGTTGCTATGGCAGCTTTCCGATGGTTGCCATGGCAACCGGATGCCTTACACGGGCATCCCGTCTTGCCATGGTATCTAAGCCTGACTACACAGTTTATTGAAGAGGATTCAGACCCCCTGGATCTTCAAGAACTAAGTGGGTCTGGGTATAAAGCAAAAAAGTGTAGAAAAAAAAATCTACATTTTTTTCCATACCCGCACATTTATGGTTAAAAATGAAGAACAAAAAAAAACACTACACATGTTTGGTATCGTCATGTCCATAAGGACCTGATTTATAATAGGATCAAATTACTTTTCCTGCCCAATGAACGCCATTTTTCAAAAATGCTTTTATTGTATAAAACCAAAATAAATAAAAAATATAGACTTATTCGATAATGCTGCCATTTTTTGTCACCTTACATCACACAAAAAGTGTAATACCAAGTGATCAAAAAGTCCAATATAGACCAAAATAGTACCAATCCAACCATCACCTCATCCCACCAAAAATTAGCCCTTACATGAGACAATAACCTAAAAAATAAAAAAATAAAGCTTTCAGAAAATTGAGACACAAAAACATGATTTATTTTCAAAAATGCTTTGTTATTTAAACTGAAACAAAAAAATAGACATATTTGGTATCGACGTTGTTTGTAAGAATTACATCTAAAATTCAATGCCTTTTTATGTCCTAAAAAAATTAAAATGGCATTTTCAAAATGATGCCAACATAAAGTAGACATATGGGAAATAACTATTTTGTGAGGTATCACTATCTGCCTTAAAAGCAGAGAAATTCAAATTTTGAAAATTACACGTTTTTTATAAATAAAGGTTTATATCGACTCAAATTTACCACTAATATGAAGTACAATGCCATATAAAGTGGCACATGTCAGATTTGCAAAAATCAGCCTGGTCACGAAGTTGCAAAATGGCCCGGTCATTAAGGGGTTAATCTCAAATCAAAAGGTAGTCTACAAACAGCTGAAAAATGCAGACATAACTTCTGTATTGTATTTAAGTACATGCCCACTGCTACATAACAGTTTCTCTAAATGCTACATATGAAAGTAAATTCTACAGGTTAGCCAAAGAAGTTATGTTGACCTGCTAAGTACTATAATAGATATCCTGAGTGATTATAGTAATTGTGAACGCTATGTTCTGTTTCACATTTACTAGAAATATTTTCTACTGAAATGGCATTTGCAGAGTGTACATTGCATATAAAAATACAAAATGGGCCAAGCTTTTAAAAATCATTTATTGGTGTCCAATTAAAAAAGGCCAAAAAATATATTAAAAAAGTCCACATCCCTTAGGGCTCATGTACACGACCGTACAGTCTGCAAAAATACACATGTAGTCATTTTGTGGAACAGAACAGCGGGCACCTAATAGAACAGTCCTATCCTTGTCCGTAATGTGGACAATATTAGGACATGTTCTATTCTTTTGCAGAATGTACATACAGAAACGGAATGCACAAAGAGTAACTTCCATTTTTTGTGGACCCATTGAAATGAATGGTTCCGCATACGGTTCGCAGAAAAAATGGACACGGACAGGAAATACATTTGTGTGCATAATCCCTTACACATCAGTCGGAAGTTAAGAAATTGAATTTTTTTCAGATACACATTTTTATACAGTTGTAGATATCAATAAACCCCTTCAGGACCCTACCATTTTTCACCTTAAGGACCAGGCCATTTTTTGCAAATCTGACATGTGTTACTTTATGTGGCAATAACTTTAAAACGCTTTTAGTTATCCAAGCCATTCTGAGATTGTTTTCTCGTCACATATTGTACTTTATGACAGTGGTAAATTTGAGTGAAAATATATTATTTTTATTTATAAAAAAATAGCAAATTTACCATAAATTAACAATTTTCATAATTTCTATTTCTCTGCTTTTAAAACGGATAGTTATACCTCTTAAAATAGTTATTACTTTACATTTCCCATATGTCTACTTCACGTTTGGATCATTTTGTAAATGACATTTTCTTTTTTTGGGGGATGTTAGAAGGCTTAGAAGTTTAGAAGCAAATCTTAAAATTTTTAAGAAAATTTCCAAAACCCAATTTTTAAGGACCAGTTCAGGACTGAAATCACTTTGTGGGGCTTACATACTTGTGGATATAAAAAGTCTATACACCCCTGTTAAAATGTCAGGTTTCTGTGCTGTAAAAAAAAATTAGACAAAGATAAATCATTTCAGAACTTTTTACACCTTTAATGTGACCTATAAACTGTACAACTGAACTGAAAAACAAACTGAAATCTTTTAGGTAGAGGGAAGAAAAAATATTAAAATTAAATAATATGGTTGCATAAGTGTGCATACCCTTAAACTAATGCTTTGTTGAAGCACCTTTTGATTTTATTACAGCACTCTTTTTGGGTATGAGTCTATCAGCTTGGCACATTTTGACTTGGCAAGATTTGCCCACTCTTCTTTGCAAAAACACTCCAAATCTGTCAGATTGCGAGGGCATCTCCTGTACACAGCCCTCTTCAGATCACCCCGCAGATTTTCAATCAGATTCAGGTCTGGGCTCTGGCTGGGCCATTCCAAAACTTTAATCTTCTTCTGGTGAAGCCAATACTTTGTTGATTTTGGATGTATGCTTTGGGTCGTTATCATGCTGAAAGATGAAGTTCCTCTTCATGTTCAGCTTTCTAGCAGAAGCCTGAAGATTTTGTGCCAATATTGACTGGTATTTGGAACTGTTCATAATTCCCTCTATCTTAACTAAGGCTCCAGTTCCATCTGAAGAAAATCAGCCCCAAAGCAGGCATGCTGCCACCACCATGCTTCACTGTGATTATGGTGTTCTTTTGGTGATGTGCAGTGTTGTTTTTGCGCCAAACATATCTTTTGGAATTATGTCCAAAAAGTTCAATCTTGGTTTCATCAGACCATAACACGTTTTCCCACATGCTTTTGGGAGACTTCAGATGTGTTTTTGCAAAACGTAGCCTGGCTTGGATGTTTTTCTTCGTAAGAAAAGGCTTTCGTCTTGCCACTGTACCCCATAGCCCAGATATATGAAGAATACGGTAGATTGTTGTCACATGTACCACACAGCCAGTATTTGCCAGATATTCCTGTAGCTCCTTTAATGTTGCTGTAGGCCTCTTGGTAGCCTCCCAGACCAGTTTTCTTCTCGTCTTTTCATCAATTTTGGAGGGACGTCCAGTTCTTGGTAATGTCACTGCTGTGCCATATTTTCTCCACTTGATTATGACTGTCTTCACTGTGTTCCATGTTATATTTAATGCCTTGGTAATTTTTTTGTACGCTTCTCCTGACTGATACCTTTTAACAATGAGATCCCTCTGATGCTTTGGAAGCTCTCTGTGGACCATGGCTTTTGCTGTGGGATGCGACTAAGAAAATTTCAGGAAAGACCAGCTGAACTTTATTTGGGGTTAATCAGAGGCACTTTAAATGATGGCGGGTGTATGCTGACTCCTATTTAACATGATTTTGAATGTGATTGCTTAATTTTGAACACAGCTACATCCCCAGTTATAAGAGGGTGTGCACAATTATGCAACCACATTATTTAAATTTTTTTAGTTTTCTTCCCTCCACCTAAAAGATTTCAGTTTGTTTTTCAATTGAGTGGTACAATGTCTTTGTCTCATTATTTTACAGCACAGAAACCTGACATTTTAACAGGGATGTGTAGACTTTTTATGTCCACTGTAATAGAAACCACCCATAAATGGCCCCATTTTAGAAACTACACCCCTCAAGGTATTCAAACTTAACCCTTTAGGTGTTCCACAAGAAATAAAGGAAAATGTAGATGAAATTTCAGAATTACACTTTTTTGGCAGATTTTCCATTTTAATCCATTTTTCCCAGTAACAAAGCAAGGATTAACACCCAAACAAAACTCAATATTTATTACTCTAATTCTGTAGTTTACAGAAACACTCCATATGTGGTCGTAAACTGCTGTACGGGCACACAGCAGGATGCAGAAGGAACGGAACGCCATATGGTTTTTGGAAGGCAGATTTCACTGGGATAATTTTAAGTTGCCATGTCACATTTGAAGACCCCCTGATGCACCCCTAGAGTAGAAACAAAGTGACCACATTTTGGAAACTACAGGTTAAGGTGGCAGTTTTGTTGGTACTATTTTAGGGTACATATGATTTTTGGTTGCTCTATATTACACTTTTTGTGAGGCAAGGTAACAAAAAATAGCTGTTTTTACACCGTTTTTAATTTAAAAAGAATTTTTTTACGGCGTTCATCTGAGGGGTTAGTTCATGTGATATTTTTATACCGCAGGTTCTAACGTACGCAGATATACCTAATATGTATACTCTTTTTTAAGTTTTACACAATAACAGCATTTTTTAAACAAAAAAAACCCATGTTTTAGGGTCTCCATATTCTGAGAGCCATAGTTTTTTTTATTTTTTTGGCGATTGTCTTGAGTAGGGTCTTATTTTTTGTGGGATGAGATGACGTTTTGATTGGTATAATTTTGGGGGGCATATGTGTTTTTGATCGCTTGGTGTTACATCATAAAAAGTGCAAGTTGACAAAAAAATTATTGTTTTAGTTTTTATTTTATTTTTTCTACGACGTTCAGGTGAGGGGTTGAATCATGTGATATTTTTGTAGAGCCAGTCGGTATGGATGTGGCAATACCCAATATGTCTGGTTTTCTTTTTTTTTCTTTTTTTTTAAAATGTAATTTGTTTTATTTTACTTTTTTTTTTTTTTTGTCCCTCTCTGGGACTTCAACTTCTGGGGTCTGATCCCCTGTGCAATGCATTATAATACAACCTGTATTGTAATACATTGGCTGTCAGCTTTTTCGCTGATAGCCTGCCTGGATCTCACAGGCTTCCGTAGAAGGCAAGCTCCGATGCCTATGGAAGGCATGAGGCTTGCCTTCCCTGCCATCGGGTCCATGCCACTGCAGCGTGTACCCTCTCGTACGCTCGGAGAATTCTCTGCATACAGGGAGTTAACACGCCAGCATCAGTGTTTTCACCGATGCCGGCGTATGCAGCAGGGGCCTGGCTGTCAGTGACTGCACCCGCCTGATCGGCCCACTATACCTGTACGACGTGGGTCCTTAAGGGGTTAAGTAAATCATTTCTCCAATTACATTGCAAATAAACCTCCATCAGCTAGTGCAAGTAAAGTAGAAAAGTCACATTTATAAAGGTTTGGAAAGGTTCTTTTATATTGTATAGTAATTTTAAATAGGTCAAAGCACAGCTTTTTAAGTTTGCCCGTTAGCCACAGCTTATACATCAGGAGGCATTATATAATAAGCAAGTTCATTAGCCTGCCTGTATACACAGCTGGAGCTACTGCAGAACTGCGGCGTGGCAGGAGTTGGGCACCCACCAATCTGAAATTGGTTGTAAGATTAAGCCATCAATATTAAAACCCCTTTAGCCATTTCGCTGCCACACATTCTTGGCCATTTTGCACAAGGACAATTTTCACGCCTTTGTACAAATAAAATTCGATATGTATCCCATCTTTTAAAGACAAAAGTTTAACATGTACAGAGTTCATACATAACATTTAGGCCTAAATTTATCATGTTCATATCTTTATAAACTCATCAGAAGTGGAAATTTTAAAAATGTAACAACCCATGTCTACCTATGTAAAACAAAGGGGGCAGAGGGGGGTCATACATAATTTAAGGTTGCTTTTATATCAGTTTTAGGCCTGTTTCACACTGACGTGTACTGGTTCCGGCAGGCTATTCTGGCAGGGGAACAGCCAACCAGATCCGTAACTATTGTGTGCAGCCGTGCATTGTCAGAAATCCATCCAGCCCCATTCACTATAATGGGGTCCAGCGGATATCTGCCCGCAACATGGCAAAAATGCAGACTGGCGGGTGGATAAAAAGCGCTGCTTACAAAAACAGCCCCGTTCACTATAATAGGGAGTGGCAGAGATCAAGTCGCAGCATGACAAAAATGCTGAGAGGCAGCCAGGCAAAAATCGCTGCAGTGTTTGTCCGGTCACCTCTCTACATATTTGCCGTTCTGCGCCACCAGTCCCCATTATAGTGAATCTGGCCAGACGAACTTCTGGTAGCACACGGTACTTACAGATCCAGTAACGCCATTGTGAAACAGGCCTTAAAGTGGTTATCTGAATTCTAAAAGATTCCCTCCAATGCCTGGGCCCCTCGTATACATAATATTTACCTGCTCCCCGACCCCCTTGAGGCTGGCAACCGTTGCGGCCTGCTATTGGCTACTCCCCCCGTTGCCGAAAGTTTTGATCCACGTGACGGGGAGATGCAGCGGCAGCCATGCAAGTATCCAGAGTAACGCAGGTGCCGGGGAGCAGGTAAGTATAAGATATACAAGGGGCCCAGGCGTTGGGGGGGGGGGGGCAATCTTTTAGAATTTGGATAACCCCTTTAAATCTGGCTTTGCTTTGTGTGTCTGCACCATATTTATGAACTGGTGCACCTTAATAATATATCTCGCATGAGTGCAATGTGGTTTACACCTTTAGTAGACCGGAGGGTTGCGGCTTTTTTTGCGACTTTTGCAAAAGTCTCATATAGTAAATGAGCCATAACAGTAGTGAGGATCATGAAATGTTGCAGTTGCCATGGAAATGTTGCATTTGCCATGACTTGCGACTTTTTTAGACCACAAAACTGACACATCTGATTTCATAAATGACCTCCAAAATACATAAAAACAATAATTATAACAAACATTGAAGAGAAAGTTAAATTTGTGACCAAAATATGTAGTTAACCAGAGTCCTTACACAAATAAAATATACTCTGTGAAAAACTGTAAAAAGTGGCAGAAACTAGAGGTTTCTTTAATCTTCCCCATTGCAGTATGAGTGCGTTTGTACATAACAAATTGTCTCCAGCTCCTGACTGCATGACGGCAGTGTCTATGATGATTACAGATGTTGGATGTTGCTGTGTGCTGGTGAAATTATAAATTTTTAAATCTAATATAATGTGTTAAATAAGGCCCAGGGGCCCCATATCATTTTTAAATACCTCCCTGAAACTTCCCTGCAAGCTCCCCCACGGCTAGTCAAGACTGCCTATGCTCGCCATACAATCCCCCACCCACTTAGTGGTTATGCCCCGTTTGTGCCCTCACACAGTAGTATTGCACTTTTATTTCCCTCACAAAGTAGTTATGCCACTTAGTGCCCCCGCACAGTAGTTATGCCCCCTTAGCACTCTCACACAGTAGTTATGCCCCCTTAGCGCTCTCACACAGTAGTTATGCCTCCTGAGTGTCCTTTCACAGTAGTTTTGCCCCCTTAGTGCCCCCTACACATTAGTTTTGTCCCTTATAACCTCCACACAGTATTGATCCATCTTAGAGCCCCTGTGATGTTAATAAAATAAAAAACAATAATACTAACCTAGCCCCATTTCACCGACAAACAGAGCACATCCAGCTCTCCAGCAGGCAAGATACAGTGAGGTAATTGCACCTGATAAACTGACAGAGCACACAGGCCAGGAATGATCCTTGTCTCCCTGCGCTCTTCTATTCAACCATCCATTACAGCCTGGGCCCACTCACCACTGCTATTAGTTATGCTCCTGCCAAGGAGTTTAGTGCTTCCATAGTATGGACCCAACACCTAAACCTCCTGTGGTACAACAGAACTGGAATCAGAGCACCATAACTCTGGATCTGATAAACTGCAGGAGATCTAGATGCTGCATCAATAATATGAATACAAAAATTTTGTGTAAAACTGATTGAAAACAATAGTTTATAGCAACAGTCAAAGAGAAAAAATGTATTTTCTGACTCCTGGAAATCTTTTCCATCTGTCAGAAATATATTAGATATTCGTTTCTAGTAATAATCGTTAATACTGTACTGAGTAATGGGTATCCCTAGGGAAGCAATCAGAATATTTTATGTTAAAGATTGGCTCGGACAGAATAGAGGTAGTGTAAAATGCAAACTTTATTGATTTTTGGGGTGTGAGTGTTTGGTGCTATATGATGCCACTAGATGGTCTAATTTGGAGCAGAGGGGTGATTAGAGGAGCAAGTGCTCATCTTTTCAGTTGTTTTCTGGAAAACAAAGTCTCCCCATACGTGACAATTAGAGATCAAGTAATCTCTCTGGTTAATAGGAAGGGGGATTGGTAACATGCACAGAAGTCCCTTATTTCAGTCACACATGGGGTCAGTGAATTAGGAAGGCAATTAACTGATATGTTTAGATCAGCACAATACCATCTATAGACTTAAAATAAATTGTGTTGAAATTGGAAAATACAGTATATTGTCGTTCATTAAATGCCAGGTATATGCAGCTCTCATTCCCAACCCATTTCTAAAGGCTCTATCTCGGGTTGCATTGTGGTTAGCACCATGATTAGCTTAGATTGTCAGCTTTAAAGGGGTTTTCAGAGATTTTAATACTGATGATCTATCCTCAGTATCTGATTGGTGGAGGTCAAACACCCGCTCCTTCTCTCAGCTTTTTCTAGGCGGTGACGACAAGTTCATCGATCACGTGGCCTAGGAGCAGCTCAGCCCCATTCATACCAAGCACAGCCACTATACAATGTACAGTGCTATGAAAAAATAACAAGTTATACTGGAACTTTTCTAACAAATCTATATACGAATTTGCTCATCTCCTCTCCAATAACATGCTGTCTGCAGATCGGACTGCAGTTTCCACATGACAAGCTTTAATGGCAGAGACTAGATGGTTTTCTCTGATCTTCACGATTACAGTATGACTGTGGTTGTACATCAAAAATGTTCTCCAGCTCCTTACGGGTGACGTGGGCATATTGACATGTTCTGTGTGATCTGTGATGATGTTGGCTGTTGATGCGTGGTCTTCGGAAATTTTATATTACAATTACTTCATGAAATTTCACTGTACTGTAGGTCTTATATAGTATTTTATAATACAGCAATGCAAGACATCTGATAGTAGTACCACTATTTTGTATGTATGCACTTAAATTACCTAAATTATACACCACATATACTTAGAGACAAATTTACTGTCTACAAAAAAAAAGTTACACTTTTGGGACCTTTTTAATATTAATACAGTGTTGTTCAGTTGGGTGGCAAGACCTAGGTACATTTTTTCCTCTCTGAAGCCCAGGAGTTTCATGGTGGTCCTCTGTATCATTATGCACATTGTATCTTGAAGATGCCTGCCTTGTTTTCTGGTTTTGTTCCCTAGCTGCAGCCACTCTTCTGTGTGTACTAATAGGTTGATAACCTATTTGTCTCTCAGCATCACTATTGGCAAATACTTATCTCAAGCTCAAGGTGTCAAATCAGCAGTACACAATTGTTCCCAAGTGATTCCTCTTTTATAGCTATGCTTTCAGTGGAGCCTGCATTTCTGCATTTACTCTCTTCTCATAAATGCTCTTTCCCATTCCCTTTTTTTATTAATATAACTTCAGTAAACTGAATTTAGTAAAGTGCAAGCTTGCTGCCTCAAAGGTTCACGAGCTGTAGTAAAGTCACTTAATATTAACCATTTATTTATACCAAATGTTTTCTGTGAAATTATTTTTATGTACATATGCTACATATTAATATGCTCACTGAATGGCACATTAGGGATACATGGACCTCTTATGGGGGTCTGAAACATCATTAGACGCAGGTCAAGAAAAGTTTTGCTGACCTTTGGGGAGAAGATACATTTTTCTGTAACCATTACTAAACTGCTGCTGAATCCTTATTTTAGTGGTATTTCCTGTACACAATCACCTATTCCACATCAATTTTGTTCTACCAGCAACTGTTATGCCAGACCGAACACTCTTTAGTCACTCAGTAAATATTTGGTATGTTTGAATTACTTTGGCTGCTAATGTATTTACAACATATGGCCTATATTTTATTTGAAGGAGTTGATGGCCTATCGTTATGATAAATACCAAATCGTTGAGGGTCTAAAACCCTGTGCCACCATCAATCAACCTTTTCATGTAAACTGTTCACTGCTTAGTCTCTGCTGCTGGGGTACTGCAGCTTAGCTCCCATTCCAGTCCTATTCTATTTACAGTGGACAGAAACTTGTGCTTCCAGGCACCATCCGTTATATACTTTCCAATCACAATGCAACAGCAATCTGCAAACATTAAATATATAGATTGCAAATTTCACTAATCCTGTATTCACTATATAAATTAATATGAGGTATTTAGTAAATATTTCTACCCATCCACCATGGCAGGATGACCTCTTTCAGATGGAGCCTACTCTATAATGACTCCTTTCCCTTTTGCCAACAGTCCTTAAATTCAGGGAAAGTAGGCTCCAGCTATATACTGCAATATTTAAAAACAGCCTGTGGGAAAGATTGGTGATTAGGAGTCTGGTTTCAAGTTGCCTGAGATTGCAAGTTTGGGAACCTTCGCGTGTTTGATTTCAAGTGTGTGACTTAGGATTTAGTGACTTTAGATTTAGGGACTTTTCTTTTTCTCTTGTGTAATCCCCATTAACAAGTATGTGTTCCAGTAATGACAACACAGTTCAGTGCACATCTTGTCAAATGTATGCAGTCCTTAAACAGCTTTTTGAGGGTGCATATCTTCGTTCAAAATGTGGACAAATTGCACATTTGGAATCACACATCCTGTATCTTAATGAGCAAATTTCAACACTGAGATGTGTTGGTGACAATTTAGAAAAGAGTTTGCTGTTCACAGAGCAGACACTCTATGGAGTAGATGTGGGAGAGGGTGGTAGTATGTAGGATCAGAAAGGTCAGGTAGCTAGCTGGATAACAGAAAGCGGGGTTTAGGGAAGAGAGTGCCAGGGAGGCTAAACCTGATCTGACACACCCCAACAAGTTTGCAAGGTTGCCAGATGAGAGGGATGTCACTTCAGGGAGAGCACTGTTGCAGCAAGACCCTTCCTTAGCCAGGCAGGGCAATGTCGGCTCAAGTAAGCAGGGGACCAGGAGAGCAGGGGAGGCCAGAAAGGTGCTGGTAGTGGGAGACTCAATTATTATTAAGGGTACAGATAGGGCAATCTGTCACAAAGACTGTTGAACAGTGTGTTGTCTATCTGGCACTTGAGTTTTACACATTGCTGATCGGGTTGATAGATTACAGGGAGGGGCTGCCGAAGACCCAGTGGTCATGGTCCACATGTAAACCAATAACAAATTTAGAGGTAGATGGAGGGTCCTTAAAAATGATTTTAGGGATTTAGGTCGCAAGCTCAAGGCAAAGACCTCAAAGATAGTATATTCCAAAATACTAACTGTACCACGAGCCACACAAGAAAGGCACCAGGAGATTAGGGAGGTTAACAAGTGGCTCAAGATCTAGTGTAGGAAGGAGGGCTTTGGGTTCCCAGATAATTGGGCCGATTTCTCTGTTGGCTACAGGCTCTATCATAGAGATGGGCTACACCTCAATGGGGAAGATGCAGCTGTTTTGGGGGAGACGATGGCTAAAATGTTGGAGGAGTGTTTAAACTAGGGACTGGGCGGGAGGGTAATTACATTATTGGAGGGAAAGGTAGTGCAGATAGAGACCTGGGGCTAGGTAATGGAACTAGGAGAGGAATGTAAGGAGGGACTAGAACAGTTAATAAGGTAAGGTGTAGGGTAAAAAAAAAAATATACAAAAACCACTTAATTGTATGTATACAAATGCTAGAAGCCTGACTAATAAAACATGTGAACTGGAATTAGTAATGTCTGAGGAGGACTATGACATAGTGGGAATAACTATGACATGGCTGGGATGATACCTATGACTGGGCAGATAACGTACAGGGTTACAGTCTGTTTAGAAAAGAGCATAAAAACCGGAGAGGGAGAGGGGTTTGCTTTTATGTAAAGTCCTGTCTAAAGCCCATACTCCAGGAAGATATAAGTGAGGGAAATGAACATGTGTAGTCACTGTGGGTAGAAATAAATGGAGGCAAAAACAATAATAAAATACTGATAGGAGTTAATTTTGAGCCATCTAATATACCAGAGCCCACATAATATCTACTACTAAGGGAAATAGATGAGGCGGCAAATCATGAGGTCATTATTATGGGGGACTTCTAATACCCAGATATAGACTGGGAAACTGAAAGTTGTAGATCTTATAAAGGAAATAGGTTCTTGGCAATAACTAAAGACAATTACCTTGCCAAACTAGTTCAGGATCCGACTACAGGGACGGCCACACTAGACAGCCATAAAATAATAACCTTCCCATTCTCATTCAAAAGTGTGTTTCTTCAGGCAGGCACAAAAATACCAAGCCTGAAATAAGCAAAATTTGACCAGCTAAGTCTACGGTCACACCCCCGATGTCAAACTCTGGCATGGCTGTTCTGGAAGACAAGCAGGGGATTTGATGGACACAAACCGCAGCATGCAGTGGTTTTCGTCCAGCGGGTTTTCCGCTTGTCTGCCGGAATTTGTACAGATCTCTGCCAGACCCCATTATACTTAATGAGGCCAGCAGCAACTGCTGTACCTGAACAGCCTGCCAGAATTCAAACTGGAGATGTGAAAGTAGCCTAAGAGAGGCCATTAGCTTCACTAACTGGGGCAATATCCCAAAAAAATAAAAATGCAGAAACAAAATGGGATATTTTTAAAAGCATCCTAAATACTAATTGTGAGAGGTACATAACTTATAGGAATAAAGGGGTGAGGAACAAGAAAAAAACTATTTGGATAAATAGAAATTTAAAGTAAGTTCTATATGAGAAAATTGAATCATTTAAATCACCAAAACAAGAAGGTACCGAGGAAACCTTGAAAAAATATAAAGAAAAAAATACAATATGTAAAAGACAAATAAAAGCAGCCAGTCTGGAGACAGAGAGGTAAATTGTCAAAGAGAGTAAAAATAACCCTAAAATGTTCTTCAATTATATAAATAATAAAAAGTGTTGACCCTTTACAGAATGATGAGGGGGAGTTGCAAAGATCAATGAGGAGAAAGGGAATCTATTAAATATTTTTATCTCCACTGTGTTCACTGAGGAAAATAAGATGCAGATGACACGCAGAGTGTCAAAGTAAACTCCTCATTAAAAGTTGCATGTGTCACCCAGAAAGAAGTGCATCTGCAGCTTAAAAAGATTAAAATAGACAAATCGCCGGGACCAGATAGCATATATCCCTATATCCCTATATAATAAGATAATTAAGTAATGTAGTAGACAGACCCTTATTTCTGATATTTAAGGACGCTATATGGACAGGGAGAATTCTACAGGATTGGCGCAAATGTGGTGCCAATATTCAAAAAGGGGTCAAAAGCAGAGCCCAGAAACTATAGGCCGGTAAGTTTAACATCTGTCATGGGTAAACTGGTAAGCTTTGAAGGTTTTCTAAGAGATACAATCCTAGAGCACCTTAATGAAAATAAGTGTATAACAACTTAGCAGCATGGCTTCATGAGGAATTGGTCATGTCAAACTAATTCAATTAGTTTCTATGAGGAGGTAAGTTCTAGACTTGACTGGGGTGAGTCAATGGATGTCATATATCTTGAATTCTCCAAAGCAATTGATACTGTTCCACATAAAAAGTTATTATAAAAAATGAGAAGGCTTGGACTAGGAGAAAATGTCTGTATGCGGGTAAGTTACTGGCTCAGTGATAGAAAACAGAGGGTGGTTATTAATGGTACACACTCAGATTGGTTCACTGTCACTAGTGGGGCACCACAGGGGTCAGTATTGGGCCCTATTCTTTTCAATAAATTTATTGATGATCTTGTAGGAGGCTTGCGCAGTAAAATATACATTTTTGCAGTTGACACTAAACTACGTAAAATAATTAACATAAGGCCCCTTGCACACTGCCGTATGCCCTCCAAGACATACGGTCCGTGAGCAGGCTATATGTCCTGGAGCGGCATACATCGTGCGCATGGGAGCGCACAGCACCATAGGTTACTATGATGCTGTGCGCAACGGGCCACCCGCGGGACTATTGTCCCGCACTAATATGAGTGCAGGACAATAATCCCGCGGGCAGCCCGATGCGCACAGCATTATAGTAACCTATGATGCTGTGCGCTCCCATGCGCACGATGTATGCAAAGGGCCTAAAAGAGGACAGTATACTGATACAGATAGATCTGGATAGATTGGATGCTTGGGCGGATAAGCGGCAGATGAGGTTTAACACTGAGAAATGTAAGGTTATGCACATGGGAAGGAATAATGCAAGTCAACTATACATACTAAATGGTAGAACACTGGGTAACACTAACATAGAAGATTTTAGTGTACAGCAAACTAAACTGTAGAAGCCAGTGTCAGGCAGCTGCTGGCAAGGCCAATACGATAATGGGGTGCATCAAAAGGGGCATAGATGCACGTCATGAGAACATGGTCCTGCCACTTTACAAATCACTAGTCAGACTACACATGGAGTACTATGTACAGTTCTAGGCTCCTGTGAACAAGGCAGACATAGCACAGCTGGAGAGGGTTCAGAGGAGGGCAACTAAAGTAATAACTGGAATGAGTGTCCTAGTACCCAGAATGATTATCAAAATTAGAGTTATGTACTTAATAAAAAAGACAACTGAGGGAAGACCTAATAACTATGCATAAATATGTCTCCCATCATCTATATATTCCCAGGACTGTGACGAGGGGACATCCTCTTTGTCTAGAAGAAATAAGGTTTCTACACAAACATAGAAAATAATTATTTATGGTAAGAGCAGTGAGACTATGGAACTCTCTGTCTGGAGGAGGGGGTGATGGTGAGTTCACTAAAAGATTTTAAGAGGGGCCTGGATGTATTTCTGGAGTGTAATAATATTACAGGTTATAGTTATTATATTTGTGGAAAAGGGTCGTTGATACAGGGAGTTATTCTGATTGCCTTATTGGAGTCGGGAAGAAATGTTTACCCTTAAATAAGGAACATTGGTTTCCTCTGTATCAACTTGCAGGATAACAGGCTGAACTGGATGGATGTATGTCTTTTTTCAGCCTTATAAATTGCTACCATGAGTCCATAACTAAGATAGAGGCAGCACAATACAAAAAAAAAATTAGTCAGCACTTCCAATAAAATGAAACAAACGCATATTTCGCAGATTTTTTTGTAGGATGTGCTGACTAACTTTGTGTTTTGTTTTTACTTTATAGTTTCCATCACCAATGACTGCTCAGCAGATTGGTGGGTTGCCAGCTGTAAGACCCAGTGTAATATTGTTGACCTATCATGAGGATAGGCCATCGATACTGGAAAACCGCTTTGTTACAAACAATGGTTGTGGAACCACTGTGCCAACCAATCGATTTGGCTCAGGTTAAACCTAAAGGCAGTACCCTGGCAGCTCCCTGGTTTTCATTCTTTAACCCCTGTACAGGCATCTGGACTTCGCTGCAGGGAATGCACCAGGCCGCTACTTCATGGAGTAGCCTCAGTGTGGTTTGCTGCCAATCCATGGGAATCATAGACTTTGGTGTGAGGCACTGAGGGATCAGGCAAATACATAGTCAATAGCACAACAAGGTTAGGGCGACAAATTTTTTTTTTCCGTTATGTATAACGGAAAGAAACTGAACCGTTATATGCCCTCATAGACATGTTTTAGGACGGAGCAAAACGAAAGATGATAATTACTTTCCGGTAATTGGATTTTCCCTTAACCTCCACAACGGCACTACCTGGAGGGTTACCGCCTCTTCAGGGACAGGAAAACGACGAGGATCGAACATATAAAAGCCCCCTCCCCTTTACCTTCATCAGTCAATAATCTAGAACTTAAGTGGATGCAAAAAAAAAGGGTTTAATAAGGTAAAATATATATATATATTTTAAGAGCATCTCCGACAATTATTCGCCATAGTCAAATATACTGAGCAACAAATACAATTATTACATATATATATATATGTATATGGGGGGGGGGGAACCACAGCCAAAAGAAAGGTCCTTATTTGATAACACATCCAGCTTATAATGTCTAAAAAAGGTAGAGGGATTAGCCCAAGTGGCTGCTCTACATATCTCCTCAATTGAAGCGGAAGCTCCTTCTGCCCATGAAGTGGCCATGGCACGAGTAGAATGAGACTTCAGTCCCAGAGGAGGATCCAATCTCTTTCCAGTGTAGCAGAAGGATATGCAGGTTTTGATCCAGCGAGCTATAGAAGTTTTACTGGCTGCCTTCCCCTGATTTGCACTGAGGTATTGGACCAGCAGCTGATTTGTCTTCCTGAAGACTTTGTCTTCTTTGTAACCTCTAGGTATTGCAGAACACATCTTCTCACATCTAGGCTACTGAATATTTTCTCGCCATCTGATAAAGCCTGAGAACAAAATGAAGGGAGAGATACTTCCTGACGGCAATGAAATTTTGACACCACCTTATGGAGAAATTCAGGAGAATGTTTCAGTATAATCCTGTCCTCTAGAACAAAGAGATAAGCAGCCTGGACAAAAAAAAGCCTGGATCTCTCCTATCCTTCTAGCCGTGGTAATGGCTAATAAGAAGACAGTTTTTAGAGTTAACAACTTCATGAGTAAATCCTGAATAGGCTCAAAGGGGGCTTCTAAAAGGACTGACAGAACTAGGTTTAGATCCCACGGGGGGACTGAAGATCTAAACCTCGGATGCATACGACTAGCCCCTCTGAAAAATCTCCTAATTAAATCAAAATCAGCCAGTTTTTCCGCCATGAAGGCACTCAAGGCAGAGACCTGTACCCTTAAAGTGCTTGTCCTAAGACCATTGTCTAGACCAGACTGTAGGAAATCAAGAATTAAACCCAGGTCTATAGGTTTAAGGGGATCCCATCTGTGTTTAGAGAAATTTAAGAAGGCCTTCCAGTATCTTACATAAATCCTGGAGGTAATTGGCTTTCTACTATGTAATAAAGTGTCTATTACCTTTTCAGATAGACCTTTGTTTCTCAACAGGATCCTCTCAGTCTCCAAGCCGTCAATTGGAGCTGCGGAATGCTGGGATGGTACACTGGGCCCTGGCATAGAAGATTCGGAATTCCTCCGCTGCCAACAGTTTTAGAATTGGGAACCAGGATCTCCTGGGCCAGTACGGTGCTATCAAGATTACCGAGGCCTTCTCCTCTAGCACTTTTGTTAGGACCCTGGGAATCAAGGAGAAGGGGGGAAATGCATATAGCAGATCTGCTGTCCACTTGTGGGCTAGAGCGTCCACTTGTAGAGGGTTGTCTTTGTAGGATAGGGAATAGAATTTGTTCACTTTTGTATTCCTTCTTGTTGCAAATAAATCTATTAATGGAGTTCCCAATCTTGCCTTGATCTGATTGAAGATGGCCTGGTTCAGGCTCCACTCCCCTTGTTTCAACTTTTGTGGGCTTAAGAGGTCTGCCAGGTGATTGTCTTTCCCCTTTATGTGTACCGCTGTGATGGACTTCAGGGTTGACTCTGCCCAACAAAAGATCTTCTCTGTTATAATTGAAAGGGACTGGCTTCTTGTCCCTCCTTGCTTGTTTATTTGCGCTACTGTGGTGGCGTTGTCTGACAGTATTATGACATTAACCTGGAACAGACTCGGGGAGAAGTGGGAGACCGCCAACTAAACTGCCTGAAGTTCCCTCCTGTTGGAAGAGGAGTTGGCCAAATCCTGATGCCAGATTCCCTGACATGTTTTGCCGTCCATGTGGGCTCCCCAGCCATACTTGCTGGCATCCGTTGTAATCACCTTCTGGTCTTTCTGACGCCATTCTACTCCCCTGGATAGATTTTTCCTTTTCAGCCACCAAGTAAGTGAGTTTCTTACCCGCAGGGGGGAATCACGACTTTCTTGTTTAAGGACGTCTGCTTCTTGTCCCATGTTCTCAAAAGGAAGCTCTGGAGTGGTCTTGAATGAGCCTGGGCCCATTTTACCGCCAGAATGGTGGATGTCATGAATCCTAGGATCTTCATGATCTCCCTTATTGAGAACCTGTGTGATTTTTGAAACTTTGGAAACCTCTGAATTAGATCCACTTTTTTCACCTCTGGAAGAAAGGAAGACATCTGCTGGGAGTCTAGAAATACCCCTAAGAACATCTTCTGCTGGCTTGGTACCAAATCCGATTTTTCCGCGTTCACCAACCATCCTAGTTGGGATAATGTCTGTACTACTGTTTGTAATTGGAGACAGAGAGAAGCTTTTGTGGAAGCTAGGATCAAGAAATCATCCAGATATGGGATCAGAGTTATATTTGCTCTGTGGAGGAAGCTAAACACATCTGACATGATCTTTGTAAACACTCTCGGAGCTGATGAGAGACCGAAAGGGAGGACCTGGAATTGGAAATGCTTTAGTTTTCCCTGACACCATACTGCCATTCGTAAAAACCTTTGGTAAGAATGATGGATTGGAACATGATAGTAGGCATCAGATAAATCCAACGTCGCCATCACCCAGTCTTTGGAGATCAGGTTGATTGTAGACCTGATTGATTCCATCTTGAACCTTTTGTATGTTATGAACTTGTTGAGCTTCTTTTAGGTTGATTATCAGACGGAAGGAATCGTCTGGTTTTCTGACTAGGAAGATGGAGGAGTAAAATCCTTTCTTCTCTTCTGAATGAGTTACTTGAACGATTGCCTCTTTTTCCAATAGTTTTACAATCTGGGCTTCCAGGGCTCTCTGTTTCTCTCCTTCCAAAATTGGATTTTCGATATATTTTTCTGGGGGAATGCTTCAAAGCTCCAGTTTGTATCCCGAGTCCATAATTGATAGTACCCAAGGGGAAGCTTGAATCTGACTCCAAGTTTGACTGAAGTGTTTTAGTCTTCCTCCTACCGGACCTCTGGTGTCATTGTGTGGAGGTTTGTCGATTAGACTTGTTTGTAAAGAGGAATCCCTTGTTTTTATTTGCGGACTGCCATGAAGACCCTTGATTTTACTTTTTCTGGTCAGCTGGAAGAGGTCTTTTGCCACGAAAATTTCTCCTTTGATGAAAAAACTTTGATTCCGTAGGAAAACCTTTTTTTCTGTCGGAAGCTTTCTCCAGGATATTGTCCAATGTCTTCACAAACAGACGATCCCCTTCACAAGGTATGGAACAAAGTCTATTTTTAGAGGCAGCATCCCCATTCCAGGACCTTAACCAGATCGCCCTGTGAGAAGCGTTTGTCAGGGCTGCCTTCTTTGCAGATAGTTTGACTACATCTGCAGAGGCATCTGCTAAAAAAACTTGAAGCTTGCTTTAAAGCCGGGATAGAGGCTAGAATATCCTCTCTAGGCGTACCTGATTGAAGATGTTCTTCTAGCTGTGATAACCATAAAGAAAGGGTTCTGGCTGTATACGTTGCTGATATTCCTGGCCGCAGGGTAGCCATTGAAGACTCCCAGGATTTTTTCATCAGTGATTCACATTTTTTGTCCATAGGATCCTTTAGCGTTCCTAGATCCTCAAATGGGAGAGCCGCCTTCTTTGAGATCTTTGCTACAGGAGCATCTACTTTAGGTGCCTTGTCCCACATTGCCGATTCTTCTTCTGAAAAGGGATATTTCCTCTTTAACATCCTTGATGCTGCTTGTTTCTTTTCAGGATCCTTCCATTCCTCTGTTATTAGAAAGACTCTGTTTTTCTTTTCACCTAGGCCCACAAACAACTGATCCTGGACCGTCAGTGGTTCCTTGCGTTCTTCTAGGTTTATTGTTGCTCTAATGTTCTTAAGACTCTCGGGCGACCTGATGAGTCCTCATCACCGCTCGATGCTCCCTCTGAGGAGAGAACTTGAGAGTCCAGGTCAGACGTCTGTTTCAGAGTATCGGGAGGATTCATGCTGGCAGATGAGGGACCCGGGGCGGCTACTGCAAGTCTAGCGTCAATAGCGGCTTCAATTTCCTCCTTAATAAGGGTCTTTAAGGTATCTACTATGGACGGTGTCTCCTCGGTAACAATATTATTTGTACATTTTGGACAGAGAAGCTTTTTAGAGGAAGAAGACAATGCCTTTCTGCAAATATGACATTTCTTCTTCTGTGACGGTTCACAAGAAGGCCTTTGAACTTTCCCCTAGGGAATATAAAAAAAGGAATATTACCCTTCTGATTGAATAATCCTCAATCTTGAGTGAACCGTCACCAAAGCTATCTGAGGCACCCAGTGAGGTATAGATAAAAACAGGTATCCCCTGGGGAGGAGGCTTGACCAGGAACTCCGTCTGTAGCACTCAGGGAGGCCTGAACGCCAAGTCCTTTTGAATTTGCCGCGCCTCTGCTTCCTGGATGCGCATCATGCGCGTCTTGACATCACTTCCGCCTGCGTTCCACCGTGGAACGTAGGCGCTGCCGAAAAAATGGAAGTTGGGTCCCCATGCGAGCGGTACCGCCGACCTCTCTGTTTCCTCCCTTTCCAAGAAGAGGAGCAGCCCGGGGCAGCCAGCATACGCCAGACTAAAGCCAAGGGGAGGAGGAGCAGTAACGGAGCTCCGGGATCCTGGCCCCCTGCAGGGGCCCTCCGGCAAAAAACTAGGAGAACTTACCCAAGGGGAGGGGGCTTTTATATGTTCGATCCTCGTCGTTTTCCTGTCCCTGAAGAGGCGGTAACCCTCCAAGTAGTGCCGTTGGGGAGGTGTGGGGAAAATGTCTCTTAAAGGCTTCCGTTTTGCTTTCATCCTAGAATTCTGTTAGATTCCTTTATAACTCTGTTATAATGAAACCTATAACGTAATTCTATAATGCCGATGTGAACCTGGCCCTAGTGGACAAACTAGCATGAATGTATGCAGACTCCATGTGATTACTTTATTTGAAGGAGAGACAGTCATCACATAAGGTGCTGTCCAAACCAAGTGTTGTATGGAACAAAAGATAGCAGGTCATCTTTTAATTTTACTCATTATGTGACATTTTGCTCCTATGAAAATGTGTGCGGCTATCATAATTTAGTGCTGCTTTTCCATTCTCAATAAATTGTGAAAAGGCCTTAGAATATTTATTTTGACTTGACATGACATTCAACAATTTGTTGATTATTGCCAAAAAATCCTACTTCAATCTGTTACAGATTCGGAATCTGCCACAACAATATGTGAATTATGAATTTAGTGACTACCTTTTGAAATTAAATGACTAACTCCTGCTGACATGCAAGTTTTTCTGTTGGCACTTATTGAATAATAAAAATATACACTATATGAACAAAAGTATTGGGACGCCTATACATTATAGACGCTAGAGGAGGTTTTATTACATCCCATTCAAAAATCCATAGGCATTAATATGGAGTCAGTCCCCTCTTTGTAGCTAAAACAGCTTCCACTATTCTAGGAAGGCTTTCTACAAGAATTTGGAGTGTGTCTGTGGGAATTTTTGCCCATTCATCCAGAAAAGCATTTGTGACGTCAGACACGAAAGGTGTTCAATGCATTTGAGGTCAGGGCTCTGTGTGGGCCTGGCTTACAATTTTCTTTCAAGTTTATTCCAAATGTGTTTGATAAGGTTGAGGTCAGGGCTTACCCAATCATGGACCTTGTTTTGTGCACTGAGGCACACAGTCATGCTGGAACAGAAAAAGGGCCTTCCCACACTTAGAAGCATATAATTGTCCAAAATGTCTTGGTATGCTGAAGTGCTAATATTTCCCTTTAATGGATCTATTGGGCATAGGCCAACCCTTGCAAAATAGCCCCATAGCATTATCCCTCCTTCACCTAGCTTTACATTTTGCACAATACAGTCAGGAAGGTAAAGTCACCTGGCATTTGCCAAAACCAAAATCATCTTAGAAGCGTGATTCGTCACTCCACTGAACATATTTCCACTGCTCCAGATTTCAGTGGCAGCATGCTTATCACCACTCCTTCTGACGCCTAGCATTCTGCTTGGTGATGTTAGGCTTACATGCAGCTGCTCGGCCTCAGGAACCCATGTCATGAAGCTCTCGACATGCACGCTCAAATTCAGTAAGATCTTTAGAATGAGCCATTCCTTTACAATTTTTAACTCCCTATTGTACAAGCAGACTGTATGGCTAGGTGCTGGATTTTATACAACTGTGGCAATAGGACTGAATGAAACATCTGCATTCAATGATTAGGAGATGTGTCCCAGTCCTTTTGTCCAAAGAGTGTATCTCTCCACATGAAGGGGGTCATTTACTATCAGATATACACCAGTTTTCTGCCATATATCTGTCGTTTTGCAGTTGGCTGCCACATGTCCCCAGTCCTGAAAATGCCAACATCTGATCCCCGCAGCCTCCCTCCTCCCCAGGATTTTCCCCCCATGGACTGGAGATCCCCTCCCCCCCCTCCCTCATGAGGTTGGATCCCTTTTTCAGGATCCCGGGTCGGCAACGGGGGCTGATGTGACTTCGGTAGTACCGCTGAGTCCCGCACTAAATCCTGAGTGGCCATATACCTCTCCACCAGGCTAACCAGTTGTTCCAGGTTGCCTGGATCGCCTTGTCCCACCCAGCGCTGTATGGCTCTCGAGAGGGTATGCACGAACCTTTCGACCACGACTCTTTAAACCATCTGAGAAGGGCTCAACCGTTCAGGCTGAAGCCATTTTTTTACTAGGTGGAGTAAGTCATTGACCTGTGACAGGGCGGGACGTGGAAAACACCCACTGATACACCCTGTGCGCTCGCACATAGGCGTTTACCCCCAACCTGGCCAACAACTCACCTTTTAGCCTCCTATAGTCCTTTTCCTCCTCGCGGCTGAGGTCGAAATAGGCCTTTTGTGCGTCCCCCACCAGAAAAGGCACCCCCACCTCAGCCCACTGCTCCAATGACAGCCTCTCTTGCTCCGCGGTTCTTTCGAACACCGTCAGGAATGGCTCTATATCGTCTTCCGGAACCATTTTCCTCAGGGTGGATCGGACTTTGTCCCTGGCGGTAGACACAGTCGGGGCTGTCGCGGTTGAAACTCCTTGCTGGGATGTTCGCACCGACTCTTGCATGGCTACCAGCTACTGCATTAGGAGATTGTTCGTCTGCTGCTGTGCACACATAGCCTCCTCATGTCTTTTTTGCTGTAGCTCATTACTTTACCTCTGAGTCTGCAAAGCCTGTTGCTGCTGTAGATTACTCTGAATCAGGTGCTTAATGTTCTCCTCCATCTTGTCAGGAACCATAAAACTTGGCCTGATAGGCCTGATATATGTCATGCAGTCCAACGCAACTTTTGCCTCAGGCCTGCCTCACTGCAGAATGCCCGCTGCAAGCCACCATTTGTGAGGATATGCTCGTGGTAGGCTACGGTAGCGGCAGCAGTATTGAGGCAATCACAGACAGTCTTTGTGATACACCGTGACTTTATTCACACTAAAGGCATAACAGGCAATGTGCAGACCACACAGGTGCGTATCCACATAGTGCATAGAACAAAAGTCCTTCTATAGCAAATAAACATCAGGTTTGAGTCACCTTGTTTCTGGACAGACCACACCATTCCTGCAGGCTTCTAGGCTACCTGCCTTCTTCTCCCTCAGACCAGAGCCCCTTCGGCTAGTGGCACCACAGGTCCCAGGGCTATCCTTCAGTTTGTGCTGCGCCCAGTCTCTCCTTGACCAGCACCGACTCTGTCTGTCAAAATCTCCAGCACAGCAAGACACACCCCATCTCCCATCTTCAGCAGGCTGGGTTCTTCAAAGGCCCAGCTCCACCAAAAACCTGGGCTGGCCGTGGCGAACAGGCACCCACCCTGCTATTTACCTGTTCCCAGTAAGAACCGGCCCAGACACGCTGCGCCAGCAGCATTCGCAGCTGTAACCACAATGATCTGGTTCTTACTCCACCAAGGCCAGGACCTCTGGTGGCACGTATCTTCCGTCCGTTATTATGCCGGGGACCCTCCTACAACCCCTAGAGTAGAAACTCCAAAACAGTGACTCCATTTTGGAAACTATGGTATAAGGTGGCAGTTTTGTTGGTACTATTTTAGGGTACATATGATTTTTGGTTGCTCTGTATTATACTTTTTGTGAGGTAAGGTAACAAAAAATAGCTGTTTTGGCACCGTTTTTGTTTTTTACAATGTTCATCTGACAGGTTAGATCATGTGGTATTTTTATAGAGCAGGTTGTTACGGACGCGACAATACCAAATATGACTACTTTTTTGGTTGTTTGTTTCAGTTTTACATAATAAGGCCTCGTGCACACGACCGTTGTTCTGGTCCGCATCCGAGCCGCATATTTTGCGTCTCGGGTGTGGACCCATTCACTTCAACTGTCTGCATCCGTTGCTCCGTTCTGTAGCCCTGCAAAAGAAATATCACGTCCTATTCTTGTCCGTTTTTCGGACAAGAATAGGCATCTCTATAATGGGCCATCCGGTCCGTTTCACAAATTGCGGAAAGCACACGGACGCCATCCGTGTTTTGCGGATCCACAATTAGCAGACCGCAAAACACACATCGGTTGTGTGCATGTAAAGCATTAAATGTAATGTAATGCCTAAAGCATTTTTTTTTAAATAATTTTTTAGTGTCTCAATATTCTGAAAGCCATAGTTTTTTTTTTTTTTTACTTTTGGGCGACTGTTTGATGTAGGGTATCGGTATCGGTTTCGGTATGAGATGACGGTTCAATTGGTACTATTTTAGGGTGCATATGACTTTTTGATCGCTTGGTATTACACTTTTTGTGATGTAAGGTGACAAAATTTTTTTTTTTACGGTGTTCACCTGAGGGCTTAGGTCATGTGATATGTTTATACAGCAGGTTGTTACAGACACGGCAATACCTAATATGTATACTTTTTTATTTATTTAAGTTTTACACAATAAATGTATTTTTGAAACAAAAAAATCATGTTTTAGTGTCTCCATATTCTGAGCCATAGTTTTTTTATTTTTTAGGCGATTGTCTTAGGTAGGGTCTCATTTTTGGCAGAATGAGATGACGGTTTGATTGGTACTATTTTTGAGTGTGAATGACTTTTAGGCCTCTTTCACACGGGCGTCATGTTTGATGCCCGGATAAGAGGCGGGTGCGTTGCGGGAATATGCGCGATTTTTCCGCGCGGGTGCAAACGATTGTAATGCGCTTTGCACGCGCGTGTGAAAAATCGCCATGATTGGTACCCAGACCCGAAGCCGGACTTCATCACTGAAGTCCGGTTTCGGGTAGAGTATTCTGGAGTATTATTTTCCCTTATAACATGGTTATAAGGGAAAATAATAGCATTCTTAATAAAGAATGCTTAGTAAAATGAAGATGAAGGGGTTAAAAATAATAAAACTTAACTTACCTTAGCCACTTGATCGCGTAGTTGCGATCTGTCTTCTCTCTTCAAGCTTCACCTAACAGCTAAAGGACCTGTGATGACGTCACATCACATGGTCCAATCAAATGGTCCATCACCATGGTAAGATTGGACCATGTGATGTGACGTCATCACAGGTCCTTTAGCTGTTAGCTGAAGCTTGAAGAGAGAAGACAGATCGCAACTACGCGATCAAGTGGCTAAGGTAAGTTAAGTTTTATTATTTTTAACCCCTTCATCTTCATTCTACTAAGCATTCTTTATTAAGAATGTTATTATTTTCCCTTATAACCATGTTATAAGGGAAAATAATAAATATCTGGTCCCATTGCTAAGCAACCATGCGTGAAAATCGCACTGCATCCGTACTTGCTTGCGGATGCTTGGGATTTTCCCGCAGCCCCATTCAGTTCTATGGGGCCTGCGTTGAGTGAAAAACGCACAATATAGAGCATGCTACGATTTTCACGCAACGCAGAAGTGATGCGTGAAAATCACCGCTCATGTGCACAGCCCCATAGAAATGAATGGGTCCACCTCACGCATTGCACCCGCGCTGAAAACTCGCCCGTGTGAAAGGGGCCTTATTGATTGGTATTACACTTTTTGTGATGTCAGGTGACAAAAAAATTGCTTTTTTGGCACAGTTTTTATTTTAGAGCATGTGATATTTTTATTCAGCAGGTTGTTACAGACGCAGCAATACCTAATATGTATACTTTTTGATTTATTTAAGTTTTACACAATAAATGTATTTTTGAAACAAAAAAATCATGTTTTAGTGTCTCCATATTCTGAGATTCATAGTTTTTTTTATCTTTTGGGTTATTGTCTTAGGTAGGGTGTCATTTTTTGCGGGATGAGATGACGGTTTAATGTGTACTATTTTGGGGTGCGTATGCCTTTTTGATCGCTTGGTATTATACTTTTTGTGATGTAAGGTGACAAAAAATGGCTTTTTTTAGCACAGTTTTTATTTTATTTTTTCTACAGCATTCAGGTTAGGGGGTTGATCGTGTGATATTTTTATAGAGACAGTCGTTACAGACGTGGCAATACCCAATATGTCTGTTTTTATTTATTTTTTTAATTTTAAATTTTTATGTTTTTTTTATTTTGGGAAAGGGGCTTTTTTTTTACTTAAAACTTACTTTTTTTTATTAAGGAAAAATCTTTTTTTATTTATTTTTTTGTCCCACTCTGGGACTTCAACTTCTGTGGTCTGATCCTCTTTGCAATGCATTACAATGCAACTGTATTGTAATGCATTGGCTGTCATACTTTGTGCTGACAGCCTGCCTGTGAGACCCAGCCTAAGGGCTGGATCTTACAGGCTTCCATAGAAGGCAAGCCCAGATGCCTATGGAAGGCATGGGGCTTGCCTTTTCTGCCATCAGGTCCCTACCACTACAGTGCAGGGACCCGATGGAGATGCAGCATACAAGGGGTTAATACGCCGGCATTGGTGTCTTCACCGCTGCTGGCGTATGCAGCCGGGTCCTAGCTGTTAGTGATTGCCGGGCCCATGCCGCTAATCGGGCGGGCAGAGCTCCTGCACCCGCTCGATCAGCCCGCCGTACAACTATGACATTTATGGTACTCAAAGTATAACTGTCAAATTTTTTTTTTTTTTACTATTGGATTTTGGTGATTAATATCACCTTGTTGGCCCTGTTTTAATTTCTGATTATTTAATAAATAACCCCTAAAAGCCACCTAAAAGTCCCCAGTATTGGCTATTGTTACCTGAGATAAAATCAGGTTGCTATGCTCCTTCCGTCTACCAGATAGAGGACGGAGCACGCTACGTGCACTGGGAACTGATAGTGAGTCAACATTGTAAGGGAATGTATAAAAAGCCAGGTTCTTCCTGACAGGAGATAACAGTGCTGGGCTGTGTGTGTGAACTTCTCCACATGCCTGTGCTTGGCAGACACTCCCTTAGCAGTTCTGGAGAATGTACATATGCGGCTGCTCAGTGTATAAATGACAGCCTTATCTGATAAGAGGAGAGCTTGTAGAAGGACTACAGGCTTCAGCCAGACCTGGGAACTTCACTGCAAGACCCCCCTATACAGAGCTGGTCTTCACTAACTTCACTGCAGGCGTCCTATGGATTAGCCTCAGGGCTGGGGGCGGCCATCTTAACAGAATAGTGATATTGCAGTTTTATGCAGACTGGTTGCTAAGGGCTGAATCTTATTAAATAAGGGGTAAGTAAGTCTAATAGTTATTGATTCAGGAATATTATCATATTAGTAACTACATATATGAAAACTGAAATTTGGGTCTAAATGTGACAGTTATCCTTTAAAATGGAACAATAGAAGCCAAAAACTTAATGCTCATACTACATTCAAAATTAGTGGAAAACGAATCTAGAAAAAATGAAAAGTTCTTTCTAGATTAGTAGGTTTTGATTGTATTTGTTCTTTTCCTTTCCATTTATTTGTTATATTTTCATAGAATGAAGGGAGTAGATAAGTTATATATTAGTAGAACTTTGCCAATGCAGAATGACATACTGTATTTAAGTGTCACATTGTTAGAGTGCCTGCTGATATTGGACAAGGACAGGGCCAATTCTTGTTTCTTTTTCTTCTCCACCTTCCAAAAGCCATAATTTTTTTACTTTTCTGTTCACATAGCTGGATGAGGGTTTGTTTTTTGCCGCACAAGTTTTATTTTTTAATGGTACTTATAAATTTACCGTCTCTTGTATTTGAAAAAAGAAAATAAAAATAACATGATAACCTTATTTTGCATGTCAGTAAGATTACAATAATACCAAATTCATATGTTTTCTTTATATTTTGTTTAGGGTACTTTCACACTTGCGTTATTCTTTTCCGGCATAGAGTTCCGTCAAAAGGCTCTATGCCGGAAATGAACTGATCAGGCATATCCCCATGCAATCTGAATGGATAGAAATCCGTTCAGTATGCATCAGTATGCCTTCCGTTCAGTCACTGTCAGGTATTATGTCCGTCCAAAATGCCTGATCAGTCGCCGGAATCCGGCATTGCAAAACAACTGAAGGACGGAACCGGGAAAACTGTGAAAAAGACTGCAAGACGGATCCGTTCATCCGCATGACAAGCGGAGAGACGGATCCGTTCTTGCAATGCATTTGTCGACGGATCCGCACCCGGATCCGTCTACAAATGCTGTCAGTTGTCACACTGAACAGCGGATCCGGCTGGCAGCTCCGACAACGGAACTGCCTGCCGGATCACACTAACGCTAGTGTGAAAGTACCCTTAGCTACTTTAAAAAAATGAAAACCATTGAATATAAAACATTTTTCTTGTCTCTATACTCTGATACCCATAACCTTTTTTATATTTCCATCTACAGAGCTGTCTGAGGCCTTGATTTGTGCATGGTGAGCTATATTGGTTCTGTTTTGGGGTACATAAGACTTTTTGATCACTTTTTAGTCTTTTTTTTTTTTTGGGTGGGGTGAGGTGACCAAAAAATGGAAATTAGGGACACTTTCGGTTCCGGCGCTAAGATGCAGGACACGGAGTGAGGGAGCTCCGATAACTGCTCACCCTAACAGAGCACCCGCTTAAAGTTCAGCGCAAGAAGGGAGACCAGGAGTGGGGAGCAAGGTCCCCTGCATATCAAACGAACTTGGTTCATGGACCGATACCTTCTGAGGAGCGGGAGCCGAAAGATTACATGAAATACAGGTGTGTGTGAAGGTGCAATGCTCAGCAAGATGGCGAATTCCCGCCCTGCATCACCGGAGATAACATTAGTTGCATTAATACAATCTCCCATGCAACAGGGTGACTCTAATGTAGCACCGGCAAATGATTAGAGGACTCTAGCTATCGAGGTCGCCAGACACTTGGCACCCGACATCAGAGAGACACTGTCTAAAACTCTGACGCAGTCGCTGCACTAGCTACATGGAGCAGTAGCGCAGCATGACTCTCGCTTAGATGAACTTGAGCGCAGGGTGTCCTCGATGGAGGACCTAGTGGCCAAGTCGGAGAGGGATGCCTAGGAAATATTTAAACAAAATGTCATACTGAGGGATCGTCTGGAAGATCTGGAGAACCAATCCAGACGGAATAATCTGAGAATGCTGGGACTGTCTGAAAGTTTCAAACCTCAGACCCTTATGGACTTGTGCATGCAAGAGTTACCAGCAGCTCGGGGACTAGACAGCAGGTGCAAGGTGGAGAGGGCTCACAGAATCGGCCCAAACCCAGAGATCCGTAGCCCACGTGAGCAACAACTCAAAGAGCCACCCCCAAAACCTCGCCAGGTTATCATGAAATATCTGGATTATTGCGACAAGGAGGCAATTTTGCGGGCTTTTAAGTCCAGAAAAGAACCACTGAAGATCAGGGGACACTCAGTTCTTTTATTCGCCGATTATTCAGCGCTAGTGGCACGAATGAGGAGAGACTTTAGCCAAATATGCTCAGCTCTGTATAGAAGGCAGATCAGATTTCAACTGCAATACCCAGCCCGCCTGCGGGTGGCCTTACAGGATGGCACTACACGTTTCTTCAAAGATCCAATGGAGGCGGAAGGATGGTTTCAACAACTGGGGACAAAGAGTCGAGGCGAGTGCAAGAAATTCGGATCACCTAACTCGGCAGACCGTCAGGACTTACAAGAGAACCTGGAGGAGGAATTGCCGGCGAGTCAAGATCTGAGGGTTCGGGAGAGAGACTGTCATACCGGAGACCAACGCTCACTGGGTCATAGGAGAGCGAACCTCAAGAACAGATGACTGTTTGCAAGAACTCAATACATTATATTAAACCCCGGTTTAAGTAACAACAGTTTAGATAGGTGTGCATCATAACTGTGAATGCTTACTACATGCCATTGTATGGGTTACAGTTTTATTTTATAGTAGGCCACTCCAGTTTAAGTTATGACAGTTTAGATAGTTGCGCTCCATAACTGCAAATGCGTACTACATGCCATTGTATGGGTTAGGCCCCTTTCACACTTGCGTTGTGTGGATCCGGCGTGCAACGCATGACAACTGAAAGCATTTGCAGACGGATCCAGATTGCGGATCCGTCTACAAATGCATTGCAAGTGCAGATCCGTCTCTCCGTTTGCCATGCGGAGAGACGTAGCCGTCTTGTATTTTTTTCACTGTTTTAAAGGTCTGCTCATGCGCACACCTGAAGGACGGATCCGTCCTTCAGTCTTTTTTTAATGCCGGATCCGGCCCCATTGTAAGTCAATGGGACTTAAGGCCTGATCAGGCGTTCAGTCATGTGTTCAGGCTTTTCAGGACGGAGATAAAACCGCAGCATGCTGCGGTTTTATCTCCGTCCTGAAAAGTCAAAAAGACTGAACTGAAGACATCCTGATGCATCCTGAACGGATTTCTCTCCATTCAGAGTGCATTGGGATAATCCTGATCAGTATCTTTCCATCCTAGAGCCCCAAGGACGGAACTCTAGGACGGAAAGGAAAAACGCTAGTGTGAAAGCACCCTTAAAGGTGTTATGTTCAAGGGGAGGTTGCTGGCATATCAGATACTACATCACTGAGGCACCGCCCCACTAACCTGATATAGCCAAAGCAAACAAGCGGTGAGGGAAGTTTTGCATCTTAGAAAAAAGGAAGTCAGTAGAGAGTGTATATTTAGGAGAGGAGGACGGTTTAAATACTACTGTTTATAAGGGGATGAAGGGGGGGAGTTATAAATCGACGAAGGGGTATCACAGTCTATCTTGCCATATAGTCTCGTGGACAGATTCTACCAGTACCTTAAGGGGTGGTGTTAATAGTGCGTCATAATAAAAGTGGTGTCATGGAATGTCAAAGGTCTGCGTTCACCGCAGAAACGATGGATGGTGCTCAGACACCTCAAAAAGCTGAGTTCTGATATAGCATTATTACAAGAAACGCACATGGAAGTAGAGGATTTTGAACGTATGGAAAAACTGTGGGTGGGGAAGGTTGTGGGATCCACAGCAATTCAGAAGAAGGCGGGAGTCCTGATCCTGCTCAACAAACAGCTAAATTGTCAGGGAGGTGGGTCAACGTCCTACTTCAGGTACAAGAGAGCCAATATAGTGTTTATAGCATTTACGACCCGAATTCCAGCAACACCCAATTCTTTGCAGAGTTAGAACAAATGCTTCTACAGGATAATTGCCCTAACAAAATCATAGGGGGAGATTTTAATTCAGTGGTAAGGGCCTCAGAGGATAGGAAAAGGGATGAGAGCGAATTGGGGGGAATAGAACGCAGGATAGGACCATAGAACCACTAATGGATGGGGTGGGGTTGATAGACCCGTGGTGCAGACTACACCCGGATGAGAGGAGTTACACATTCTACTCGCATGCAAGGGACTCTTGGTCTCGTATAGATTACATTCTAATACACCAATCCTTGCAGGGCAGAGTGGAGTCGGCGACCATAGGAGACTTGGTCATATCTGACCATGCGTCTGTGGAGCTGATTCTGAGGGACACCTACCTCAAAGGCTCGGATTATTTGTGGCGGTTTCCATCACATATGATCTCAAACGAGCATTTTGTGAATAAAATAGTGAGCTGGTGGGAGGAATATCAGGATACCAATAAAGAACATATAGAAGAGCCGGAACTGTTCTGGACATCTTTTAAAGCAGTAATGAGAGGGAGAATAATGAACTACGTATTTGGTATTAAGAAAAAGGTTGCAGCACAGCTATAACAGGCGAGTTGCAAGTTTAGACAGGCGTACACGGCCTTCCCAGAGGACCCCACGGGGGAAAATAGATGGAGGTGGACTGAGGCACGCTAGGAATTTGACCAGTTTACAAAAGAAAGGGTGTCTCTGATATTCAGATTGTATGAGGCGACCTTATACAAAACAGGGAATAAAGCCGGGTGTCTGCTGGCTAACTTGGCCAGGGGAAAGAGGCGGCCCCAGTTCATCTCCAGCCCTAAAAACAAGAACCAGGAGGTGGTCCATGATCCAGCTGATATAAATAACATTGTGGGGGAATATTATGAGGCCCTCTACAGAGACGAGGTACAAGCTAATCTAACTGACACCGTTCTTGAAAAAGTATGCTTACCGCGGCTTACTCAGGAACAGGTAGCACGCTTGAACGCGGATATTACAGATGAGGAACTTCATTCAGTAATCAAGCGATTGGGAAACTCAAAAGCCCTGATGCCCAATGGTCTAACAGGGGAGTATTATAAAATATTGTGGACACAGATATCTCCAACACTAGTGCGATTATATAATGAGGTGTTAAAGGGGAAAGCCAGATCTGACAAGGAGAATGTTTCTTACATTAAACTGTTACCCAAACCGAGGAAGGACCCGCAGTTACCTGGATCATACCGACCCATATCGCTTATTAATGTAGACACTGAGATCCTGTCTAAATTGATGGCGGACCGTCTAGCAGTCCTGATGCCCTCCCTGATAGCCCCAGAACAAGTTGGGTTTGTGCAGGGACGGTCGGCTGTGACAAACATTAGAACCGTTCTAGCGGTACTGGACAGAGTCCACAACGAACCAAGAGAAGGAGAGACTCCAGCCATGCTCATGCTAGACACCGAGAAGGCATTCAACAATGTCAGGTGGGCATGGTTGGACGCAGTCCTGGATAAGATGGGATTCTGGGGACCTTTCCGGGTGTTTCTGTCCCAGATGTACAGTAACCCTAGGGCGAGGGTGTATACCTTGGGCTTTCTCTACAGACCATTTCTATTCCAGAAAGGCACTCGTCAGAGGTGCCCGCTGTTCCCCCTTCTTTTTAATCTGGCACTAGAGCTCTTGGCGAGGAGTCTGAACCAATTGGAGATATTTGACGGGATTAGGATAGGAAATAAATAGGTTAAATCCGCATTGTTCGCGGATGATATAGTCCTCTTCCTAGCTGATCCACAGGGGCACATTGGGAAGATCTTTGAAATGCTAGAGGATTTCGGGTCATACTCAGGGTATAAGGTAAATACCTCCAAATGTGAACTTCTGACGCTGTTCTCAGTCAAACGGAAGGCCGTGCATTTACCACCCCCTCTATCAGTAACGCAAGTGAGATCCTACATAACATACTTGGGTATCAAAATCGGAAAACATCCACACTCCCTATATCAACTTAATTACCCTCCACTGATATCCAAAATACTATCTGACCTATCCAGATGGAAAAACCTGCCACTCTTCTTGACAGGGAGGTGCCATCTAACCAAAATGATGGAGATGTCCAGGCTCTTGTACCCGCTTCAGACAATACCAGTACTCATCCGACATGCAGACATTAAACTACCAGAAAGAGGGTTCACTAGATTTATCTGGAATGGGAAGAGGCCGAGAATCGCGCAAGAGAAACTAAAACTGCGAAAAGAACACGGGGGGTTAAATTGCCCAGACATTCGAGTATACAACCTGACATGCATAAGCAGACATATCTTAGATTGGATAAATAAAACGTCATATCACGCGAATTTACACTTGGAAGGGCAATCGGCTGCACCTTGGGATCTGATAGCATTGCTACATACTAGCTTACCTAAACTCCCGCCCTCAATAAAAAGATCCTTAATATTGAGAGACACAATATTGATGTGGAAAATCATGAGGAAGCAATTCCAATTGTCATATCAATTCTCCAAACACCTCCCACTTACGCATAAGCCTGGGTTCGAACCAGGAACAAATAGCAATCTATTCCAGCCCTGGGTCTTAAAAGGGATTAGGAAAATGGGAGATCTCTTTAAGGAAGGAGAAAATCATTGGGCCACACTACAGGAACTGGAGGAAAAGTGGGATTTACAGGGATCAAATTACCTACCATATTTGCAAATTAGAGATTACAGCAGGAGTCTTGTTAAAGATCTCTCACGGGAGTGGAAGAAAAACAATTTTGACACAATACTGAGTCTTAAAGTCAGACCTACAAATACGCTGTTGTATCAATTGCTGAGGGATAGATGGAGATCTAAAGATCATACAAAAATATTCAACAAATGGGGACAGATATTGGAATTAAAAGAGATTTCCAGATGTGCCTACTCTTGTATAACAGCTCTATTCAGGACTATAGTTAATGAGAAGTGGCGAGAGACCCATATCAAAATATTACATCATGCTATTTATGGTTTCAACTTCCCAGGAAGAGCTGGGGACTCAGAACGTTTGACCGCATGTCCCCGGTGCAAGGCACCTCGGACTGACCTGTTTCATGGATTGTGGAGTTGCCCCCAGCTGGAAGCGTTCTGGAAAAAAGTGGGCCACATCCTTAGACGGATAAGCCAGTTTCAGGGAAATGTTACGCCAACCATGGTGATATTGCATGTTGTTATGGAATCAGGGAATACCTGTACAGAAGTGGAAGGGGAACCCAAGAAAGTTTTATCACAAGCTGGACATAGGCTATTGATGGTAGCCACATTTTGTTTGCTCAAAATGTGGCTGAAACCCGAGGTCCCTACCAACAACATGATACTCACCCAACTCTGCCATACTTTCCACCTAGAGTGGCTAGATGCACTTAGTAAGAAAGAAGTCTTGGGTAAAAAGCTATATCAAGTGTGGAGGAACTTCATGCTAGAGTATATTCCTGAGTCAGATTATCTAAGGATAATGACCCCATTTAAATTAACATCATGGTATATCATTGAGGATCTGAAAGAAAGTTTAGGCAAACTAAAAGTGTGAAGAAGGAAGAGATAGGCACTGGCAGCATAATATTAGAAGAAGCATACTGTACCACGAGACAGGGGGGAAGAAGATAGATTGTGTTCATTTGGTTATGTTAATCTAGGGGATGGAAGGGGTGGGGGGGAGGGAGGGGGGTAATTAAGGGTTATGCATATATATTGATTTGTATATCAATGTAAGCAACAATGATTCTTTTGTAAAGTTGTCTTTTATTTGGCATTAAAAACTTCAATAAAGAAATTTAAAAAAAAAAACAGGCAAATCAGATACCCTTTTTTCATTTATAGTGTAACCTTAATTGTAAAATTGACAAAGATGGGTGATTTGATTTTTTTTTAAATACTTTTGCAATTTTTATAAACGTTTTTATTTTTATACTCTAATTTTTAGTCCCCTTAGGGACTGAAAATTGATTGTTTATCTTCTTCAGAACCGCCGTACGCAGAATTGCGTCCTGCGGGCGGTCCTGTTCTTCTGATCGGACGCGGCGGCGCGTCATCTCGCGAGACGCGAGACTTCCAGCGTCGCGCGTCTGAAGAGTTGTACTACAGCCTGCCAGCGATGATCAATCGCTGGCAGGCTGTAGATGCGATATAAATCGCATCAAACAAATATATCAGACGCTGTTTTGTGAACAGCGTCTGATATACCTGCTACCTGGTCCTCTGGTGGTCCCATTTGCTGGGATCGACCACCAGAGGACCAGGTAACTATGTAAAGTTGCACCAAACACTACACTAACCCCCCACCCCCCTCACCTATTAACCCCTTGATCACCCCATCTAGACCCCCTGATCACCCCCCTGTCATTGATCACACCCCTTGTAAGGCTCCATTCAGACGTCCATATGTGTTTTGCGGATCCGTGTATTCAAGAATAGGACATGTTCTATATTTTTGCGGAACGGAAGTGCAGACCCAGAAGCGCGGATCCGTAATTCCGGATCCGAGCGGGACAAAGTCTGTCCCCATAGAAATAAATGAGTCCGCAATTCCGTTCTGCAAACAGAATTTCGGACGTGTGAATGGGGCATAAGGGTCCCCTATCACCGCCAGTTAGCTAGATACTTGTTAGGTAGCTAGCGCCCAGCCCACCGCACCGCAGTCACTGATTTTGGCAGAGATTTTTTCATCCACATTGACCGACGCGAATGAAAAAATCTGTGCCGTTCATTTTTTTTTTTTTCAGCGCAGAGGCTGAACGGAAAAAAAAAATCTCATTACCCGTATGCTCAATATACGGAGAATCGCAGAAACTCCTTATGCTGGCCATACGTGTAATGATTGCGGAGACCCTCAAATGCCAGGGCAGTACAAACACCCCACATGTGACCCCATTTTAGAAAGAAGACACCCCAAGGTATTCCGTGAGGGGTATGGTGAGTTCATGCAAAATTTTATTTTTGTCACAAGTTAGTGGAATATGAGACTTTGTAAAAAAATAAAAAAATCAATTTCCGCTAACTTGTGCCAAATTTTTTTTTTCTGTGAACTCGCCATGCCCCTCACAGAATACCTTGGGGTGTCTTCTTTCCACAATGGGGTCACTTGTGGGGTATTTATACTGCCCTGGAAATTTAGGGGTCCTAAAGCGTGAGAATCCAAATGCGTAAAAATGGCCTGTGAAATCCTAAAGGTACTCATTGGTTTTAGGGCCCCTTTGCGCATCTTGGCTGGTTATGTTAATCTAGGGGATGGAAGGGGTGGGGGGGAGGGAGGGGGGTAATTAAGGGTTATGCATATATACTGATTTGTATATCAATGTAAGCAACAATAATTCTTTTGTAAAGTTGTCTTTTATTTGGCATTAAAAACTTCAATAAAGAAATTTAAAAAAAAAACAGGCAAATCAGATACCCTTTTTCATTTATAGTGTAACCTTAATTGTAAAATTGACAAAGATGGGTGATTTGATTTTTTTTTTAATACTTTTGCAATTTTTATAAACATTTTTATTTTTATACTCTAATTTTTAGTCCCCTTAGGGACTGAAAATTGATTGCTTATCTTCTTCAGGACCGCCGTACGCAGGATTGCGTCCTGCGGGCGGTCCTGTTCTTCTGATCGGACGCGGCGGCGCGTCATCTCGCGAGACGCGAGACTTCCTGTGAACGCGCGCGCATGCGCGCGCGTGTTCACAGCGTCGCGCGTCTGAAGAGTTGTACTACAGCCTGCCAGCGATGATCAATCGCTGGCAGGCTGTAGATGCGATATAAATCGCATCAAACAAGTATATCAGACGCTGTTTTGTGAACAGCGTCTGATATACCTGCTACCTGGTCCTCTGGTGGTCCCATTTGCTGGGATCGACCACCAGAGGACCAGGTAACTATGTAAAGTTGCACCAAACACTACACTAACCCCCACCCCCTCACCTATTAACCCCTTGATCACCCCATCTAGACCCCTGATCACCCCCTGTCATTGATCACACTCCTTGTAAGGCTCCATTCAGACGTCCATATGTGTTTTGCGGATCCGTGTATTCACGGATCCGTGTATTCACGGATCCGCGGATTCGATCCGCGGATCCGATCCGCAGATCCTCAAAACACGGACACCGGCAATGTGCTTTCCGCATTTTGCAGATCCGCACATTGCCAGAACTATATAGAAAATGCTTTTTCTTGTCCGCAATTGCGGACAAGAATAGGACATGTTCTATATTTTTGCGGAACGGAAGTGCAGACCCGGAAGCGCGGATCCGTAATTCCGGATCCGAGCGGGACAAAGTCTGTCCCCATAGAAATAAATGAGTCCGCAATTCCGTTCTGCAAACAGAATTTCGGACGTGTGAATGGGGCATAAGGGTCCCCTATCACCGCCAGTTAGCTAGATACTTGTTAGGTAGCTAGCGCCCAGCCCACCGCACCGCAGTCACTGATTTTGGCAGAGATTTTTTCATCCACATTGACCGACGCGAATGAAAAAATCTGTGCCGTTCATTTTTTTTTTTTTCAGCGCAGAGGCTGAACGGAAAAAAAAATATCATTACCCGTATGCTCAATATACGGAGAATCGCAGAAACTCCTTATGCTGGCCATACGTGTAATGATTGCGGAGACCCTCAAATGCCAGGGCAGTACAAACACCCCACATGTGACCCCATTTTAGAAAGAAGACACCCCAAGGTATTCCGTGAGGGGTATGGTGAGTTCATGCAAAATTTTATTTTTTGTCACAAGTTAGTGGAATATGAGACTTTGTAAAAAAATAAATAAAAATCAATTTCCGCTAACTTGTGCCAATTTTTTTTTTTTTTCTGTGAACTCGCCATGCCCCTCACAGAATACCTTGGGGTGTCTTCTTTCCACAATGGGGTCACTTGTGGGGTATTTATACTGCCCTGGAAATTTAGGGGTCCTAAAGCGTGAGAATCCAAATGCGTAAAAATGGCCTGTGAAATCCTAAAGGTACTCATTGGTTTTAGGGCCCATTTGTGCATCTTGGCTGCAAAAAAGTGTCACTTATGTGGTATCGCCGTACTCAGGAGAAGTAGGGCAATGTGTTTTGGGGTGTATTTTTACATATACCCATGCTGGGTGTGAGAAATATAGCTGTAAACGACAACTTTTTACATTTTTTTATTCAAAGTTGTCAATTTACAGAGATATTTCTCTCACCCAGCATGGGTATATGTAAAATACACCCCAAAACACATTGCCCTACTTCTCCTGAGTACGGCGATACCACATGTGTGACACTTTTTGCAGCCAAGATGCCAAAGAGCCCAAATTCTAACGAGTACCTTTTAGGAAGGAGCATTTGTACGCATTTTTCTTCTCACGCTTTAGGGCCCCTAAAATGCCAGGGCAGTATAAATACCCCACATGTGACCCCATTTTGGAAAGAAGACACCCCAAGGTATTCGCTGAGGGCATAATGAGTCCATGAAAAATTAAACTTTTTGTCAAAAGTTAGCGGAAAGGGAGACTGTGAGAAAAAACAATAAAAAATTTCCACTAACTTGTGCCAAAAAAAAAATCTTCTATGAACTCGCCATGCCCCTCATAGAATACCTTGGGGTGTCTTCTTTCCAAAATGGGGTCACATGTGGGGTATTTCTACTGCCCTGGCATTTTAGGGGCCCTAAAGCGTGAGAAGAAAAATGCGTAAAAATGCCCTCCTAAAAGGTACTAAAAGGTCGTTTACAGCGATATTTCTCACACGCAGCATGGGTATATGTAAAAATACACCCCAAAACACATTGCCCTACTTCTCCTGAGTACGGCGATACCACATGAGTGACACTTTTTTGCAGCCTGGGTGCGCAAAGGGGCCCTAAAACCAATGAGTACCTTTAGGATTTCACAGGCCATTTTTATGCATTTGGATTCTCACACTTTAGGGGCCCCTAAAATGCCAGGTGAGTATAAATACCCCACATGTGACCCCATTTTGGAAAGAAGACACCCCAAGGTATTCCGTGAGGGGCATGGTGAGTCCACAGAATTTTATTTTTTGGCACAAGTCAGCGGAAATTGTTTTTTTTTTTTTAATTTTGTTTTTTACAAAGTCTCATATTCCACTAACTTGTGACAAAAAATAAAATTTTACATGAACTCACCATACCCCTCACAGAATACCTTTGGGTGTCTTCTTTCCAAAATGGGGTCACATGTGGGGCATTTATACTGTCCTGGCATTTTAGGGGCCCCTAAAGCGTGAGAAGAAGTCTGGAATCCAAATGCGTAAAAATGCCCTGTGAAATCCTAAAGGTACTCATTGGTTTTAGGGCCCCTTTGCGCACCCAGGCTGCAAAAAAGTGGCACACATGTGGTATCGCCGTACTCAGGAGAAGTAGGGCAATGTGTTTTGGGGTGTATTTTTATATATACCCATACTTTGTGTGAAAAATATCTCTGTAAACAACAACTTTTAAAAAAATTTATACAAAGTTGACAATTTACAGAGATATTTCTCTCACCCAACATGGGTATATGTAAAAATACACACCAAAACACATTGCCCTACTTCTCCTGAGTACGGCGATACCACATAAGTGAGACTTTTTTGCAGCCTGGGTGCGCAAAGGGGCCCAAATTCCAACGAGTACCTTTAGGTTTTACATGGCGGCTCACAATTTAGCCCCGCCCAAAATGCCAGAACAGTAAACACACCCCACAAATGACCCCATTTCGGAAAGTAGACACCCCGAGGTATTCACTGAGGGGCATAGTGAGTCCGTCTGAGATTTTTTTTTTTTTTTGCCAGAAGTTATCAGAAATTGAAACTTTTTTTTTTTTCTCATAAAGTGTCATTTTCCGCTAACTTGTGAAAAAAAATGAAATGATACATGAACTCACCAAGCCCCTCCGCGAATACTTTGGGGTGTCTTCTTTCTAAAATGGTGTGATTTGGGGGTATTTATACTATCCTGACATTCTAGCACCTGAAGAAACATGACAGGTGCTCAGAAAGTCAGAGCTGCTTCAAAATGCCGAAATTCACTTTTTTGCACCATAGTTTGTAAACGCTATAACTTTTACCCAAACCAATAAATATACACTTATTGGACTTTTTTTTATCAAAGACATGTAGAACAATAAATTTAGAGAAAAATTTATATAGAAATGTAGTTTTTTTTGAAAAATTTTACAACAGAAAGTGAAAAATGTCATTTTTTGCAAAAATTTTGGTCATTTTTGATTAATAGCAAAAAAGTAAAAATGTCAGCAGCAATGAAATACCACCAAATGAAAGCTCTATTAGTGAGAAGAAAAGGAGGTAAAATTCATTTGGGTGGTAAGTTGTATGACGGAGCAATAAACGGTGAAAGTAGTGTAGTGCGGAATTGTAAAAAGTGGCCTGGTCATTAAGGGTGTTTAAGATAGGGGGGCTGAAGCGGTTAAAGAATAGAATAGAATACTAACCAATCGGATCCCTGCAGTTTCAATGCTGGGGCTCTGACCAATAGACAGATGGAAACCACTCCCTGTGTCTAGTAGCTCAGATCCTCCGCATTTGGGTGGTTAAATGACCAGATCTCGGTCACTGCAGCCAGACGTTAGCTGTATTACTTATATGGCATGCTCCACGTATTGAGTGGGCTCAGCTTGTGAACCCGCACTGTACACCATACACGCACCACGGACATAAAGTTGTTAAAATAACTATAGTCAGTCTGTTACAATATTTTGTTCATATTTCTCTTTTATTTGCTGTGTGCTACTTTGTACCTTTAAAATCGCTAATTTTGCAACTTTTCTATACTAGTTTTCTGGCTTAGTTTGATGCCAGTTTTCCCCTGCGTTTTTTCCCGAGAGATATCCAGTACATGGCAGTTACTTATACAATAAGTAATTATTTATATAATAATGAATTATTTAACTAAAATAACACGAATGTGGCAATACTCAGCCAACAGATATGCAATGTCTATATCCTGAGTTAAACTGATGTACAGATGGCTCTCTGGTGACACAATCTGGTGTGCGGTGCCACGTATATAGGTACCCCAAAACAACCAAAACAGGAAAACAAATATACAAAGGATACGGGCACTCAACTATATGCCTCTGCAATGAACCTTTTATTAATATGATAATAAAAATATAAAATTGAAATATAAAAGGAAATAAAAACAGCACTGTGGATCTTCAAAACCCAATATAGAGCCCTACAAGAAAATTGGGTCCCGCAGGGGACAGTGTAGTGATTAAAAATATTATATAGTGACCAATTTGCATATGGAGCCTCTATAAATGGCTAGTTTAAAAATTCACAAATGGTTATTCTCTGTATATACCCAAATATGCATAAATAGTTCACAATGTAACAAAACATATAGTAATAATCTGACGCGCTTATCTAGAATAACTCAGTTGACTGAAAAGTCAAATCAATTGATATGTTCATATAAGTGCAGATTTAATTCTATCAGTCACCAGAGAAAGCGCAATATTATATTCAAAACGTTGCATTACCGCAGATTTGAATCAGTGTCCGATCCTGCCGTTTATTTAATAAGGCACAAGTGAAGCGCAATATTATGTTCAATGTTGTATTCAGATTAATGTATTACCGCAAGGACATTTGGCAACATGAATGATCACTTTTTGAATAGCTGTTTTTCAAGTATCATGCTGATCACATGTAGAATATTCCTATTAGAAGAATAGCCGATTTGTATTCATCCAATGCGGTAAATGCAAACAACTTGGTATTTAAATGTCATATAAATGCATACGGTTTTACCGTGTCTTCACCGCTCAAAGGTGGCTGGATATTCCTCAATGGTTTCGGTCAGCAGTAGGTGTAAGCAAGCGGCATCCCCTTGTGAAGATTCAATTGCGCGTACCTGTGGCGTCCCACGTGGTGTGTGCCGTCATGTAGTGGAGGCTAACTTCAAAGAAAAGCACTTTTCTGAATATAATTAGATGATGTACAGAGTCTCTTTCAACATGCCAATGTCTATATCCTGTGTGTCCCAATCAATAACAAAAATAAAAAAATGAGCCTCTTCTAAAGAACTGCTCAGTACATGATGGTATATATTTTTTCATTTTATTTATTGCTATTTTCCTAATCTTCCATTAGGGTGAGTTGGTGAAGATGTGAGAGGGAGGCAAAAGTGCTGATACATCACAAGCATCATACCATGAAGAACCTGCTAAGGACACGTTCACATATGTGGTTGTTAGATCCGGCAAGCTGTTCCGGTAGGGAACTGCTTGCTAGAGTTTACCACATCCAGCATTGCCTGGTCCCCATCGGCTATAATGGGATCCGGTGGTGATCCAACCGCTTTCTGGAATAAATGCCAAGTTTCACATGAACAAATACCTTTGTTCAGCAGACAGCTGCTATTTATACTGGAACAGGCCACAGAAAGAGTCTGCCAGATTTAGAATCGCAACTATGAACGTATGCTTACTCAGTAGACATGGTTGAAAAAATACATATTCAAAAGGTGAGCAGAGAATAGAAAAAAAAGTTTTATAAACACAGGTCAGATACAGTGTATAGCTGCACTACATTTAAGGGTACTTTCACACTTGCGTTTTTGTTTTCCGGCATAGAGTTCCATCGTCGGGACTCTATGCCGGAAAAAAACGCTTCAGTTACAGATAATACAACCGCATGCATCCACTTGTATTAACTTTAACTATTTTTTAACATTGCCAAAACGGATCCATTTTGAACTCCATGGAAAGTCAGTGGAGGACAGATCCGTTTCCTATTGTGGCAGATTGTGCCAGAGAAAACTGATCCGTCCCCATTGACTTGCATTTGGGGTCATGACCAGTGGCAGATTATTATTGGGGCGTTTGGATAGCCCAGTGCCCAACATTGCTAGGGGGCCCAACGCCGACCCGAACAACCAAAAACTACGGCGGGGCACAGGAGCGCATAGTTCCTTGCCTCACCAAGGCAGGGACACTGGTAAGTATTAGCTTTTATTTTTTATTTTTTGTGTGCCAACTTTGGGAACATTACGGGGGGGCACAGGAGAATATTACTGAAAGGGCAGTGGGGGGCAAACTACTACATGGGGAGCAAACTACTACATGGGGGCAGTGTGGGGGCAAATTACTAGTGTGGGGTAAATTAATACTGTGGGGGCAGTGTGGGGGACAATTACTACTGTGGGTGCAGTGTGGGGGAAAATTACTACCGTGTGGGCATTGTGGGGGGAATTAATACGCATGTTTAATAGAACGTATGAGAGCTCAGTCTGCTGTTGCTTAGCAGCACTGACGCTGTCCTGTCCTCCGAACCACACCTCCCTCCTCTCCCCTACTGTGACGCGCTCCGGCAATGCTGCCCTGTATGTTGAGCTGATTGGTGGTGAGCACAGCGGGAACTGCTGCTCCGCTGCCTCCACCAATCAGTTTAGTCAGTTGCCCGACCGCTCGCCACTACCAACTGCTCGCCACTACTTAACCTCTGGCACCCCGAGTCACCACTGTTTTCCACTGGGACTACTGGGCTGTCTCTACCTGAGACATGGTGAGTGACAGCCTGGATATAAAGAAGGGGAGCTCAAGGGCCGACCTAGACAAATACGTATTACATATGGCTATAATCTCTCCTCATCTATAGGAATACACCCATGTACTGCAGTCTTTAGGATGAGGGGGTTATAGTCACATTTAATATAAACACTGTCCAGGACCTGTACTATTATTGGCCTAAGTGTTTGCATTAAATGTAAATATAACTCCCCTCATTCATAGGAATGTGCAGCATGTGGATGAGGGGGTTATAGTCACATTTAATATAAACACTGTCCAAGGATTGTACTATAATTGACCTGTGTATATTAAATGTGACCATAAGCCCCCTCATCTATAGGAACACACCCATGTACTGCAGTACATGGGTGCATTCCTATGGATGAGGGGGGTTATAACACAGGTGAATTACGGTACACTAGAAAGTGTTTATATTATATGACTATAACCGCCCCATTAATAGGTATGAACCCTTGTACTGCACCTTTTGGTTGAAAATATTTTTTTTGTTATTTCCCCCCCTCTAAACCTGGGGTGCATCTTATATTCAGGTGCATCTTATAAAGCGAAAAATACGGTATGTACTGTATTTTCTGGCGTATAAGACTACTTTTAAACACATGTAAATCTTCTCAGAAGTTCGGGGTCGTCTTATATGCCGGTATACTGCGTGTTGAAACTTAAGAGGACCTTTCACTGGTCCAACGATTGTTAGATAATGATATGTATGTGTACAGCGGCACCCAGGGATCTCCCTGCACTTACTATTATCCCTGGGCGCCGCTCTACACATACGGTATATATTATTATCTAACAACTGTTGGACCAGTGAAAGGTCCTCTTTACTTCCAAGCCGGACTGGAGAAGCTGTCCTTCTCCAGCTTCAGGGACAGGCGTCCTCTAGCTGATCCACCGTGCGTTGCATCCCGGCCAGACGCTCCTGAAGCAGCCCCCTCTTCCTGCTCTCAGGGGTTTTCTCATGCTCGGATCATCTGTTTAATTTTTATTTGGTGTGCTTTGGAAGAGGGGTAGTCTTATACGACGAGTATTGCCCAAACCCCATATTTTAACAGGAAAAGTAGGGTGTCGTCTTATATACCCAGTCATCTTATACGCCGGAAAATACGGTATTTTAAATTTGGCAACTAAAAATTTAATTTGGCTCCTACATTTTTCAGTTTAGGAGCCAATGGCTCGTGGGTATTTTTGCAGTCCTATGTAACACTACAGATAACATAAGGTAAAAGGGTTCTCTGGAATTTATAAATTGATGGCCTATCCTCAGGATAAGTCATTAATATGAGATTGGTGGGGGGCCAACTCCTGGCACCCAAGCCAATAAGCTGTTTGAGCTTGTTTTTGTTATTTTATTTTCCTCCTCTAAACTTAGGGTGTGTCTTATATTCAGGTGCGTCTTATAAAGTGAAAAATACGGTATGTATTTTAAATTTGGCAACTAAAAATTTAATTTGGCTCCTACATTTTTCAGTTTAGGAGCCAATGGCCCCTGGGTAATTTTGCAGTCCTATGTAACACTACAGATAACATAAGGTAAAAGGGTTCTCTGGGATTTATATATTGATGGTCATCAATATGAGATTGATAGGGGGCTGACTCCTGGCACCCTAGCCAATAAGCTGTTTGAGGAGACCGCGATGTTCCAGTAAGTGCCGCAGCCGATGAGGTTGATGTCATATGGCCTAGGAAGAGACTCTGGTGCTCATGAAGAACCACAGCCTCTTCATATAGAAAAAACAAACAAAACTAAAATTGAAGGATGGGCCCGAGTTGGGTAGACAGCCCTGGGCTCATCATGCACTTAATCCGCCCCTGGTCATGACAGATCCGTTTTGTTCCGCATCCCAGGACGGAAAGAATACCGCACCATGCTGCGGTATTTTCTACGTCCAAAAAATGTTCAGTGACTGAACTGAAGACATCCTGATGCATACTGAACGGATTTCTCTCCATTCAGAATGCATGGGGATAATACTGATCAGTATTTTTCCAGCATAAAGCCCCGAGGGCGGAACTCTATGCCGGAAAACAAAAATGCAAGTGTGAAAGGGCCCTGAAGGGGTTCTCGGGGCTTTTAATACTAATGACCCATCTTCAGGATAGGTCATCAATATCAGATCGGCAGGGGTCCAACACCTGGCATCAGCTGTATGAGGAGACGGCGCGCACTGTGTGCACGTGCCATCTCCTGTCTCTCTTCCTGCTCGGTGCTGCTTTGCCATAGACATCCTGAGAATAGGTAATCAATATTGAAAGCCGGAGAATGCCTTTAATATTTCTATATTGTTTGTACAATATACAATCTATCTTTTTATTATTTTTTTTATAATTATCATTTGTATTTAACAAATAAGGTACTGCTATGTATTGTAGGAATTGCTACACCCTAAATACACAATAACCATGGGGTTTTCATACTCTGATGACTGAGAAAGGAGTGGAGAAAGCATTCCTGCCACTTGTTTAGTGATGCTAATGCGGCCACCAACATGTAATCCCCTGGTAGATAACAACATCAGTAAATGTAGTTCAGAATTGGGGGCTACTATCTCTGGTTGGGGAGAGAGCGCCTTATTTGGCGTGAGGAGACTTATAGGCCATACATGCTCCTCTGGAATTCTGGGAAAAAAAGGGATGCAAATCACCTTTTAACAAGCTCTGCCTCTAATGCCACCAGGTGTAAGGCAGCTATCCTATAAGTCCATGTTCGACCCTTTAAATAGGCCTTGAGATATGACTCGGATATTAAATAAGCCAGCACCTCATCTGCAGACAGCTGTTTTAGGGTTATTGCCCCTCATCAGTGTAGAGCAGAGAGTATTGGCTTAAGTTCAGAAGTTAAATTGTTGGGAACAAAGGATTTAGCAGTGATGTGGCCAGCCTCCCTTTCACTAGCACCGGTGCTGATTTTATTGCAGCACGCAACATAGACTTTTTTGTTATAGATGTGAATAACAAGGTTAGATTGTATTTTGTTTGTTATAAATTGAGCAATTTAATATTCCCAACAACATATATAAAAAAAAACTGAAAATGGGAAGATTTAAACTACGTTATAAAAACTCAACCAAAATTGTGTGCTTATGGTAAATGATATAACATCATAATTACAGAAGTATATAGAAAAAGAATGAGAAAGTATCATTGTCAGCCAGTCAGAGCATTACATTTCATTATGAAATACTTTCCATTATTAAATATTTGGCAAGTGCCTCGCCTTTGAGCTCACACCATGGAAACCTTGTTGCACACGTGAACTACGGTAGTTTGAAAGCGTACTTCAAAAAAAGGATTCAGTGTGCAAACCTCAGACACCAGGGCTTTTTTTACTGCTATTTAATAATGGATACAATCGTTGGCATCTCTGTAAATATTAGGTCTGCATTTTGTGCCGCCATTCTTCTGCTGGCCCTTTTGGGTGCGGACACCGTGCCACTCACCATGCCACGCGTCGTCCTGGTCGCCCGCGTCCTCTCCATGTTGCAGCCTCCATCATCTTACCTTGTGTGCCATTATGGCATGCACGCTCCTGTTCGTTCTTTTAAAGCGCCAGTGTGCGCGCTCACTAAACCTTCCCCAGCCTATTGCAAAGGCACCCTCTCCAGGCAGAGGGTGCCTGAGCTTAAAGGTTCCCTGTAACCTGCAAAGGAGGGGAAGACTTAGGCCTCTTTCATCACTGAAGTCCGGTTTCGGGTTGAGTATTCTGTAGATTTTTTTTATTTTCCCTTATAACATGGTTATAAGGGAAAATAATAGCATTCTCAATACAGAATGCTTAGTAAAATGTGGATGGAGGGGTTAAAAATAAAAAAATTAACTCACCTTATCCACTTGATCGCGTAGTTGCGATCTCTTCTGTCTTCTTCAAGCATTAGCTGCCGGCTAAAGGATCTGTGATGATGTCACCGAGCTTATCACATGTAGAGATGGCCCGAACTATTCGCTGGTGAACAGTTCCCGGCGAACAAAGCTTGTTCGCGTCCGCCGCGGCGGGCGAACATATTCGATGTTTGCGTTCGCCCCTATACTTTATCATTGAGTAAACTTTGACCCTGTACCTCACAGTCAGCAGACACATTCCAGCCAATCAGCATACCCTCCCTCCCAGACCCTCCCACCTCCTATCTAAACGCAGGGACAGCATCCATCTTAGATTCATTCTGAAGCTGCAGAGTTAGTAATTGTAAATCGCAATGCGATTAATATAACTTGTATTATTCGCATTGCGATTACAACTTAGATCTGAGTTCCTAATGGTTGTATTGCTAGAATATAACGAAGATAACAAATATAGCGCCATATTCTCAATCTTCGTTATATTCTAGCAATACAACCATTTGGAACTCAGCTCTAAGTTGAATTCGCAATTCGATTAATATAACGTGCATTAATCGCATTGCGAATTCAACTTAGAGCTGAGTTCCTAATGGTTGTTGTATTGCTAGCATATACGTTATATTCTAGCAATACAACCATTTGGAACTCAGCTCTAAGTTGTAATCGCAATGCGAATAATACTTACAATTAATAATCGGTTTGCGAATCCATTTGATGCCTCTATTTGATTGTATATGACGGTTGACTATGACTACCACCAACGTTCTGATGCCTCCGAAGCAAGATATCTGAACCCCCGAGGGGCCATTTGGGCGTTTTTGATATTTTATTTTTTTGTGTATTTTGCCACATTTGTTTGCATATTTACATTTGGTATAGGCAAATATGGTAGTCTAGATCATGTGTCTATACCAAAACCTAGGATAATTGTTTGACAGCATATTTTCTAAGCCATGTAGCTGAATATAGATTTGGGCAGAGTAATGATCTAGACCTGTGTTTCCCAACCAGTGTGCCTCCAGCTGTTGCGAAACTACTACTCCCAACATGCCTGCACAGCCAAAGGCTGTGTTTTTTTTTTAAACACTTAATTCTAGACTACCATATTTGCCTATACCAAATGTAAATATGCAACCAAATGTGGCAAAATACACAAAAAAATAAAATAAAAAAATGATAAAGACGCAAAAAACGCCCAAATGGTCCCTGGGGGGTCCAGATATCTTGCTTCGGAGGCAGCAGAACGTTGGTGGTAGTCATAGTCAACCGTCATATACAATCAAATGGATTCGCAAAGCGATTATTAATTGTAGGTATTATTCGCATTGCCATTACAACTTAGAGCTGAGTTCCTAATGGTTGTATTGCTAGAATATAACGTATATTCAAGCAATACAACAACCATTAGGAACTCAGCTCTAAGTTGAATTCACAATGCGATTAATGCAGGTTATATTAATCGCATTGCGAATTAAACTTAGAGCTGGGTTCCTAATGGTTGTTGTATTGCTAGAATATAAAGAAGATTGAGAATATAGCGCTAAATTCTCAATCTTTGTTATATTCTAGCAATACAATCATTAGGAACCCAGCTCTAAGTTGAATTCGCAAATAAGATGTCCCAAACTATTCACCGGCGGACAGTTCCCGGCGAACATAGCTTGTGCGCGTTCGTCACGGCGGGCGAACATATGCGATGTTCGGTCCACTCCCTATCATTGATTAAACCTTGACCCTGTACCTCACAGTCAGCAGACACATTCCAGCCAATCAGCATACACTCCCTCCCAGACCCTCCCATCTCCTGGACAGCATCCATTTTAGATTCATTCGGAAGCTGCAGTCTTAGTGAGAGGAGGGACAGTGTAGCTGCTGCTGATTTAATAGGGAAATCAATAGCTAGGCTAGTGTATTCAGTGTCCACTCCAGTCCTGAAAGACTCATTAGATCTCTGCTGTAAGGACAGCACCCCAAAAAGCCCTTTTTAGGGCTAGTACATCAGTCTCCCTCCCAGACCCTCCCACCTCCTATCAAAAAGCAAGGACGGCATCCATCTTAGATTCATTCTGAAGCTGCAGTGTTAGTAGTTGTAATCGCAATGCGATTAATATAACCTGTATTAATCGCATTGCAAATTCAACTTAGAGCTGGGTTCCTAATGGTTGTATTGCTAGAATATAACGAACATTGAGAATATAGCACTATATTCTCAATCTTCGTTATATTCTAGCAATACAACCATTAGGAACTCAGATCTAAGTTGTAATCGCAATGCGATTAATACAGGTTATAGGCGTTAAAGGGTAATACTAGAGGAGCGCCGGAATGAAACATAGAAACATAGAAACATAGAATGTGTCGGCAAATAAGAACCATTTGGCCCATCTAGTCTGCCCAATATACTGAATACTATGAATAGCCCCAGGCCCTATCTTATATGAAGGATGGCCTTATGCCTATCCCATGCATGCTTAAACTCCTTCACTGTATTTGCAGTTACCACTTCTGCAGGAAGGCTATTCCATGCGTCCACTACTCTCTCAGTAAAGTAATTCTTCCTGATATTACTTTTAAACCTTTGCCCCTCTAATTTAAAACTATGTCCTCTTGTAGCAGTTTTTCTTCTTTTAAATATTCTCTCCTCTTTTACCGTGATGATTCCCTTTATGTATTTAAAAGTTTCTATCATATCCCCTCTGTCTCTTCTTACTTCCAAGCTATACATGTTAAGGTCCTTTAACCTTTCCTGGTAAGTTTTGTCCTGCAATCCATGTACTAGTTTAGTAGCTCTTCTCTGAACTCTCTCCAAAGTTTCAATATCCTTCTGCAGATAAGGTCTCCAGTACTGCACACAATACTCCAAATGAGGTCTCACTAGTGCTCTGTAGAGCGGCACGAGCACCTCCCTCTTTCTACTGTTAATGCCTCTCCCTATACACCCAAGCATTCTGCTGGCATTACCTGCTGCTCTATGACATTGTCTGCCCACCTTTAGGTCGTCTGATATAATGACCCCTAAATCCCTTTCCTCAGATACTGAGGTTAGTACTGTATCACTGATTTTATATTCTGCTCTTGGGTTTTACGCCCCAGGTGCATTATCTGCTATCGACATTAAATTTTAGTTGCCAGATTTTTGACCATTCCTCTAGTTTTCCTAAATCCTTTTCCATTTGGTGTATCCCTCCAGGAACATCAACCCTGTTACAAATCTTTGTGTCATCAGCAAAAAGACACACCTTACCATTGAGGCCTTCTGCAATTTAGCTGATAAAGATATTAAACAATATGGGTCCCAGAACAGATCCCTGAGGTACCCCACTGGTAACAATACCATGGTCTGAATATACTCCATTGACTACAACCCTCTGTTTTCTGTCCTTCAGCCACTGCCTAATCCATTCAACAATATGTGAGCCCAAGTTCAAAGACTGCAGTTTATTGATAAGCCTTCTATGTGGGACAGTATCAAATGCCTTACTAAAGTCCAGATAAGCGATGTCTACTGCACCTCTGCCATCTATTATTTTAGTCACCCAATCAAAAAAGTCAATAAGATTAGTTTGACATGATCTCCCTGAAGTAAACCCATGCTGTTTTTTATCAATCAACCCATGGGTTTTTAGATGTTCCACAATCCTCTCCTTGAGTATGGTTTCCATTAATTTCCCCACTATTGATGTCAGGCTTACTGGCCTATAGTTGCCCGATTCCTCTCTACTACCTTTCTTGTGAATTGGCACAACGTTTGCTAATTTCCAATCTTTTGGGACGACACCTGTTACCAGTGATTGGTTAAATAAATCTGTTAATGGATTTGCTAGTACACCTCTAAGCTCTTTTAATAGCTTTGGGTGTATCCCATCAGGCCCCTGTGATTCATTTGTATTAATTTTAGACAGCTGACTTAGAACCTCTTACTCTGTAAAGATACATGCATCAAAGGATTCATTAGTCTTCCTCCCTAACTGAGGTCCTTCTCCTTCATTTTCCTTTGTAAAAACTGAACAGAAGTATTCATTGAGGCAGTCAGCTAGTTCTTTATCCTCTTCCATATACCTTCCTTCTTTTGTTTTTAATTTGGTAATTCCTTTTTTTAATTTCCTTTTTTCATTTATGTATCTGAAGAATGTCTTATCACCTTTTTTCACTGACTGAGCTAATTTCTCTTCTGCCTGAGCTTTAGAAGCTCTTATAACTTGCTTGGCCTCTCTCTGCCTCATCTTATAGATTTCCCGGTCATCCTCGTTTTGGGTGTTTTTATACTTGCTAAATGCCATCTTTTTGTTTTTAATGATTTTGGCCACTTCTGCTGAGTACCACAGTGGTCTCTTCCTTTTTTTGCCTTTACTGACAAGCCTAATGCACTTTTCTGTTGCCTTCAGTAGTGCCAATTTTAAGTACTCCCATTTCTCTTGGACTCCATTGAAATTGTTCCAGTCTGATAGGGACTCGTATACCACTGATCTCATTTTAGAAAAGTCTGTTTTCCGAAAATCTAAAACTTTTGTTTCTGTGTGGAGTGACTCAGTCACTGTACTTATAGTAAACCTCACTGACTGGTGATCACTGGATCCTAAGCTTTCCCCTACAGTGATATCAGATACCAAATTGCCATTTGTGAACACCAAATCTAAAATGGCCTCCTTCCGGGTTGGCTCCTCAACTACTTGCTGTAGAGATAATCCCAGTAGGGAATTTAGAATGTCTGTACTCCTGGCAGAACTAGCTATTTTGGTTTTCCAGTTTATATCAGGAAGATTAAAGTCTCCCATAATGACAACTTCCCCTTTCAATGTCATTTTAGCCATTTCCTCAACTAGTAGATCATCCAATTCTTTGACTTGGCTAGGTGGTCTATATATGACACCTACACGAGTTACCTTATGATTACCAAGCTGCAACGTAACCCAAACTGACTCTAAATTGGTTTCGCTGGCTTCTATTAGATTAGATTTTATGCTATTTTTCACGTATAGGGCCACTCCACCCCCTTTCTTGCCTTCTCTGTCTTTCCTATATAGAGAGAACCCAGGTATTGTTATGTCCCAGTCATTACTCTCATTGAACCATGTCTCAGTAACAGCCACTAAATCTATATTCTCAGATGCCATTACAGACTCCCAAAGCCAAACCAGTTAGTTGGCACAGTGAGTCCACACTCGCTGATCCGTAACAGTAAAGCTTAGGATAACATGATAACATGAACTTTTTGTTGAGATCTTAAAAGGGGTTATGCCAACTATGACAGGTCTGTGAGAACACCCCAACTAGATTATGTATGTAGATTATGAATTATGACTTATATTAATGAGGTTTTCAGGATTATACATATTTATGACCTATACTTAGAATTGGTAATCTATGTTGGATCTAATAGAGAGAACAGAGCCGGAAACACAGTTTCATTCTGGCCATGGCATGTTACTGTAGCTAAGCTCCCATTGATTTAAATGGGAGCTGAGCAGCATCCTGGACATCCATTTTCCTGCTTTTTCCTGCAGTCATCGCTAGCTGTAGCTCATTGCAAAGAAATTGTATAGCTTCAGTTGAGTTCAATAGCATCTGCATAAATTCTTTTGCACTGAGCTCCCCCTGGTGGTGGCTGCTGGCAGACAGTTTTACAGTTTTATCATGTACTGTATGAGGGGAAGTGGTAGATTTCTAGCTGTATGTAGGAGAATTATCAGTGTATTATGCCAGTTGTCTGGTGTAAATACAGTACACAGAGAAATATTGTATTCTGAATGAGTGTTTAGAGTGAAAGTGGGGTACTATACTAAGTTTTGCTATTTGGCCCCGTTGATATGTATGCATACCTCTGGGCACAAGTAACGATTTGTGATGGTGTGAAGCTACAAAACAAACCGAATTAAAAGTGTATAATTTTAGAAAAACCCCTGCTTTTTATTGTCATTTTTTAAGCATTATAGTTGTGGGCTTCTGCCACTTCAAAACCAGCATATATAAACTTGACCTTAAAACGAAGGGAAACTGTGCTCCTGGAAGGTACAACCAAATCGTGCTCGAACCTTGCTGGTCAGCAATGATGCCATCCCTCTCAGGTTAAGAAATGACAGCATTAGAGGATGTGTCATACCTCCAGTAATATCATCATGACAAATCATGCTGTGGCATCAATAATATAGCTTATCATAAGAAACAGAGTAAAAGTAGAATACAAAAACTGATACCTCTCCTCTCTTTTGTATCTACTTCTGTTTTTGGTCCATTAACCCACATAAAAAATGTGTCATAAAAATCCAGAATTAGTGAAAATGTCTAATTCAGAGTTCACACATAAGATTTTGCTGTGTATTTAGTACCATTTCATTCTCATCGTGTTTTTTAGCTAAAAATGGCAGTGTCCTGATGTTACTTAAATGTCTATAGCAATATATGTCTAATATACTTGAATATGTAAATTTGGCCTTTTCTGGTTACTTTTTATTACAGAGCAATAATGAGTTTAGCTTTTCTGCCAGTGATATTATGCATTTGTAATGTCTTCAGACCTTTTCACGTTTCTAACATTTTTATTTGCACTCAGCAGGGCCAGGACGAGGTAGTTTGGCGCTCTACGGAGAGCAAACAAAAGGCTCCACCCGCCCCCGAATGAATTTAAAGTGACCTTACTTACTAATAAATAGATTAAAACACATTTAAAAGAACCAGTCAGGGGCAGATTCAGTGACTTACAGGTGACGTCTCCACAGATTTCAGTTGTTCACTTTCCTTTTCTTCTCCATCTCAGTTGTGTGCAGCCCCTCTGCCTCATAAAAAGATACAAGTATTACTATATGGCACATAAGGGACTATTACACATTCTGCAAATCATCCCTCAAATTTATACAGGCCACTGTCATCTTGCTGCTAGTCCTAATACTGCACCTGTTGTGCTCCCCCAAAAACACTATACTGTCAGATAAAAATGTCCATACAGATAGTCCTCCCATAGCAATAGTGCTCCCAGACTGTCCTGATTATAATAGCACCCCCAATAGTGATAATACTCCCTAAGAGTGCCCCATTAGTAGCAATGCCTACATATTGTGCTCAATAATAATAATGCCCTATACAATATCCCTAGTAGTAATAATATAACCATAATGCCCCCAATGTTTATAATGCCCTTCCTGTAGTACCCCCTGTAGCTCGAATGCCCCCTTATAGTTATGACTCCCCGACAGTGCCAGTATATAATGCTCCTCCGACCCCCATACTGCCAGTATATACTGTATGTATATCAGATAGGCGGCGGTCTAACACCCAGCTCGCCCTCTGATCAGCTGTATGAGAAGATGTGCGCACATTCCATCTCCCGTCTCTCTTCTTGTCCGCTGCTGCTGTGTATGGCAAAGATCATAGACTGCAACAGCGGACAGGAAGAGAGAAGGAAGACGGCACTGCACACTGCGCGCACCGTCTCCTTATACAGCTGATCATGGGGGTGCCGGGTGTTGGACCCCTATTGATCTGATATTGATGACCTATCCTCAGAATAGGTCATGAATAGGAGAAGCCTGGACAACCCCTTTAATATGTATTTTCATGGTGACAGGTTCCCTTTAAACAAATCTAACTCCATGACAGATCCTCTTCTATATACAATATATATGCAGCTGATGTAACTATGATTTGCCATTGCTTCTGTAGTGATGTCTTTAGTAGACGAAAAAATGTCATCCTTATATGTGTTCTATTACTATCACTTGTTTTAAAAATCAATGAGTACATTTACTAAAACAGATCATTATGATTCAGAGTCTGCAATGTGACTCATTCCTCTTCTCATCCTGGTTTCAGCTAAGGACACAAACATTAAATGCAAGACATTTGAGACCTGTCAGCTCATTGATGTAAATAGCATTTTACTGATTTGTATTCTAAAGGTCAGAAATGCGGTAGTGCCGCAATCTACAGTACCTTTTTTCTTCTTCTAAGCTTCACTTCAGGTAAGGTGCTGAATCTCCTTAAAGAGACCAGTCCTGTATGGAGACTTACTGGAAGTATTCCATGGTATGGAAGTTAATTGGCAATGCGCCAAGGGAAACGAATATGCAAAGAGGTATCCCCCAAGAAAGAGAACAATCTCGCTAGTGCCATCTATTGGAAGTGGCTCCCTATGAGTCAAGATCCAACTTTCCAACAAGCCTAAGAATCTCTTCACATAGGGTAGCATATTCAAGTAACAGATCTGCTCAAAAGGGACACTATCATGAAAAATGAGCACAAATTTTCCACATATACCACCTATATGTGAATATTCTATGTGGATGGTTTTCTGGATATTTTTTTTTTAAGTAACTCCATTTTTCTATTTCCTGTCCTGGCTCTTTAACTTCATCCTTTGGAATTTTAGCACAGCAAACAGGCTCTCTTGACTTTCCCAGGCAGACTATTCACTCCAACCAGAGACTGTAGTGACGCTGTTAGAACATCACATTGGCAATAAGCAGCCTTCAGCACTCCAACTGCTATGAAACTATAACCCCCAGCCAGGGGCGTAGCTAACGCCTCATGGGCCCTGGTACAAGAGTTCAGCTTGGGCCCCCCTTCCCTCAGTGCTTTGTGTGTCTTCTTATGCAGCACAAGGGTCTTTGGGCCCCCTCAGGCTCCTGAGCCCGGTAGTGACTGCTACCTCTGCACCCCCTATAGCTACGCCCATGCCCCCAGCATGTATACTGCTCAGCTGTTCTTCTAACGCCCATAGAAATGAATGGAGTATTCTGGGAGTTGTAGTTTCAGAACAGCTGGAGTGCTGGAGGTTGCTGATCCCTGCATTAAACCTATGAATGTAATGCTGTTCTGTAGATATCTTTAGCTAGGTCTACTAAGAGAATAATCCTGTCATCCCAGTTCTGCTAATCTACTATTATACTAACAGATAACATCTTACCCCCACAGCAGCAGTAAACTGACAATAGATTACTCATCTATATGAGTTTTATCCCTCTGTGCTGACTGCTACAGAATGACAATATTTTGTATTTCATGTTCTATAGTATCATACTGCCAAAAATTTTAAGAAAATGTTAGGTATGAATTTTGAGTTTAAAAAAACCATAACTCTTTCTGACAGAAGTGTGCCTTTAAAGGAAACCATACCACGGACAGCATGAAATACTGACAGGCTCCCTCATTACAATCAAGTGTACCCGGGAGGGGAAAACCTAGAGAGGAACCGCCCAGTGGACACTTCTCCCTGTGATCGACTCTTATTAACATTGTGTTTACTTTGAATCTGCTGTGTCTCCCTGTTAAACATAGTTTGTTGTTTTTCTTATTCTTTTGATTTAGGTCTTGTGACATTCCACATTATATTTGGTGGCAAATCCACAGCATATCCGTCCCCTGAGGACGGCTTATTTTTGACATCTCAGTGGCTCACATTATCTTTCATGCATTTATTGAATGCTTTGCACTGTCAGGTCTTTGCAAGTTAATTCTGGGCCTTTTGCCTAAAGGTATTTGAAGAATTATAAATCCTTCCAGCCTTGTTCTACATTTCTGTGTGATTATATTTTTCTTAGAGACTAGAACAATAAGAAATGGTAGGGAAACTGATCCTCTAAAAAGCAATATGGGAATTTAAGATCAATACGGATGGTTTCCAGCGTAATGTGTTGCTCTGGATAGTCTGTGACAACTTTTATGTGGGATAACAAAATCAGAAGGCTCATTTAAGTGGATTTGTCACAAAGTGTATCATTTTTATAGCAGCAATGTTGCAATATAAAAGATATATTTGGGATGTGAACGGTGCTCTTCTCAATCACACCACAAAAAATGAAAAAATATATATAATATACTATATAAAAGCGTATTTTTTTACAGGGCTGTATGACAGCTTTTGCCCTGAGTTGTAATGTGGCACCATTACAGCATAACATCACATGGCATTGTAATCGATAAACAATAGATTATTTCACATATTCAACACAGTGTGCAAAACCCGCAGGAAGTTGCACTTGAGACCTTTGAACGAGTACAGACGCAATCAAAGAGGAGCAAACTGTACCTAAGATATTCTGCACCATAATATACAGTATAACATGGAGTTAAGTAGATGTTATCTTTAAAGAGGTATTGTGACGAGACCAATCTCGCCACATTGCATTGGAGAAACCTGGTTGCTCGCCTGCTGCCTTTGGACTATGGCCCCCTGTTAAAAGACATCTTTTTTTACCTGCAGAAAAGCTTAATTCGTGCTTTTCTGCCTGGGGTTCGGTAGTTTTGGTTGAATGTGTTATACCCCAGATAGGAATCCCATGGAGCCCATTCGTATGAAACTGACTGTAAAGACTTTGGCTCCATGGCGATTAAACTGTATTCGTGTGGTCTGAGCGCCATTCACTTAATAATGTGCGCTCAGACCTGAGCTATCTGGGGATATGTTAAATGTATAGTTTTAATGTAATGTGTCTTACCTGGTGTATTTTAACAGTAATGCTTGTTCTGTGTCCCCATGTGCATAATGGAGTCTTGTCTCTGAAATGTCTGTGTGTATTGTAAAGGGTGGGACATTGTGTATTGAATAGTGATGTCTGTCCTATTGTCCCCACATGTGTATTGGCGATTTCCCTTTGTCCTGAGAGATAATTGAATGACTCCTCAATTGTCTCAGGACAGAAGACATTGTGTATTCGTCTGCCTGTGATGATTGCATTACCCATGTAGGGTGATGGTATCACAGGCAGAGGGAAGGGATATGCTGGGGGTGTCTGTATTGTCCCAATGTGTGTGATTGGCTGCTGTATCCCGTGTCGCAGTCTTCCTTCTGGTCCTCTAGGGAGTGTCCACCAGGTGGGAGACCTGGATAAATACCAGGCAGGTAGCCGTTAATAAATGTGAGAATTCCTGTTTACCATCAATACGGAGCCTCGTCTCGTTCTTGGGGGATTCACTGTATGCTGTTAGAGACTGATTGCCAGGAGTGTAAGCTGATTGTCTGCTTTTCCTGTTCGTCTGCTAGCAGCTATTTGGGAAGGTTCCAGTACGGGAGTTGGAGTGCTATTTTGTATCCAGTTCGGGAGTTTGGTGTTCTGCAGTAGCTGTGCCTATATCTCTGTAAAGGGGCCGATCGCCTAAGCGGTTTTACCCCTTGTCTGCAGAAACGGTCCGTTACAATTGGTGGCGAGCAGCGGGATCGTTCCTACAGCCAGAAGGACAGCTACAGGAGACACCATTTCCTTGGATTTACAAGTGGGGGCAACGCATGTCCCAGTACAGCGACCTAAAAGCACCAGAATGGAACCAGCAGTGTCATACGAGGAGGAGGACCTGGATGGCCGGGATGCATTAAGGAAAGGCATCTGGTACCAGGCCCTGGACAATGTACAATACCAGCGGGGTGAGAGTCTCCCCAGTGAAGAGCAGCGGTGGCAGAAGCAAGTGGCCCTGCGGATGCCCTTTCTGGGAGAGCAGCCCCTGGATGAATGGGTGAAGGAACTAGAGCACCGGGTATGGCAGGAGCTATGGCTGGAGAATGCCTACCAGGCGCTCTGGTGGTATATGGCACAGTATATACCCTGGACAGCCGAGCATGACAAGCCAGAGGGAGAGGAGTTTGATGGTTCTGGCTTGTTATGGGAGTCCTTTGCAGAGCCTGACTTCGGGAGTCCTGCGCAGAACAGACTTCAGGACATTTTCTACGAGAGGGAGGCTAGGCATGACGGGGATGACCCCCATGAGGTAGAGCAAGACCTGGCTCACCTAGCAACCCTGGAGTGGGAACTGGAGCAGGACTACCGAGATCTCTTCCACTCCATTGGGAAGGCTCAGCAGGACAGCAAGGTGACAGATCAGTTCCAGACCCATTCCGCTGGGAAGATATTATTGAAATTTACTGGGAGGAACCCCAGGCGGCAGGTGGAGATGGGACCGAGGTCTCTCCACCGGTATTGCAGGGAATTGGGAGCCTGAGCTCCATTCCCCAGCGGGAGATATTGCAGGGAATTGGGAGCCTGAGCTCCATTCCCCAGCGGGAGATATTGCAGGGATTGGGAGCCTGAGCTCCATTCCCCAGCGGGAGATATTGCAGGGAATTGGGGCCTGAGCTCCATTCCCCAGCGGCAGGCTGAGCTACAGGGGGCAGAGGTAGTTGTTCCTGCCCCACAGCAGCAGCGTGATTTTTCGGGAATTGGGAGCCCGGTCTCCATTCCCCAGCGGCAGTATTATTTGTTGGGAATTGGGAGCCCGGTCTCCAGTCCCCAGCGGCAGAGTAACCAGCAGGGAATAGAGAGCCCAGTCTCCTTTCTCCAGCAGCAGGACTCTGTATTGGGAGGAGAGACAGTCGGTCTCCCTCCACTGAGGAGGAAGGTATGTATGGGAGAGGAGCTTACTACCACCTCTCCCCAGCGGCGGATCATTAATGGGCAGGGAATAGAGAGCTCAGTCTCCTTTCCCCAGCAGCAGAGCTGTGTAACCGAAGGGGAGACAGTCGGTCTCCAGCAGCAGGACGGTATATCTAAAGGGGAGACAGTCGGTCTCCCCTCCAACAACCAGGCTTCAACCAGGCTACCCTCCCAGTAGCGCTGGCAACAGGAGCAGAGTGACGCGGGTCTCTGCCCATGCAGCACCCCACCAAGTCAGCGTACCCGTACCCAGCACAGCCGTGGTGAGGCACCTGGACATGGACAAGCTTCTCCTCTACCCAGTTGCAGTAACTATTTATTGTGGGTGGGCTGTGCTGTTGATTGTGTTTTGTGGGTGGGCTGCTGGACTAACAAGGGCACTGACCGGCAGGAGGTCAGATACCCTGTTAGTCTGTTTGGAAAAGGGGAGAGATGTGACGAGACCAATCTCGCCACATTGCATTGGAGAAACCTGGTTGCTCGCCTGCTGCCTTTGGACTATGGCCCCCTGTTAAAAGACATCTTTTTACCTGCAGAAAAGCTTAATTCGTGCTTTTCTGCCTGGGGTTCGGTAGTTTTGGTTGAATGTGTTATACCCCAGATAGGAATCCCATGGAGCCCATTCGTATGAAACTGACTGTAAAGACTTTGGCTCCATGGCGATTAAACTGTATTCGTGTGGTCTGAGCGCCATTCACTTAATAATGTGCGCTCAGACCTGAGCTATCTGGGGATATGTTAAATGTATAGTTTTAATGTAATGTGTCTTACCTGGTGTATTTTAACAGTAATGCTTGTTCTGTGTCCCCATGTGCATAATGGAGTCTTGTCTCTGAAATGTCTGTGTGTATTGTAAAGGGTGGGACATTGTGTATTGAATAGTGATGTCTGTCCTATTGTCCCCACATGTGTATTGGCGATTTCCCTTTGTCCTGAGAGATAATTGAATGACTCCTCAATTGTCTCCAGGACAGAAAGACATTGTGTATTCGTCTGCCTGTGATGATTGCATTACCCATGTAGGGTGATGGTATCACAGGCAGAGGGAAGGGATATGCTGGGGGTGTCTGTATTGTCCCAATGTGTGTGATTGGCTGCTGTATCCCGTGTCGCAGTCTTCCTTCTGGTCCTCTAGGGGAGTGTCCACCAGGTGGGAGACCTGGATAAATACCAGGCAGGTAGCCGTTAATAAATGTGAGAATTCCTGTTTACCATCAATACGGAGCCTTGTCTCGTTCTTGGGGGGATTCACTGTATGCTGTTAGAGACTGATTGCCAGGAGTGTAAGCTGATTGTCTGCTTTTCCTGTTCGTCTGCTAGCAGCTATTTGGGAGGTTCCAGTACGGGAGTTGGAGTGCTATTTTGTATCCAGTTCGGGAGTTTGGTGTTCTGCAGTAGCTGTGCCTATATCTCTGTAAAGGGGGCCGATCGCCTAAACGGTTTTTACCCCTTGTCTGCAGAAACGGTCCGTTACAGGTATTACACAATTTTTTTTATTGGTGGCATATTCTCAGGATAGGCCGTCAGTATCGGTCCAAAATCCCGCACCACTGTCCATTGTGTAGCCAACGGAGCAGGATACTGCAGCGCTGCCCCCATTCATCTACACAGTAAATGGAGCTGTGTAGTTCTGTGCTGACTGGAGCTACCAGAGCTACCTCAGAATAGCTGATTGACAGGGGTGCGGGGTAGCCAAAACCTTCAAAATGAAGGGATGCATGCCTCCAAGGGCCAAGCTTCTAAGAATCTTTTTATGCGGGCAAATTTCTGCCTGGTAATGAGCGCTGATCGATGATACAGCAAATTAATTGGCACTTGTTGAACTGATTCGGGGCCAGGGTAATTTTAGTCTTCATTACCAGACACGATTTAGTATTTTTTACAGTCATTAGTTTAGCAGCTTTATTTTGTTATTTATTGGCCAAGCAATGTGGAATTCAGATTTCTTTACAAATTAATGTTATGCCTTCTAAAGCTAAAAATAAATTATAACCCTAATATAGACTTTCTACTTGTGTTCTTCATTGTCTATCATACATTTTAATACATCACTTGTCCAGATTCAAGTTATCGGGTCTTGGTGGTTTCTTTTTTGCGCTTTATTATTAACTTTTTTTTTTTTTTTATATATATATATACGGTATATACTCTGTCCTATGTCAGAAAAGATCATTGGGTGACCTATTATTGTTTTTTTATTCTTCTTATTCTTTTTCACTATATGTTTCCACTGCATGTGAGGCTGCACAGCAGCCCTTGTTACAGGGGACATCCAGGGGTGGACTGGAAACTTAACCCCTTAAGGACACGGCCATATTTCACCTTAAAGGGATTCTGTCACCATGTTACAGCATATATAGATGCGGACATGCACGGCTAGATCGCCGCTAGCATGTCCGCACTATATGTGTGCCATACCGCTGCGCTTCTTTATTGACTGTAAAAAATGATTTTATTAATATGTAAATTAGGGAGTCAAGGTGCCCAGGGGGGCGGTACGAACCTTTCCTGTGCCCAGCCACGCCCTCTGTGAAAGAGCCCAGCACCGCCTCCGTTGTATCATCCTCATCCGTGCTGACAGTAAGAGCGCTGTAAGTCTCGCGATGCGCGAGATCGCACATGCCCAGTTCCTTTACTGAGGCTGATGCCAGCACAGGGAAGGAACACTATGTCAGAACTGGGCATGCGCGATCTCGCGCATCGCGAGACTTACAGCTCTCTAAATGTCAGCACGGATGAGAATGATACAACGGAGGCGGTGCTGGGCTCTTTCACAGAGGGCATGGCTGGGCACAGGAAAGGTTCATACCGCCCCCCTGGGCACCTTGACTCCCTAATTTACATATTAATAAAATCATTTTTTACAGTCAATAAAGAAGCGCAGCACTATGGCACACATATAGCGCGGACATGCTAGCGGCAATCTAGCCGTGCATGTCCGCATCTATATATGCTGTAACATGGTGACAGAATCCCTTTAAGGACCCGGCCATTTTTTGCAAATCTGACCAATGTCACTTTATGTGCGAATAACTTTAAAGCGCTTTTACTTATCCAGGCCATTCTGAGATAGTTTTTTCGTCACATATTGTACTTCATGACAATGGTAAGATGGAGTAAAAAAAAAATTCATTTTTATTTATAAAAAAATACCAAATGTAACAACAATTTGGTAAAATTTGCAATTTTCCAAGTTTCACTTTCTCTACCTCTATAATACATAGTAATGCCGCCAAAAAAAGTTATTAATTTACATTCCCCATATGTCTACTTCATGTATGGCTCATTTTAGGGACATTACAAGGCTTAGAAGTTTAGAAGCAAATCTTGAAATTTTTCAGAAATGTTCAAAAACCCACTTTTTAGGGACCAGTTCAGGTCTGAAGTCACTTTGTGAGGCTTACATAATAGAAACCACCCAAAAATGACCCCATTCTAGAAACTACACCCCTCAAGGTATTCAAAACTGATTTTAAAAACGTCGTTAACCCTTTAGGTGTTTCACAAGAGTTATTGGCAAATGGAGCTAAAATTTCAGAATTTAGATTTTTTCACAAATTTTCCATTTCAATCCATTTTTTCCAGTAACTAAGCAAGGGTAAACAGCCAAACAAAACCCAATTTTTATTGCCCCCGTTTCTGTAGTTTGCAGAAACACCCCATATGTGGACGTAAACTACTGTATGGCCAGGGGGCAGGGCGTAGAGGGAAAGGAGTGCTGTGAGGTTTTTGCAATGCAGATTTTGCTGGACTGGTTTATCTACACCATGTCCCATTTGAAGCCCCCCTGGGGTAGAAACTCCCTAAAAGTGACCCCATTTTGGAAACTACACCCCTTAAGGTATTCAAAACTGATTTTACAAATGTGGTTAACCCTTTAGGTGTTTCATAAGAGTTAATGGGAAATGGGGCTAAAATTTCAGAATTTAGATTTTTTTTCCACAAATTTTCTATTTTAATACATTTTTTCCAGTAACTAAGAAAGGGTTAACAGTCAAACAAAACCCAATTTTTATTGCCCCGATTCTGTAGTTTGCAGAAACACCCCATATGTGGTCGTAAACTACTGTATGGCCACGCGGCAGGGCATAGAGGGAAAGGAGCGCATTGTGGTTTTTGGAAGGCAGATTTTGCTGGACTGGTTTATCTACACCATGTCCCATTTGATTATTACGGACGCAGCGATACTTAATTTGTCTACTTTTTAAAATTTATTTAGGTTTAACACTATATTATCCCACAAGCGGACGTGGATCTGGTAGCGAGGGACCTGAACAAGGGGATACTAGTATAAAAGTTATCCACGTACAGGTGGTAACCCTTATCTAGCAGTGGGTGCATAAGGTCCCACACAAGTTTCCCGCTAACACCCAGAGTGGGGGGACATTTTGGGGGTTCAACAAGGGAATCTTGCCCCTCGTACACACGAAACTTGTAAGTGTACCCTGAGGTACTCTCACAAAATTTGTACAGCTTCACACCATACTTTGCCAGCTTTGAGGGAACATACTGGCAGAAAATGAGTCTCCCCTTGAAAGCAATGAGATGCTCATAAACCGCGACTTCCCTTCCAGGTACATAGGCCTCCAAAAATTTGGCCCCGAAGTGATCGATGACCGGCCTGATTTTGTGCAGGCGGTCATAGGCAGGATCACCTCGGGGTGGGGGGCTGCTGCATTATCTGCTTAATGCAGGCCTTTCTGCATGGGCTCAAACCGGGAGCGTGTAGTACTGTAAAGTGGGGTCTGGTAGAGGATGTCCCCACTCCAGTATAGCCTGGCACTAGGTTATTTGACTAGGCCGGTACGTCATGTGTCTATGTGTCTATAAGGGGTTAATGTGGCACTGGGAGTAAATAACCTAAAAGTAGTCCCATGTTGTAGTTGGGTCCAAATTGACAGAAGGTGGGCCCTGCAATACTGCAGAACAAAATACTGAACCAACAGAACTAAATACCACAGTCCAGCATAAAATACTGATGCAATAGACGACAGTATCATTGTTCAGCATAAGTTCCTGGTGGTCCTGCATTAATTAATGCTGAGAGCATCAGATCTTTATGTAACTGGCCGGTGGACATGAGAAGGGCTTAGATGGGCCCCTGGGCATTGGCCTACCAGGAAATATCCCTGTAGGGTCTATGGCCAGTCCACCCCTAGGGACATCGGACCAGTTCATTGACAATTGTCACTATGAAATAGAAGATTGCCATCAGAAAAAAAACACTGCTCTATCTAGTCTGCCCTTATATCATTACCTATCTTAGGACGTGTTTATCCCATGCATGTTTAAATTCACTTACTTTTGATTTCCCAACCACATCTGCTGTTAGTTTGTTCCAAGCCTGAACTGCTTTTTCAGTGTAGAAATATTTCCTGAAATTGGTTCTGGAAATTTTAGATTGTACCCCCTTGTTCTTCTCTTGCTTTTTTTAAATTAAAAACACTTCCTTCCTTAACCTTATTTATTTCATTAACATATTTAGATGCGTCAATCATGTCCCCCGTTTTCCTTCTTTTCTCAAGGCTATACAGATTAATGGGGTCATTTATCAAACTTGTGTAAAGTAGAACTGGCTTAGTTGCCCATAGCAACCAATTAGATCCCACCTATTATTTTGGACAGTTCCTTTGAAAAATGAAAGGTGGAAGCTGATTGGTTGCTATAGGCAACTAAGCCAGTTCTACTTTACACCAGTTTGATAAATGACCCCATAAGTTTGTCTCTTCTTATATATTTTCTGCTTCAGACCCTCCACCATCTTTGTAGCCCACTTTTGCACCAGTTCCATTTTATCTATATCTTTTTTATAGATGAGGTCTCCAGAACTAGACACAGTATTCTAGATGTGGTCTCACTAGTACTCTATACAGTACATCGGGATAACAATCTCTGTCTTCCTACTGGTTACACCTCTAGCTATAGGAATCTGACTTGATTCCCAGCTACCTGAACTGTGCACTCATTTTTAAGCTGTCTGATATCAGGACCAGGGGTGTATCTATCACGAGGAAAACAAGGCATTTCTCTAGGGCGGCACTTGCCAATGGGGCGGCAAAATGCCGGTATACTCAGATCCGATTGTACATTCTAACCCCCAGCCAGGCATTCCTATGGTGACGGGGACGCTTGCCTGGGGGTTAGAATATACCATCGGATCTGAGTTTTCACGATCTCAGTGAGATTGTGAAAACTCAAATCTGATGGTATATTCTAACATGATGGGGATGCTTGCCTGGGGGTTAGAATATACAGGGCTCTGCCGCTCACTGGATTATACATTTATTAACTGTAATCTGTAACATTAACTTTAAATGAGCGCTTATCTCTTTACTAGGGTATCTTACTCTCAGCTCCGGTAAAAAGCAGTGCGGGCGGCGCTCACTCACTGATGTCACGCTCCTGCTCCTCCCACTAAGCGGCACATGAGCATGACGTCAGTGAGTGAGCGCCGCGCACTCAGGGCCGGCCTTTGGGGTGTGCGAACTGTGCGGCCGCACAGGCGCCATGACAACAGGGGCGCCTGGGCGGCCGACACACCTCGCACACAGTATAATACCATTAAATTCCGCGTGACCGACTGCAATTATGTTCTGAGACTTTCTGAGTCTCTGTGTCTCCTGCTGCGCTAATCTCATCAAGTAGTAGGCGCAGCTTCAGAGCCGGGCGCCCCTGCGGCTACATTCTGACCGGCTTTTTCCCTGTCCCTCACTTGTGACAGCGCGGTGCCGCCGGGTCCCGTACATCCCGCCCATCCCTCCCCTCCTCCTCAGTCTGCTGCCTTACTGTGTATGCCGCCGCCACTGCCCTCTGCAAAGTTGCACGTCTGCAAGTTCAGGGGCGTGACAGGAGGCGCCGCGGCGGTGGGAAGGCCTGTAGAGGACTGGACAGTCTGTCACAGCCAGCCCAGCCAGAGCCTCAGAGAGACTGTCAGACTGAGTATAAGTATCCTGCTTGGTGCTGGTGATAAGCAGAGGACTTGGAGCTAGCCTAGTGCACTGTACAGAGCAGTGAGCAGAGGCCTAGCAGCAGCAGGAGGACTGGAGGAGAGTGAAGCCACTGAGCCAGGACCACGCTAGCCCAGCAAGACCAGTCCAGGAGACAGTGAGAAAAACGGAGGACAGGAGCTGCAGGACACCGCCACTGTCAACTGTCAAGGTGAGTGACATCACACAACGCAACTGTTGGAGTACGGGTAGGCGGTAATGAACGATGACCCCTGTGAATCACTAACGCAGCTGTTAGGGTAGGTGGTAACAGTGGCATAGCCACAAATGACAGGGTCCCACAGCAAATTTTTGAATGGGCCCCCTCCCCAGTAATTTTTTCGCAGTCCCTTCCTTTCATGCGGCCCGATTCCTGTGGCTAGTAAAGATCTCTCTCTCAGACCAGGCCCGGCAGCTGTTCCATCCGTTTCCTACACTGTCTGTACTGCCACTGTATATAATATTCCGTTCAGGGGCCCTGATAAAATATTTTAGACCCCTTTCACATCTGTGTTTTATCTTTCCGTCCTAGAGTTCCGTTCTCGGGCTCTAGGACGGAAAGATACTGATCAGGATTATCCCCATGCATTCTGAATGGAGAGAGATCCGTTCAGGATGCATCAGGATGTCTTCAGTTCAGTACTGACACGTTTTTTTTAGCCGTAGCAAAATCTGCAGCATGCTGCGGATTTTGCTCCGACCAAAATCCAGAAAGCAAGCCGGAAGGACGGATCCGAAATTAATGCCCATTGAAAGGCATTAATCCGGATCCAGCCTTAAGCTAAACGTTGTTTCGGCGCATCGCCGGATCCGACGTTTTGCTTTTTCTGAATGATTACCATGGCAAATTAATGGATGGCACAGTGTGGGGGCAAATTAATGGATGGCACAGTGTGGGGGCAAATTAATGGATGGCACAGTGTGGGGGCAAATTATTTATTGATGGTACAGTGTGAGGGAAAATTATTTAATGATAGCACCGTCTTTTTGTAACCTGGGTGGGCGAGCGGGGGGGAAGGGGGGGCGCCACAAGATTACCTCGCACAGGGCGCCTGATGACCTAAGGCCAGCCCTGCCCGCACTGTCTGTTACCGCAGCTGAGAGTAAGATACCCTAGTAAAGAGATAAGCGCTTATTTAAAGTTAAATTTACAGATTACAGTTAATAAATGTATAATCCTGTGAGCGGCGGGGAGGGGGATCTGTGGATGGCACTGTCATGGGAGGGGGCATCTGTGGATGGCACTGTCATGGGTGGCGGATCTGTGGATGGCACTGGTATGGTGGGGGGGGGGATCTGTGGATGGCACTGTTATGGGGGGGATCTGTGGATGGCACTGTTATGGGGGGGATCTGTGGATGACATTGTCATGGGGAGGGGGATCTGTGGATGGCACTGTTTAGGGGGGATATGTGGATGGCACTGTTATAGGGAGGGGTATCTGTGGATCATGGATGACTGATCTTTGTGAAGTAGCTGAATGTACACTTTATATTATTATATCTAAAGATTCTCTTTAAATAATAGATGCAACATTTGGTACAGAAAGCACAAAATATTGGCCTTCGTTATTCACTTTTAAATATAGAAAGGAAGATGTGAAGCTCTAACAGGAAAGGGTGGAGGGTGGCCGAGTTTAGTCTGGCCTAGGGAAGCACAAAACCAAGATACACCACTGATCAGGACCCCTACATCCTCTTCTGAAGTCCTGAATAACAACAAACTGCCAATATGTTAGTCAGATAGAGGGTTCCTTCTCTCCAAGTGCATGGTTTTACTTTTGGGCACATTGAACTGCAGTTTCCATTGTTTAGCCGTAAATCCAGAAAAGTTTAATCTTCTTTAATGTTACTAATGTCTCCAGGAATATTTACCGTTACACAATTTTGTGTCATCAGCAAACAGGCAACCCTTGCCTACCAAACCTTCTCCTATGTCACCAATACAAATATTAAAACGAATAGGACCCTGGACAGACCATTGAGGGTAACTTCTCAGAATACACCCCATTAACAACAGCACTCTGGTTTCTATTCATCAGCCACTGCAAATCTACTAAACTATTCAGGGATTAACTCCAATCTTCAATAATCGGCTCTTCATGTGGCACTGTGTCAAAGGCTTTGATGAAGCCTTCGTCCAGCACTTTTGTGACATAGCCAAAAAAATCAATAGGATTAGCTTGACATGATCTGTTAGGGCTGTGCTGGGTAGACCCAATAGCAGCGTCTTAGCAGTGGAATCTTGGTGATCATGTGACCAGTCACATGATCACTAGGAGACATAGAACTAACATTCAGGTGCCCAATTGCTCGGGCAGCCCACTAGAGCCTGTGCCATATACATATTATGGTGCAGGCTTTAGAGACTTCGATAAGGACCTTCACACAGGTAGATAATTGTGCAAACAAATAGCCGCATGATTGTACATTCAACCCTTCGACCTAACCTCTTGGATGTGAAATAGAAATGCCAAAGTCAGATCTCACACAACTTGAGACAGCTGGATGAACTCCCAGAGCGCTGTAAGTTTGGGATTAACAGATGCCATGTCATTAGATGTCCATTTTGCAATAGCTTATTAGTTATTATATATGGGACTAACACATTTTTCACTCTTACATGTGATTATATGGTGGCCTTTTCTGTTCTCTAATTGGTCTGTTACTGTATGAAGCAATTATACATATTATGCTGTAACTACACCTTGGTGGTGTATAACTCTATGGAAATAATTTTATACCAACTTTATTTTTATCCTATTTGAAGCAGATCTATCAGCACGTATATACAGTGGCCTGTCAAGCACCATTTAGACAGGCAAGATGAGCTCTGCCATCATGAATACACCAGATCCATAATCTACGTGTCTGGTGTATTCTTTCAGCGCTCCTAGTAACATATTTTATGAACCGTTTTGGCTACAAGTATAACGAACCTGTAGCTGTCATATTAAAGGGGTTGTGCAGGCGGTATATATTGATGACCTATCCTCAGGATACTTCATCACTATATGATCTGCGGGGATCCGACCCCTGGCAACCCAGCCGATCAGCTGTTTGAAGAGGAGGTGGCACTCCATACAAGAGATGCTTCATAACACTGTAATTACAGCTACTTTTCCCATTCAATTAGAATGGAGGGAGTACTTGTAATTACACTACGTCGCCGCTGGAAGGTAGATGACGCACAGTGTAATGAAAAGTAAGCAGCGCTCACATGGAACGCCGCCTCCTCTTCAAACAGCTCATTGGTGGGGCTGTCGGACCCCCACAGATAAGATATTGACCTATCCTGAGGATAGGTTATCAATATAAAACCCCTTAAGCTGACAGATCCACATTAACTATATATACTGCCTATTTGTCACTCTGCTTCTCTTTCTTCAAATAATTGCATAAAGATTAAAGGTATGAGACTGCATAACAAAAATGTGCTTGTATTGGAATTGATCACTTTAGGTGAAGAGTTTAAAGAAAGCCTCTACAGAAAGTGCTACCATGGAAACATTCAGATTTGAATAAAAATATAGCACTTACTACAGATGTGACCTGTTCTTTCAGCACAGCGATCAACAGAGTACAATGTCTGATCTCAATTCTGATGTTGGAGGCTGGAAAGCTACAGAATTCCAGATTTAGGGGGATAATTTTCACCCAATAAAATGCAAACAAACATGTCTAAATAGTAATGCAAGAAAAAGGTTAGATAAAAACAAAAAAAACTATTGCCATTACAGCCTACCTTCACACAGAGCCGCTGGTTGAATATGCGACTTGCCATTCCATTTAATGTCTATAAACTAATGGAAATAGCCAAGTGCTGTACTCTGCTCTCTCCCTTCAGTCTCATAACCTTTTAATAGAACAGCACCATGCGTGCTCAACCTTCTCCGCATTCTACCTTAGGCTAGTTTCACATTAGCGGCAGGCTGTTCCGGCGGATGAACAGCCTGCCGGATCCGTGCTGCTGCTAGTGCACGCTTGCCGCGGAGGTCCGCTCCAGCCCGACTGACTGTAAAACTACGACACTACTGTTGTCCTGCACTGAGGAGGAACGGGGCATTATTTATTAGCATAAAAGATCCAATCAGCAAACAAATGAGCCAACGGTGGGCCTTTTACAGAGCAAATGATCTGGAGTGAACATTCTGTTCAGCTGGCCATCAGTCCATGTAAAACGCAAATGAGTGGGTCTGTGAAGGAACCGAAAGTGTTGCCCAGTGAACATGGTTGAATAAATCAATAATTTTACCTAATCCTGTGCAAAGTATCTGTTTATTAAACTAGATAGATAGATAGATAGATAGATAGATAGATAGATAGATAGATATATAATAGAAAGATAGATAGATAGATTAGAGATTGTGGCAGTGCAGCTGCCTCAGGGCCATTGAAGTGGTGTATCTCACTGAGGAAGCTGGGTAAGAACACTTGGGAAGTAGGGTTCTCCCTTTGTATGTATCAGCCAGGTTGGTATTGAGAGGTAATTAAATTAGCAGCCAGCTGAGGAGGTAAAGTAGAAGTGTTTAGGAACCACCAGGAACTCCGCTGCAAAGTGGCGGACCATGTAAACTTACAGAGAGGGGTGACTGAGTACTGAGGGACTGACTGCAATGAGGTGATAGGGTTTACCGTGAGAATGCTACTAGGCTTACTGAACAGGGCACGGTTAAAATAAAATAACTATAAACTTTATTAGATTATCAATAAAAATAATATATATGAATCTGGAAATCCTGTAAAAAAGTACTCAGGAACCATCCCTGAGAGAAGATACTGAGTGAAGTCGCACAGTAATAGGGAACTCAATGAACGGTAATGTGTTCCACTATAGTGCAGCAACACCAAGACCTAAGGTGGCGCACTCAGTTAATGTTTTTGTTGTGGCACCCGTGTACTGGGTGACTTTTTGTTAACCACAACACCTGGTGAGTGCGCTACCAAGAGTAAAAAAAGAGCATGACTGTGTGAGCTCTACCACCAAATGAAAAAGGGGGAGGATGGTGACTATTGTATTTCACCAAACACCTCTTAGTGGGCTCCACAATTGCATGATAAAGCTGCTGTCCCTGCCTATGGTATTTTATCCCTGGCTCGACGCGTTTCTGGGACCCTGTAATGGCTGTCCTGTCATCAGGAGCGATATTGGGAGTGGTAAGTACTGCAAATCATAAGGCAGAAAGCAGGGTAGCATTCCACACACATGGGGCGTGTGGCAGCTATGGCGCTAGTATGGCCATACTGGCTCCTGATGACGGGACAGCCATTATAGGGTCCCAGAAACGTGTCGAGCCAGGGTTAGAATACCATAGGCAGGGACAGCAGCTTTATCATGCAATTGTGGAGCCCACTAAGAGGTGTTTGGTGAAATACAATAGTCATGTCACCGCCGGTTCTGGGAGACAGTCGGTCAGAGGTTCCTCCCTGTCTTGTGTATGACGTTCTTTGTTTTGGTTTCACATTGCTCAGTTCCTTTCTCTCCCTCAGCTGCCTCTTATCTTGATTAATTGGCTTGCTTTATATTCCCTCTCATACTGCTTCTCCTTGCGGTTTATATTACTTCCTGGATGAAGTGTGTGCTGCTGGAGGCTGCAGTTGTTTTGCTCTAAGATAAGTGCATTCCGCTTACTTTGTGTTTTGTTTGCTGGCTTGATTCTAGGTGACCCTGACTCCCTCCGTATTGTGTGCAGGGAGCCGGTGGCCGTTCCCCTCACAACTATAGGGAATTCAGGTGTCACTCAGTTATAGGTACGAGGGCATGTATTTGTCCACCACTGGGACCTGTACATGTGCATAGCAGTTAGGGAGAGTTCTTAGGGATTTATAGGGCCCTCCTATATTTTCCTTAGTTTGGGATCAAGCCAGTCTGTCATTGTTTATCAGTTCCTGCTAACTGTTCTCCATCCTTGACAAGTCACCACCCCCCCCCCCCCCAACTTTTTTCATTTGGTGGTAGGGCTCACACAGTCATGCTCTTTTTTTCCTCTTGGTAGCGCACTCACCAGGTGTTGTGGTTAACAAAAAGTCACTCAGTACACGGGTGCCACAACAAAAACATTACCTGAGTGCGCCACCTTAGGTCTTGGTGTTGCTGCACCATAGTGGAACACATTACCGTTCATTAAGTTCCCTATTACTGTGCGACTTCACTCAGTATCTTCGCTCAGGGAGGGTTCCTGACTGAGTACTTTCTTACAGGATTTCCAGATTCATATATATTATTTTTATTGATAATCTAACAAAGTTTATAGTTATTTTATTTTAAACCGTGCCCTGTTCAGTAAGCCCTGACTGAGTACTGAGGCACAACGGGCATAAAAGTCGCCAATGCTCTGCTGATTCTGGAAAGTTGCAGACCTTCTCTGCCATTAACATCAGCACAAACTGTGCACAAGGATCTTCACGGCATGGATTTCCACAGACGAGCAGGTGCATTCAAGCCTTACATCCCCAAGCACAAGGCTAAGCGTCAGATGGAGTGGTGAAAAGCGCTGTCACTGGACTCTGGAGCAGTGGAAATGTGTTCTGTGTAGTGACAAATCCCACTTCTCCATCTAACAGGCTGGTGAATGAGTCTGGGTTTGGAGAACGTTACCTGTCTGACTGCATTGTGCTTTCTGTAAAGTTTGGTGGAGGAGGGATAATGTTATGGGGTTTTTCAGGGGTTGGCCTAGGCCTCTTAGTTCCAGTTAAGGAAAACCGCACAGCGCTTTTCTTCCAGCCAATTCTCAACATATGTGCTGGGTTGCGGCCAGATCTCCGTTGGTCCCTATTATAATTAATTGGGCCAAACGACGACATTTAAGCTTCCGGTAGTGCCAGAATACAGAGAGATCTCTGACCTTGTCACTATGGGGCGTCACTGCTGAGGCCACTGATTGCCTGTAGTGGTGACCTGTGTGCTTTGAATGTGACCTATGTAACCTGGAAAACAAACAGCAATGGGAAGGACTGGAGCACAGCACTGGAAAAAGCAGGGAAGATAAGGCCTAATTCACACGTCCGTATTTTTTTTCCGCATTATTTTTACAAAAAGATATGCGGACCCATTCATTTCAATGGGTCCGCAAAAGATGCGGAGAGCATTCTGTATGCTCTCTGCATCCGCAAATCCTTTCATTTCCGCAATGCGGAACCGTAAAAAAAGTAGAGCATGTCCTACTTTTGTCTGCAAATTGCGGACCGTAGCCCCATTGAAGTGAATGGATCTGCATAAATCCGGATGACATGCGGAAAGGTTACAAAAGTCATCCGCATGTCATCCATATTTGTGGATCCGTAATTACGGATCCACAGGAAATGAGAAGTTACCCTGGAAACATCTTTTTTTTTTCTTGTTCTTCCAGATTTTTGCGGAAATACGGAAACACGGAAGGTATACGGAGACACTAAAAAACAAAAACGGAAGAATTTTGCGGAAACACGGATCTACAAAAAAACGGACAGTGATTCTGGAAAGAAAAATTTCTGTGCCAATTTCTTAACCTAACCCCTTTGCCACAATGAAAGCGCTCATTGCCCAGGGCCCTTCTGCTGCCCCAACTTGCCCCTTCCTAGTGCTGCCTGAGGCAATCGCCTCACCTGGCCTCATTGGTGGTGAACCCATGGCGGAAGCCCTAAGTAGAGCCCGGTTCGTCAGAAAATGCATTTCCAAATGAAATACAAAATTTACTTTCATCTGTAAACAGGACTTTGGATCAGTGAGCAACAGTCCAGTCATTTTTCTCCTTAGCCCAGGTAAGATGCTTCTGACATTGTCTCTGGGTCATGAGTGGCTTGACACATGGAATGCAACAGTTGTACTCCTAGATACATCTGTATGTGGTGGCTCTTGAAGCACTCCAGCTGCGGAGCACTCCTTGTGAATCTTCCCCCAATTGTTAAATCAGGCATGTCCAAACTGCGGCCCTCCAGCTGTTGTAAAACTACAACTCCCAGCATGCCTGGATAGCCTACAGCTATTAGGGCAGGCTGGGAGTTGTAGTTTTGCAACAGCTGGCGGGCCGCAGTTTGGACATGCCTGTGTTAAATGGTCCTTTCTTTTCAATCCTGTCAAAGATGTGGTTATCCCTGTTTCTTGGCACCTTTTCCTACCACTTTATTCTTCCACTCAACTTTCCATTAATATGCTTAAAGGGAACCTGTCACCGGGATTTGTGTACAGAGCTGAGGACATGGCAGTGTTCCTTCCCTGTGCTGGCATCAGCTAGTTTGCACATCGCGAGATTACGGCGCTCTGGCTTACTTATGTCGGGGGGCAAGGAGGAGATTCGGAGGATGCAGGGCGGAGCTGGGCTCCTTCACGCTGGACTTATCTCAGGGACAGGACTCATGTCAGGTTCATTTGCATATGTATCACATTGTTTTTTTTACACAATAAAAGCACACAGAGCTATGGGGACTGGATATTGCAGATGTGCTAGCGGCCATCTAGCAACCAATGTCCTCAGCTCTGTACACTAAATCCCGGTGACAGGTCCCCTTTAAATACAGCACTCTGTGAACAACCAGAACTGTCTTCTGGACAACTGTCAACTTAGCAGTCTTCTCCATGATGGTGTAGCCTACTGAACCAGACTGAGGGACCATTTAAAGGCTTAGGGTACTTTCACACTAGCGTTAAGGTTTTCCGGTATTGAGTTCCGTCACAGGGGCTCAATACCGGAAAAAAACGCTTTAGTTTTATCCTAATGCATTCTGAATGGAAGGCATTTCGTTTAGTATGCATCAGGATGTCTTCAGTATAGTCCCTCTTACGGTATTTGGCTGGAGAAAATACCGCAGCATGCTGCGGTATTTTCTCTGGGGAAAATTCCGGAACACATGCCGGATTGAGCATTAATTTCCATTGAAATGCAATAATGCTGGATCCGCTTCGGGGAATATTCCGGAACACATGCCGGATCAGGCATTAATTTTTATTGAAATGTATTAATGCTGGATCCGGTACCAAGTGTTCCGGAAAAACGGATCCGGTTTCCCGGTCTGCGAAAAAAATATCTGTGAAAAAAATAAATACAGGATCCGGTTTTCCAGATGACACCGGAGAGACGGATCTGGTATTGCAATGCATCTGTTAGACAGATCCAGATCTGGAAACAAATGCTATCCGTTTTCAATACGGATTTCCGGATCTGGCAGACGGAACTGCCTGCCGGAATCCTCTAGCGCTAGTGTAAAAGTACCCTTAGGAAACCTTTGCAGGAGTTCTGTGTTGATTAGCTGATTAGAGTGTGACACCATGAGTCTGCAATGTCAAACTTTTTCACAATATTCTAGTTTTCTGAGATACTGACGTTTAGATTTTCATTAGCTGTAAGCCATAATCATTAACATTAGGGATCATTCACATGACCGTATAAAAGGGTCCGCATCTGTTCCGTTATTAATTTCAATGGGGGCCGCAAAAAATGGGACAGCACACCATGCGCTGTCCGCAGCTGTTGTTCCAGTCCGTGGCACCGCAAAAAAAATATAGTATGTCCTATTCTTGACCGCAATCGCGGACAAGAATAGCCATTTATGTCATAATGCCGGCCATGTGCGGTACGCAAATTGAGGAATGCACACGGGCCGGTATCGGTGTTTTGCATATCCGCAATTTGCGGACCGAAAAACACTACGATCGTGTGAATGCACCCTTAAAAGAAATAACTTGCTCGTAATAGATCACTCTGTGTGTTGTGAATCTATATATGTTTCACTTCTGGAATTGAATTACTGAAATATATGAACTTTTTCGATAACTTATTGAGATGCACCTGTATATGACACACTGATAACCAGGGTAGATTTGTCCTATTTACGGGAGGGTTGTCCTTTCCGGATATAACATCAGAATTCAGCTGATGGATTAGATGGCATAGAAGCATCTACTGCAGGAGCCTGAACCCAAGCTATTATCAGGCCAGACCTAAGGCTGAGTCATGCTCCTGATTTCAGGCGATTGTACAGCACTCTGCCTATGGAAAGCTACAGACTATGTGTCATCCCAGCGTGATGATCCCCTGGGATAGAGCAGCCCCTTGTTTATGGAGCAGGATTCCTGATGTGGGATGATGATGATGCTGCTGCTGCAGGGATGATGATGATGAGGAGGAGGAGCAGGGTGCTGATGCTGGAAGTGTTGACTGCGTATCCTGTTTGCTGGTTCTGCAGTCACGTGGGGCCCCTTGAAGTTTCCATTGAGAGCAGCTTGTGGTGTCACATGATGGACATGATATAATGTAGCCACATCAGAGTGGGAGGCAGAAGGGAGCCACAGGCGGCAGGGAAGAGGACAGAGCACTGGCAGCCCTATCCCACCCTCCACGGGCTGCCAGGACCTGGCAGGGCGCCGCACACTGCCACAGAGGATGGAGCAGAGTCCCATTGATCGCAGCGACAACTCTTCCGCGCACACGGCCGCGGAGGGAGAGGCGTGTTATGGGGCGGCAGAGGGAGAAGCAGCAGGATCCCCGTCCAGGAGGGAGGAGCAGCCACTTTCAGCACAACACATGGAGGAGGAAGCAGCAGCCACCTGCTGTCACCAAGTCCTGTGCTCACATTCCCTGGCACACCCTGCTGGTCATCCGTCATGGTAAGTCCTGGCCACCGATCGCTTTTATCTCCCGACCCCCCTGGTTATTAATAGGAATTAGCAGCAATTATCGGGATCGGGCTTCCCAGCCCCTCCGCATAACGCAGACCGGCGGCCACGCCCCCCTGTTGTTGTCCAAGACACGAGTTTGCTCCTACGGATGATTTTACGGTAGGTGCCATCTAGATCTATAGGTGTGCGTGCGGTGTGTTAGTGCGTATCCGTATCTCCCCGCACTGCTCGTGGTCGGAGCCTCAGTGCCCTGTGCCGTGCTACTGCGTAGCTGCCTCCCGATAAATACGGGCTCATACACCTGTTGGCGCAAGTCTACACTTGCCGTTTACTGTTAGGGCACACGCCCCTCGTCGCATTGCAAGGTCAGTGCTACTAGTAGTGATATACTGGTAAGGGCAGTAGTAAGCTGGTGCCTCCATGTAGACGTCAGCCACTAGGTCTGTTTGTGAGAAGAACCGCGCCGCTGCCGCACGCTGAGGGTTGTGAACACTCCTCTATGTCCGCATTCCAGCTCATGTTGCGCAGATAAAATTCAGCCCTGATGTAAACAGAGAGGCGGAGCCGCCGAGCTGAGAGTTCTCCGCGCGCCCCTCCCCCACAGCTCCCCTCCCCGTGTGCACATGGTAATGTGTACCTTTCTAATTAGACACGTCTGACGTAAGCGCATGTACTAGGCGCAGTGTGTGAGGAGGTCAGCTCTCTGCGCATTTATAATCTGGCAAATATGCTACAAGCACATAGACATGTCGCTGGACTAGGTGAGATAAGCAGAACAGAGGAAGGCGAGCCCGTTCCTCTCCTTTCAAAGCCTGCGCAAGTGTAATGTGTGTATGGGACGTGTACTGTAGGCATGGAGCTGGACTGTGTGAGGTAAACAAGTGGCAGGCCAGCCCATTCCTTCTACCTAATGCACATGGTAGTGTCTGTATGGGGCATGTGCTGTCTGAGGTAAACAAGTGGCAGGCCAGCCCATTCCTTCCACCTAATGCACATGGTAGTGTCTGTATGGGGCATGTACTGTGTGAGGTAAACAAGTGGCAGGCCAGCCCATTCCTTCCAACTAATGCACATGGTAGTGTCTAAATGGGGCATGTACTGTGTGAGGTAAACAAGTGGCAGGCCAGCCCATTCCTTCCAACTAATGCACATGGTAGTGTCTGTATGGGGCATGTACTGTGTGAGGTAAACAAGGGGCAGGCCAGCCCATTCCTTCCACCTAATGCACATGGTAGTGTCTGTATGGGACATGTACTGTGTGAGGTAAACAAGTGGCAGGCCAGCCCATTCCTTCCAACTAATGCACATGGTAGTGTCTATATGGGACATGTATGTCTGAGGTAAACAAGTGGCAGGCCAGCCCATTCCTTCCACCTAATGCACATGGTAGTGTCTGTATGGGACGTGTACTGTAGGCATGGAGCTGTACTGTGTGAGGTAAACTTCTCTTAAATCAGGCACAGGGTAACGTGTAGATATGAAATATAGTCAGTACTTCTGTAGATGGATTGTGTGAGTTAACCAGAACTGATGCTAAGGTTACATTCGCACTTTTTAACAGCCAGTGAATAGCGGACCTAAAAAATTAGCGCATGTTCTGTTTTGTCCCGTATTCGCTGACTGACGGCTCCTATACAATTGAAGGGGGGTGTTTTTAACGTCTGTTTCTCAGAACGGCATCAGTGAAAAAGAAAAAAACTTTTAAAAAAAGGACTGTTTTGACATTTTTAACTGCCGCTTTTTTTCACCGTCGTGTAAATGCAGCCTTAGGCAAGTCTCCTCTCTGAAATCATGCACAGGGTAATGTTTATATGGGAAATACTGCTGTGCTTATGTAACTGAAGGCGAGCCCATTCCTCTTCTCTGCGCAGGGGAACATATATATCATGTCTATATAGGATATGTATGTTGTACGCATGTCCCTGTACCGTGTGAGGTAAACAGAAGATGACAAGCTTACCGGTACTTTTCCTCTCATATCCGCCCTGGTAATGTATACATTAGTAGATTGTGTGACGTAAGCAGGGAGGAGGGAATGACAAGACCAAAGTCCCATCTTTTCCAGAAGGCTCTGCGTGCACAGGGCAGTGATACAAATCTATACGGCACATCTGCCTACGTATTGTGTGAGGTAAACCGAGCCAGGGAGAGGACAAGCCTAGACTCCCTCCTCTCCCACAGCTGCCTGTGTGCACATGGTGATGTGAACGTACGACACACTTTCTGTACGCTGCTGGACTGTGTGAAGGAAACGGAGAGAAGCGTATGACCAGCTCAGTTTTCCTGAGTCCCTCCTTTCCCAGAATTCCCTGCGTTGGAAATATATACGTAGCAGATATGCCCATGGAGCTGCAGTGCGTGAGGTAAAGAGTGAAGATGCTGGTGAGCTTGCTTCTTCCAGTGCACGCCTCCTTTCCATAGCGCCCTGTCTATTTGTATGTGGACATGTATTACGTGAGCACATATGCAGTGCTTGTGGCTGTTCTTTACCTCACTTTCTCTGTCTTATAGACGGCAATGCTACGCATGCAGTCCTAATCATGTAGGAAAGAATTGAGTGTTGCACAGAAGGGAGGGGGGGCTCCTATGGTTCCTATACTTTACAGCCCCTGCAATCCAGTGAGCCATATTTACTAATGTTAGTGTGCAGGTTGCTAAAATATGGTGCCATTTGTTGCCTTCTTGGCGCATCTAGTTTTAGTGAAAACCTTCGTGCCAAGCTCACCAAGGGATGTGGCTTAAAATAAAGAGGTGGGATTTCGAGGAAAGGGCGTGGCCCAATACTCAGCGTTTTGCTTTTCTTGCCACATTTGAAAAGTTCAAGAACAGTAAAAAGTCACAAATTTTAGCACAACCTCCAAAGTAAAACAATTGAGGTGTTTCAATCCCTTGGCATTTCCAAGATCTCTGCTTAATGTTGGCAAAAGGGGGCATTCTTGCTTAGATCCGGAGGCTGAAAACACCCAAGCTTTATCCGTGTTCCTGTCCAAGGCTCTGTCATTCTTCCAGTTGATCGGTCAGGCGCTGTTGGTGTCCATTGTAGGGCGGATCCAGCATTCCTGTTGTGTTTTTTTTTTTTTTTTTTTACGCTTTTACCAGAGCAGAGAAATAGAAATATTAAGGAAGGTGTCAGCAGAGCCTTAAAGGGATTCTCTCACTTCAGCAAGTCTCATTTATCATGTAGAGAAAGTTAATATAAGCCACTAATGTACTGTTATTCTCCATATTGACTCCTTTGCTGGCTGGATTCATTTTTCCATCACATTATACACTGCTTGTTTCCATGGTTACAGACCACCCTGCAATCCATCAGCGGTGGTCATGCGTGCCCACTATAGGTAAAAGCACCAGCCTCTCTGGTGGCCTGAGCCGTGGGAGCGTGCATAGCCTGTATTTTTATATATATATTTTTTTATAGTGTAAAAGCAAGGCTGCCGCTGATGGTTTGCAGGCGTTCGTAACCATGGAAATGAGCCATATATATAATGTGATGGAAGAATGAATCCATCCAGAAAAGGAAGCAATATAGATAATCAGAATACATTAGTAAGTGCCTTTTGTTAACTTTCTGTACATGATAAATGCCAATTGCTGAAGTGACACAACCCCTTTAATGCTTTCCTGAGAGGTTGCTAAAGGTGTATCCAGTCTTAAAGGGGTTGTACCGTCTGGGATATTTATGTCATAGGGCCACCGCCTCAGGCGGGTTGCTGCCACGCCGTTCACTCTCATAAGCCTCTCTCACTGGGTATAAGGCGGCGCAGTGACCTCATCACATCCACCTGTGTCCCAGTGCAAGCAGATGTGACAACGCCATCTCGCCACTGAGACCCATCATAGGCGGCATGGAGCAGGAGGGAGGTGAAGACTTTGTTGTTGTTGTCTTGTTTTTGTTTTGTTCACAACACTACTGGGGGCGGTACTACTGGTGGATATGAAGTATACTGGGGGCAGTACTACTGGTGGATATGAAGTGTACTGGGGGCAGTACTACTGGTGGATATGAAGTGTACTGGGGGCAGTACTACTGGTGGATATGAAGTGTACTGGGGGCAGTACTACTGGTGGATATGAAGTGTACTGGGGGCAGTACTACTGGTGGATATGAAGTGTACTGAAGCATTATAAATACTGGGGGCACTACAGAGGGACCATTGCAACTACAGGGGCATTATAAATGCATTAATACTACTAGAGGTTCTGCGGGGGCATTATTATTGTTGGGCAAAATATAGAGGACACTACTACTGAAAGGACCATTTCAGTTTCGCCTCAGGCAGCAGAGAGCTAGAATCTGCTTTGGTCACAACCTTCAACTATACCTGCATCCTAAGGACGCAGATACATTTGTGGTCAAACGGAACTAGGGTTATTTCGGGTATCGAAGTTTCGATACCCAATCGATACTTTTCTCTGGTATCGAGTTCGATACCAGGATTAGTATTTTATCAATACTGGGCTGCGCTACTGCACAGCCCAGTATCAGAGAACGTGGCTGCGCCGCCCTCAGCGCGGCCATGTTCTCCTCAGCAGCACAGGGAGAAGGAGGCAGTCTCTCCCGCCCCCTGTGCTGCTTCCACCAATAGAGCGGGGCGGGGTCACTGGTCACCAATGAGGAGTGACTTACTATACAGATGCAGGCAGAAGAAGCTCATTGCCGGCAACTGCCTGTGACCGGGCGCTGCGATCAGCGGCAGTTAACCCCTCAGGTGCCGCAATGAGCTTCTTCTGCCTGCATCTGTATAGTAAAAGACACTCCTCATTGGTGGCCAGTGCGCCCGTCCCCCCTCCTCCCCAGTATTAGACATTGGCCAATGTCCCCCCCCCCCCTTCCCCATTATTAAATACATTGGTGGCCAGTGCGCCCCCTCATTCCTCCCTCCCCCCAGTATTAAAAGCATTGGTGGCAGTGGCCACAGGGTCCCCTCACCTCCTCCTCATTAGTGGCAGTGATCGGAGCCCCAGCAGTGTAATGCTGGGGCTCTGATCAGTTACCATGGCAACCAGGATGCTACTGAAGTCCTGGCTGCCATAGTCAGCTCCCTGCTGCTGTGTGCACTGTGCACAGGGCAGCAGGGAGAGGGTGAGATCCTATTCACCCTGATAGAGCTGTATCAGGGGGAATAGGATGAAAAGATCCCAGGTTCTAGCTCCTAAGGGGGAAATAGTTAAACTGTAAAAAACAAAACAAAAAAAAAAAGTTACAAAAATACACCAAAATATTAAGTATAAATCACCCCCTTTCCCAATTTTACATATAAATATATAAATAAAATATTACATATCGCTACGTCTCAAGTCCAAACTATTAAAAAAATCCTCTTAAGCAGTGAACGCCCATAAAAGAAAAAAAAAGTAAAGAAAAACTGCACAATTTGCCATTTTATTTTAGTCGCCTTGTCCCCCCCAAAAAATAGGATCGGACTGTTGTATTATTGGCCGGACGTTCCATAAAATGAGGAATGCACGCGGCTTTTTTTGGCTTTTTTTTTTTTTTTTTGCGTGGTATCGAGTATCGCAATACTTTTTTTTATGGTACCGATACCGACTCAAAATTTTGGTACCGAAACAACTCTAAATGGAACCACAGCTGGGAATAGGAATTCCTGGCTGGGTGTCCTGATTAGGGCCCACCCAGACAGAACTATGCTTGGGGTCCCAGAAATGCCAAGCTCATGCCTGCATGTCATTAGGGTTTGCCATAAATGTCAGATACATGCCGGTCTCACGCTTCTATCTCCAGAATAGGACCCACATTAGGGGCCACCGTCCATTCACTGCTATGGGAGTTCCAAAATTATCCACGTTCGGGCTTGGCTATATTTGGATATCCCATAGAGGGGAATGAAGGGGTGCTGGCTCTTGCCCAGCTTGCTTTCCACTTGGCTATGTCCCATTCCAGTGAATGGAGAGGATGTTGCGCATGCGTGGTGGGCTCTCAGTTAACTTTGGGTGCCCTGTTCTGGAAGTAGGAGTGTGAAACCCATACCTATCTGACATTTATGCAGTATCCTAGTGATATGGCAAAAATCTCCCAGATGGTACAACTCCTTTAAAAGCTTACCAAGTATATATAAGTATGGTCTAAAGGGTTTGTCTGGATTTTAGGCATTGATAACCCTTCTCACCAGCCCTCAACGAGGATGGAGTTGGTAACCCATCTCCGTCCGCTGTGCAGTGGCCATGACTGGTTACTGTCGCAAAACTCCCATTCACTTGTGAACAATTGATGGGTAGGGGTGATGGGTGTTGGTCCGGTCTCCGCTGCAACCAGAGGGTTTTCTGAGAGAAAACTTAGGGAGGAATCTATCAAGCCCTGCTCTCCAGAATTCTGCTATCAAAAAGGTCACAAAATAGAGCTTTGTGTCCTTTTGTCATTTTTTGTGAAAAATTATTGCAACATTTTGCATAGTTACTCCACTCACTGCAGTTTGGAAAAGTGAGCGTGTTTAGCCTGCTAAGCTGAGTTAAACGGAATCTGTCGCCCCGATTTTGGGCTATTATCTACAGTAATACATGTGTAGTACTTCAGATGAAGACTCCAGATCACTGTTTTATTTTCCTGCGGCCCCTGTCAGCACTAAAAGCTGCACCCACTTATATAGTCTGGACTGCTGTGCTGTTCTAATAAAATGAAGAGGACCCATATGCGCATGCTCTGCACTCCTGACAATGTGACAGCGGGGGTCAGGGGGGTAGTAGGAAAATATAAAAACTAGTAATCTGGACTCCGTATCTGCAGTATTATAGGAAACGGTACAAAGTCATATTTATCATATGTATTTGTCATTTTTACAAAGTTGCAAAGATTGTCCCAATCTTACTCCAGTAAAGGAATGGTGAAGAAAGTGGAGAAACATCTCAAGACTGAAGTGCTAGACTAAAAGCTGCACCAAATGTATCAAACATTGTGCGACATTTAGTATATTTAGTGCAAATTATGGCAACAAAGATTTCTGCAAAACTGACTTTCTCTCGTGATAAATCCATCCTTGGTTTCTTTACTGTGATAAACTGATTATGAGGAGCTTCTTTTTAGTGTATACTGAACTAATCCATTTTTACCACACTCTATGGCAGGGATGGCCAACCTGCGGCTCTCCAGCTGTTGTAAAACTATAACTCCCAGCATGCCCAGACTGACTACAGCTATCAGCCTACAGCAGGACATGGTGGGAGTTGTAGTTTTACAACAGCTGGAGAGCCGCGGGTTGGCCAACCCTGCTGTATGGCCTTAAAGGATAACTGTCACATTTAGACCCAAATTTCAGTTTTCATATATGTAGTTACTAATATGATAATATTCCTTAATCAATAACTATTAGACTTACTTACCCCTTATTTAATAAGATTCAGCCCTTAGCAACCAGTCTGCATAAAACTGCAATTTCACTATTCTGTTAAGATGGCCGCCCTCAGCACTGAGGCTAATCCATAGGACACCTGCAGTGAAGTTAGTCCTTTTACAAGCTCTCCTCTTATCTGATAAGGCTTTCATTTATACACTGAGCAGCCGCCATATGTACATTGTCCAGCACTGCTAAGGGAGTGTCTGCCAAGCACAGGCATGTGGAGAAGTTTACACACACAGCCCAGCACTGTTATCTCCTGTCAGGAAGAACCTGGCTTTTTATACATTCCCTTACAATGTTGACTCACTATCAGTTCCCAGTGCACGCATCGTGCTACCAAGGAACATAGCAACCTGATTTTATCTCAGGTAAATATAGCCAATACTGGGGACTTTTAGGTGGCTTTTAGGGGTTATTTCTTAAACAATCAGAAATTAAAACAGGGCCAACAAGGTAATATTAATCACCAAAATCCAATAGTAAAAAAAAAAAAAATTTGACAGTTATACTTTAAGGCCTCATGCACACGACCGTATGTATTTTGTGGTCCACAACTTGCAGATCCGCAAAATACGGATAAAAATACGTATGTCCTTTCTACAAAGCGATAGAATATGTCTTCAAAATGCAGACCACAGACCCATTAAAGTCAATGAGTCTGCGAAAAAAATTTGGATGGCACACGAACCACAAAACCGACACAGTTGTGTGCATGAGGCCTTACCAGGACATTTGTTTTGCAAGTTAACACATTTTAAGGCCGAAGACAGGGATCAGCAACCTCCAGCACTCAAGCTGTTCCAAAACTACAACTCCTAGAGTTCATCATTCATTTTTATGGTTAGAAGAGCGGCCAAGCATGTTTGCATGCTGGGAGTTGTAGTTTCACAGCAGCTGGAGTGCAGAAGATTGCCGATCCCTGGCCTAAGACATCTAGCTTTAAGGTTCCACTGTGACTGAGATCTGGGCCTATGAGCCATACACCTTCTAACATTATTGTTGCTGGATACTTTGGTCAAGTTGAATCGTTGAAAGGGTTGTCTCATTACAACTTATCCCCTTTCTACGGGAAAGGGGATATGTCTGATTGGCGGGGGTCCGGTGCTCCATTGGGCTCTATGGGACTGCAGGAGGCTGCACTTATCTCCAGCAGCCCCATGGAGTTGAATGTAGCGAGAGCATGCATGTCCTCGACTCCATTCAAACAGGGGGAGCACAGACATTGTTCTTGTGATCGGTGGGACTCAGCCGATGACTTAGCCCGTATCCTGTGGATAAGGGATACGTTTTTGTAGGGGATCAACCCCTTTAAACCTCTAGTTCTAGAGAAGGAAGGCATATTTTTGGGTGGAAAGAATGGGGGAGATTTATCAAACTGGTGTAAAGTAGAATTGGCTTAGTGGTCTATCGCAACAAACCAGTTTCCACCTTTCATTTTCCAAAGAAGCGGTGAAAAATGAAAGGTGAAATCTGGTAAATAAATAAAATAAAGGAACTTGACATTTTACAATTGATGTTACTTTTTTGGTGTGGCATCAGTTTTAACTTTAGTATGTTAATTCACCTGCACTAAATTAGATATCCCAAAAAGAAGGTGGAGGTGAGGGAAGACAAGGTCGATAGCTCCTGAGTTACGCATTAAAGGTTTATTGTTATTTTTTTTTTCTCAACCCTTTGGAGTATCCTCTGTCCTTTGGGACAGAATAAAAACCAGGATGTCATGGTAAGTGTTGATATTATTATTTTTATTTTCTTTTAGTTTTCTTTCAATGCATTATTTTATGTGATCTATATTCTAGTTGGTAGTCTGGCCATTTCTTCCTCCTACATCTTTTACTTACTGTACATGGCAAAGAAGGTTACTTTACAACACTACAACCCCGGAGGATATGATCGTTTAGCTTCATGCTGCCTATTATACCCACTGTAAAAAAGGTCTAGACATATCAGTTCCTCAAAACTAGATTACTTCCTGTTTTTGTAAAACTTTGTAGTATTGGGACAGTCGTAAAAGATTTTTTTTCTTATATAAGGTTTTTATTTTTTTTTAAGGAAAAAAAATTCACCATAACACACCCCTTTAAAGACAAGACCAAAATTGTGTCTTAGTAAATTCCTGTGTTCTCTAGTAAATAAAGATGTTTGATTACCTTTTCTCAAAGTTCTGTAATCATTCCCGGAAATGAGTGAATTGACCATTCCCATTGTCAACAGTGTCAAAGAAAGAGGAACAGAAAATAAAAATAAAAAGAGTACTCTCCTGTAGGGTTGTTTCGGGTATCGAACTTTCGATACCCAATCGATACTTTTCTCTGGTATCGAGCTCGATACCAGGATTGGTATTTTATCGATACTGGGCTGCGCTACTGCACAGCCCAGTATCAGAGAACGTGGCTGCGCCGCTCTTAGTGCGGCCATGTTCTCCTCGGCAGCACAGGGAGAAGGAGGCAGTCTGTCCCTCCCCCTGTGCTGCTTCCACCAATAGAGGGAGGAGGGGCGGAGGAGGCAGGGTCACTGGCCACCAATGAGGAGTGTCTTACTATATAGAGGCAGGCAGAAGAAGCTCATTGCCGGCACCTGCCTGTGACCAGGCGCTGCAATCCGCGGCAATTAACCCCTCAGGTGCGGCACCTGAGGGGTTTACCCGCCGCGGATCGCAGCGCCTGGTCACAGGCAGGTGCCGGCATGAGCTTCTTCTGCCTGCATCTGTATATTAAAAGTCACTCCTCATTGGTGGCCAGTGCGCCCTCCCCAGTATTAGACATTGGCCAATGTCCCCCCTTTCCCCATTATTAAATACATTGGTGGCAGTGGCCACAGAGTCCCCTCACCTCCTCCTCATTGGTGGCAGTGGCAGTGATCGGAGCCCCAGCAGTGTAATGCTGGGGCTCCGATCGGTTATCATGGCAACCAGGACGCTACTGAAGTCCTGGCTGCCATAGTCTGCTCCCTGCTGCTGTGTGCACAGGGCAGCAGGGAGAGGGTTAAGTCCTATTTACCCTAATAGAGCTCTATCAGGGTGAATAGGATGAGAAGATCCCAGGTTCTAGCTCCTAAGGGGGAAATAGTTAATAAATAAACCGTAAAAAAAAAAGTTAAAAAAGCACACCAAAATATTAAGTATAAATCACCCCCTTACCCAATTTTACATATAAAATATATAAACAATAAATAAAATATTACATATCACTACATCTCAAGTCCAAACTATAAAAAAAATCCTCTTAAGCGGTGAACGCACATAAAAGAAAAAAAAAGAAAAATTGCACAATTCGCCATTTTATTTTAGTCGCCTTGTCCTCCCAAAAAATAGGATCGGACTGTTGTATTATTGGCCGGACGTTCCATAAAATGAGGAATGCACGCAGCTCTTTTTGGCATTTTTTTTGCGTGGTATCGAATGGTATCGAGTATCGCAATACTTTTTTATGGTATCGATACCGAATCAAAATTTTGGTACCGAAACAACTCTACTCTCCTGTTCATTCCTCCAGCACAGATGCTCCAGTGATCACCTGCTGATTTTTGTCCACCAGCTATCAGTGATAAAGGGCTCTGCTGGCATGTGACTGCTGCAGCCATTAAGTGACCTCAGTGGTCTACTGGTATGGCCGCTTTCAGATGAGAAAATTGTACACTCCGGATTTGGAGCATGAGTATAACACAGCACCCGTCCTGAACTTCCAGCACTGCCGGGGTCACATAGCATTATACTGATTTATGATGCTATGTAACCCTTAGGCCTCTTTCACACGGGCATCACATTTGACGCCCGGATCAGAGGTGGGTGCGTTGCGGGAAAATGCGCGATTTTTCCTCGCGTGCGCAAACTTTTGTAATGCGTTTTATACGCGCGTGTGAAAAATCCGCATGTTTGGTACCCAGACCCGAAGCTGGACTTCATCACTGAAGTCCGGTTTCGGGTTGAGTATTCTGTATCTTTTATTATTTTCCCTTGTAACATAGTTCTAAAGGAAAATAATAGCATTCTCAATAGAGAATGCAAAGTAAAAAGAGCAAGAGAGGGTTAAAAGTAATAAAAAAAATGAACTCACCCCCTCCATTTGAACACGTAGCTGTCGGTTACCGGGCTCCTGTTCTGTGTTCAGCCGGGAAGGGGGTGAAGGACCTTCAGTGACGTCACTGGGTCACATGGTCCAATCGTCTGGCTCTTGCCTCCCCTTGATTGACAGTGCTAGAAATCAGTATGCTGAGGGCAGAGCCCTGTCCTAGAGCTATATCCTAGCATGTACATAGATACACTACATACTATAGCCTTACCATAATGAGAAGAGTGTATTTCTATGCTTGGAAAGCTAATATACATATTACTGGTTTATTCACAGGCAGAATATATGATTATAAAGTAACCAATAAAAAAACTCAATTTTCAATATAATAAGGCTGTAGCTTGGAGGTAAGTGGTGAGCCTTGGATGTCGATATCCCAGGTTTGAATCTTGAGAGAGATTTTTTTTTGTAAAGATATTTTTATCTCTCTCATAAAATACATAATAAAAGGCTTTTTTGTCTTATCATATTGATAGGTGTTTATTTATGCTTAGAAAACTAATATATGTTATTGGTTTCTGTATAATGATTATATATATATATATATATATGTCATATAAAGTATGAATCTACTTTTTCAGGAGACAGGTTGGAGCATTATATAAAATATAATTATTACCAGAAAACCCCCTCTAACACTATATGCCGTACTACCATAGCATCATGATGGCATAGGCTCAGGATGTGATCCTGCAACATGTGTCAGCTGTATCATACAGCTTCCCTGCTGCAAGAACCTAGATCAAAGACTGCTCCAATCCCAGCAGTTTAACCGTGATGCTTCAGTCAACTATGGTCCAATGCGATCGTACGGTGCCGAAGGGGGTATTGTGTCAATGAGGGGCCTAACGAAGGCTGACACGTCCACCATCTCTGTACACCCATCAGATCCTGTCTGTTGCAGGATCTAAAAGGATGCATGTTAGGGTTTGGCTGACAGGTGTAATACAATGCAGTACAAGGGTATTGTAGTGTATGACGTAGAGATTGTGTCCCCTAGTGGTCTCATAGTAGGAAAAAACAATTGTAAAAAAAATTCAAATAAGATGTTTGCAAATGCTGAAAAGGGAAATAAATTAACCTTTTCCTATTAAATATGATTTAATCAAAAGACCAAAAATTGCATATTTGCCATTACTTATCCAGTTATGGCTTTTCATCTGCCATATTGAAACAGACCTAGCAGAGTTACAATCCCTAACAGGACATTTCCTTCATTACCTGTATTGCATTCGTTTTCTTATCAATGTTTGACATAATTCATCTTCAAATACCAATAATACTGTTTTTCAACTTCTCACACTTAATACTTGTAAAGCTTTTACATTTCTTATCTGATTTGCTACCCTTCATTTGTTCCCATTTATTTCCTGTTTTCTACGTTTCTTAGAATAGCTGTGCGTGTGAAGTGGTTTAGTATTTTTCACTGTGTTTTGTTTTGTGTTTGGCAAAACACATTAAAGGTACATTTAATGTTTTATGTAGATGATGTTTTATGTGCTAATTGCATTCGAGAGAACCATTGCAAGTCAGAAAAACGAATGGTTTAGACTTTCTACAGGTAGCTCAGGATAAGCTGTTGTGTGTACAGGAGGATTAGCACTGTATGTCTTGTATTCTGCATTTTCCACTAGTCCCGTCAGCAATCTGTAATTGTCTGTTTTCCTGGCCTAGTGGCTGAAGACTATTCTCGGATGTCTCCTGTACATAGAGAAGAGAAGATCCTGCTCTCCTATCTTTCTATAGCACAAGCTCAGAAGCAGCAGCACGGAGGACATAGTAAATAAGTTCCGAGCATTGTAGCTGTATGCTGCAGCAGCATCTCTGTTTGTCTGTGCCTCTATCTCCTTCTAGCAACTCAGTCCTCCTCCTCACCCTCCCCAACCTGATCCCTCAGTCATCTGATAATCTTAACTGTCACTTAATCCAGATTTTAAATGTAATCAGTTCAAGAGAAAAAGCCTGGACTCCCAGGCTATGAGCTGTGCGCTGCGATTGGCCAGCGCTGCAGCAAGGGACACGCCTTATACAAAAACTCCGCCCAGTACAACAGAGGGAGCTGCAGACACCGGAGCCTATACCGGGTGAACGGAGCGGCGCCCAGACATACTAGTAAGTGCAGGGGGACCCCTGGGCGCCGCTCTGCCCACAGATATAGTTAGTTTTTAGTTTTTAAACTGGAGAAAGGTCCTCTTTAAGTAGAAAACATGTTCCTTCTAAGCTACTGGCATGCCAATTATTTATAAAAGGCTCTCCATGAAAACAGAACTGAAATTAAAAAGTGACCAGTTGTTATTAAAGACTTGATTTGCTTTCGTTGGAATTCTTACAGAAAGTTTGTTCATAGACCTTTTTTTTTTTTTTTTGTCATTTTATCTTTCAAGATCTCCTCTTGTTTTCATTCTGAAGCCTCTTGTTATAATGGAAAATCACTTTATTTTCTCATTCCCTTTAAACTCTGTAACATTGCTGTGTTTTGTTTGACCAGGGCAGCCTAGTGTATTCATAAAAATATTGGAAATGCAAAGTACCTATTAAGTGATTACATAATGCGTCATGCTTCAGAATTCTTCCTCAAAGATCCTTTGTTCTCCATCTTTGTTTTCCAGATTTTGTGTTACTCTTGAAATATTTGTGTGTTTACAAAAAAAATCCGTGTAACCATACTCTCTTTGCTCTCTGACAAGAACTGCAGCTTTAGTTCACATGAAAAACATTTCACGTTTCAACAGTGAGAGTGAAGTTTACCAACCTTTTGCTGTATACTAAATCTAGCATCACCCCTGGAGTTTTTTTTTTTTTTTTTTTTTGTGTGCGTTTTCGTTTTGCGCTTCCTGCCTTCTTAGAGGCATAACTTTTTTTATTTGTCTGTTCACATAGCCATATGAGGGCTTGTTTTTTGTGGCACAAGTTGTACTTTCCAACGCCACCATTTAATATTGCTTATGATGTAGTGCGAAGGGGAAAGAAAATTCCAAATGGGGAGAAATTGCAAAAAAAAATCCAATTCCACCACAGTTTTACGGGTTTTTTATTTACGACGTTCGATATGCAATAAAACTGACCAGTTACTTTTATTCTACAGGTCAGGACAAATCTGGCGATACCTTATAGTTGATACCTTGCATTTAGTTGTATTTTTTTATCACCATATTTTGACCCCTATAACTTTTTAGTAATTATGTGTATGCAGGGGTGTGGAAATTAAAAAAAAAACTACTTGTTGAAGGACTAAAGCGGGGGCTCGATCTACTTGTCCCTCATGACAATCTACTTGTCCTGATACAAAAAATAAGGAAGTCTTCTTAAACGGAATAGAGGCGGAACGGAGCCTAACTGATGCATTCTGAACGGATCCTTATCCATTCAGAATGCATTGGGGCTTAACTGATCCGTTTTGGACCGTTTGTGAGAGCCCTGAAACGGATCTCACAAACGGAATCCAAAACGCTAGTGTGAAAGTACCCTTAGCTGCCCCATGGCTCAGAGAAAAGCCTATTTATTAGGTCCCACCAAGTTGTAGGCATGTCACTCAAACTTCAGCACTGACAGGGGGCAGGGCCTAGCTGGACGGGGGTGGAGCAAGCGACGCAGAGCGAGGGGGAGCTAAGCGCGGCAGAGCAAGGAGGAGGCGGTGTCGAGCAGGACAGAGGCGGAGCCAAGCAAGGGAGAGGCGGAGCCAAGCCAGGCGGAGCCGAGCGAAGCAGAGCAAGACAAGAGGCAACGGAGGTGAAGCAGAGCAAGATGAGAGGCAGCGGTGAAGCACCAGACTTGTGCGGCAGTTTATGACTGGTTTATTTATGACAAGTCTGGTGCTCGCCCCCTCCCTCCAGTGCACGTGTGGCCATGTCCAGCTCTCCGCGCGCTAGTAGTAATGCAGGAGGCATATTGCCCAACCCTATCTCAGCCCTGCAAGTTGCCCGAAGCAGGGCTAAGCTTCTGAACAAACTACATGCCCGGCGCCTGGAACTGCATGTCCCGGGCGTCGGGCGATACGATTTCCACACCCCTGGTATGGAACTGAATGGGCTGATTTTTTTGCGGGGCGATCTGAACTTTTCATTGATACCATCCTGGGGTGTGTGTGACTTTTTGATCACTTTTTAAATTTTTTGTAGAAAATGAAACGACCAAGAAACGTCGAATCGGCCTTTTGGACGCTTCTTTCTGTTTTGCTGTTTGCCGTATGGGGAATATATTTTTATATTTTCATTCTATGGGCATTTTTGCATATCCCGACACTCATAATGTGTATTTTTTTTAGTTCTTCTATTTTTATTTTTGGGGAAAAGGAGGGTGATTTGAATTTTTAAACATTTTTTTTAAAACTTTTTTTTTTTTTTTTACACTTTTTTATAGTTCCCATAGAGAACTATAACAATCAATCATCTGGTTGCTATTATCATAAACTCCAATGCACTAGCATTGGAGTCTATGATGATTTTACTACTTTCCTATGGAGCCCTATTACAGGAAAGGGCTCCATAGGAAATACTATGAAGCAGCCTCCTGTCATTCACAAAGACAGAGGCTGCTGCACACAAGGTCCGGCTTCTCCGATCGCCAAACGGGGAAGCCGGGCACCGAAAGCGCTCGCTCAGATGCCGTGGTCAGGATTGACCATGGCATCTGAGGGGTTAAATGTCCGCGATCGGCATTACTGCCGATTGCGCACATGAGGCACGGGTGTCTGCTATAAGAAGCAGACGGCCACCTGGGGCTATGGCGCCCGCTAGGATTGTTTTGGGTATTGAATTTTCGATACCCATTCGATACTTTTGTCCGGTATCGACCTCGATACCGGGATTTGACATTTTTCTATACTAGGATGCGCTACTGCACAGCCTAGTATCACAGAGCATGGAGCGTCTGCTATCAGTGCACTCCATTTTCCCTCAGCAGCACGGGGAGAAGAAGTCACTCCCTTCCTCCCCCTGTGCCGCTGCTGCCACCAATAAGGAGAGAGAGAGGCGGAGAAGGGGAGGGTGCCACAAAGACCTTTCATGGGTCCATACTTTATTAACTAAGTAGCAGGACATTTAGGGCATACATGGGGGATGTCCCTGCACTTACTATTATTTCTGGGCACCACTCTGTTGCTCCACTGTGGTCCCCCGTTACATTCTCCCACACTGTATGCTAAGTAACAGCATCAGAACACCGGGAAGGAGACATCGGCTTTTCTCCAGGGAGAAAAAAAACCTCACCTTCTCCCATTCTGCGCTGCAATTGGACAGCGCTACAGCCAGGGAGAAAGAACGCCCAGTGAGAAAAGCTGACATCTCCTCCCTTGTGTTCCGATGCTTTACTTGACATACAGCACGGTAGACTGTAACGGGGGCCACATAATATCGGTGAACTAAACATTGAACCTCATTGAGTCTGATGGTTCACCTTATCTTATTATAGCAGCCAAACTAAATAGGTATTTAGCTGAACAGTTAGGGGTAACTCCACCTCAGTGTTATATGCAATGTTCACATTGCATATAACACTGAGATGGAGTTACCCCTAATAAGATAAGGTGAACCATCAGACTCGATGAGGGTCAATGTTTAGTTCACCGATATTATGTGGCTAAGGGTTAGCCGCGGTTAATAGTAGCAATCTATACACATTTGATACGGGATACTGTTTACTTGTTAATCAGCCAAACACAGTTAGGGTATAGAAGTGATTGCTCTTCTACTGTGAATCTCAAACTAATAGTATCAGGGTGGGAGAAAGTGCACATCTCCTCGCCCTGTCAGTTACGATTGTGAATACTGCCAGCACAGTATAGACTTTAGTTTTAACACAGTTTGTGGCTCTATTATTTAGTTATTTTGTGTGTTTTAGTAGAAATAATAAAAGTGACGTTTTATATAGGACCTGGGTCAAGATAGGTGTAAAGCCTTAGGTGGCATCAGTATTTACAAGTATTAATTTACCTTACCCGGGTCTGGTCCTGAATAGGTTAACAGAAATAATAGTAAGTGCAGGGACATCCCCCATGTATGCCTTACATGTCCTGCTACTTGGTTAATAAAGTATGGACCCATGAAAGGTCCTCTTTAACGTTTAATACAAATACAGGAGGCTGGGTGCAGAATCACATAGCTGTCACTCAGCCTCTATGAAAGGAAGCTGCGATTAGCGGCAATTAACCCCATGGGGTTACCGCTGATCACCGCTTCCTGTCATAGAGGCTGAGTGACGGCTATGTGATTCTGCTGCCCGCACCCAGCCTCCTGTATTAAACTTTACTTATCATTGGTGGCGCAGTGAACGCCGTAACAGAAGAGAAATAAAAACTGCATGATTCACCATTTTTTTTAGTCACCTTGTCCCCCCAAAAAAATTGGATAGGACTGTTCGATTATGGGCCGGACGTTCAATAAAATGCGGAACACACGTGGCTTTTTTTTGTGTATTAATTTTTTTCGCGCGGTATTAAATGGTATTGAGTATCGCAATACATTTTTATGGTATCGAAACCGAATCAAAATTTTGGTATCGAAACAACCCTAGCGGGCGCGATCTTTAAATCCCCGGCCAGTGCCGTACTATTACAGCGATGGTCGGGAAGCGGTTAAAGAGGACCTGCCACCACTCATCTGTTCCCTATGTAATCAGTTGGGGGTGTCAACCTGGCCAGTGGCAGCATTGATTGGATAGAGTGAGTCTGTGCAGGTACACACCCCCAACTGCTTACCACCCCCTCTGTCCCCTCACTGCAGACTGCTAGCAATGACCGTGCAGGGATCTACATGCTCCACAACTGTTATTGCATGGGGAGTGCATAAAGCTATTAAAACAGGAAGGTCAAGAGTGGTGAAAGGTCCTCTTTAACCACCAATGAAGGAGATATCAGTGATGAGCAGATGCACACCATAATGAATATATCTATCATGCTGATTTAGTGGACACTTCTGTCTCAATGAGAATACAGAGCGATCTCTGCTGTATTAAATAGTTGGGCCTGTACTGCAGCTGTTTAGGTGTTGTGTTCGTAGTGACCACGGCATCTAAGGGGTTTGAAATTAGGCTTCCTCAGACTAGCCATTGCCACCCCATGATGCCTGTTAGCATAGGCGTGCGCAGGGGGTGTGCCAGGTGTTCCTGGGCACACCCTAATCAAGCTGCAAAAAATAAGGGTATTGTCTCTGCTACAGTGCTACCCCTCCTCAGTTGTCCCCTGTATAATGTACACTGATACCCCTCAGTTTTGTGTTTGCGCATGTCTAACATATATATAAATATTCAGGCTCGGACTGGCACACAGGGGTACAGGGGAATCCCCCGGTGGGCCCCTGAGCAAGGTGGGCCCCTAGTCTCCCACCCCCTGCACAAGTGGCACATAACACAGTAGACTTACTGCACTACATACATATATTCAATGTACAGCACCTCAACCAGCCTACGTTCATATAAAAAAAACTTGTTAGATTATTTATTATATTTGAATGTATCCGTACTGTAGGCCCCCTTAATAAATTTTACTGGTGGGCCCTAGGTACCCCAGACCGACACTGTATATATTTATACACACACGCAAGCCTGCTTATGCTTTCGGGTGCACACCCTAATGCAATAGGCTGCGCACGCCTATGCCTGTTAGTGTATCAGTGACAGGCAATAATGCTTTGGAATACTGTACCTGCTCCCGGCTCCCACTTCGCTCCGGATCCCTGCACTTTCATGGCTGCATCTCCCGTTGCGCGGATCAAAACATCCGGGCGTGGGCATGGGGGTTAGTTGCAGCCAATAGCAGGCCGCAACGGTGACAAGCCTTAAGGCGGGTCCCAGTACTTTTGTCCTTATAGTGTATATGGAGGGGCAGGCTGTAGACTGCTTTGTATGTCATTCTTAATGTTTTGAACTGAATTTGCTGAGCATTTGCCAAAGGTAAAATGAGTGGAGTGGTAGATTAGCCAGGCAGCAAGGTTTCAGGTGGATTATGGGGATGCAAGAGTGTTAGGCTGAGTTCACACGAGCGTGTCCGGATGCGTTCTGTAAAAACTGTGCGATTTCTCAGGCAAAACCATTCTGTTTTGCCTGCGATTGCGTTCAGTTGTTCAGTTTTTATCGCATGGGTGCAATGTGCTTTGATGCTTTTTTTTACGCGCGTGATAAAAAACTGAAGGTTTACAAACATCTCCTAGCAGCCATCAGTGAAAAACGCATCGCACCCGCACTTGCTTGCAGCCCCTTTCACTTCTATGGGACCAGAGCCGCGTTAAAAACGCAGAATTTAGAACCATGCTGTGATTTTCACGCAACGCAGAAGTGATTTGTGAAAAACAACACTTATGTACACAGACCCATTGAAATGATTGGGTCAGGATTCAGTGCGGGTGCTGTGCGTTCACGTCACACATTGCACCCGCGCTGAAAACTCGCACGTGTGAAAGTGGCCTTAGGCTGAGTTTACACTTCAGTTATTTGGTCAGTTATTTCAGTCATTGTGAACCAAAACCAGGTGTGGACCAACACAGAACAGATGCAAATCTTAGCATTACACCTGATCTCAGAGTAGGCTTCACTACTTGCTTTGACCAGATAACGGAAGTGTGAACTCAGCCTTATACGCCCACACAGACATAAAATAGAGGTGTTTTACTGCATGGGGGTCATTTATCAAAGACCAGCGGTTTACTTTGATATTTCATATCCCCTGCTTTGCCAGAGGATTTGCTTAATTTATCACGAGGCACGGGTCTTGTCTATGCACAGCACCTAGACTAAAATCTATTCCAGCTGGAGAAGATTTCAGTTGTCATTTGCACCAGGTAACTAGCGAAAAATAATCGTGAATATGCTGGGGCTCATAGCCCCGCTCTTGCCACTCTTTCTTTCTACGAGGTGACGAGGGTGGCATAGAAACTCCACATGCACCTACTGTATTTTCTGGCGTATAAGACTACTTTTTAACGCATGAAAATCTTCTCAGAAGTTCGGTGTCGTCTTATACGCCGGTATACTGCGTGCTGAAACTTAAGAGGACCTTTCACTGGTCCAACCATTGTTAGATAATGATATGTATGTGTAGAGCGGCGCCCAGGGATCTCCCTGCACTTAATATTATCACTGGGCGCCGCTCTACACATACGATATATATCATTATCTAACAATCGTTGGACCAGTGAAAGGTCCTCTTTACTTCCAAGCCGGACTGTAGAAGCTGTCCTTCTCCAGCTTCAGGGACAGGCACCCTCTAGCTGAGCCACCGTGCGCTGCATCCTGGCCAGTCGCTCCTGAAGCAGCCCCCCTCCCTGCTCTCAGTGGTTTTCTCATGCTCGGATCGTCTGTTTAATTTTTATTTGGTGTGCGTTGGAAGAGGGGTAGTCCTATACGGCGAGTATAGCCCAAACCTCATATTTTAACAGGAAAAGTAGGGGGTCGTCTTATATACCCAGTCATCTTATACGCCAGAAAATACGGTAAATTTAGGTGCAGTACGTAAAAAATTAAATTACATAGGAGTATTATAGGTGAAAGTCTGACCTCTAGAACCCCCACTATCACCAAGGACAAGGGGAGTCCCATCCCATATGTATAGGTAGGTGCACATGTGCAGGGGCTCGCCATACAAATTAAGGGGACCATCAGTTAATTGATGCACATCAAGTCATTGATGTTTGTTTCTCTCTGTTAACAGAAGAACCTTATTTTCTCTTTCGCCTATGACAGCACCCCTGGAGAGACCGCCTCTGACTCCTCAAGACAGCAAACAGGAACCAAAACCGCCTTTTAAAAGAGGGACCATCCCCTCTATCCCCAGGTCTGTTTCCTGTCCTAATGGACAGGTGGGAATTGGATCTGTTGGTCAAAGTTAACATGGAGCTGCGGGAGCTCCGGCTATGTATATTATGAGGAGGGTTATCCCTTGCGGCCTAAGACTCCTTTAAGAGCTGCTGCAGAAGACTGGGCTCCCTTCTCTCTCCTACCCCATTTCCGTTCTCCTTCCCGGGGCCTGGGGAGGTTTCGGCCTACTTCTGCGAACCTCTGCGGCCGTGTTTGCATGTTTGGCCGCCAGCCCGCATCCAGGGATGCTTTACTTCCGGGTTGCAGTGGTGGGGGTAGGAAGCCGACGCTGCAGACTGGAAGGTGGGCTGGGAGCCGGCATGCGCGCGCCCAGGAGAAAAGCCCAGCCAACTCACTGCCATGCCGAGTGGAAGAAGCTGGCAGTTCCTCCATTCTGGCTTGTTTAGCTTATGAACATGGAGCAGACTCAGCGCGCTGAAACCACCGAAACCACCAATGATTCGCCGTTACGAGGGTAGCATAAGAGGGGTTGTTGACATGTTTTTATAGTATATGCTCATGGGGTCACGTTTTGTGCGTAGGTGTCTAAGGAGTCTTCCAGGAAGATCTCCAGATCAAAAGAAAGGATGTGCTGTGTGTAAAAAGAAGCTACCCACTGCCTGGGCAAAACCCGTATGGAGGAGAAAGCTCCGTCTCTGATGAGGAGCATTAAACAGATGATCCGTGAAGAGGTCAGAGAGTCGGTTAGCGGTTTAATTAGAAGCCGCCCCAGTACTTCTGCAGCTGCATTTTAAGATTCCCCTTCCAGTGACAGTGATGTGGGATGTGAGGAGAATGGGTGTCATCTAATGAGTCGTCTGAGGACGAATCCGCAGGGAAACCACTGTTTCATGTTCAGAACACTAACTCCTTAGTCAAGGCTGTTAGAACTACCATGGGGTTGGATGATCAGAAGCCACCGCAGTCAGTCCAGGACTGTTTGAGGGTCTAGGTCCCAGAAAAAAAAAGGTGTTTGACGTCCATAAAAACATTTAAGCGGTCATTGCCAAACAGTGGAAAAAACCTGATAGGAAGTGTTTTGTTCCTTCTTTTGTGAAGCGGAAATATTCTTTTGATGAGGAAATCTCCACTCCTTGGGATAGGGCCCCAAAGGTTGATGCTCCGGTGGCCAAGATCTACAGAAAAGCAGTACTTCCTTTTGAAGATATGGGTTAGCTTTTTGACCTGATAGACAAAAGAGCAGAAGTTTATTTAAAAAAAGAATTGGGAGGCCTCTGCTGTGGCATTTAAACCCTCTAGCAGTTACTTTCTTCATTCCCTACTATAAATAATGCTTTAGATTTTTTAGCCGATGGACTTTGCAGACTCTTTAAGATTTTCTACTAGGGCTTCCGCCTTATCTAACTCTGCCCATAGAGCAGGTTAAATGACTGGAAGGGGGAATGCTAGTTCCAAGGCTAAGCTTTCTGCTATTCCTTGTCAAGGTGAATTTTTATTTTGGCCAGTCCTTGACAATTTACTAGAAAAAGCTTCAGACAAGAAAAAGGACTTTCTCTCTGTTAGTCAGCCCCCTAGGAGGTCTTTCAGTCCCCGATTTAATAGAGAGAGCTTAAAGGGGAAAGAGAGAGAAAAGCAGTTTAAAGGAGCTGCTAGGAAGTCTAAGGGGTTTCTTTTTTCAGGTCTGATGCCTCTGAAAAGCATTCCCAATGACAGCAGGCCCCCAGTCGGAGGTCGTCTGTCTCTATTTTCTCATCCGTCGCAGAAGATCTCCAACAGCTCTCGGATAAATTCAGTGATAAGGGAGGGCTTAAAGCTAAGGTTTCAAAGTATTCCAGGAGGGAGATTTGTGATAACAGATTACCTTTCTGTTCCGAAAGCAGTTGGCCATCATTTCAGAAGGTATTGGTAAAAGTTCCAGGGCAGGAAATAAGAGATTTTTACTCGACCCTTTTTCTTGTCAAAAAACCAAATGACTTGTTTCGAACGATAATAAACTTAGTGTTTAAACCGTTATCTGCTGTATGAGAGATTTTGAATGGAATCCATCAGGTTGGCTGTGAACAATCTCTTCCCAGACTGCTTTATGGCCACGGTAGACCTGAGGGATGCGTACTATCATATCCCTATCCATCCCAGCCACCAGATGTTTCTGAGAGTAGTAGTAAAACTAGAAGGGGAAGTTCTGCATCGTCAGATCGAGGTCTTACCATTTGGGCTCTCACAGGCTCCGTGCGTCTTCACAAAGATTACATCAGAAATGATGGCCCACGTGAGGGAGAAGGAGACTGTCATTGTTACCTACCTGGACGATTTTCTTCTTGCCTGGTTGAGGAAAGTTCTGGAAAAACTGGGATAGGAGGTAAACCTAGAAAAGTCAAGCTTCTGCCCAAGTCAGAGATGCAGCTTCTTAGGAATGATCCTGGACTCGGTCCCAGAGGTGCCTGTTACCCCTTCGAAAAGCCCTCCTTATCAAATCAAGGGTTCAGCTCCTGTACTCGCATCCGTCGGTCACCTTGAGGGAGGCCATGTCTGTGCTGACTCTCATGACAGATGCTATTCCGGGGGTAGAGTGGGCCCGGTATCATTCAAGGCTTATTCAGCTTCAGATTTTGCAGGATTGGGACAGATGTCTCTTCTCTCTGAATGCGGAGATCTTTCTATCACCCCAGACTCTGAGTTCCTTGGGGTGGTGGATGGATCTGCAAAATCTACAGAGAGGGGTTCCTTGGCTCAGGGAGGTGATTCTCCCCTTAACCACAGATGCCGGCCCATCCTGTTGGGGAGCCCCGTTGCAGGGGAGCTGGGACACCAATTCTCTGTCCAAGTCTCACAATTTCAAGGAACTGAATGCAATCCGGATAGCCTTAGTACGGAGTCTTCCGGTTATCAAAGGCAGAAATGTGAGAGTTTACTTGGACAATACGACGGCAGTGGCCTATATCAGTCGGAAGGGGGTTCAAGAGCTCAGGGCCTCATGTCTCTCATCAGATTTTCAGTCTAGCAGAAGCTTCTCCATTATCTCTTTCTGCAGTACCTCTAAGAGGTACAGACAATGTAAAAGCGGACTTTTGCCACCAGATCATCTCAGGAGCTTCTGTCTCAGGTTCCTATCTTTCACCCAGAAGTGAAGAATCTACACCTGACTGCCTGGTTGTTAAAAAGGAGATTTTAAAGAACAGAGGCCTCTCTGAGGATGTAGTTAATACTCTGTTGGCCAGTCATAAAAAGGTCACTTCTGATATCTATCTGAGGGTTTGGAAGGCCTTTTACAGATTCGCCAATAGACCTGTGGATGTGCTAGATGTTCCTGACATTCCGCTTGTATTAGACTTTTTACAAGAGGGATGGAAGAAAAGGCTTAGACCTAGCACTTTGAAGGTTCAGATTTCAGCATTAAGCGCTTTATTTAAGTTTAAGTTAGCCGATCATCCTTGGGTTAAGAGCTTTGTGACAGCAGTATTTAAGTTGTCCCCAGTCTGTAAAAGTAGGGTTCCTCCCTGGGATTTAAATTTGGTCCTTTCAGCTCTCCCTTCAGATCCATTTGAGTCTATTGATAAGATCTCCCCTAAAATGCTCTCCCTTAAAGAGAACCTGTCACCAGGAAATTCACTGATAAAGCAGGCATGCTGCCTTGTAGGGCGGACTCTGCTGAATATAATGATACCTTTCACTTGGTGATCTGTTGCTTTATTGTGGAGAAAAAGTACTTTTAATCCATATGCTAATGAGCTGATTGGAGTCCAGCAGTTGATATGAGTCCAGCGTTTTTTCTATTCAGAGCTGTAGCCCCTCCCCTATTCACGTCTTCAGTTGTAAAAGGGGCGTGGTTTATTTATTTATTGATCTATAGAAGTGAATAGGGGAGGGGCTACAGCTCTGAATAGGAAAAACACGCTGGACTCGTATCAACTGCTGGACTCAATCAGCTCATTAGCATAAGGATTAAAAGTACTTTTTTTCCACAATAAAGCAACAGATCACCAAGTGAAAGGTATCATTATATTCAGCAGAGTGAGCCCTACAATGCAGTGTGCCTGGTTTATCAGTGAATTTCCTGGTGACAGGTTCTCTTTAAGCTTGCTTTTCTTCTGGCCATTACCTCTTCTAGGAGGGTGAGTGAGATCACTGCTCTCTCCGTTGACCCTACCTACTTTGTAATCTTGGAGGATCGGGTGGTGATTTCTCCTGATCGTTCCTTTTTACTAAAGGTCTCTTCCCATTTTCACCATTCCTAAGAGATAGTATTACCATCCTTTTGTGCCTCTCCTAAAAATAAGAAAGAATCAGAATTCCATTGTTTGGACGTTTTGTATTATTCAATATCTACAGGTCACTCAGCCTTGGAGGTCCTCCTCACTTCTGCACCTTTTGTTTCAGGGAGCAAAGAGGGGATCTGCGGCTTCTTCCCAGACCATTGTTAGGTGGATTAGACAGGCTATCTACTTAGCATACTCTTCTAGGGAAGTTGTTCTGCCCTCGGGGGTGGGGTCTCAGTCTAGTAGGTCAGTCTCCACTTTGTGGGCGGAGAAAGCTTCAGCTTCCATAGAACAGATTTGTAGGGCCGCCACCTAGAGCGCTCCACATACTTTTTTTTTAGGCACTATAAACTTCAGATACCTTCTAATGAGCACCTTACCTTTGGCCGTAAGGTACTTCAGGGTGTTGTCTCGCCCTAGATAGAGTATCTTTCTCATTCTCCATGGGTGCCGTCATAGACGAAAGAGAACTATTGGATTACACTTACCGGTAATCGGTTTTCTTTGAGCCTATGACAGCACCCGATTAATTCCCTTCCCAATAAAAAAGGGAAATACACTATATAATGTTTAGATTTATTAGGATGTTATGTTCCTTAGTTCTTGAGAAAGGACTGGGGATAGAGGGCATAGTCTCTCTTTTGAAAGGCGGTTCTGTTTCCTGTCCTGAGAAGGTGGAGGCGGTTTCTCCGGGGTGCTGTCATAAGATCAAAGTAAAAGGTTTACTGGTAAGTGTAATCCAATATTTCTTCTTATTAAAAAGACTTCAATAATTTCCTGAAGTAACAAACTAACAAAAAAGATCGGTTAAAGGGGTTGTCCAGGATAAGAAAAACGCGTCTACTTTTGTACAAAAATAGCACCACACCTTGTCCATAGGTTGTGTGTGATATTGCAGCTGAGCTGCATTGAAGTGAATGGAGCTGAGTTGCAAAACCACACACAACCTTTAGACAGGTGTGGTGCTGCTTTTAGAAGAAAAATGGGCTTTTCTTATCCTGGACATTCCCTTTAGGTTCCAGAGCACTATGCATTGACAGAGAACAAGATGAAACACGTTGTTAGTGTTTTTAATCTACACATTAGCAGTTCTTCACAACCACTAACACCATGCCGCATGTAGTTAGCATTTGACAAACCACATGTATGTAATGACTCTAAAAATATTTTTCTCAGAAATGTCTGAAGACTTCCTTATTTTGACTAGCCCTGGCACCAGACACATTAACTAGCGTGAACTTCCTCTTTCCAGCACTTGCTTTAGGATATTGGGAAATTTGAGAACAAAACCAAATGTCATATGGCAGTGTCTCACCATGGTCTGAGCTATGTTCCCAGAATGTCTATAAAATGCAATTATTGAGTTACAAAGTTTATTCTGCAAAAAAAATATATATATTTGTCAACGGTTTTAAAAATGTATTAACCTCTTAGGGTGGGTTCACACTAGCTTTATGGCCTTCCGTGGTTATAACGGAACATAACGGAATCCATAAGACAAAAGGACCGATCCGTTCTTTTGCCCATAGACTTCTATTATGACGGAATGCAAAACGGAAGCCTTTAAAAGGCATTTTGTTTGCTTTCCTTCATAATACAAGTCTATGGGGAAAAACCCCCAAAAAAGGCTAACCATATATTTGATCACTCAAATCGGGAAAAAAGAGGAGGTGAACAGTGATCTGGAGTATTTAAGACGTAGTTCACTTGCTGGGAAAGGTATCCACCAGCAAGCACTTGCTGGAAAAAAGATGTCAGTCAGCAAGTACAAAAACCACTGGGAAGGATAATTCCCAGTGGAATAAAGTGCACAGATGGGTGCCAAAAAGGAAAAAGGGGCAGATGAAGAACCCCCTCTCCCACTGCGGTTTGCGAATAACGCCGCTGGCATAGATGTTACTTTGTACTTGCTGACTGACATCTTTTTTCCAGCAAGTGCTTGCTGGTGGATACCTTTCCCAGCAAGTGAACTACCTACAGCCCGCTTTTTTTGTTCCCCTGATGAGGATTGCTTCTGCCTCAGAAACGTGCATGTTGGGATCTACTCAGAGGATAATGGGGAACGCAATTCCAGGGTTTGGTTCCGGAGGGGGCCCAATAAGTGGGACACTCCGTGGATAGACAAACAGGGTTATTGTAGGGCCCCATGGGGTCATTCAGGGACATATAGGACATCCTTCCTGTGACTCCCTCTCATTTTTAGGACCTCCAATTATTGAACCAGACCACCCTGCCAAGGAACCCGGAAACAATAGTGTCTGAAGACTTTACCATCTGTAGGGAAGGACACTGGGTTTCATTGGTGCCGCCGTGCACCTTTTTTGATATAGGTGCTGCTAGGCACCAACTTGCATGGTAATTTTGGGCACCAAACCTTTGTTGCTCTTTTGATGCCGTTGTGCATTATGTATATACTGTCATATGTCGTCTTTAATACTACTGTTGAATTGTGTACCTAAGGTGCTAGTGCATACTGGCCCTTGTAACCTTATAATTGTGTACCTAAGGTGCTAGTGCATACCGGCTCATGTTACCTTATAGTGTCTCATACTGAATGTATAAGTGTAGACACAGTTGTTTCTGTTTCCAATGAATCCCCTGAGTGTGGGATTGTGTAAAACTGTATTCACATATATGTTCAGATCTTTCATGAATATTGAGGGATATTTCTTTTAACGTATTAAAAGTAAAAGTTACGTCTTAAATACTCCAGATCACTGTTCACCTCCTCTTTTTCCCCAAGTCTATGGGAAAGCATAACGGATCCGTTTGGTTCCCGTTATGCAAGACGGAAAACAAAGTCCAGGACTTTGTTTTCCGTCTTGTATAACGGGACAAAGACAGATCCGTTATGCTTTCCCTTACACTTGTGTATTATGATAGAAAGCAAACGGAATGTCTTTTAAAGGCTTCCGTTTTGCATTCTGTCTGGGCATTCCGTTATTTTTCGTTATAACGGAAAGCAATAACGTAATCCCTAACGCTAGTGTGAACCCACCCTTACTGACATCTACTGTATGTTACAGAGGATGACGGGTCTTTAAAGATGGCTGCCAATCTCAGACTTTTAACCTCTCAGATGCTATGGTCATTTGCGACCATGAGATCTGAGAGGTATTTTCCAGGTAGTGCTGCTCTCCCCATCTATGCCGTATGGTGAATGGTATAACGGGGAAAAAAATCTAAATGTCCGATTCGCTGTTTTGAAAAGTCATACACCCCCCAAAATGCTATCAATAAAAAAAATACAGATCACTCTGCACCAAATGAGCCCTCACACAACTTAGTAGATGTTATGGGGGACAGAATATGATGCGATGCAAAGTTACTTTTTTAAGTATTAAAACACAAGAAAAACTATAAAAATGTGGTATCTCTGTAATTGTACTGACTCGGAGAATAAAGGCAGCAGGTTAGTTTTACTGCAAAGGGAACGCCATAAAAATGAAACACGTAAAACTTTAAGCGGAATTGTCTTTGTTTGTTTTTTCCCAATTCGACCCTTGCCTGCCTTATAGCATTTTTTGGATACTTGGATAAACCATTTAAGCACATTTTATAACAAATATAAACTATTTAACCTGTCTCCCTGCCTTTCTGAAGCCATAACTTTTTTAAATTTTCAGCTTATATAGATGTATGAGGGCTTGAAAGTTGCACTTTCTAATAGCACAATTTATTATTGCATAAGATGTAGTGGAAAGAAAACATTGCAAATCGGGTGGAATTGGGAAAAAAAATACAATTCTGCTAAAGTTGTATGTTTCATTTTTACGGCGTTCCCTATGAAGTAAAACTGACTTGTTACCTTCATTCTCTGAGTCAGTACAATTACAGTCCTCTCGGCTAGGGTTTGTTTACAAAATTAAAAATGGCCAATTCGCCATGTTTTTGTCACACCCCAACGTGGTATCAATGAAAAGTAGAAATCACCCTGCAAATAAATGAGCCCTCACACAGCTCCATTGACATAATTATAAAAAAGTTATGGGTCAGAATACGGCAATAAAAAGACTACTTTTTTTAGTATATTTTTATTTTATTTTTTAATATTAAAACACAAGAAAAGCTATGCAAAGCCATAAAATTGAGATGGAACTTTGTCTTTTTTCAATTCCACCACATTTAGATTTTTTTCATTTTCATTTTTTCCATTAGAAAGTGCAGCTTGTCCTGAAAAAAATAAGACCTCATATGCCTATGTGAATGGAAAAATAAAGTTATGGCTCTGGGAAGTTGCGGACAAAAAACAAAAACGTAAAAATGGAAAATTGCCCAGTCCTAGTGAGGTTGACTTGGACAAACCCTTTTTGTCTTCAAAAACGAACCAGTCTAATTACTGGGTGTCCACTGCTCGGATACTCAACACTCCCCTGCATAAACCTGTTGGGTCTCACATACCAGATCTTCTTTGTATCTATACTTAACTAATTGATTAAAGGCCCCCTCAGAATGCCCTTATTTGAAAATTAATTTTCTAAAACGCACAGCTTCTTTAAGAAAAAACCTACTGAAGTATAGGACCCCCACCAAAACTAATACACTTCTGTGTAAGGAGTGAATAAAATATTTTGGTCAAATACAACTGTTACAAGGAATAGGTTCTTAGAAGTGGTTTGTACTTAGGAAAAATGTGATGACATCTTCTATAACACACTCCTCGCTGAAATGATCCACCTGCAGTTTTCTACTTATTTCACTAGGAGGACCCAAAGATTACACTTGGACATCTTTGACAGAGTAAAAAACCTTTTTGAAATATTTGTTCCCAGCAGTGTATTAAACATTTCAATCCTACACAAATATATTTAGGTTTTGAGCTTCACGCACCATTGTGTAGCCTGTTTAAATGTATGATATTTTTATGTGTATCAGATTTAGGTAAGTTAATTGGAGCCAAAACCAAGAGTGGGTCAAAAACACAGAACAGTTGAAGATCTTTACATTACACCTGATCTCTGTGGTGGCTTCACTTCTGGTTATGGCTCACAATCACTGATGGAAATAACTGACCAAATAACTGGAGGGTGAACTTGGCCTTACGAAAAGAGTCATATGGAGCCATAATATGGTTATTTGTGTTAGCCATAATAAAGAAAAAATAAAGTTAGGTCTGTAAAAAGAACATCTCTGTTATCTCTGCTGCTAGTAAAGTAGTAGATGATTTTCACAAATTCATTGGTTACAGAGGACCTGAGTGTTCTTCCGAATTGTCTTTTTTTTAAAAGTAAATTCTTGCCCTGAAATGGCAATGCTGGGGCATCTGTTATCTCTTCTGGAAATGTATGAATAAATTGACAACCGTATATTACCATTCCTCTTGCCAGTCCTCCACTGTGAGCACTTATTAGACTGAGTTTATATGAATATGCCTCATTGCCAAGAGGAGTGGTCGTCCTAAGTTGTCAATTTCTTCATACAGAGGAATAGCACAATCTGAGAAAAGATTCTTCAGAATTATTATTTCATAGGTAATGCAAGGATTTACTAAAATGACACTCGCAGTTTAGCTCCACTGCAGCTTCTAGCAGTATCTGTTCTCCCACTGTGCCAAGAAAGGACATGTCCCATTTTGGTACAGTCATGGCTTGAAACCATCGGCCCTCGAACTGCAGCTCTGCTTTCTATTGAAAACAATGGGAGGCAGACACCACAGTGTGCATGCCAGAATTTCACCTGCAATTTTTTTTTAATGCAACTGAAATTTTTGGTGCATTTTTTGGCCAAAGCCAAAAGTGGATTTAGACTGCTTTCTCATATGCGATTTCCTTTCTGGTTTTGAGATCCGGAAGTGGAGAGGAAAATGCTTCATTTTTTCTCTCCATTCATTATCATTGGGGACAAAACTGAACAAACCGGAACGGAGTGCACCAGAATGTATTCTGTTCCGGTTTGTTGCATTCTGTGACCAGACACAAAACCACTGCGAGCATAGGAAACTGAACAAGCTGGACCAGCACCAAACGCCATGTAAGTCAATGGTGCTGGATCCGTTTTTTTTCAGACAAGAAAAAAGTGGATCCAGCACCCGTTGACTTACAATGGTTTTAGTGCCGGATCCGGTTTCTTCATTTTTGTTATTACACAACCGCATTAATTCTAAACGGATGCAGCCGGTTGTATAAATTATTCAAACGGAAGCTGGATCTGAAAACCGGACAGCATAAACGCTTATGTGTAAGTAGCCTAAGCAGTATAAATGCTTACTTTATATTTCCTGTTCCATTTGAATCAACATTTGGCTTTGACGAATAAAAAAAAACTGCATGAAAAAGTGTCAGTGTTTAAAAAAACTAAACAAAAAACAGCGCGTGTGAAGCCACCCTATAGCAAGAACTTGTCAGTAGAACATTTTAGATTAACATATTTTGTGATACCGTCTTTTGTATGATTCCTCCATGGTAGATGTCAGTTTCTATTTTTACTGTTCTAATTTAGAAAATATTTCCACAGTTTTATCCATTTGCATATCTCTATATCTGTGGCAAATATTTCTCGGGAAATGTAGATGAATGCAAGCATTAATCTGCAGGATTCCAAGTCCAATCATCACTCACTTGAATATTGAAGACTTCTTTTGGTTTTTTCTTTTTTTTTTTTTTCTTGAAGCATGGGAGAAACCCATACATTCTTCATTGTAGAACTAAATTTTTAGTGTGCATCTGGTATTTGTTTCTTTGATGGTGGCTTTTCTTCCATCCTTTCCCTAAATGCATTCTTTAGTTGTTTTTGTTGGCGTTTTCACATCGAGGGGATTCTCAATCAATAGGTAAAGGGGAACTCATTCATTTTCATCTTCATCCTTATCTGGCTATTTGTCATGACCGACTAAGAATCTAGTCCTTGAGCTTTCAGGTTGTTGTGGACAATGGATCAAATACATCCAATGGGCTCTCAGAAATACATAACATAGACAGTTGAACACCTAGCCGAGAAGTCAGAGGCATTTGTTTAGCTGTTTCTACTTTCATTACATGCACAGCTCTCAATAAATCCTTTGTATACTACAGAGGAAGTGGTAGTGCTGTCTGGTTATGAAGGAGAGCCACTAGGTCTAGGATCCAGCACAGCTGTGATCAAGACAAATATCATATGGTTTTGATGCTCCCAAACACTTTTGTCAACAGTAAGAAGTTATCATTTCTGTAGGTAAAGGGAGTATGCACACGGGCATACTGTGGAGTAGTACCTCAGTCTTTCCAACCCTTCCCTCCCGCACTATGCCAATCAGTATTAAGTTCTCATTTTTCCAATGCAGTCTTGCTTACTCTTTTTGTCCGAACTGGTTTTTGTACGTTTCTCAGTGAGTGCTGAGATTCTGAGCAGTGCAGTAGCCAGAGGAATCGTTCCTCCTTAAACGATGTAATTAGAAAATGACCTATTGTTTAATGTTTTTATTTTAAACTTTTATTTTTTTATTTTCCATGGCCTATATACAGATGTAGCAATACTGGCTTTCTCAATGTAGTTAAGCTGAGAGGAGTATGGTGCAGCTCATCATAATGTCACTGTATGCCATCAGTGATTCTCTATGGAGCTGCAGGTTATTCTGTGTCATCAATACCCAGGGTTACATTTCTGCTCTGCAGAGCTGTATCTTGTCTTCTTTTGGACACATACCTGCGTTCTTAGTGACATCTATGATAACATCTCTGCCATCCAGTACCCTGTCTACTTCATGTTGTTTTGCAGATCTGCTGAGAAAGTTGGTGGTACCAATCCCATAATGTGTCAGTACAGCATCATATGAGCATACACAGCCAGTTTCTGTCTGCTTATTCTGCCAGGGGATGTTGAAGTGTAACTTTTATTATTACTCTATGACAGAAATCTGTTTCAAACTGTTTTCACAGCTCTTAAAATTAAAACACAAGCAAAATGCATTCAATAAGTTTGGCCATTATTTAAATAAACTAGTTTTGCCAAAAATATTAGTGTTGTCCATAAGCCACCAATAAGATGATGACTGTACTTATTCAAGATAGGTTAGAAAATGAAGAAAGTGATTTGGTTACTATGGGCAATAGTGATATTTTTGTCTGCTTTAAAAAAAATTTTTTCGCATGAGACATTTTATGAGAAGTACACCTAGTACAATACATACAGAGTGGAGAGAGGTTATAAAGAGCATCTCTTGCACTGTAGGACATCACCTATCCTGCATTACACAGACATACTATTGAATAAAATGGGAACTGTAATGATTAATTTCCCCTGTGGTGGTGCTGCACTTACTGACAGATTCCCCTGCAGATTATAGGTGATTGCTGCGGGTCTAAAAAGTCACCTATAGAGCTCATGCACACAACCGTATTTTGTTTCCTTGTCCGTTCCGTTTTCTTTGCTGATAGAATGCAGACCCATTCATTTTACTGGGTCCGCAAAAAACGTGGACAGCACACCATGTGCTGTCCGCATCAGTATGTCCGTTCCGTAACCCCGCAAACAAAATAGAGCATGTCCTATTTTTTTTCTAGTTTGTAGTTTGCGGACAAGGATAGGCATTATTACAACGCATCCGCAAAAAAAAATCGGATGCCATACGGACGTCATCAGTTGGCGGTCGTGTGCATGAGGCCTTAAAGGAAACCTGTCATCACTTTCTAAGCCTATTTATCCACTCACTTTTCTAAAACTACTTTTTAATACATTAATAATGATATTCTGAACGAACTGTCAGTTCAGAGAAAAACCTAAAATAAATGTTCCCGTCATGTATGTAAATGAACCTTAGATGAGTCCTGTCTCCTCCATGCTTCAGAGAGGAGTCCAGTTTTCTGACTCTCGGAGTGCAGCCACGCCCACTGTAAAGGAGCCCACACCGCCTGCATCCTCCGAATCTCCTTCTTGCTCCCCGATGTCACAAGGTTAGAGCGCCGCAATCTCACGATGCGTGAGTTAGCGCATGCGCAGTTCGTTCCTTGAGGCTGATGCCAGCACAAGGAAGGAACACTATGCCGACACTGCGCATGCGCTAGCTCGCACATCGCGAGATTACGGCGCTCTAACTTTGTGACGTCAGGGTGCAAGGAGGAGATTCGGAGGATGCGGGGCGGTGCTGGGCTCTTTCACAGTGGGCATGGCTGGGCTCCTGAAACCTTAGTAGCAGCCCCATGGGCTCCTTACTTGCCTCATTTACATAAATATAAAATGTTTTTTTTTTTTTACAATAAAAGCACAGCGATGGGAAATGGATATTGCAGATGTGCTAGAGGCGATCTAGCAGCCCATGTCCTCAGCTGTATACCCAAAATCCTGGTGCCAGGTTCCCTTTAAAAACTATGTCTGAGGCTGGTACCACATCCGTGTTTATTTAATTTTTTTGGTGGGGCACCACTGCAGTTTATGATGCAGTTTTTTGAGCCAAAGCTAAAATTAGGTCCAGCAGAAAGAGAAGTAGAAGTCCTTCCTTTTATATTTCTTCTTCCACTAATGACTTTAATTCAAAAGACTGCATTAAAAACTGCCACAAAAACTTTTTTCAAGAAACACCATGTGTGAAACCATATCCTATTGAGACAATCCCTCTAAGGGTAGGGCTACACAGCGATCTTGATCGCACGACAAGTGTTGCCTCCAAGTAACACAGTGTAGGAGGGTAGCCATAATAATGAATGGGGTCGCAGCAAAGTTCACACGTTTTCCACGACCCTGCTGGATTTTTTGTGATTCTGGGGTTTTGATTGCAACAAATGTGCAAGTGGCGCTGCGATTCCATTCTTTTCTATGGCTGCCTTGCTACACTGCAATACTTGGACGCAGCAGTTTTCTTATGACCAAGATCACCATGTAGCTCTACCCTAATGCAGTAGATTTATTGATTTAATCATTTTTCTCCTTCCATAACTCATTGGAGGGGGGATTGAAGGCATGTTAAAGGTTTGAATTTTTAGGAGTTTTATTTTTATATGCAAATAAAAATCATTATTAATTAACTTTTAGATAACCTCAGGACAGTCCACAATGTCTGTCTTTCGAAATGTATGGCCTATTGTAGATATGCTTATTCTAATTGGGACATGCTTCTGTTATGCTATTATCTTGTAAAGTTAGGTGGTATGGCCCTGTGATGCACTTAGATGCGAGTGGCACGTCACCATCAATGTAACCAGCAGAATATAACCTCATTTAAAATGAAAAAACTAGGATTGAATTTTTTGTGTTTTGGCTTGCAAATACTGATCCAAAAACTGATCTATATACTTCCATATGAAAGGGGCCTAAGGCTCCCTTTAGCTATATGTCTGTATACCAAAATTATATTATTATACTCTTTGCTCTTATGTGGTACACACTTGCCCCAAAACTACAGTATTTGGAAACATGCAAAGGATTTGTGGACAATTTGACAAAAATGATTGGTACATGATACTGCTCATTTGCTTATAAGTAGTCATTCTGGAATATGGACTTAAATTATAGCATTAGATATGTGGAACGTCATGGTTATAGTGATACTTGTAAAGTATGTAAACCAGTGCAATTTGTCCACATCAACCAGGGTAAGCCAATGGTTGTGCTTGGTTATAGAACTTATGTTTTCGTACTAGTTAATTGGGACAGCCCCTCTACCTCACATCTGTATAAACCTGGTGTTTTTTCAGTAGGGGATTTCTAGAAAACCATTTTGAGAGTGAAACTTTTTTGTCTTTGTTTTATTTTTAATAATACTTTGTTATTTTTAATGACACTCTAGTTCACAAGCACGTCTACATTTTAGTAAGCCTGCAGAATTGTTTGTAATGATAGCACCTATTTGCTTTGTCTTCATTTACAAGCAATTTACAAGTTATCTCAGTAGTAGGTGAGCAAATGTTACAGTAAAAGATTTTATTTACTGTATCCAGTGAATTAAAAAGTACAAACCTCTCTTACTGTGAAAACAGCAAAAACTCTTACGGTTGCTCTGATTCATTCTTGTGTTGATTACTGTAACTCCATAATTAATCTTCCTCTCAGTAAAGTCTCTCCTCTCCAGTCTGTCCTGAGCGTAGCAGCCAGGCTCATCTATCTGTCCAACTGTTATATCGATGCATCCACCATGTGTCAGTCACTGCACTGGTTGCCCATCCGCTATGGTATGCAATTTAAACTCATCACTCTCACCCACAAAGCTCCCCACAGTACTGCCGCACCCTATATCTCCTCCCATGTCTGTTTACCACCCTACCCATGCTCTACATTCTGACAATGATCTAAGATCATAAGAACATGCTCCATAATTTGACCGTCCCACTCCCATCTCCAAGACCTTTCTGGAATGTGCTACCCTAAAAAGATTTTTTCCAGCATCCACAGTTTTTTAAGTGTTCACTGCAAACACATCTTGTTACAAGGCCTATCAGATTCCCTAATAAAATTATTTTCTGTGTGCCCCCTTCTACTTTATTCCTCAGAACCTGATCCCTTCATCCAAGAGTAACCCCACACTCCACTTTACACATGTGCAGTTATGTTACTCCTATGTCTTCATAGACTGAAAGCTCATGTGAGTAGGCTCTTGCTTCTTTTTGCGTTGTTGATTAGTTTGATACTCTAACTTCTGATTGTCAGTAGAAGTTTCTTCTAACGCTGGTTTTGTTCTTATGTTTTTTTAACGTATCACAAACACGACGCTTCAACTTAAAAATTCTTTATATAACCAGCTCTGGACCGCCTAACGCACGGATGCTTCGAGGCGGTGGCTGGTTTACTCCTCCTGGACAAATCCGTGCGTCATCACGGGAGACGCGAGACGCACGTTCACAGCAGCGCACAGCTCGGCAGTTTTACTACAGCCTGCCAGCGATGATCAATCGCTTGCAGGCTGTAGATGTAAAATACATTGCATCAAACATGTATATCAGACGCTGTTTTGTTAACAGCGTCTGATATACCTTCTACCTGGTCCTCTGGTGGTCCCATTTGCTGGGATCGACCACCAGAGGACCAGGTAGCTATGTAAAGCAGCACCAAGCACCACACTACCCCCGTCACTACACCCCCCCACCCCATTTACTCCGCAAAACACGGACATCGGCAATGTCTTTTCCGCATTTTGTAATGCTGTACAGAGACCTGTCTTCATCTCTGTGCTAACTGACCACAAATTAAAGAGGACCTTTCATTGATTGTTTTTTTTAGTTCAATTAAATACCTTTCTTTGCTGGGTACCCCCCGCTGATGCTGCCACCTTGCCTGTTTTTTTGAAATATCGCTTGTACTGTTCCTCCCTGCTATTTTCCCGCCCAGTATGTTAATACTAAGCATCGGTACCGGGAGGAGGAGATACCAGGGTTTCTCAATGGGTGTCTCCTCCTCCCTTGCTATGCCGCAATCCAATCACAGCGGAGAGCGTCACAGCCAGGGAGAAAAAAAAGCTCGCCTTCTCCCTAGCTGTGACACCTTCCGGTTTTGCAGATTTCAGCATCAATTGACATGTAACAACACATACTTTCACTTACAAATAGTGATCGTTTATCTGTGCCCCGTTTTCCTGCATTTTCCATTTTGTTGGTTCCCTATCTCAATGACGTCATTTCTATATCTGAGGTGTGGCAAGGCTTGTAAGGCTCTTCCCTGTAGACACAACATAATCAGTAACCTAGCCTCTCAGGGCAGTGTTCTGCTCATTCTCCGGGACTCTGCCCTGAAGACGTGATGTCTGCAATTATGGTGTGAACGTTTTTTGCGTTCCGTATACAGGTTGTTTTTTGCGTTCAATATACCGTCCGTATACCATTAATCTCAGTGGGCCCGCAAAAAAAACTGAATTTTATGCCCAACCCAATTTTTCCATGTACTTACTGTTAAAACATTATTATATGCTTCCGTTTCCGATCCGCAAAAAACGGATCACAAACGGAAACCATACGGGAACAAAAGCGGAAACCCTACTGAAACCAATATTTTTTCCAGCAGGGCTTCAAGCAGGTTTGATCCAGGGCTGCCATCAGAAATTTCAGGGATTCAGGCAAACCTTGTGCCTCTACCCCCTCATTTTATACACACGTTTATTAATCACCATAAATAATATGATCACCAAATACTGTTTTGTGATATTTAATTTAAAAAAATCGCATCTTCAGAACAGAGCTTTCGATAGGGGAATGAGTAAGGCAGTTGTTCACTGCACGGGTGGTCTGGGGTTCAAATCTCACTGAAACCTTTAAAATAATCTTTATAGTAAGTTATGGCAGAAAAATAGACTTTTTACTTTCCATCTTTTTGGTAAAATTTAACATTTTCTGCAAAGTTGTTGTTACTACAAAAAATAACCAAATAGAAACCATTAAAGTTTTTGTAACAGTGTTTGGTATCCCTGTAATCATAAGCCATACAATATAGTGGACACATTATTTTGGGTGATTGGTAGATTTAAAAAAAAGTTTTCCTTTCATTTCAGTAATATACTATTTATTTAGTGTTATCCCTTTGAAGAAAATAGGCTTTTTAAGCACAGAAAATCGGCCCTTTCAACAGAGCAGGTCTGTAGTGTAATGGTAACTCTTCTGCCTGAGATACAGATGGTCTGATCCTTCATTAGTATTCACTGTATCGATACTAATGAGGCTGTTGACCCTGCTTGGATCTGTGATATTTCAACTGGAAGGGGAAGGAGAGGCAGAGACATGATGCTACAGACTCTCCACATAGGTCTTGTGCTGAGCTTTTAGCTTAGCAAAGCAGGCATAGGCAAGAGCCTGCTCTGCTCAGCTAATCCTGGCATAGCACATGGTTACAGGGTACCTATGTGCTATGCCAGGATTTAAGTAAACCTCGGGGGGCACGGGTAGGAGCAGCAATGTGTGCTCCTGTCTGTACTCCATGTGCTGCGGTCCCTGAAAAGTCAGCAGTGTACAGAAAAGTGGATTTTAAGCGCACAGGGCAAGCTTTAGGGGGGATATTAAAAAGTATTATTAGGGCATTGAGGACATTTTACCAAAAACTTAATCAAAAGTTTAGCTATTCTTTAACAGTGTAGCATGATTGGGGTCAAATGAACTTCCATTTATAACGATGACATTGAAGTTTTTTTTTGTGTAATATTAAATTTACATTTTGAAAGTGTACTGAAGGAATGTAGGTACTGTTAGTGTGTTAATATGATAGCATATATGTAAAAGGGTTTTCCGAAATGTTAATACTGATAACCTATCCTCATAAAAAATTCAATAAATACTGTGCCAAAACCAAAGCCATTTTTTGGTAACCTTGCCCCAAAAAAGTGTAAAACTAAACGTTCAAAAAATCATATGTAACCAAAGATGGTACCAATAAAAACTCTTCCCGCAAAAAACAAGACCCTACCCAAGACAATTGGCAGAAAAAAAAAAAAAATATGGCTTTCAGATAATGAAGACACAAGATTGTTATTCAAAAATGCTTTTTATTGTGCAAAACTGAAATAAAATAAAAAATAGACATATTACCGCGTCCGTAATGACCAGCTCTATAAAAATGAGCCTCTACGCAAGACGATCGACAGAACAAAATAAATGGGGCTCTCAGAAACTTGAAACACAAAAACATGATTTTCTAAAATGCTTTATTATTTAAAACGGAAACAAAAAAATAAAAATGGACATATTTAGTATTGTTGTGTCTGTAACAACCTGCTCTTTAAAAATAATACTTGATCTATGCTTTAGATTAACTCCGTAAAAAACTGTAACTTCATAACTAAATTGGTCCTTTAAAAAGCAGGTTTTGGAAATGTTCTTAAAAATTTTAAACTCCATCTACCATCCAATTAAAACAAAATTACATTTACAAACTAATGCCAACATGAAGTAGACATATGGGAAATGTAAAGTAATAACTATTTAATGCCTTAAAAGCAGAGAAATTAAAATTTAGAAAATTGTGAATTTCTCAAAATTTCTGGTAAATTTGGGATTTTTTAAAGTAAATAAATTTAAATTCAAATATATCGATTCAAATTTACCACTGTCATGAAGTGCAATGTGTCACGAGAAAACATTTTCAGAATGGCTTGGATAGGTAAAAGCATTCCAAAGTTATTACCTTTAAAGTGACACACATAAAAAAAAAATGGCCTGGTCAGGAAGATGAAAACTGGCCCGGGGTGGAAGGGGTTAATAAACAGATATGCAGGTGGTATATAAATGGCAAAATCTGAAAATTCTGTCCTTTTCAAGTCTGTGTACATGAGTAATGACACTGTCTGGCCGTTATATGACTTTTTTATCATTTTTTTTTTTTTTTTAGCATTTGTCTCCTCTCTCTCTCTCTCTCTCTCATTCTCAGTTTTCCCTGAAGTGGAGACTAACTGCCATGATGTCTCCCTTACACAACACATGAAGAAAACAGGAGATTCTGCTATTGTGCAAAGTTTGTTGAAAGGTTAGTGTCCATCCAAGGTATCATTCATACAAGTGCAGTTTTAAGTCAGTATTGGGGATCCTAATTGGAGGAGAAGTATTGTATGATGAAAGTCTTGATAAAAATACGGTGATGTAAGACTCAGCAGACCTATTAAGAAATGCGCAGCTATGAAACATTTCTGCAGATTTCTGCAGGTCTGTGTGGCAGAATTAAGCATGTACACCAGCTATTTGGAGGCGTAGGTTTCTGGTGTAACTTACGCTAGTTTACTGGCATAAAGTTAAATTTGTGTAGAGTGTAATCCAAAAGGGGGAAAAGGTGCACATTTTTTCACAAAGCAGCGCTTACACCAAAGCAGGGCTTACACCTGGACATGTATGACTCTTGGTTCTGGCCTTTGTTCTGGAATGCCATACATTATGGTGCTTGGTATGAAGCCTTCTCCTGCATAGTGGGACTGGCCGGAAAAAAAAAAACATTTTATTTGCCCAATCTCTGTCAAAGAACATAGGCAAAACCCACAGAAAAGATGCCGCATATGTAGCAAACGCGGGATATCATAGATTCATGCTACTATTGCCCCAGCTGTCCTACAAACCCTTGATTTAGTATCCATCCATGTTTTAAAAAATTCCACACTGTCCCACATTATTAAAAAAACACTATTTGTACAACTTCCATTAAGAGAATTGGAATTGCTTTTGAATCATTTAGAAATTCCCCTAATGAATCTCATTAATACACACAGTATCTAAGAATCATCTTCTGTAACAGTGTCAATTTGATACTTTTTTTTTTAAAACTTTTTATTCTAGGCCCTGCTAGTCCAGAGAATAAACAGGTAGCATATCCATTACTAAACATGGCCCAAAAATAGTGATATTATTCCATGCTACCTATTCAAAAAGATTGGCATTTAAATATTTTCATTACAAACGCTCAAAATCCCACTATGCCCCTTGATCTATGATGGCTAACCTCCAGCACTCCAGCTGTGGTAAAACTACGACTCCCAAGGTGTACATTTGCTTGGCTGTTCTCAGAACTCCATAGAAATGAATGGAGCATGCTGGGAGTCGTAGTTTCACCACAGCTGGAGTGCCGGAGGTTACCCATCACAGCCCTAGATGAATATTTTGTATGCACAAACATATTTTGTGCTTTTTTTATTTGTGTCATTAAAAACAACATGATATATTTCTTGGATATATAAATTTTTTGTACCATTTTCTTTCTTTTGACACTTCATGTGACTATGTTCTTTAATATAAAGATGCAGTCTCCATTCATATAACTGATTAGTGATATGGGTATTTTTTTTATTTGGAGTACTCCTAATTATTGAGCTGTTTCTTATCGAAACACTTGGGGCTTTATTCCAATACTTCTAGCAATACTTACATCTTTTTGGGGACTAGTGATCCATTACTCTTCATACAGCTAGTTGTGGACACTTCCCTTTTATATATTCTACAGCTGATTAGTTTTTGTGTGCCTAGTGGTTTCTCCCTTGCCAGGCAGGGACCTTTCATGGTGCACCGCAGTGCTGGCACGTTCGTCTTTCATATAGGAAGCTAAATAGACATTGTATGACCAGTTACTTTGAAGAATAAACTTGCCTTTACAAGCTTGACTACAAATGTTGCTTCACTGTGTGAACAAACTCGAGTTTACACAGTTGGATATAATGTCCTCCATTTTTGGATATATTGCTTTGACATGATGCTGAAATATTTGAGGAAAAAAAACATTTTAATATTTCACAATTATTAAATACTTAAAAGTATTAGGGTCTAAATATTACACCCCTAGATGAGCACTTTAAGCCGTCTTGTTTCTAAAATTGGGTTATTTATGTTTTATTTTTTTTTATTATTGTTTTAGAAGCTCTATGCCTGTACAAGTAAGCAATTAGGCACGAAACATTTTCAAGCAAAATGTGTGCCCTGAGAGCCACTGGGTGCCACCCTTTTCTTTTGGGTCTGCTGTGTGTTCTGAGACAGGCGTAGGGCCACAATATGGATATTTCTAAAAATAGGAGGAATAGGGTGATAAAATGTGGGTGCATTTCTTCATAGTGCTTCCGTGGGGTTCTGTTCTGTGCTTCTGTTCAGCACCACATCTCCGGATTTGCAAAACCCATTCAAGTGAATGGGTCCGCATTCGTGATGCGGAATGCTCACGGCCGGTGCCCTGTGTATTGCGGACCCGCCTTATGCGGGCTGCAATACGGCCGTGTGCAAGAGGCCCCACTTTGAGGGTTTTTAATCATTCTGACACCTGTCAGGCCCTGCGAACTTGGTTCGGTGCAGGTAAACATACTGTATTTCAAAATGTTAAAAATTTGGTTAAAATTGTAAGTATCCTAAACTTTTCAAAAATGTGGAGTTTTTCTAAAGTGTTTCTAAAATAAATATATGGAAATATATATCTGATAACATTTTTGTACAGTATGTACATATGTGACTTTTTGCAGTTAAAAATGGGGGGGAATTTTTTTATTTTATTTTTTACAGCTTTTAGTGTTTTTAGCAAATATATGAAAATTATATATGTCTAATTTTACCACCTTAATGAAATACAATACGTGAAGGGAAGAAAGAGTGTCAGAATTACTTGGATGTGCAATACCTTTTAATGACTTATTTTCTGATAAAGCCCTCATGCACACAAACATATTTTGGGTCCGCATATTTTGCGGCTCGGGCGCGGACCCATTCACTTCACATGGAGTGCTGTCCGCGTCCTTTGCTCTGTTCTGTGACCCCGCAAAAAAAAAATAGAGCATGTAGTATTTTTGTCCAGCAAGAATAGGCATTTCTACAATGGGCAAATTGCGGAACGGAACGCAGAACAGCTTCCGTGTTTTGCGGATCCGCGGTTTTGCGGACTGCAAAACACCTATGGTCGTGTGCATGAGGCCAAAGGGATTCAAGCCAGAGTTTAGAAATCTGGCATGGTCGTTATAGAGTTAATAAATTCCCCAAATAGTCTTTCCCTTCTTTTGGATCAATTTTGGCAAAAGTAAATGCATACAAAACCTCCTCCAAAACAAGAGATGCGTTCTGATTTTTAATAAAGCTATAGCGAGCACAGAATGTGCCCATCTTTGTAATATATCCTCTGTGGTAATTGCAGCAATACCTTATCCTCAGGCTTTCTGCAAACAAACATATCTGTGTCTGTACTGCAGTCCTAGAAATGTGTGCTCAAGTTCTGAATGGCTGCAGATTTATGACAAAGTTTGAGCACAGCTTGTACTCACTTCAAGATATTTACTCAAAACCGGAGGGCCAATTCAATTAGTTTAATGTGCTTTCCTGCTCGAACTACAATGTGTAAATGCATGCTATGCGAAAACGTTTCATCTGAATACTTCTATCTGTGCTGTGAATTGCTAGGGTGGTGTCGTTGTTGTGACACTTTATAGTTAAGTGTCTTTTTTTTTTTTTCTTCTTTTGCATATGACAAGTAAACACGTCTTTATCTGGAATCCCATACAAAGCTTATATCTGTATTATGTGCATAAACACTTTACCAAACGGGGATTATAGAAATATGAGTCCTCTGTATGATTGCCTAGGCTACCACAGCAACATGAAAGTAGAATGTCAGTAGCTGACGTACAATCTATTGCAAGCCTGGCAACCGCTAAACAAACAAGAGAAGTATAAGGACTGCAACAATAGGTATGCCGAATCAGGAAATAACAATAATAGCATATAGTTTAAAACTTCATTCACATTAAGGGGCTTTTGAAAACCCATACTCATAGAAAAAGCTGTATCATTTTTTTACAGTCGTTTTTTTTTTTTTTTTTTTCTGGCAATTTTCTGCATCTAGTTAGGCTAGTTTCAACCTAGCGCTAAACTGTTCTGCCAGTACTTTCCGATGGAGGAACAGCCTGCTGGAGATCATTGTATCCGGAATAGCCAGATACTACCTTTCCCCGACGGAGCCCGGAATCCGGCCTATTTTCAGAATTTGCTGGGATTCAACTGGACAAAAAAATGCTGCATGCCTGAAACAGACTGGATCCATATGGGCCCTGTTATAGTAAATGGGGTCTGGCAGTGCTACGGCAGCTTCTGGCTGTGTCGGATGCGATGAACTGTGAGCCAACAGTCAGCCGGAACAGTTTGGTACTAGTGTGAAACTAGCCTAAGAATACAATGCTCTACTTTTCACCCTCATATTATTTATCCTTAAGGTCAAACTCCTGCATGTTCTATTTCTTCCATCTTCATCTGTCAATGAGTTCCTGTGCTGGTGACCAAACCATCTTTTTTTACTATATACTGTAAACACGAGGTTCCTGGCACAAATGTTGATAAAATGGTATGCACCCACCTGCCTTGACCAGGTGACACATGACTCATCCTCTTGAATATGCACCTACCTTGCCTTTTTTTTCTCATAATATTGTCATAAAATATATTTGGCATAGTTAGACCACTGGGTGGGAAGCAGTTACAGAAGTGCATTACAGAAATTCCTAGAAAACCTGAAATTTAAGTGTTTAGCTGTTGAAATTGGACCTTTTTTTAATTAGCATGAAAATGGAAAATAAGCATAATATTTTAGGGTCTATGACATTAATATGACATGTATTGGTGGGACAATCCCTGCCTCAATAAATTTAGTCTTACGAGTTCTGTGTTTTCAAAGGACAAGAACAATTTCTACAAAAACTCAGGACACTGAAGTTCTGGTTTTCCTGGAATTTCTTTAATACACTTTTGTAACTGTTTCACATCTAGTGGTCTGTCTATGACTGATATGTTTTATGCCAATGTAAGTAAACAAAATGAAGGTAGGTATAGATTTAATAAGAGGACATGTCTTGTGTGATACTGGTACTTGTCATGGCATGTAGGCGCACACCTTTTGTGTCCCATGAGAAATCATGATTCTCTCTGGGCATAGAGCTCCAGATGTAAACGGTGGGTTTAGTGGTTCTCAAATACAGTGTTCAGGGAGAAAAGACTGTGTAAACTTCCTGATCAGTCATTTATCATAGTTCCCTGCTTAAAGGGGTTATCCACCCCCATAATGCCCTCAAAAATGCCTGGGCCCCTCATACTGGTTATACTTACCCAGCTGTCCAGCACCCGCGTTGGGGTAAGGGGGCAGCCAATAGAAAGCCGTGACAGGGACGAACCTCTCTAGCATCACGGGTGTATAAATACTCATACATTTCAGGGCAAGTGTATATATACTGATATCATGTGACAGGTCATGTGACACTTTGACTGCACACAGGAGGACCTTATTCAAGTAAGGCTAGATGCACACGTCTGTTAAACCCAGACATGACCAGTCCGTGGTAACCAGGACTGGATTTATTCTTTACAGAAGGAGCGCACGGCGTCATTGGTTGCTATGACGCCGTGCGCTCCCTGCTGCCGCTGCAGGACAGTAATACATTGGCAGGATCTATACCAGGGTATTACTGTACTGCAGCGGTGGCAGAGAGCGCACGGCATCATAGCAACCAATGACGCAATGCGCTCCTGCAGTCCAGTCCTGGTTACTACGGACTGGTCACGTCCGGGTTTAATGGACGTGTGCATCTAGCCTAATTGTGTAACTTCTGAAGTTAATAGGTTGGACCTGACCTTGAGGTTTCATAGCAAAGACACTCACAACCTTTCAGTTTTTAGTAATTTATGAAACATGATATTTTTTCGTTCCACTAAGTAGCTGGTAATATTTTTCATATTTTGTAGGCATTTGTCAGGGGATTTGTCTTCATACTATTGGACCACCTGGTGGAATGCGACCAAAAATTGAGAACTTCAGCAAACTTTACACGCACAATTGGTTTTGAGAATCCAGACTGTGAAACATGTAACACATTCTGGTGGAAATCACCTCATAAGAGTTCCCCAGAGTATTAAGATGGTGACACTTGAGAGTCCGATTTCAATGGCTCACCACAAAGAGATTTACTTAATTTTATGACCGTTACATGCAAAAATACAAAATGTGTAAAATCAAGTCTGAAGCAGCCGCAAGCAATTTCCCAGGTATATTGTTAATTTTATACTTTTCTTAAAGGGTAACTAAGTATATGTTGTACACCATAACACAATTTCAGCTATTAATATAATTTTTACACTACTTTGTGTTTATTTTGAGCTTTTAACGCACATGCTTGATAAATGCACAGTTACACGTTAAGACTGATCACATGACCAACAATGTGTTGTCTTGATGGAGGTGTGTACTTTATGGCACAGGACAACAAAGGATCTCTTCATCACATGATACTGTGGAGTAACATGATGCATGTAATAGAATGTATATTAGTATGTTTTTATTTTATAATTACAGCACATATTGAGCAGCTGTAATAGTGCTCGGAAAACCTTTTATTGTATAGCACAAGTTTTACATGATTAGTTAATTGAGCTAGGCTCTACATCTTTGTGAAGAAAGTTTCTATGTACAATATGCCCCCTCAAGTTACAGTATAGAAGTATAGGGTAGAACAGTACATGTAGCACAGTAGAGAGCATGATAGTACATGTAGCACAGTAGAGTACCAGGACAGTATATGTAACACTGTAGAGTGCAGGACAGTACATGTAGCATAGTAAAAAGCAGAACAGTGCATGTAGCACAGTAAAGAGCAGAACAGTATATGTAACACTGTAGAGTGCAGGACAGTACATGTAACACTGTAGAGTACAGGGCAGTACATGTAGCACAGTAGAGTACATGTAACACTGTAGAGTGCAGGACAGTACATGTAACACTGTAGAGTGCAGGACAGTACATGTAACACTGTAGAGTACATGTAACACTGTAGAGTACAGGGCAGTACATGTAGCATAGTAGAGTACATGTAACACTGTAGAGTGCAGGACAGTACATGTAGCATAGTAGAAAGCAGAACAGTGCATGCAGCACAGTAGAGTGCAGGACAGTACATGTAGCACAATTAGAATACAGAACAGTACATGTAGCACAGTAGAGAGCAGAACAATAATTGTAGCATAGTATAGAACAGGACAATACATGTAGCATAGTAGAAAGCAGAACAGTACATGTAGCACAGTAGAGTACAGGATATGTAACACTGTAGAGTGCAGGACAGTCCATTTAGCATAGTAGAAAGCAGAACAGTACATGTAGCACCGTAGAGTACAGGATATGTAACACTGTAGAGTGCAGGACAGTCCATTTAGCATAGTAGAAAGCAGAACAGTACATGTAGCACAGTAGAGTACAGGATATGTAACACTGTAGAGTGCAGGACAGTCCATTTAGCATAGTAGAAAGCAGAACAGTACATGTAGCACAGTAGAGAGCATGGCAATGCATGTAGCACAATTAGACAGCATGACAGTACATGTAGCACAGTAGAAAGCAGAAGAGTACATGTAGCACAGTAGAGAGCAGAACAATACTTGTAGCACAGTATAGAACAGGACAATAAATGTAGCAAAGTAGAGAACAGGACAGTAAATAAAGCACAGGTAGAATGTAATACAGCAAATGCAGTGCAAGTAGAGGTCAGTACAATTCATGTAGAGCTACAGTAGTACATGACATTTTTGATTGGTTTTGTTCTAACACTTCACACAGTACTTCACACATTATTTTACCATTCATATGAGAAAGATGGAGATATTACTGTAGTAGACCAAACGGCAGAGACACATCGTCATTCCCACACCTCTGTGTTTTATCCGCTATATGTTCCATACCTTCAAATGGCAGGTGGGTGAATGATGGTGGTATAGTTTTGTACTTCTACAGACAATGGAAAATCTCGATTGGGCTGCGCTCTGCTTCATAACGTGTACTTTGTCCCTCTTGTAATGAACTTTATTGAAGTCTTTTTGTTCAGTGTTGAGCAGTGGGAGTTTTTAGGTGAAACCAGTATTATCGGCTCTCCATCAAAGCAACAGCTTTGTAACGATTTTCTAACAATCACCCAAATGTGCCAACCTTTCCCATAACCGAGAGCTCAAATGGTTTGCTGTCTGTGGTACAAATAACCGGCTAGCAAACGTTTCCCACACAGTTCACTCTTTTTTGCTAAATAATTATAGTTTAATTAAATGTATATCCAGTTTTGATAACATTGGAAAGCATTTTAATACCAATTAGGATGCCTGGGTATATGTACTTTGTGCATATTTAACTATATAGTTTGCGCCTTTTTTTTTTTTTTAATCTAGTACACTACTATAGTTAGAAATATCGCTGGTAGATAGGGCAGTACAAATCCTGGCAATTACGGTCCTATTACACAACCGATGATACAAACCGAACGGTGCTCACTTAAAGGGCCTTTCACGTGGCCCTTTACAATTGTTTGCCCCCTCCCCCCTTTCACTTTGCACATTGTCGGCAGCACGTCCCCTGTTTATACGGGGCGACGTGCTGCTGACAAATTCAAATTTTTGGTGCAACATGAAAGATGCGATCACCTGACACAAGTGTTTGATCCAGTGTCAGGTATTTGGACACGTTTGTTCCCAATAATTGGCGCAATCCTCCAGCTGGTGTGAAAGTGCCCTAAGGTAGCTAAAGCATGTAGGCATTTGGTGCTGGCCCCTAATTTTTGGATCCTTCTCTAACGATATCTACAAAATTTCTTAATACTTGGCTATTAAAGCGGTTGTCCAGGATTAGAAAGACATGGCTTATTTCCTCCAAAAGAAGCACCACCCCTATCCACGTGTGTGATATTATTGCTCTGCCCCATTACCTCCAATGGAGCTAAGTTGCCATAACAGAGACATAAGTTGGCCATACACATGTTGTTTGAAAAACTAGTTTGAACGGGCGTTCTGAAAGGGAAAATGCAATCCGCAGTGCTGGAAAACCTAAGGCCTCTTTCACACGGGCGTCATGTTTGACGCCCGGATAAGAGGCGGGTGCGCTGCGGGAATATGCGCATTTTTCCCGCGCGGGTGCAAACGTTTGTAACGCGTTTTGCACGCGCATGAAAAAAATCGCCATGTTTGGTACCCAACCCGAAGCTGGACTTCATCACTGAAGTCCGGTTACGGGTCTTCTGGAGAATTGATTATTTTCCCTTATAACATGGTTATAAGGGGAAATAATAGCATTATTAATAAAGAATGCTTAGTAAAATGAAGTGGAAGGGGTTAAAAATAATAAAAGTTAACTTACCTTAGCCACTTGATCGCGTAGTCGCGATCTCTCCTCTCTTTCCTGCATCAGCTAAGATCTACAGGACCTGTGATGCACATCACATGGTCCAATCACATGGTCCATCACCATGGTAAGATGGACCATGTGATTGGACCATGTGATGTAACGTCATCACAGGTCCTGTAGATCTTAGCTGATGCTGGGAAAGAGAGGACAGATCGCAACTACGCGATCAAGTGGCTAAGGTAAGTTAACTTTTATTATTTTTAACCCCTTCCACTTCATTTTACAATGCATTCTTTATTAAGAATGCTATTATTTCCCCTTATAACCATGTTATAAAAGAAAATAATAGAGATCGGGTCTCGTTGCTAAGCAACCATGCGGGAAAATCGCAACGCATCCGCACTTGCTTGCGGATGCTTGCGATTTACCCGCAGCCCCATTCACTTCTATGGGGCCTGCGTTGCGTGAAAAACGCACAATATAGAGCATGCTGCGATTTTCACGCAACGCAGAAGTGATGCGTGAAAATCACCGCTCATGTGCACAGCCCCATAGAAATGAATGGGTCCGGATTCAGTGCGGGTGCAATGCGTCCTCCTCACGCATTGCACCCGCGCGGAAAACTCGCCCGTGTGAAAGGGGCCTAACTGTTTTGTCTGAGCTGGACTGTGGGAAAAGTACTTAACTGTTCTGCCTGAGATGGGCTCAGGCAGAAATGGAAGGGTGGGAGCTGCTTTAGCTGCTAATATCTCCTGAATAGTAGCAGCTAGAAGCATAGGCATGGCTTTGTTTGAAAGCTGGAATTCCAAGCTTTCATACAAGATCAAAATGACATCCCATATCTCTGGCTGCTACCAAACCATATTCATCATTGTACTGACCAGCATAATAGAATGATGTTGGTTATACCACACAGTGAACGCCATACATAAATTCCACAAAATAATGTTAAAATTGCTGGGTTTTTTTTTATCTCCCCACTAAATATAAAATAATAAAAGCTATTTACCTCACACTATATATATAAATATATATACACACCCCAAAATGGTTCCTAAAAAACCTACAACTAATCCTGCAAAGTAAAAAATTTAGAAGAAAAAATTAAACAGTTTTGACTTCTGGACCACAAAGGGGGAAATATTATTGGTCGTTAAAAAGGACCTTTCACCTGAAAATGCAAGTTAAAAAAAAAAAAATAATATATATACCCTTACTTGCCGGCCCCCGGTGGTGCTTATTCAGTTGTTCTTTTTCACTATGTGCCCTCTTTGTCCGCTGTGCCCCACATATTTCCGCCTTCCATGCTAATGAGCCATTGGCTAAACTAGGCGGGCCTGCAAGTTCTCCAGGCGTGTCTTTCTTCTCCTGGCACGGAGCGCATCCAATCAGCGCTCTCCGTTCCTAGCCAGGGAGAAGAAGCTCCAGTTCTCGTGAGATTTGCGAGGACTGGAGAGATTTCATCCATCCTGAGCCGGCGCCATCTTGGATTCCCGCGACGAGCATTCACGCTGCTCCGATGCTCGCCGCGGGAATCCAAGATAGCGCCGGCTCAGGATGGATGAAATCACTCCAGTTCTCGCGAATCTCGCGAGAACTGGAGCTTCTTCTCCCTGGCTAGTAGAGGAGTGCGCTGATTGGATGTGCTCCGTGCCAGGGAGAGGAAAGACACGCCCGGGAGAACTTTTGCAGGCCCGCCCAGTTTAGCCGAATGGCTCATTAGCATGGAAGGCGGGAAATATTGCGGGGTCCACCGCGGACAAACGGGGGCACATAGTGAAAAAAGAACAACTGAATAAGCACCACCGGGGGCCGGCAAGTAAGGGTATATCTTTATTTTAACTTGCATTTTCAGGTGAAAGGTCCTCTTTAAGGCTAAAATGAATTATGTTACTAAGGGGTTAAAAATACAATAGTGTCCCCTGAGTTGTGCGCTAACAAGATTTACTTTAGACACATATTAAAAATCTACAATAAAAGTGACATTTTTGGGAGGGTTTTTCCAACTTTTATTTGACTGTTGGGAAGTTAAAGGTAATCTGTCACCCGTGACCTCCATATCCAACTGTTTGCCTAGACACACAGCTCTGGTTCACCTGAATAAACCGCTGTTTTTTTTTTTGTTGTTCCGAGGCTTCGTTTTGACACTTTTTCTTAGTAAATTAGGCCTTTGACGGAATAAGGGCATCGCCATTGCTCTTGTTTTACCCAACCTCCACTTATTTTTGTTGTCCGCTCCTCCCTCACTGCTTGGCCACTGTCTGGCACTGTGAATCTAAACAGCCAAGGAGAGGCTGGCAACAGAAATGAGTGAAACGTAGCGGCAATACGAGCAAAGGTGGCTCGTACTGCTTGTACCAAAGACCTAATTTGCATATTAAGAAAAAGTATTGAGAATGGGGCCGCGTATGAACAAAAGAAAAACAGCGGTTTTATCAGGTAAACCTCAGCTGTGTGTCTGTGCAAACAGTTTGATAGGGTGGTCGCTGGTGACAGATTCCCTTTAAAGTGAAATATATAGAAGATTATAAAGTATAACAATTTTTACAAAGCATAAGTTGAGAACACAATCTTAACTCCTTAAGGATTGGGACAGTTTTTCATTTTACATTTTTGTTTTCTCTTTTCTATCTTCTAAAAGCCACTTTTACATTTTTAGTTCACATAGCAGTATAATGGCTTATTTCTTTGTGGGACAAGTTGTATTTTTTTAATGGCATCATTTACCATTTCTTGTACTGGAAAACAGAAGAAAATTATTTATGGAGGGAAATTAAAAAAAAAATAAATTTGGTCATGTTTTTTGGTTGTTGTTATTATGGCGTTCACTATGTGCTAAAAGTGACATGACAACCTTATTCTGCGGATCAGTATGATTACGACGATACCAAAGTTGTATAGTTTTATTAAGTTTTAATACTTAAAAAGACCTTGAAAAAATAAACATTTTCTTTGCATCACCATTTTCTGACACCCATAACTTTTTATATCTTAATTAGCTCCTATATAATAGATACAACCCCCAGTAAAGCCAAAGAAATCTCCTATATAACAATCACCTATAAATTCCCTTGAACTGCTGTATATAAAAAAAGTAAAGACCAGCCATATTATATTAAAATATAATTAATATTTATTGATGAATCAACACACAAATCCAGACCCCATTAAATCAGATAAAAACATTACCACAGGGAACAAAGCCACCATTTACCAATGATTTAAAACCGTATATAAGAAAAAAAAAATAGAATAGTATGAAATACCAAGATATTCATAAAGTATTATATGGTAAATTTATAATGTTTCAAATATACCGTGTATGGCAAAAATATATCAAATATAAATATACTAGACACCAACAACTATTAATGCATGATTATAAATAAATACTAATAACTTTATAAAAATATGAATTATGAAAAATGTGAACGAAAAAAAAAAGTTATGGCACTAGGGTGGCAGGGAGTAAAAAATGAAAACAGAAAATCGCAAGGTCCTCTAAGGATGAAATCAAAAGGACTTGCCCCAAAACCATAAATCGTATTGCATTAAGCAAAAAATACACTAGAATAATATAGTATAAATTAATAATAGAATAAAATATATAGAAAAAGGGATAAATCACATTAACAATGTACTGCGAAAACTAATAATCCTATTGCAATAAGCTAAACGTTTGTTGCAGAAATATAAGTCATTTAGTCCCACAGTGTGTATTATAACACCGGCTATAAGCCAATAAGATATCCAAATTTTCTGTCTGTATCTAGCAATAGGTCTACTGTTTCAATATCAAGTTAGTTACAGACCACATGATGGCAAATAATAATAGCCAGTCTGAAACAAGTGGTTACAGTAAAAAAAATAATGTCAAAACGTTTTAAAAAGTAAAAAAAAAAATTATATATATATATAGTGCTAGGATAAAGTAGAGAGAGATGAATTTTGTACAAAATTATTTGGGCCCGTCTGCCACACGTCAAGGCGATCTCTGTAAAGACGGGAGCCTATATATATCAAAAATGTAAATCACCTTTCACAATACCAAACAGGTATTATCTTGTCCAAACTATTAAAATATAGAAATATATTCCTGCCTGGTTAACGCCATAATGGGGAAAAAATAATAATGTGTTGTGATTCACCATTTTTGGTCACCTTATCCCCCCAAAAAAATGGAATATAAAGTGAACAAAAAGAACCCCCCACACAGCTCTGTAGATGGAGATAAAAAAAAATCACCCACAAATACAGCAGCAGCAGTTCATCTTCCACAGCTTGCATGTTTCACAATACCAGCTACTGGACGCTGTTCAGTGCACATTCCGTCAGCCCTCTGATGGGTAGGTTTGCAGTCCTTATATCTGCTCTCATAAATGCAAATCTAACCTGACATTTTTGCAACCAGATAGTTAACATAAATAAAAAGGGATGTCCACTTTATGAAGGTTTGGGAGAGCAGAAAGAAGAGCTGCAGACCAAAACTTCTGCTAGAATGAGCACTGAACAGGATCGAGCAGCTGGAATCGTATTATAAAGCATTACAAGCTGCATAAAATAAATAAAACTGTCAAGAATTTTTTATAAAAAACAATTGCAAAAATATTTTGTAGCCCTTAATATACATTACAATAAAAAAAAAGAATTCAAAGGTGTACATAGCCTTTAAGTCTAAAGTAATTTGTCCATCTTTGCGGGTAGGTATATAAAGGTATTGTGGGGACAGACCCTTGCTCCTTGCTGCTCAAGAACTCTGTTTATCGCTAATAAAGTATTTTGTTTTAGAATTGTGAAATTTTGTTGTATTTTGGAATAGTTATTACACAGGATTTGTTCACTTTACATGATGGCACTGAGGGGGCAGCTGATGACGTGGTGGGCAACCTGGTGGCACTGGGGGGGAGGGGAGCCTGGTGGCACTGGGGGGAAGGCCGATGGCGTGGGGGGGGGAGGGGGGCTGAAGAGTTTTTATAAAGAGAAACGTTCTTTTAATTCTTTTTTTTGTTATTAGAGTACTCAATTAATCGGTAGAATACTCGATTACAAAAATAGTCAATAGCTGCAGCCCTAATTTGATAAAGAATATGGCTTAAAGGGGTTGACTACCTGATGGGTATTGTTCACCAGTGTGTTTTTAAGATGACTATTTGACACTTAATAACATAGCCTTTGTTGAAATTCTGCACCGTTCTTTTTCTATATTTCATAAGCCATGCCCCCTTGTTTACAATATCTTTTGTGCTGTCCACATGGAGCTCCTGTCTATAAAATGGCTGCTGATGGCGGATCATGTGACCAGGAAAATCCATGTGAGGTCTCCTCCATTCAGATACACTGCACCTGCCATCTGCACTTGTTTTGTTGGGAGTTTAGTGCAGGTGCAGTGTGTTTGAATGGAGGAGATAGCACATGGAGGTGATTAGCCTGGTCACATGACCCTCCATTAGCGGCCATCTTAAGGACCTCTGTGTGGACAGCACAAAAGACTTTGTAAACAAGGGGGCATAGTTTATGAAATACAGAAAATGGTGCAGAATTTTAACAACGGCCATATTAGTATTAGTAGTCATATAATCACGTTACATACACATTGGTAAACAATAACCAGAAAGTGGTCAGCCCCTTTAAGTGAATGTTAATTTAGCTGAAATGATGTCAGAGACTAGGGCTACCACTCCCTGACTGATTTAGTATGAGGTACAGAGCAGTAGTCTGTAGATGTAGTGAAAGCTGTAAAGGAAAATCTGTAAAAATCTTTTAATAAAAACCAATTAAAAATAATTTTAGTCCAAATCAGATTTTTAGACCTAATCAGATTGCTCAGACATTCCACTAGTGTATTTTATATGTATAGGAAAGCTTTTGGTAATGTCTTTCTAAAAATGCTGGAAGTAGAACATAGTATATAAGCGGCCTCTAGTAGTCTTTATTTCATATAGTCTTTAGTTTTAAGCTGAGTCTAAATACTATGGGGAGCTTTATCAATTCCACCTTTCATTTCCAAAGGAGCTCTGAAAAATGAAAGGTGGAATCTGACTGGTTGCTATGGGCAACTAAGCCAGTTCTACATTACACCAGTTTTTCCTTTGTCAAATTGTATAGTTCTTTGCATATTTACTCAGTTTTTGTTTGTGTAGAAATTGTATTTGAATAAATATGTTTTATGTTCTAAGCCTGATTATTTACATGATGCATATGGAAAGCTTAATGTTACCATGTTTTTCTGCAGTAAATGTATTACTAATTATTATACATGAGCTGTTTATCTTGGAGCTGGAGCCAGGAGATTGACTTAACGACTCCACCGCCCTGGATAACACTATATTAGAGAGTTGCTGCATCGTGTGAACAACGCCTAAGTGTATTTAATCGTTTCTGTTTTGCGTAATTGCAGATGACTGGTATTGTCGTTGTGCATATGTAAATGCATCTCAGGGTTTCTAAAACTTCTAACGCTATCAGGAGGCAGTGTAATTCTGGGAATTTCATCAACATATTAAATGAGAGCACCATTTCATAGCTATACTTCTGAACAGTGCTTTTTTTTTTTTCCCAGATTTTGATGACCACATTTTCCACTTGATGGTCAATTCTGCATGTGACAATATTGTTTCTAGTCAGTTAAATGGGGGCCAGTATTACCGTACTTTATGGTAATCAGACCCTCCAGAGTAGGAAACAACCGCAGGGATATTGAGAAGTCGCTCCGCAAGTGAGGAATGCTTTTATGTGTTAACTTTTCAAAATATGGACTTTATGTATGTGTTTAAATGAACGGTGAAAAGAAAATTGTAGTAATATAAAATCCTGATGTCAGACCTCGGTTGCCATACCTACACTGTATGCAGAATGACCGGCATCATACATAGCCGGTGCTGCATGCAGACATATTATATAAGAGAACCCGCTGCTGCCCACAGCAACGAGATCAGAAGTATAATTATTACATTTCCCCCAGCAGGAGATATCACATGGTCTCTGTCTTATCTAGTTTCATCTTCAATTTCTTACCTGTTTTTTTTTAACCACTTATCCTGGGTGAGTTTTTATACTATCCCCCTCTATATTTATTAATTATTAATGTAATGACTCTTCGTACATGTGTAAGCTTTAGATAACCCTGTTCTGTAAATGTTTCCACTTGCGCATGTTAAATAGCCCTTTTCCAGAAAAAACGAAGTGTGTCCGTTTATATGTTACAGTTGTGACCTGACATGTGCTTCAAGGAAGGATTTGGGTCATTTATATAGATCCAAACATTAAAGGGAGTCTGTCACCAACGTTTCATGTTTTACTCAGCTTACGTTGCGTTCTTGCACACGCACGATAATAACGGTACCTTTCTTGTTTTGGTCCAGTTCTGTAAAGCTGCAAAAAACGAGGTTATAATGGTATGCAACTGAGGGCTCGCAAGTGCCCAAGGACGGTGTTTTTGCTGTAAGTGCCCAGGGCCCCTAGGCCTTTTGCGTGCCTAACTGCTCCCCAGGGTATTGTCTGGCCAGCCCTTTCATGATGTGTGTGCACAGTTCACCGCCGGGCCTGCGCACTTGCGAGCCCTTATTTGCATACCATTATAACTTCGTTTTGCAGCTTTACAGAATTGGACCAAACTAGAAAGATACCGTTATTATTCTGCCTGTGCAAGAACGTAACGTAAGCAGTGTAGAACATGAAAAGTTGGTGACAGACTGCCTTTAACATTCATTTAGGCTTCAACTCATTCAAGTATATATTAGGCTATGTGCACTTGCAGCAGAGTAGTTGCAGATTGATTGCACCAAAAATACGTATGCTATAAAATATAACGTGCTGTACTTGGCAATCTTTGTCAGTCTCATAGGTTCTGAATGGAGCAGCAGTGCACATGCGCATTCAAGCTCAAGACCCCATTGCTTTAGTGATGGTGGTAGCGATAGGACCCCAGCAAGTGGATGTTTATCACCTATCCACTGGATAAATGTTGACTGTGCGAAAGGTGTATAGCGTCTCCCATAAAGGTGTATTGTCTCTCCTGAAGTAAATTCTACACAAATCTGACAGAAACCATCTTGTGCCCTTTATGGATGTACAGAAGTGATGTCCCCTAGATGCATTGCATACAGCACTGAATGGAGCCTGTACGACAGTGCACTGAGGCTGTGTGGTTTTGTGCTTATGCACATGGGCCCTGAGATTAGTTTATGTGAATACACACAGTTTACGTACAATGTCGTCTTCTGTTGTGGCCAGAGCTGTAGAATCACAGTGAAGGAGCTGATAGGAGCAGTGTCATTCTAATTTTACTACTAAGGCCCCTTTCACACGAGCGAGTTTTCAACGCGGGTGCAATGCGTGGCGTGAACGCTTAGCATCCGCACTGAATCCTTCAATGGGTCTGTGTACATAAGTGAGGTTTTTTTTTACGCATCAGTTCTGCATTGCGAGAAAAACGCAGCATGTTCTGTATTCTGCGTTTTTCACGCAGCCCTATGAGATGTTGTTTGTAAACCTTCAGTTTTTATCACGCGCATGAAAAACGCATCAAAACGCATTGCATGTGCGCGGAAAAAACTGAAACGCAATCGCAGACAAAACTGACTGAACTTGCTTGCAAAATGGTGCGAGTTTCGCTGAAGGCATCCGGACATAATCCGTCACGCTCGTGTGAAAGAGGCCTTAGGCAGATTTCAAAGACCAAAATCTGTAGGGTTTGATCCAAGAATGATTTTTGCAGTGCCGTTTGTAATCATCTTAAGTAACCTTTAGTAACTCATGTTTCCTTTGGAAAGTACTCTTGTTATGTTCCACAAAGTGTTTCATAATTGTTATATAACTAATGATAAGGAATGTTCCTGGAGGACATTGAGGACACTGAGCTTCAGACCATGCGCTTCTAAACTTGTGCAAAATCTTTCCACATACATGCGGGTCTTCACAGTGCGACATTCAGAAGTGAAAGGAAATCATTGGGGCCAGCTTGTTCTTTTATGTGTGAAAGGCGGTAGTTGGTGGCAGTAATAACAAAGCTAAAAGGGTCATTAAAACAGCAAATAAACTTGCAGTTGAACATACAGTAGGCATCTAGTTACCTCTGCAATTTTTAGTGGTTCGTTCATCCCAAAATAAAAAAGCTGCATAAAACCTTTTTCCTTTTGTACATGTTCTTACCTTTGTCTATAGGCCCATAACCACTAAAAAGATCTGTACAATTCCAATAGTGTGTTCAAAATAAGTGTCTCCTCTGTTAGAATACATCACACATGTCCATTTTTATTAAAAGGAGTGAAGACTCAGGATGCAGCAGCCTGGACTTTAGTAATTACAGTGGCAGTGCAGGGTTTGGCCAGCGTGTGGCATGAGCCTTCCTGTCATACTGCTTAGCTTTATGTGGTTTCATACATGCTGATGCATTTGTGGTTGTATTGACTCCTATTTTTCTTCCGAACACGTGTACATGTAGAGAACTTGCTGTGCTTCAGAAGCATGCATGTAATGTGTGACATTTCTTAAAAAAATTTTTTGTGAATAATGTTTGCACTTTATTAAAGGGGTTGTCTCAGTTCACTAAATGGTATTTATCATATAGACAAAGGTAAAGGGGTTGTCTAGCCAAACATGTGGATGACCTATCCTCAAGATAGGTCATCAATATCTGATTGGTGGAGGTACAACACCTGGGACCCTGCCGATCAGCTGTTTGATGAGGGGGCGGCACTGTATATTGTCCATATTGCTTCCTTTGCTGGATTGATTCATTTTCCCCTCGTTTCCAGGGATTATGGCCACTGTTGCAGCGCAGATACAAGGTGGCAGGAGTTGCTGCTCATGCGTGCCTGTACTCGCTCCCATGGTCACAGCCACCAGAGAGACCAGAGCTTTTTCCTATAGTTTGTAAGCACGGCCACTGCCGCTGGATTGCAGGGTGGTCATAAACATGGATACATGCTGTGTATAATGTGATGGAAAAGAGTTAATATGGACAATCACAATACATTAGTAAGTGCCTTGTATTAACTTTCTCTACATTATAAATGCCATTTGCTGAAGTGACACAACCCCTTTAACCCCTTATAGACTGGGCTCATTTTCACCTTAAGGACCGAGCCATTTTTTGCAAATCTGACCAGTGCCACTTTGTGTGAATAACTTTAAAACGCTTTTACTTATCCAGGCCATTCTGAGATTGTTTTTTTTTTTTTTTGTCACATATTGTACTTCTATGACTGTTAAAATGGAATCAAAACTTATTTATTAAAAAATACCAAATTTACCCAAAATTTGGAAAAATTTTCAATTTTCCAAGTTTCAATTTCTCAACTTCTATAATAATACATAGTAATGCCGCCAAAAAACTCCAAACATATGTCTACTTCATGTTTGGGGATGTTACAAGGCTTAGACGTTTAGAAGCAAATCTTGAAAATTTTCAGAAATTTTCAAAAACCCACTTTTTAGGGACCAGTTCAGGTCTGAAGTCACTTTGTGAGGCTTACATAATAGAAACCACCCAAAAATGACCCCATTCTAGAAACTACACCTCTCAAGGTATTCAAAACTGATTTTACAAATGTCGGTTAACCCTTTAGGTGATTCACAAGAGTTATTGGCAAATGGAGATGAAATTTCAGAATTGCAATTTTTGGGCAAATTTTCCATTTTAATCAATTTTTTCCAGTAACTGAGCAAGGGTTAACAGCTAAACAAAACTCAATATTTATTGCCCTTATTCTGTAGTTTGCAGAAACACCCCATATGTGGTTGTAAACTACTGTATGGCCGCGCGGTAGGACGTAGAGGGAAAGGAGCGCCATGTGGTTTTTGGAAGACAGATTTTGCTGGACTGGTTTATCTACACCATGTCCCATTTGAAGCCCCCCTGATGCCCCCCCTGGGGTAGAAACTCCATAAAAGTGACCCCATCTATGAAACTACACCCCTCAAGTTATTCAAAACTGATTTTACAAACGTCGTTAACCCTTTAGGTGATTCACAAGAGTTATTGGCAAATGGAGATGAGATTTCAGAATTGCAATTTTTTGGCAAATTTTCCATTTTAATCCATTTTTCCAGTAACTAAGCAAGGGTTAACAGCCAAACAAAACCCAATATTTATTGCCCTGATACTGTAGTTTGCAGAAACACCCCATATGTGGTCGTAAACTACTGTATACGCGGCAGGGCGTAGAGGGAAAAGAGCTCCGTGTGGTTTTTGGAAGGCAGATTTTGCTGGACCGGTTTATCTACACCATGTCCCATTTGAAGCCCCCCTGATGCCCCCCTGGGGTAGAAATTTCATAAAAGTGACCCCATTTTGGAAACTATGAGATAAGGAGGCAGTTTTGTTGGGACTATTTTTAGGGTACATATGATTTTTGGTTGCTCTATATTACATTTTTGTGACGCAAGGTTACCAAAAATTGAAATTCTGAAATTCTCCATTTGCCATAAACTCTTGAAGAACACCTAAAGGGTTAACAAAGTTTCTAAAATAAGTTTTGAATACCTTGAGGGGTGTAGTTTATTAGATGGGGTCACTTTTATGGAGTTTATACTTTAGGGTTACATCAGGGGTTCTTCAAATGGGACATGGTGTAAAAAAAAAAGACCATTAAAATCTGCCTTCCAGAAACCATATGGCGTTCCTTTCCTTCTGTGCCCTGCTGTGTGCCCGTACAGCAGTTTACAACCACATATTGGTTGTTTATGTAAACTGCAGAATCGGGGCAATAAATTTTAAGTTTTATTTTGCTGTTAACCTTTGCTTTGTTACTGGAAAAAAATGGATTCAAATGGAAAATTTGCCAAAAAATAGCTGTTTTGGAATCATTTTTATTTTATTTTTTTGACCGTGTTAATCTGAGGGGTTAGGTTATTACGGACACGGCGATACATAATTTGTCTACTTTTTTAAATTTATTTAGGTTTAACACTATATTATCTTATTTTAAACAAAATAATTTTTTTTTTAGTATCTACACAGTCTGTCAGTTTTTTAAAGTTTTTATCCGATTTTCTTAGGTAGGGGCTCATTTTTTGCGGGATGAGACGACTGTTTTATTGGCACTATTTTGGGGGGCATATGACTTTTTGATCGCTTGCTATTACACTTTTTGTGATGTAAGGTGACAAAAAAATTCCTTTTTTGCACCGTTTTTTATTTTTTACCATGTTAATCTAAGGGGTTAGGTCATGGGGTATTTTTATAAAGCAGATTATTACAGATGCGGCGATACCTAATTTGTCTACTTTTTAAATTAATTTAGTTTTACAAACTCATTTTTGGAAATACATTTTTTTTGGGTGTCTCAAGTCTGAGAACCATAGTTTTTATTCGATTGTTAGTGGCTAAATGGAATTAATATTGGGGAAGAGGATTATAAGTTTAGTACTCCATGGAAGTGTGGTACTCCCTGAAGTAACTAATAACACAGAGGCCCGGATGATCGGGGCATGTGTCACACTGAGTGGTGGTGTCCTTCCGTATCCCCCTCCTGTGACACACTCTGCATTTTTTTGGGGGGTCCGTCCCTTCTTTCCAGTATGGGGGACCACACCTGGAAAGTGTTGGCCAGGGACGATCCGGGCGCCTCCAGTTCCCAAGGTACTCTGGCCTGCTCTTTCCCGATCTGAAAAGATCAGGTCCTTGAGGACTGCCTCATAGAACTGAAGGAATTTCCCTGTGTTGCCAGCACTCCGGGACAGCACAAAAGAGTTGTACATGGCAACCTGTACCAAGTAGACCGCAACTTTTTTGTACCATGCCTGGGTTTTGCGCATGGCATTATATGGCTTGAGGACTTGATCAGAGAGATCAACTCCTCCCATATACCGATTGTAGTCGACGATACAATTCAGCTTGAGGACCGTTGCCGTGATGCCGTTACCGTGAATTGTGGACAGCATAAGGACATCCCTCTTGTCCTTATATCTGACCAGCAACAGGTTTCCCATGATAAGGGCACAGGTCTCACCCCTCGGGATAGGTACCTAGGGGGTAGGTAGGGAGGCTGCGTTGATTTTTCCGCACGGTCCCACAAGCTGACGTGGATCTGGCTGCGAGGGACTGGAACAAGGGGATACTAGTATAAAAGTTATCCACGTACAGGTGGTAACCCTTATATAGCAGTGGGTGCATAAGGTCCCACACAAGTTGGGGGACATTCTGGGGGTTCAATACGGGAATCTCGCCCCTCGTACACACGAAACTTGTAAGTGTACCCCAAGGTACTCTCACAAAGTTTGTACAGCTTCACGCCATACCTCGCCCGCTTTGAAGGAACATACTGGCGGAAAATGAGTCTTCCCTTTAAAGCAATGAGAGACTCATCAACCGCGACCTCCCTTCTAGGTACATAGGCCTCCAAAAATTTGGCCCCAAAGTGATCGATGACCTGCCTGATTTTGTACAGGCAGTCAAAGGCAGGATCACCTTGGGGGGGACATGCTGCATTATCTGCATAATGCAGGCATTTCCGAATGGCCTCAAACCGGGAGCGTGTCATGGCCGTACTGTAAAGTGGGGTCTGGTAGAGGACGTCCCCACTCCAGTGATGCCTGACACTGGTTTTTTGACTAGGCCCATGTGCAGCACGAGGCCCCAAAACATCCTCATCTCGGCTGCACTGACCGGCGTCCTACCACCGGACCTAGCCAAAAAGGAGCCCGGGTGTTGAGCAATGAACTGTTGGGCGTACAGGTTCGTTTGCTCCACCATCAGATTCACAAAGTGGTCACTAAAAATAAGACTAAAATAGTCGTATTCAGTGAAGCTCACTGTGGGAATCTGGATTCCTGGTTGACCAACAAAATCAGGAAGGACGGACTGAAAATTCTCTGGGGTACACCATGCAAGTTCACCGGTAGGGGGCTCAGGTTAACTTATCTGGCGGGCCGGATAACTAGTACGAGCCCCAGAGCTGCTCGTTCTAGAGTGGGCCACAGGGTCCCTAGCATGGTGGTCCCCTAGCTCCGCCTGGTGGCGCCTCCGTCGCCTTGAGGGCTCACCATCATTGCTAGATGAGGAGGAGGATGCGGGTGACAAAAGGAAAGTGGGGTCATCCTCATCCTCACTGGGGCTCTCGCATTCGGAGGCAAGCTGGGCGTATGCCTCCTCGGTCGAGAACGTCCGGCGGGCCATAGGGGAGTGTGTGTGTGTGCGTGCGTGAAAAAGTTTATTTAGTGCGCGTGTGTGTGGGGGCACTGGTGTTCCCGGACTTTTCCCTAAACCTAACAGAAGTGAAAAAGTAAAAAAAAAATTCAAACTTGCTGAGCAGCCGTCCGAAGCTGATCAGCGGTGGGGTGAGCGATGCACAGAGTCTGGACGCTAAAGAGTGCCGGCCACTGTCAGCGTACGCCCAAAAAAATAAAAATGCGCGCGTGTGTGTGCGTGGGGGGGGGGGGCTTTGGGGGAGTCAGTGGGGCAAGCTGTGGACCCCAGACACCTGATCAGGGTGATGCAACAGTTAACTTTTTTTTACTCTAAACTCTGCCTAAGTCTCCCTGCCTGACCTAAATCTTTCCCTAACCTGTCCCTAACCTACATGTTAGTGCCAGATGGCACTTTGAAGGGTCACAGGGCACGGGGAGTGTTGGGGTGCTGGGCTCAGGCAACAGGCTGCTCTCTCCACTGCTGCCCGTGCAGCCAATCGGATTCGATCCTGTGAAGTGATGTCACCATCACCTCACATGATCTAAGGATGGTGATTGGTGGTGTATTATCGCACCACCGATCAGCATCCTATTCCGGGTTATCGGGTCACCAGAGACCCGAATAACCCGGAAACGCAGCAAACTGCAGGTAATAGAATTGACCTGCGGTTTGGATAGGACTGTTCTATTAGGGTCCAGCTGTTCCGTTCCTCAATGCATGTCATCCATATTTTTTGCGGACCGCAAAATACATACGGTCGTGTGCATGAGCCCTTAGACACTTAGGCTAGATGCACACGTCCGTTAAACCAGTCAGAAAAACTGCAAAACTAGTGGTGCACATTTGGTACATATTAGACTCTTTTGCCTTCTTTAGTCCACCTCTTCAAGATTATATATCTGTAATAAATTGGCACATATTACGCCTAGACAAAATTGTGACCCCTTTACTAAACCGTTTTGGAAAGGGTTTAGGGCACAATTAATGCTGCAATCTGGCACAATAATAGTAAATCTGCCCCTTTACAATTAGTTACAAAAGTTCTCTTAAGGTTACAAGAACACCTTGAATGCGAGTGCTTTAATTCATTCATGTTTCCCGTCATATGCTTTTTTTAAACATATTTTTATTTCAAGATGTGGTAGTCGAGCAGCAAGAAGAGTGAATGAACTATATAATAACTCGGCAGCGAATTCTGAATTTATAAGTTAACAATGAATTTGTGTCATCCGTTACAGTGACAAAATAGCAGCCAAATCCCCTCCTTGCACTCTCTGTGTCAGTCTCTACTGTTGGGCTAGTATTCTGGATGCCCAATTCTACAGCAGAACAAATATAAGGCATGCTAAATTTAATAAAAGGTCAATAATAATTAATACTTCTATTTCTATCTTCCTTCTTTCCTGCCGTCTGGAAAGCAGACGGTTAAGTTTTGAGCCTCCACCATATATGACTAGCTTCTAACATTCCTGTTATGACGGTCTTTACAAGCTATTACTTTCCTTCCTCACTATATGTAACCTCACAGTGAGCTGTATTAATATCATGGAAACCTGTATTTGAGTCACTTCACATCAGCATTCTTCAGTATGAGCTCATTTCCCAGTTGCACTAGAAAGCCTCAGCGTCAGTTCACAGCCATCAGGCGTTCAGAAGCTGACCACTATCTCCATTGTTAGTTCTTGTTAGATACCAACATCGATCCGCACTGGCACCATGGTATTGAGTCATACAGTGACGTGTGAAACGTTTGGATACTCAGAAGCATCGTACCACAAGATTCGTCATCCCAGGAGTCACGTAACCAATGCCCCTAGAAATGTGCTGCTGACCCATGTCTAAGGGTCTGTTTACATGCCCAATTTAAGATTTCAACATGGACTTTGTGCCGAAATTCACATAAAACATTCCGCATCCCATGCATCAGAATGGGATTTATGCAACCAGCAGATTCGCCCCATAGAATTTTTGCGCGGATCCACACTCATTTAACTGCACATCCCCAAAAGAGATCCGAGTGTCAGCCTTGGATTCTTTTTTTATAGATCCTGTAGTAATTCCTTTTTGGATTTGCGGTATGCAAATATGACACATAAATTACTCTTGGTCCAAAAAGTTGGCCAAACATTCGAGATGTTAATCCAAGCGTTTGGCTTACAGCATTACATATATAAATGTTCTCCTTCAAATGAGGTTCAAAATTTGATGCTGATTAATTCATAGGAGTGGAATTTTTAAAACTGTTGTAAAGGAAAAGTAGTTTGCCAATCCGATTCCACCTCTCATTTTCCAGAGCTCCTTGGGAAAATGAAAGGTGGAATCTGATTGGTTGCAATGGGTAACTAGCATTTTTCATTTACATCAGTTTGATAAATCTCCCCCATAGTTTCCAGAGCTGAGAAATTGGCAGGGAGGGGATAGGACAGACTTGGAATGGGGTGGACTTTGTGAAAACTTACTCCAAAGTGGGCAGTTTGCGGGTACTTTCTTGGACATTCTGTGAAGCATGATGGCAACTATGTTAATATTGTTTTCTTGAACCAGATCCCTTGCTTTTGAATGTGATATCTAAAAAATGGTGCCACTACAGCGTCCACAATGTTAGCTACATATCCATTTAGTATCACCACTTACATGCTCTTCATCATCACAGTTGTATATCCTGTGTGATAGATGACAGTTGCGGGGGGGGGGCAAATGGCAAGTGAGGATGGGGACAAGACTCACTTGTTGCCGTCCCCACCTGCCATTGGCTGCTCTCCCCGGATGTTTTCATCTGTGTAGAGGGAGAAGCAGCAGCGGTGGTGCGGAGACCAAGAGCCTCGCCGGGAGCAGGTTAAGTATATTACATGTGAGGGGCACGACACATAGGGGGGGGGGGGTATGTTTGAGAAATTGGATAATCCCTATAAAGTACTGCATTAAGGAATGAGGAGCCAGAGCACTACAGTTTATGGCATTTTACAAATTTGACTAGAAGTGGTCAGCCCCCATAATGTAAAATGACCTAAGGCCCTATTACACTGCCCGATGTTCAGACAGTGTGAACACCGATGGATGATAACACATCAATTAGTGCTAGTTTACACCGGCCCTACAGGCCGATGCAAGCTGAATGTAGGAGGAATAATTAATACCGGAGTACCGATCTTCCATTTATTATCACTGTCACATCCCCGATTACAGCAGGAGATATTCTGCTAATCAGCTGATTGGCTGCTTAATTTTATTATAAGCACTTCTTCCTGATAATTGGCCCAAAAATTTTACAGCCTAATAGGGTCCTAAGTCAGCAATCGTTTGTTAATATACACTTCTCTTTCTGTAGTTTTCCCATGATATTTTCATAACTTGAATGGAAGCATATTATGAGCTCAAAATGAACAGGATTAGATCAATAAAATAAATAAAAGGTGGCTCTATTTTGCAGTTCTAATGGTTGAGGTGCTCATTGCCAATTTGATTCACAATTCAAAAATTGTGTATTAGTATATAAAAAGGGATGGCGGGCACTTTCGTATTTGGAAATCAATGTAAATACTTTATTAGATGACTTGTTATTCTTTTAAAAAAAGGATAAAATTAAAAATGTACTTGAAAACAACTAAAATAGATAAGTGTTATAGCCCCCAAATAAAGACGCACTGTATGTTGTAGGATGCTGGGCTATATATGCGTCATATAGGGGATATAACACTGTATGGGTGCTGGTACCAGACTTCGTAGTAGATATGCAACAATATATGAAAAAAACAGTAGATATAAAATAGGAATTATAAAAACAACTTTCATTTGCGGCAATAGTGATAAAATGCGTTAAGGTTATTATAGAGTCCCGAATGTAAAGTCACTGAGTGGTTTTCGGATAAATCAGGTAAATGATGGGAGACTATGTCTCCATATCTGGTGATAAATAGTTTGTAGTTTCCACTTTATTATCTAAGTCGTCCTTATAGGATATTTGTGTAACATTAGATTATGGCAGCTATTTCAGTCATGCTCACACCTTCACTGTAAAGGGAAACATAGCTCTATGCCTCAGTGCGGCGTCCCGCATTGTCACCGGCTTAGAGTTCACTTACCCACCAGTACGGCTTGTTTTTGTGAGTTGTCCTAAGTCTGCCTTGCTGCAGCTTTGTTCAGCTCTGTTCTCCGACTGTCGGCGTCCCACGTGGTTCCCAGGGTACACAGGATTAGATCAATGGTCAATAGAATAGGTTGTGTTTTTTTTTTGTTTTGTTTTTTGTAAAGCCTAATTCACACGTCAGTGATTGTGAGCCAAAACCAGATGTAGCTCTAAATACAGGACAGGTGCAGATGTTTCCCTTCTACCTTATGTCTGTGGAGGCTTTAATCCTGGTTTTGGCTCGCAATCACTGATAGAAATCACTGACCAAAACACTGATGTGTGAATGAAGCTTAAATTGTAGCTCACAGAGGTGTACCCCAGATATTAGGGTTTCCTACTGTCTTATAGTGTTTATGAGAACAGCCTATTAGCTAGTTGACTTGCTTCAATTCTTTAATAAGCAATTTAAACGTATTAAAGGGGTTCTCTTGGAATTAAGAAAATTTAAAAACTTAAATATTACTTCATTATAAATATATTCCCAAATACCTTACATTAGTTATAATGACTCGTTTTGTCTGGGGAGCAATCATTAGGGGAAACAAAATGGCCGCTGTCCTATTAGTACACACAAAACCTGTCCTAAACATACAGCAGGACAAGTTACTTCAGACACTGAGCTCATCTTCCTCCTCCCTGTCAGGGATCCTGAATACAGATGATAAGATCTTTAGCTGAATCTCTGTTGGAATTGGGTTTATGTGCAAATGTCCTGTCCATCCTTTCTGTACTTCATGTCTCCTCATGAACTCCATTTCCACAAAGATTCAGCTAAATATCATATTAAACTGTATTCAGGATCATAATACCTGACAATTCCGCTATTGAGATCCTTCATAGAAAAACGCTTCGGTTTTGTTGCTATTCATTGTCAATGGGGACAAAACTGAACTCAACGAATAGGAATGCTCCAAAATGCATTCTGTTCCGTTTGGGTGCGTCCCCATCGCGGACCGTTTTTCTGTCTGTGATGTGGTGCGGAGCAAGACAGATCCGTCCTGACACACAATGTAAGTCAATGGGGAAGGGTCCGTTTTCTCTGACACAATAGAAAACAGATCCGTCCCCCATTGACTTTCAATAGTGTTCATGACGGATCCATCATGGCTATATAAGACATAATACAACCGGATCCGTTCATGACGGATGCATGCGGTTGTATTATTGTAACGGAAGCGTTTTTGCAGATCCATGACGGATCCACAAAAAACACTAGTGTGAAAGTAGCCTTACTTGTCCTCCTGTGTGATTAGGACAGGTTTTGTGTGTACTAATTGGACAGCGGCCATTTTGTTTCTCCTAATCATTGCTCCCTAGACAAAACGAGCCATTATAACTAGTAAAATGTATTTGGGAATATATTTAAAATAAAGCAATATGTACGTATTTTCATTTTCTTAATTACCAGAGAACCCCTTTAAGTATTTGAACTTTGCACATTTCATTCACTGAATTGCACATAATCATTCTCTGTTTAAGCAGTGGCTTTAAAAGATGTACTCGCTTCTCACATGTGTTTCTTCACAGCCTAAATCAGAAAATGGCAAATCCCGGTATCGGATCGATCCGGGTGTAAAAGTATTGAATGGGTATTGAAAGTTCAATACTTCTGCTAGAATATGCCACCAGTGTCAGATAGGTGCGGGTCCCACCTCTAAGACCAGCACCTATCTCTAGAACGGAGAATAGCCACAAATGCGACCACCCACCATTAATTTCTATGGGAGTTCGAAAATACCCAAGCGCTGGGTCAACTATTTATGTCAGTTCCAGTTCCAAGTGTGCTCTCCATTCATTTTGGTGGGGCTTCCAAAAATAGCTGACCACACTTGCTTGGATATTTTCCAGAGGTGGCACCCGCACCTATCTGACATTGGTGGTATATCCTAGCAGTATGCCACCAATGTCTGAGGTGACACAGCCCCTTTAAGTGAAACTTTTTTTATCGCACTCTAGTGGTGAAATAACCGAAAAACAAGAATGAACCTGGATCACATCTCCTCACGCTATGCCTTGATCTAATAACTGCTTCTCAGCATAATTAACATTGCTTCTCAGTGCCATAAATAGTATACAGGCCCCTATGTTGCATGCTTACATGAGGCATTAGTACACATTTTGATCAAAAAGCATAAGCCCACTCATCACGACAAGGTTGCCTCCTCGAGTGGAAACCTACTCTAAATTTGGCGCGGCACTGCGTAGCGAGCAGCAGCGCCTCAGCACCGCACCAGCAGATGGCAGGACTCAGCAGCCAAACAGCACCCCTGCCATTAGCACTCCTCCCAATCGACCAAGGTGATTTTAATTAGCAGGAGACTGCATATGGGTTCACAAATTTCTACCAGCTCTCAGTTGGAGTTCCTGAGAGCATATGATAAGGTGAGCTTTGACAACTGTTCACATGCTGTGGTGCTGCGTGGCAGCCATTCTTGGTGGGGCCCAGTGCCAGGGTGGCATTGCAAACAGCAGGGGTGCTGTTTGGCTGCTGAGTCCCGCCATCTGCTGGTCCACACAGTGCCGCGCCAAATTTAGAGTAGGTTCCCACTCGAGGAGGCAACTTTGTCGTGGTGAGTGGGCTTATGTTTTTTGATCAAAATGTGTACTAATGCCTCATGTAAGGGCTCGTTCACAATACCGTTTAGCCTTTCCGTTCTCCTGCTCCGTTTAGGAGCAGGAGAACGAAAAGGCTGACCGGTGATGTGAAGAAGCCTAAGCATGCAACATAGGGGACTGTACGCTAATTATGACGCTGAGAAGCGATGTTAATTATACTGAGAAGCAGTAATTACATCAAAGCATAGCATTAATATGTGTGATCCAGGTTCATTCTTGTTTTTGGATCTAGTGGTGAAATAAGGTGGATTATACTTGTATTCCTTACATTTTTTATGGCTGAGAAGTAAAACCCCAGTCAGACGTGATACCGCTGTTTAATTAGTGACACACAGCTTTGCTGGTTGGTGACATCTTTCTTTTCCTTAAAATTGTAGCACCAGAGACAGATCTTCATGACCTTCACTGACTTTTTATTAGTTTGTCCTCAAATAGGAAGAGTAGATTTTCTTTATATAAAATGTTTAACTTGCTAAATGATAAAGGATTCCAATTCCAATATATGACCTTTAAATGCGTAGTGTGCTTAATATGCATATTTGTAAAACCTTGGGACGCCCCACTTGTAAAACTATGTCCATCGTATATATTTGACACCTGCTTTTTAAATGTCACGAGAGGCGAGACAAACTACAAAAATAATGAATGACAAATATATTTGATATATGAAGATACATTCGATATCATTGTTTTATTAACCCATTAATGCCATATAAGAACGTGTTTTCAGTGTTGAATTCACCTGTTCTGGGAAAGGCTTCCAGGGAGAAATGATGCATAATTCAGGCATGTTAAAAAGAATGTTCGTTTTAAGTGGTGCATTTTCTACTGTTCTGCTTCAGTGGGAAAGAAATTCTTTGGTTGATGATTAATCCTATGAACACGCAATTTAATAATGTAAAATAGACTTGATCTTGCTACATCATGTTTTTCATCTTTCTGCAAGAGAATGGAATTCTTGCCCCTTTAACTAGCCCTGGCGTGTGCAGGGCCTAATGAAAAAAATCATACTTGCCTGCTCCCCCTGCTCTGTTCTGGCACCTTGGCTCCATTCGATGACCTTCTTGTCCCTGGTCTGTTTAGTTCTAGCTGGGGTACTGAAAAGGTCATGTATGCCTCTGCAGACGATAAAAGACATCAGTGGTGACATTTATTCCCAAGCAGCACACAGCCCAACAATGATCTGCCACTTGGGGACACGTCACCACTGAGGCTAGTCATTGGCTGTAGTTGCACAGGTGACCCATCCATTCCCGGGAGAGGTAAATAGGCCAGGTACCTGTAAGATGACAGAATGGAGCCTGGGCAATAGAACAGAGTGGCAGGGAGCAAGTGAGTTTGAGTTTTTTTTTCTTTAGGTACCACATGTTCTAGGGGCTATTTAAATAAGGCGATTGTTATGAGGGTGGTCCGTGCCCACCGCCGTTCCTCTCCTGCTGCCTTGCTTACCCACTCCATAGCTGCAGTCCTCTAGCTGCTTGGTCCTGTGAGCATCTTTCTCTTTCTGCCTTGTGGTCCTAGCTGCTTGAGTAACGTTGCTCCTTCCACGTGGCTTGAGGCCTCCTCCTGTCTCTCTTCCCATAGGGCGTTTGTAGTTTGTATGTGTCCCCTCTGGGTCCTAAAGGGTCAGTGCTCACACCCTAATCTTTCCCAACCAATGGCTGGTTACCTTGGGGTTGTTTAGGCACCTTCCCCTGTGGGAAGTTTCCTGATAGGCTGTCCCATGTTAGTTTTCCTGTTCCATGTACCTGACCTCCGCTTGTTCTCTGTTCTGACCCTAAGGTCCTCGCCCTGATCTTGGCCTGTTTACCATATTGCACATATTCTGCCTGCCCTGCCTGTACCTGACTAAGGTTTTGCCTGATCCATCGCTTCTGTGGGTCAGTAGTCATTGGAACCGAGACTGCTCCAACAGGTTGTGGCCTGGTGGTTCCCCTGCAGCGAAGATCCCTGTATAGGGCTTAAAGGGTGAATACCAGGGTTGCCACTTAGATCTGTTCAAGTGACGCGGTGGGTCCACACCCGCTTTGTTAAAGCTATAATACGGGAACACTCCTTAAGTCTTACTTAACGTCACAGTGCTGTATAATGGAGTTTTTAGTGACGGCTCTAAATAACAAAGCCACTGAGTTTTTTTTCTGTGTCCATAGAAATGATGCTAGTAAATAACAGAGATTTTGCATTTGATAGATCCCATCTGCAGCTGTCTATAGCTTATGTATGTAAAATGATTACACAGGTTTATATTTGAACTTATTTTCAGACAGGTTGATATAAACCAAAAGAATATAGGGGTTTGGGGTCTTCGTTGCAGACCAATTGTTATTGCTGAGCAATAACATCCCAGACGTGCACTATGGGATTCTAGTCTGGAGATCCCATGGTGCCATGTTTAGGCAATGCAGTATGCTCACCGTAGCATGAGCAACATGTAAACTGGCTTTGTCGTACTGTTTGCCATCCTAGGCTTGGGATGTGATGTCCAATTTGATTTGTAGTACAGAATGGATCACTACATACCATAATTATAATCATACAATCTGTCCATGCAGGGGTTCGCCTCTGTGCACCTCTTGCTGTTATTCTTGTTTGTCATTGTTCTCCCAATCACCAGGACACGTAATGTTGAACAATGCTGACATCTCGGGTGTGTAGTAATCTGCTGGAGTGATAAACCGTAGGTCTTTTAGTTCAAGGATTCTGTAACTCTCAGTTTACGACAAGTGATAAGCGGCACGTTGATGAACAGGCGGCATCGTACAATCATCCCTCACAACTTGGTCCAGTTGAGTCCAGTTGAGGGTTTATGTGGCTAAAAAACTGTGCTTTCAATCTGGCTTTTATGCTCCTCCCACATACCATATATTGGAGCTAGGTGCTTGAAAATTTGATCATTTGCAGATCTTAACTACACCTGCAACTTCCTTAAATTGTATAACCTTATGACTTGTCCTTTTTGGCCATTCTTCACGATCGTATTATGGACAGACATCCTGTCGCCATCAGATGACCAGACTTGAGTAGTACTACTTAGACCTCAGGAAGAAAAGAATGTCTTGCCAAGGCTTCATAAAAGATCTATTAAACCACATGAGGTGTACATTTCTATTCCATCTCCAGTGTAATCCATAGATAAAATGTGTTTAACTCACCTATACATGCAATGCCCTCTTGGCACTTTCTTCATCTTCCATTCATTTCAGTGGAGGATGACTAGGCTTGCAAGGCCTCTCCTGTGAAACAACCAGTGAATAAGGCCCTGGTTCTCAAGATTGGTGGATTCCCTTTAAGAATGGTGCTTGTTTCCACAAAATTGAGAGTGTATCCTCTCATTTTTTAAATTGAGAGTGTATCCTCTTTTTTAAATGTACGTGGTCACACACCTACAATAATTGTAGTTCAGTAGATTTGTTAACAGACCTTAAATGGGCTTTCTGGTAGCATCATAGCAATTAGATAAAAATGGGTTTGGGGTGGGCTGAAAAAGCATTCAGTGCTCGCTTAACCATTCCCAGTTGCTGCTGTTCAGCAGTACCTTCACTCCTCTCCTTTCCTGTTCTCGAGTTCGACATGCCAGAAACACCTTTGCCTGTTCAGTTAATCTCTGGCTGCTGCTGTGACCCGCCTTAGCCAGTAATTGGCCGAGTGAGCAGTTCAAGCTGTTTCCAGTGTGTGGAGCCCAAGAACAGAAAGTTGAGAGAAGCTGGAACCGGAGCAGTGGCCAGATCCTCTGCAACCTCATTATTATTGAAAATTCTGCCATTGGAAAACACCCTTTAGTAACTTGTATTATCCTCCAAAAAGCTATGTGACTCTGATTATGTCTTAAGGTGGCCATACACATGAGATGCAAGTCAGATGAACACACTGATTTAAATGAGTTCACCACCACAGAACACATTAGATGGACATTCTAAGAAATCGGGAGCGCCATGGCAGGTTTGTAACAGCACTATCTAGACACGAGGTTTTTTTTTTTTATCCATTTGAAAACTGATTATGTTTTGGTTGATCATAGAGTAAATTATTTATTTGTGGAACAACCCTTTAAAAAATAGCTTTGACGATTGTCTGTGGTTGCCGCTCTTTCTTTTTATTACTGCAGGACAGTTAGTTAAATGATGAATTCTTTACTCATGTCTTGTACTCACCACAGTATATGCTCAATATATTTATATGGTGATTTCTAGTTGAGATCTTCTGCCCTGGCTGTGGTTATGTGTTGAGTAAGTATGGAAAATGTGTCATAACGTTTAAGGGGCTTCATATGCTTATTGAAACCTGGACTGAGACTGGCATTGTGGTCTTTGCTTGTACAGTAACTCCAAACTGATGTATAGTACTACTACCTACAGATATGTACATCTTTCTGTGAATTCCATGAAATGCTCCAATTTCACGCAATATAAATTTCATGCAGACACAGCATAAACAACACCTGACAGAGTAGCGCAAATTTTTGTTCTATTTTCAAAGTTGCCCATCTCTGGGGTTGTCTTATGAATGGGAGCGGCACCGTAGTAACCAGCCCAGTCCACTACATCGTGTACAAAGCTGTTTATTTCGCAGAACAGCTGGGTGGGTATGTGAGATGTCGTACCCCCGCCAATCAGATATTGATGAGGATAGGCTATCACTTGTTCACTCTTGGACAGCCCCTTTAAGGAAAGACACTTCATAGGTAATCTGTAATTGATCAGATTTAGTGATGATCACTAATAACCCTCCACAGAATGGCAGATGTAATAATGCCATTTAGTCACATTGGCCCATATGTAGTTTCTTTAGACCTTCTTTATATGATTTTACAGTGTGTATGAGAATTGGCTACTAGTCAGTTGTATTCATCACAGTGTACTTGCTGTGATATTGTCTTTCAGAGCAGCACTTATTGGTCAGGTAGGCGGTTGTGGCTCTGTATTCTGCAGAAAAGCTTGATATTACTGGATTACCTCTTTTGATTTCCTAATAAATGTTTCTGCCGTCACTAAAGTCTATTCCAGAGAAGTATACTTATTGTATTTTCTTCTGCAGCCTAAATTCAAAAGAAATAATTGTGTAACCATATAAAAGAATTCAATCATATCATTCCAAAAGCCATTTCATCAACAGGCAAGCAATGTTTAGTATATTGGGAAATATGACATATGGAAGGAACTGATTAAGTCTCAAGCTCTAGATTGACAAAAAGCATAGCACAAGTGACCAATCTTCCTCAGGTATACAACCTTCCAGGTGTGGTGCTAAGAGGGAGATGACTTGTCATGTGCTTTGTTGCGGGGTGGGGGGACATCAAATGACATTTTTGCCTTGGCCAGCAAATTCAGGTACAGGTTTAAGGCAACAAACTCTTTGCCTTTGGAGAGGAAAAGCTTAGTTACGGCACTGCCAACAGGGCAGACTAGCCATAGACCCTACAGTGAAATTTCTTGTCGGGCTGATGCCCAGGGGGCCGCCCGAGCCCTCCTCATGGCCACTTGGTTTTGCTGGGGCTGTATTTTGTGCTGTATTACGGTATTGCTGTCCCTGCCTACTTCTAATGTCTCTGCCTTGTGTTGGCTGTGCCTACTTTGTGTTGCCCCATCTTCTGTCAATTTGGACTTGCCCACAATCTGGGGCCACTTGTAGGTTTTTTCAAGGGCCACTTTAAGCTCCCAGTCGAGTGGGACCTGGGCACTGGATTTCCCGTATTGATGACCTGTAGCTTCCCCACCCTTCTGTGGATGAAGATAATTGGCAGGGAAACCCAGTCACTCATGAACCCAAGGAAAGTCCATGCATTGCAACACTGATGTTAAGAAAACAACTGAACACTAACAAGTCAGTGTCCCTGCATTTAGGTTCTTTGCCACTAGTTTTTTTTATGTTGCCCTTTGATAGGTGATTCCCTTCAAGCTAAGTTCTCATACAATTGAACATTTAATAGTATATAGTTTCCCTGCAGCTCTTCCACAGCGATAATTAAAGGTGTTGTCTCGTTTCAGACATATCGCCATAGAGAGCAGTTTCATTCATATATGCGCCCACCTCAATGGGTGTTCCAAAAAACGTTGAGCGCGGCTCGGCTATTTCCTACAGTCCCTTAGCAATAAATGGAGCGGTGTCCGTGCTTGTACGGTGCGCTCTTCATTCACTGCTATGAGACTTCCGAAGATAGCTGAGTGATGAATGGAGAACATGTGTGGTGTGCTCTCCTTCAATTTTGATTCCCTGTTCTGGAGATAGGATCTGCACCTATCTGAAATCGATAGCATATCCTAGTGAGAGATGTGGCAACCCCGTTAGGCATTACACAGTGCCAATTCAAGTCAGCGAGCTGTCTGTGTAATGCCTCATTCACACGTCAGGGTTTTGGTCAGTGATTTCCATCAGTGATTGTGAGCCGAAACCAGGATTGGAGCCTCCACAGAGATGAGGTGTAATGAAAATATCTGCACCTGTTCTGTTTTTAGACCCACACCTGGTTTTTGGCCCCAAATCACTGATGGAAATCACTGACCAAACACTGACATGTGAATGAGGCATAATGCAGGGCAAGACAGGTCCCCCCGAAGCAAGAGGGTCAAGAAGGTCCTCAACAACAGAGCCCACTTCATTGATTTAGAATTCTGTAATAGGCCATATGATAGTGGTCTTCTAAAATGGACAACCCCTTTAATCTGTCAACACTTTGGGGGAGATTTATCAAAACTGATACAAAGGAAAACTAGCTTAGTTGCCCATAACAACCATTTAGATTCCATCTTTTGTCTTTTAGAGCTCCTTTGGAAAATGAAAAGTGAAAGCTGATTGGTTGCTATGGGCAACTAAGCCAGTTTTTCTTTACATCCGTTTTAATAAATCCCCCCCTTTGAGGTTATCTGACAGCTATCTCCCATCAACTCCACTTACTCAAGAATACATGTCTGAAAAGCAGGTGTCACACATCTGACACCGCTTATCTCAGGGGAGCAAGTATCTGGCACGTTGAAATCCAACATTTCCAAACCTTTTTTATCCTTGATAGTAAATGGGCATTGAACAGTGTAGCTACCGCCATAATATAGGATTGTTTAAGAATCTTCTATTAAAAATAATCAAGTTCTGTCAAATGTTATCCAATATTTAAAGCCAAGTTCATATTTTTGTTTGTGGTGTATGCACTGCATTGGTTGACGCTTTACTCCATTCCGAAACCTGTTTCAGAATGGAGTTTAACCTTCATATTTTTTTAAAATCCCCAGTTGCTTCATAAACAGACTGAAAACGTTCTTCTGATGGTGGGTGCAATGTTTTTAATTAAAAACCAGTAACCATGCTTATTTTCTGAAGATAAATGGTCAGCACTACTTTTACTATTAACATGACTCCTTGAAATTTGTTTCTTAGCTATAAACCTCTGCTGGTACATCAAACCTATTTCAGTTTAACACTAAACCTACTTTACCTGAGTTACAAAGGTTAAAGGAAACCTATCATGTTGAACATAGTGTCTTAGCTGAAGGCAGCATTTTATAAAACTGGAGGAGCTGAGCAGATTGATATATAGCTTTATGGGAAAAAATTCTGTAAAATGTGTCCTTTATACATTTATATTCCTCCTCATTCTGGACTGTGAAGTCCAGGAGATGGTCCTATTGGTGATTGACAGGCTGTCCATTACTGATAGAACCGTCTCCCTGACTTCAAAGCCCAGAATGAGCAGGAATTTAAATGTCTAAATTACAAGTTTAACTTGAATGTTTTGCGCTAAAACTATATATCAGTCTGCTCAGGTCCTCCTGCTCTATAAAGTGCTGCTTATAGATTAATTAGCATTTTCTTGGTGACAGGTTCCCTATAACCTTGAGATCCCTGTGAGGATCGCTAATTGAATAAGTTGCTACAGATGTTTTGGTAGTCGCTACTGACATGTTTCCCAAGTCATTTATTAATTTACTGGCTAACCTAAGCCTTACCGGAAGTATCCATTCACAAAGTTTGTGAGGGAGCATTGTTTACCTGCAAGGGGTGCGCCTGTCGGCTCTGATACAAGTCTCCAGATTGTGTTTGAACTTTGCTTTTGCTGAGGAAAGTTTCAGTAAAAAAAAGATGAGTGGGAGAATGAAGAACAGTGATTTCAACCATAAAGGAGAACGTGTTTTCTTATCAGCTATAAAGTTACTGATTGATCCTTCAAAAACAAATGTTCACCATAAGGAAGTATTTCAAGCGAGGGTAGACTACGGTATATTGGTAAAGTTAGGCAGAGGTGTCAAAAGACGCACTAAATTTCTCATTAATCATGAGCCACTGTGATAAATATGGCAGTTTACACTGTCTTAATATTGGATAGGTTGAGTAAATCTGCTCCAAGGTGTCTACAGGTGAACTTGGGTTTTGCAGGTTTCCTCACAGCCGTGGACAGTGAAATGTTTGTAATGACTTAGTGGAATACGGCCATGGCTTGCATGAGTGCACAGTTCAAGCCGCACCACAGGCACATAGCAAGTTCTGCATGGCTGTGCCGTGTGGGTCTACCCTAATTCTGCAGGGTCAAGGAAGCACATATGAACCTTGTAGAAGTTACCCATATCCTGGAAGAGTTGATGGATATAGGTTAAGTTTATATCACACGGGCAGATAATCTTTCAGAGTATCACTAACCAGCGTTTGTATGAACACTCATTAGCGATGATCTGGCAGTTTAATACTGCCGTCGATTACCTAATGAACGAGCAAACGCTCGTTCATCAAGTGATTGGAATCTTTCAACAAGTTTAAAAATCCTTGTTTGCCGGTGGCAGATCATGTTGTGTATTCAGCACTCTGCTGCCGGCAAACAATGATTTCGTATGGGGACGAGTGATGGCATTAGCGATTGCTCCTCCCCATACTGTGGAGGAGATCGCTGCATGTAAGAGCAGCAGTCTCCTCCGTTGACGATCAGATGATTGCCGGGAAGGAACCCTTACCTCCTGACAATCACCTGCATGATCTATTTGGGAAATATTTACTGTTAGGAAGACCATTATACCAATATTCACAAAGGGCTTGTAGCCCCCTTCATCAGGACAATATTCACAATGTTATGCAGCAGTATTGCAGTTGCAGTACAGCCCTCTATCTGTAACCCAGACCACTATGTAAAATGTGGACAATGTGAGCTGCAATAAACCCATGTTTGATGGGGATAAAAGAGAATTAGCCGGATATAGTGCAAGTAACACCAAATCTTACCGAGTCTTGCCCTATTAAGACGGTAATGGTGGCCCCCGTGACACGCATTTGACATGAGCTTCTTCAGGAGGAGGAAGACCAGTAGAAATTTCGTCATGCGTCCAATAACTATTAGTTGCCTTTGCACTTTGATATTGATCTTTAAGGGTACGTTCACACCAGCGTTCGTGTGATCCGGCAGGCAGTTCTGTTGTCGGAGCTGGCAGCCAGATCCGCCGTTCAGTGTGACAACTGACAGCATTTGTAGACGCATTTGTAGCTTGTCATGCGGATGAACGGATCAGTCCTTCAGTTGTTTTACAATGCCAGATCCGGCACTAATACAAGTCAATGGGAATTAGTGCCGGATCCGGCATTCCGGCGACTGATCAGGCATTTTGGACGGACATAATACCGCGGCATGCTGCGGTATTATGTCCGACCAAAAAGCTTAAAAGTGACTGAACGGAAGGCATACTGATGCAAACTGAACGGATTTCTATCCATTCAGATTGCATTGGGATATGCCTGATCAGTTCTTTTTCCGGCATAGAGCCCTTTTGATGGAACTCTATGCCGGAAAAGAATAACGCAAGTGTGAACGTACCCTAAGTTACAATGGAAGTTTGTTAAAAAATATCTCTTGTGTTTTTTCACGTGATATCATTATTTAGGAAATTTTGCTGCAAACACAGGCAACTAGAAAAATATATGTTGTGTGTATGGTCAGTATTTTGCTGCTGCCTAGTAGCTTATATTGCAACTGCTTCAACCCTCCCCCCCCCCCCTTCCCCATTTAAACCCACCTGTTACAGATGAAAGATGAGTTTGTGCACTGGAATTGGTAGATGAATTCCAGCAATTATTAACGCATCCATCATTCATCTAACTCATCTGAGTCATAAAAGCCCACTTAAAATCCATTTTTCTCTTTGTGAGTATACTGCTTACATGATGATGATTTGAGTCGTTTGGAATGTGATTAAGAAAGTAATATAATATATCAATAATTTTCTCTCAATGACTGACTTCCAATTCCCTGGTATATAGAAGTATACAGTAAAGCACTGTGGTTTTCATTACCCTGTATAAATCTGAATCTCAGTGTTCTTCAAAGGGTTGAGGCTACGGGGTAGTGACCCTAGACAAGTACTGCATGGGCTTGTGGGAGCATGATTGATTATTCAAGGTCCAGCTACTGGCTTTAACAATGTTATGCTAACTGAATTAAGAATAATTGATTTTTTTTTTTGTTTTCTTCATAGAAAATGTTTAGTATCCTTCCTCATTTCAACTTCACGGTAGCTTCTTTTGCAAATTCCCTAAATAAATGCTATGGAAAAACAAGTAGAAATGAACTATAAAGTATAAGGAAGATGTAGAAATCATTGTCATTTTAATGACAAATTGTTTATGCTTTTTTTCATAGCTTGCTGTCCAGGCAGCCGCTGGTTGGTGCATCTTGGTGGTAATTGAATAAAGAGGAGTTTGCTGTGCAATGCTATTTTTCCAACCCTCAGACAAGTGAATTGGAGTCATGGAAACAGCTTAGAAAAATAAACTATGCTGTGGACCTCCGTTCCTGAGATAGATACAGGTTCCCGAGGTGGGACCCACAGGTGTCAGACATGTATTCCATATCTAGTGGATATTCCATGTATATCTAAGCTAGAGAACACCCATTTAAGGGGTTGTAGCACCAGGACAACACTTATACCAATGACATATTGGAAAGGTCCCCACCTTGGGACCTAGTCTTTATGTGCTCGATTAAAGATTTGCTCTGTAAAAGCAGGTCCACATTGGAGAACACAGCATTTCGCTGCATTAGACTGAGAGCTATTTGTTTGGCTGCTGTGGGCGAAATGTGTGGCTTCCAGTATCTGCAGTTGATCATAGTGCCAGCTTTTTTAACTTTTGTTTTCATTAGACAACCCCTTTAATTTAGTTGATCACTCATGATTTTAGATGGTTGCTTGCCGAGCACTTTTATACAGCCATTTGCTGTTACCTTATGTCCAGATTATCTTTATATACCTGAAATGCTGAAAGTCTGCTGCAGATAAAAGCGCAATTATTGGTATCTTTTGTGAGCACGGTGGCAGTGTAGAGGGAAATGCACATAGGAACTGTCCAGGTACATTTACATAAAGGCTAAAGGTAGGTACCATTTGTGTATTATCAGCATATGTTTTAAGGGCCCTTTACACAGGTTGAGAATGCGCCAGATAATTGCTAACAAGCGTTCATAGAAATGCTTATTAGCAATTATCTGGCTGTGTAATGGTGCCGCCAATTACCCGATGAACGAGTGAAACACTCATTTGTTGAGTAATTGATTGTTTATGTAGTCACCTAAATCGCCGTTTGCCGACAGCAGATTGTGCTATCTAAACACGCTCTGCTTTTGGAGAACAACGAGTCTCCTCCCATACTGTGTCACCTTCACTGACAATCAGGTGTTTGCCGGGAAGGAACCATCGCCAGCTAAATTGTCCCGTCTAAATGGACCTTGAAAGAGTTTCCTGAGGATTCTCTCTGCTTTTCCTAGGCCAGTGACGACATGTTCACCGATCACGTGGCCTAGGAGCATCTCAGCCCCATTCCAACGAATGGGGCTGAGCTATGATACCAAGCACAACCACTGCCATCTCAAAACAGCTGATAGCCGGGGATTGCAGGTGTCGGGCCCCCACCAATCAGATATTGATGACCTATCCAGAGGAATCTTGAAAAACCCTTTTAAGAATCGGTGGGATCTGTCATGTGGTGTTGGCATCTGGCATACAGTGGATACTGAAATGCCTTGTGGTTTCCGTTATAAATGAAAATTGTTGTGCGTGTACGAACAGATCCTTGGTGGTTGTCTTAGAGCAGTGCATCTCACCTAAGCGGTGGGCATTACTGGCGGTGCACCTGCCAGTTTATAGTAAGGTGCAGCTGGAGAGATGATGAGACAAGTGAAAGACAAATTAAAATAAATATTACATTTAGTATGGACTTTAACCAAAGTGATGAGGCTAGTTGTCACCATGTTCTAGTTATTGAGGACCCATGAGAAAAAGATCGAGAAGCCCTCTCTTAAGCCTGGTTCACACCATATCAAAAACTATCCATGCTGCAGCCACATCACATAGACAACTTTCAAGACAGCAGTCAGGTGTGTATGTCTCCTTAGGACCTGGCAATTGTCTCCAATTGTCTACAGAGCCATGTTCCATGAGAAAAATGACCAAAGCAGAACATGTCCTAAGTTCTCTGCACAGACCCTTGGTTTGTGCAGAAAAACAGAAGTGTGCATAGCACTATTTACTTCTGTTGGTCCATGTGCTGTTTGTGTTTGCAATAAGACAGCCTAGAGTACATACATAACACATACTAGTAGATATAAGTCCAGTGCATAGTTGCCAGTCCTTAATTTTCTGAGATATTCATAGCACTGTGAGATGGGGAAACGGCTCTCCTTGTCTGTGTAGATTAAATGAAATGATCTGGACTGACATTTTGCTGTTTGGCCACAAGATGCCGCTGATTCCTAAACACAGCTACAGACTGCATATTTCCACATTTATGAGAGGTAGTTACACACAGAGCCTAGAGAGGAAGAGAAAGGGAGCAGCCATCTTAGAGGGAACTGAGACTGAGGAACTGCATCAGCTGAGCATCCGACGGCATCCAGGTGTGGGAGCATACATCAGTGACCAGAGCTGCAGCTAAGGGAAGCTGATCGTGTCCAAGACCCTGATCCTGTCCAGAGGAATGAGGATTGCTTCCAGGAATGCTGATGAGAGCTGAGGAGCAAAGCTACATACACTGCGGCACCGCATTCTTGTTGGAGAGGCATTTGTTCAGTTCCGAGTCAACAGCGGAGGCAGAGCAGACCCAAGTCGGTAAGATCGTGCACGCACCTCCTCACAGTGTTGGTGCCTAAAGACTGAGACCAGGCCTGTAGTTAGTTAGTTAGTTAGTTAGGGTCTCTGTGTCAGGCCACAAGTGTTGCTATTGTTCATTGCAAGGACTCCATAACTTAAAGTGGCGTTTCACACTGAAGAGCTGATAAACTTCCCACAAACTCAAGCCAGGCTGGCGTTTTGCTCAGAAAGAATACTCAGGCACATGCTACAAGACCAGTTATGGGAGGAGGAATTCTGTAGAGCTTTGTAAGTTTTTCAGCTGTTGTGCTGCACCGTAGGCTAGTCCGCACCATGCACCCAAACAATTGTTCTTGTTTTTTAGGGTAATGACAGGTAAGGTGTGGTGATTTAGTCATAGCCGCCAGTAGGTAAATTACTACACTTTCCTCCTGCATCCATCGGAGGGCACTGTGCTGTGCAACATAAGGGTCTCAGCCTTCGGGCTGGGTGTATGTAAATTTATTGTATGTTCCCAGCATTTGTGGTTGTGTTCCTTACCACGTTTAAGTAAAATTCTGTTTTGGCAAAAGCTGATAGTGGAGTTCATGACTTCGCTGTATCCTGGGGAGCCCACCCCGGTACACGGCTTACAGCACATCCGTCTTGTCCTGGCCTGAAAAAAGGTGAGGCTTATGTAAACCCTATCCAGAAGTTAGGTGATCTGGCCAGGTTTGCTCTTGTCTGGGGCTTAAATGCGCCGAATTGACAGACACACATTTGGGAAATATGCTTATGGACTATGTCTAAAGCTGTCAGACTTGCAAGGAACTCAGACAACATGCTGGTTCCAGGTGATCGATATACAGAATATACGTTTCAATTCAAGTGCCTGTTTATATGTACGAGGCTTTATTAATGTAACATGACTCATAGATCTCTATAGAGCAAAGGTCCCCCACCTTTTGTACTGCAGGTCGCTAGCCACTTTAGAATATGGCAGGTGCTGTTGAGCTGTACCGAATCTTTAAAGGGAAAAGCCTGTTAAAGATGATATGATTTGTACCCTAGTGTTACTTGTTAGTGACATCGTTTTGGTAATATGTCCTAGTAACGCTATGGTGCTACTAGTGCATAATAACCTTTTCCAGCAGGTTTGGAGCCACATGCAGGGGACCTGAGAACCACAAGTGGCTTGACAAACATTTTTTAGATGTGAGCATATCTTTGAATGACGTGCTAGGATATGCTAGAATATATGTGATCGTTTCAACTAGTGCTGTAAAAACATGTTTTTTAAAAGCTCCAGAGCAGGTTTAAAGTCACATTTACATGAATAGAACAGTGGAATATAAAATTTAGTGATGCTACATAATAAAATGTTCTATCTGTATCTAATAGGATTACTCATTTCATTGCAATAAATGAATAGATGAAAGGGTCTTCCTCATATTAGAATTCCTTGTGGTTTCACTCCAGATATGACTAATATCCTTTTCATAAAGATTTGCAGGTGAATGGATATGGATCTCACATGGGAGTAGGACAGAGCAGTCCAGGAGTCTATGAAGATGGAGATAAATTATTTGATGGGAGACAGGAGGAAGTGTCTCAGGGCGAATCATCGAATGAAATTTCTGACTCAGACACCATTTGTTGGTGGTCACAAAGACACGTGCCCCCAACATAAGCCAGATCTCTACTCACAGTGACTTGGTTTTATACACCAGCAAGGACATTGTGATTCTTAGCACATGAATCATTTCCAGTCAGGAATAGCTGAACTGAAAGGAATGAAGGTTGTGTAATCACTGTTTACTTCAGGCTCCTCAGATGGGTGACTAACAGCCCAGCGTCCAATTTCATCTCAGAATGAAAGTTTGGCTGTCAACATTGGTAATCACATGGAGCAAGATCACTCTCTCTGAGGTCCAGGAAGGGGCACTGAGGATCACATATTAAAAGTGTTTTAATAAGTCAGCCTTGAGACATATAGATAGTCCATGAAGAATAGATAGCACGCTGGGTTCATTGTAACCTATACATAAATAACAATATATACTGTAGAAATGAGTATGTATATAGCACATTGTATTCCAACAACTCAGCAGTTGTCTATTAGAAAAAGATTATTCTAGCAAACTACAAAAAAACTTATTTTCATTGTTATACAGTATAAACCTTCACACATGGAATATTGCTTATATGGTCTTCAGAAAAGTTGGGGACATCTAATGTAGTTGTTTCAATGTACTAGGTAGATTAGGTTTGCAATTATGGGTGCATTTCACTAGGTAAGTGAATCAGTATCAAGGTGGCGTCATGGATGTGGAAGTACTTTTTGCTTAACACATAATCACATACATTCTTTTATGATTTTTGTTACTTATATAGCGCTGACATATTCTGCAGCACTTTACAGACATTAGCATCACTCACTGTCCCCAGTGGAGTTCACGATTCCCTATCAATGTCTTTGGGGTGTGGGAGTAAACCAAAGAACCCGGGGTAAACCCACGTAAACACGTGCAGAACATACAAACTCCATTCAGATGTTGTCCTTGGTCAGATTCAAACCTAGGATCCCAGAGCTGCTATATACTGAGCCCAACGTACATGTTCGCGATCAGTGTTAAGGGGTTGTATGGAGCCAGCTCACACACTGTGCTCGCTCCATACATAGAGGGTGCTGGCTGTACAGTGCTTTGCAAATGTATTCACCCCCCTTGACTTTTTTCATGTTTTGGTGCCTCACAACCTGGAATTAACATGGATTGTTTGAGGATTTACATAATTTAATTTACAGAACATGCCTACAACTTTGAAGATTTTCTTTTTTTTTATTGTGAAGCAAACAACAAATAGGACAAAATAACAGAAAACGTCAATGTGCATAACTATTCACTCCCCTAAAGTCAATACTTTGTAGAGCCACATTTTGCGGGAATCACAGCTCCAAGTCGCTTTGGATAAGTCTCTATGAACTTGCCACATCTTACCACTGGGATTTTTGCCCAGTCCTCCTTGCAAAACTGCTCCAGCTCCTTCAAGTTGGATGGTTTGCGCTTGTGAACAGCAATCTTTAAGTCTGACCACATATTTCATATTGGATTGAGATCTGGGCTTTGACTAGGCCATTCCAACACATTTACATGTTTCCCCTTAAACCACTCAAGTGTTGCTTTAGCAGTGTGTTTGGGGTCATTGTCCTGCTGGAAGGTGAACCTCCGTCCTAGCCTCAAATCACGCATAGAGTGGTACAGGTTTTGCTCAAGAATATCCCTGTATTTAGCACCATCCATCTTTGCCTCAACTCTGACCAGTTTCCCAGTCCCGGCTGCTGAAAAACATCCCCACAGCATGATGCTGCCATCACCATGATGGTGTTCTTTGAGTGATGTGATGTGTTGGGTTTGCACCAGACATAGCGTTTTCTTTGATGGCCGAAAAGTTCAATTTTAGTCTTATCAGACCAGAGCACCTTCCTCCATACATTTTGGGAGTCTCCCACATGCCTTTTTGCAAACTCACAACGTGCCTTTTTGTTTTTAGCTGAAAGTAATGGTTTTCATCTGGCCACTCTGCCATAAAACCCAACTCTATGGAGCGTACAGATTATTGTCGTCCTATGTACAGATACTCCAGTTACTGCTGTGGAACTCTGCAGCTCCTCCAGGGTTACCTTAGGTCTCTGTGCTGCCTCTTTGATTAATGCCCTCCTTGCCCGGTCCGTGAGTTTTGGTGGGTGGCCGTCTCTTGGCAGGTTTGCTGTTGTGCCATGTTCTTTCCATTTGGTTATGATAGATTTGATGGTGCTCCTGCGATTAGCAAAGATTTGGATATTTATTTATAACCTAACCCTGACTTGTACTTCTCAACAACATTGTCCCTTACTTGTTTGGAGAGTTCCTTGGTCTTCATGGCAGTGTTTGGTTAGTAATACCTCTTGCTTAGGTGTTGCAGCCTCTGGTGCCTTTCAAAAAAGGTGTGTATATATATAATGACAGATCATGTGACACTTAGATTGCACACAGGTGGACATCATTTCACTAATTATGTGACTTCTGAAGGTAATTGGTTGCACCAGAGCTTTTTATGGGCTTCCTAACAAAGGGGGTGAATACATATGCACATGCCAATTTTCTGTTTTCTATTTCTAAACAAATATATTTTTCTCATTTCACTTCACCAACTTAGACTATTGTATTCTGATCTATCACATAGAATTCAGATTAACAAAATATTGAACTTAAGGCTGTAATGTAACAAAACACGAAAAAAGTCTAGGGGATGAATACTTTTGCAAGGCACTGTATATGTTTTGTAAAAAAAAAAAAAGGGGGGGCACTGCTCTGAGCACTCTGTACATTCAGCTTTCATAGTCGTGTGGAGTAGAACGAGCACTCAGAGCAGTGTTTATGCTGCTTCCTGGTTTTTAAACAGCATTTAAAGGATAACTGTCACATTTAGACCCAAATTTCAGTTTTCATATATGTAGTTACTAATATGATAATATACCTGAATCAATAACTATTAGACTTACTTACCCCATATTTAATAAGATTCAGCCCTTAGCAACCAGTCTGCATAAAACTGCAATTTCACTATTCTGTTAAAATGGCCGCCCTCAGCCCTGAGGCTAATCCATAGGACACCTGCAGTGAAGTTAGTGAAAACCAGCTCTGTATAGGGGGGTCCTGCAGTGAAGTTCCCAGGTCTGGCTGAAGCCTATAGTCCTTCTACAAGCTCTCCTCTTATCAGATAAGGCTGTCATTTATACACTGGGCTCTACATTGTCCTTCACTGCTAAGGGAGTGTCTGCCAAGCACAGGCATGTGGAGAAGTTCACACACACAGCCCAGCACTGTTATCTCCTGTCAGGAAGAACCTGGCTTTTTATACATTCCCTTACAATGTTGACTCACTATCAGTTCCCAGTGCACGCAGCGTGCTCCGTCCTCATCTGGTAGACGGAAGGAGCATAGCAACCTGATTTTATCTCAGGTAACAATAGCCAATACTGGGGACTTTTAGGTGGCTTTTAGGGGTTATTTATTAAACAATCAGAAATGAAAACAGGGCCAACAAGGTAATATTAATCACCAAAATCCAATAGTAAAAAAAAAAAAATTGACAGTTATACTTTAACCGTTTTAGTAGAAAATGAAAATTTGGTTCCCAAGTAGGAACCATTTAGTGATACTTCTCCTCTGTTAGGACATCTGGATTAAGATATTTTGTTTCCTAGAGATAAGGGCACCAGAGTTGTCTACCTTAATAATATAAACTATTGTAATTGTTTTTCTGTGCCTCTGGATCCTTTAACACGACCTGATGCAGGGCTATAGTGTGCGCCAGTCAGTGATAAAACAAGCCAATCGGCACTCGTTTAATGGGCTTTACACAGGCTGGTGGAAAGTGCATGGGGGATCATTCATACCGTTCATTGCTCATACATTACATTACGTTACGTTGGGATCACATCCCCTGTTTGCACAAGGAGCTACTCACCAGTTTGGGACTCTTCTACTTTCGGAAGTCCCATAGTGGTGAATGGAGAGGACCTCGGCAGCATGCTCATTATTCACGGCAGGTCACATTCTTGAGGTAGGAGCAGGTCCTAGAGCTGGGACCCACACCTATCGGGGATCCTATTAAAATGGCCTAAATCTCCCAGATGGCACAACCTCTTTAGGCTATGTGTACACTTACTGCAGATTTTGTGCCTGGATTGCAGGTTGCAGCATGTTAAAGGAGCAGCAGAGTGGATGAGATTTTAACAGATCTCATACGCATGCTGTGCAAAAATATCTGATTGTAAACTGACGTGAGGGGATTTTAAATCTGCAGCCTGTCAATTCTTACTGTGCATTTTTGCAAATGATTTGCACTTTGCATTGCCTAGGGTGAAATCTGTGGCATCTGCTATAAAATCAATCTGTAACTACGGCAAATACCAAAAGATTTTGCTCTTGGAATTCCACAATGCGTGGACACATTCTAGGAGCAGCTCCTATTTTGGCCCACCTGCGCTGTCCATAAATTACATGGAGGCCATCCACTTGAACAACTTTCATGTTATACTTTATTTCTCAAGACACAGCTTCCCACGACAATAGCTGCTGATCATTGGCTTCCATTTAAAAAGGGGTTGTCTTCATGAGATGGGTTTGGCAGAGCACATTCAGCTCCTTCTAATATCATGTCAGGTACTATGATTTAGATACATTCTGTATAATATAACCATTATAGTATGATGTATTTTTCTTGCCTGCTCATTAAATCCGTTCTTGTTTTCACTCGGAAAGGTAGAGCTGTAAATGGCAAAAATAGCATTTACTGATGAGCCTTAGACATTTATGTCCTTCAGAGTTTACAGAGGCTACGTGAGTCTAGTGCTGTACAGTGTCCAGCCACAAACTTACTTCATGATGATGCAGTTTGCATGTGAAGAAAAAGACCAGCACTCGTACTGTAGATATTCAAGATGCTGCATTTATGAGTGAAAGCACTTATGTTCTGAAACGCGTCACTATGCTGTAATATGTGACAATAAATCCAGCATCTTGAATATCTACAGTGCGAGTGCCGGTCTTTTTCTTCACATGTTAATTAGGATACCTGCCCGCTGACACGTGCACCGCCAAAGCGCTAAGAGCAGTGCCGATCTTTTTGAACATACGATGCAGTTTGCATGTCATTTAAAGGGGTTCTCCGGGCTACAGTTATTGATGACTTATCCCTAGGATAGGTCATCAGTAGGCCTGCACAATATATCGCGAAAGCAATCGCAATTAATCGCCATATCGCAATTTGCTGACCCAAAAATGCTGCAATTATATTACCGTATTTTTCACTTTATAAGACACTTTTTTCCCCCAAAAAAGTGTGTGGGGGGGGGGGGAATGGCAGTGCGTCTTATAAAGCGATAGTTGACTTTCTTCGTGACACTGACACTGTATCTCCGGCCGCTATGCTGCACAGCGCGGCCAGCGATACATCAGTTACAGTGCGGGAGGGAGGAGGAGCCGGAGGCAAGTCGTTATTTTAATGAACACATGTTCTTATATCTATTTTATTTATCTGTTCTGTGCAGCGCTATTAAGAAAATGGAAATTGTACTTTTGCAGTAATGCAAATATGTATTTTATTTTGAAAAACACTGCGCATTTCAGTTCTTGAGTTCAGCATAACTACATTTCACATTATCAGTCATCTGTGTGCGCTTTTACCTTGAAAATCCAAGCAGATAGACCTCTAGCAGAATTCCCTTAAAATATCGCATCGCATATCGTTATCGCAATTTTTAGGGCCCTAATCGCAATCGCCCAAAATTCCCATATCGTGCAGCCCTAGTCATCAGTATCCAGCACCCCCACAATAAGCTGTTTTGGGCTGCAACATCACTGGACAGCTGACCGGTGGACGTGTCGGTTGTCAGACACCCAGTAATCTGAAATTGATGATCTATCTGGACTCACATAGAAGCCCTTTTACTGTAATTTTTGATCGATCTTTCCATTTTCAATATTTGTTGTGCACCACTTACGGTACTTTGACAGCTTGGAGCATGACAACCTACACCTTTTCATAGCATAGCCCTTTTGTTGTAGTTTCAGCCCTGGGGAATATTCACCATTCTGTCATTGTCTTCCATTTGCTATCCACATCTGCAGTGGACCTATAGAAGTAGGGGTTCTATGACAGTGGTCTCCAATGGTCATCAGGTCTTTGTGCTACTCAAACAGAATCGCCTCACTTCCATGTTACAACACCATCCAGGTTGTGGCCACAACACATAGACTATTTTGATAATGAATGTGTGAATAAGCAGGAGGGGAGAGCCTAAAATTTGTGGCAAAATCTGTAGTATAAGTAATCCTTGGTATGGATTTTTTGCACAGGTAAGGTTGGGGCTGCATGGCTGTGCGACCTATGATCACTAAGTGGAATTGCAGCCATTGATCTGAATGGGGTCACAGCATGACTCACAAGTTGTCGTGACCGCGACCCCACAATCGACAAAAAATCCAGCACTGGGGCATGCTGCAGACCACCAGCATTTTCTCAAATCCTTGCGCTTAATTTTGTGTGAACCCCCTTTCATATGCAATAGTACATCTGCATTGTTGTAGATGGTTTGGTGCCTATAATGTGCCGTAGTGGTCAGATTCATGTACTTGAAAATCTTTCGTCAGATTCATGTACTTGAAAATCTTTCTGCTAGGATTCATATCTAAGCAGACCTGGTGGGTTCGTGTTTGTTTTTCTGCAGCAGGTTATTAGATTGTGTGCACCTCAGGGTACAGAAAAGAATGTGATCTATGATTGTCCACAGTACATAAGTCTATTAACCAGTAAGGCATTGTTTCTATCTCCCCACCCGTGTGATGTTATGTGTACATGCCATGATTTTTGTGAGCTCATAGATCAGTTATTGGCATGGGACCAGGAAGGAGATATGCAGATGTACATCGTTAAGTGGAGTTGCTGCTTGATATTCCATCGCAGGTCTTGAAAGCTTACTTTATTTCTTGGATGAAACAGTACTGGCAGTTGCACTTCAGCTTCCTGTGCTGTCTTTCTATTGCTTCGTGCAAATGTGAGTAGGTGGAACAGCCTGGTTAAGTAAGAGGCTGTTGCGAAATCTTTTAGCTGTTTATTATAGTGAGCAGGACTGGAGAGCGCAGCTTATACGCTGAAGGCAGAGGTCTGACAGTCCTCATCTGGTAAAACAGGGAAACACTGCGAAGAGACTTCATAGGAGGCAATGCAAGAGCCTGAAATTCAAGAAGGAAAACAAGAAAGGATTTTTCTTCTCCATCTTTATTCATCCTTCATATTTTCCAGGATCTTTTAAGACTTGGCTTTTAGGTGGCATCTGCCAGTGTGAAAGCATGGCATGCCGGTATCATCAGAGCAGGATGGAGAAAGCATTTTGCATTGTGATGGATGTCTGGGGCACTTCTATCCAACTAGCCTTTTGGATTTTGCCGCATTATACGGTCGTTGAGTATGCTGCTGATGATAGACTGACTCAGTTTCAAGGAATTGGTAAAACGACTCATTGTGGTTTTTCTTGTTGACTTTTATTTCAAAGAATTTGGAGGAGGACCAGGCAGTATAGGAGAAGACGAGACTCTTGAGAAGAAGCACTTCCACCAGCTATCCGAGCACGTGAGATATCTCAGCAATAAAGAAAACAGAAAGTAAGTTCACTAGAGGTTCTTGAAGGCTGGTTCACCCAATAACATGTTTCTTAGCTGAATAGTATGGGGTTGGAATGCACTAGTTATTACTAAGTGGGTGGTATCAAGCAAGTGCAGTTCAAGTACTGAAGTCCCTTCATTCATTATGAAGGCATCGTTCCTGGAGACAGCGTCCCTATCACATTTCAGGTAAGCGATGTTTATTATTTCTTATATACTTTTTACTTTACTTAGGTTTACTGCACATAATTTAGTACCTGTGGACAGTGATTGCAGTTGTCTTTATGTCAGTGATATAATAATGTTGGTATTGATTATACAGTATTTGCAATAAGAAGTACATTATAAAAATGGTTGTCCAGGATTAGCAAAAATTGGGGCACAGTCGGGATAGTGCATGACTTACCTGTTGAATTGCCCGCCGCTCCAGCTTCTGTTTTATCCCTTCCCACTGGTCTTTGTATAGAGAGTTTTAGCACTAATGTCATGTCGATAACATGCGAAAATTGCTGCCATTCAAACCAGTGATGGCCGATTCAACAGGTAAGGCTGGGTTCACATCACCGTTTTATTGTCCGTTCTTCTGAGCCATCAGAAGAACAGAAAAAAACGGATTATGTATTTTTAACATCCGTTATACACATTGTGCATCCGTTTTAGCCATTTCCATCTGAGATCTGTTTTTTTTAGACCGAAAAAAAGTTCTGCACGTAGGACTTTTTGCCACCTAAAAAAAAAAACATTACAGACAGAAATACCTTAAACGTATGTAAAATGTCCATAAGGGATGCTCAGGATTCATTTTGTTACAGGAGCCCGTTTTTTTTTTGTTTGTTTTTCTGACGTATCAGAAGAACGGAAAATGAAACAGTGATGCTTATTTTGCTGTTTGATACCATTCAATGGTTGTGCCCCAATTTTTGCTCAAAGATAAGGTAATTTTCAGTAAATAACATTATTATATAAAAGTGTAATAGATCAGATTTACATTTTGATAAGTACAGTTACGTATGTTTTTTTCCATTCGGGTTCCACAAATATATTTATTATTTAGCATTGTAATATTATTCCATAAGGTTTTTTTTTCTTTTCTAAAAGTTAACCATTTCTTGAGGCTCTGAATCCATTTATTTTTTTATAGGTAATCCAATACATTTGCCGGGAAACAGTATGATTCAGTTCCTATAGTACAGCATGTTGCAATTTCCTTGCAAATGGCATTTCTCCCATGAGTCACCACTGAGTCGACCTCCTCTCCATTACTGGATATTGCAATATTGCTTCTCACATTTACAGGGAACTTACAAACCCTCTTCCTATTTGTTTCCGGTTTCATTCTGAGAAATACAGTTTGATGTCTGCATTTAGCGCGTACCATCAGTCACTCATCTGTCATTGTGGCTGACAGCTAGTTTCAGTGAATATATATACAGTAGGGGATATTTTTCATGAGGGGAATATTTGAAGTTATTTATCAAATGTGGCAAAAAAATCTGGTGCATTTTGTAAATATCTCTATTGATCTTACTACAGTTTTTACCCCACCCCATGCTGGAACAAAACTGCAACATTTTATTTGCAAAAAGGCACATTTCCTAAATCTGTCATAAACGTATTTGCTTAGCTTACCACACCCACTTTCCCACAGTTTTTTTGAAAAGTGTTTAATGGTGTAAAATCTCAATTGGTCACATAGTTGCCCCTTTTGTTACGCTACAAACCTCGTGTACAAGGCTTCATAAATTTCCTTGTGGTTGCTACTAATTCTGTGGTTTATAAATCACTGCAAAAGGTGCACCACAATAATATGCAACTGACAATACTGGCCAAACCCTCACACTGATGTTAAAAGCTGAGACATTAGCCAATATATTCCAGTCAGGAACATATCGGAGCCCAAGGCACCCCGTCAAGGTATCTCAGTGTGGCATGGGTCCTACCGCTAACCGACCTACAGTGCGTGAACAGAGTCCGATAGGTGCTAAGGTCTGACTCACAGCCAAGCTCAAGAGTTGGTAACATTCTGTTCACCTGGTAGCCTGTGTCACATGGCCTGTTATAGGTGGGGCTCGCAGCCTCCTCCTACCCTCCCATTGTATTAGTGATCTTACTATAGAGGTATGTGGGAGCTTGGCTGTGAGTCGGACCTCAGCACCTATCGGACTGTGTGCACGGGCGGAGATTGCCGGACTAAAAGTACTGCAGGTCCGACTTTTTAGTCCAGCGATCACTGCCGTGCTGCACCGTAGTCTATGGGGACGGAGCGGCAGCACATGGGTACTTGTGGCATGGCGGTTCGGGCAGGCTGGTCACCTGCCGGAACAGTCTGTCGGATAGCCATGCCGCAAGTGTGAAAGTACTCAGAGAACTGAGCTTGTCTGTAAAAGTTGAGACATGGCTGGACATGCAACACACACAGTAACAGTCCTATGAAAGCACTGGAAGTGACAAGTGCAATACAGTGCAGGTCTACAAGGTCTCAAGAAAGTGAGGGATTTGGAGCTTCGTTCTGTGATTGCATTTCTTACAAAAGAACAATTAAGCCTAAAGAAATCCATGAACGGATGATTGCTGTATATGGTGATGATGCACCTTCCTGTTTTGGCTAAGCAGTTTAAATGGGGTAGGGAATCAATTGAAGATGACCGCGTTCAGGTCGACCTGTCAAAGCATCTTCAGAGGAAATGTGCCGTAAAGTGGAGGCCATGATTTTGTAAGATCATCAGGTCAAAGTCAGTGTTCTAGCTCTTGAATTAGGCATTTTAGTTGGCACAGTTTCCAGTATAATTCATGATGTTTTGATGATGTCAAAGATCAGTTCCCCATGGGTGCCACAAATGTTGATGCCTGAGCAAAAAACTTGTTGCCAGCATTAGAGAATTTAGACATGCTTAAGAGAAAATCCAGGAGACCTCTATTCTCAAATTATTAAAGCTGATGAAACATGGTCCTGAGACTAAACAAGAGACCATGTTTTTCTGCAATGCCCTGCCCTCTCCACTAGGATGGACAGGGCTAGGCATGATGATGTTTTCACTGCCTGGTCCTGTCAATCTTGGCAGTAGCAGAAAGAGCAGAGCCTCTAGGTGTAACAGCAACATCCCAGTTGCTCCTAGAGGCTCCTTTGCATATATCAAAACATCATGTTTCTCAGCAATGTGGGCACATATGAACATGGGTCCGACACAGATGCCTCCAGCTGCCAAGGGCACAGGCAGCAGGTCAGCAACTTTCAGAGGGACAAATCTGCTGACAGATGTCATTTAAGCAGGTTGGTGGAACTTGGGTTTCTACAGTTTTTTACAACTTTTTTGAAAAGTGTAGGACTTCACATGAAGTAATGGGACTTTGCTGGAAAGGGGCTAGCTAAGATGTGCTATTTGTGCTACAATTGCGCCGTAAAATTCTGTCTCAAAGTAAGTCAACCATTAGTTGGTATAGAGTTAGAAAAAAGTGACTATCCCGGCACTAGATTTATCATCCAGCCTTAGACCCTGTGATAAATCTGGTGCAGGTCTAGATATCTACAGGCTTAGTAAGCCTGGGCCAATGACTACAGAAATATCTGAGCAGTAGTAGAGTGCTGTAGAGCCCTTTCATTCTGGAAATTAGCGGCATTCTGAGAGCTACTTTGTAGTGGACTTAGCACGTCACTGCAGCGCTGCTCCCTTTGACTTCATGTATGATTTTAAATATAGGAAATCTTCACCATTACTAGGGACACCACAAGGTTTATTTCAGCAAGTGGCTTAGGCTGGTTCCAAACCTGCAATAAGACCATCCGGCAGGACGTTCCAGCAGAGGTACAGCCTGGAGTTCACTGTATCCAGTCTAGCCTGATAGGGCTGTGCACCACCGGAGCCCATTGGCTATAATGTGATTAGGCCTGTTTCCAACCAGACAAAAACTAGTGCGTGCCCCAGTTTTGGACTGACCGAAACCCAGCGCTCATGCCATATTCTAGGCAGATCACATAATAGTCAATAGTGTCTGGTGCTGAACAGCATTATCTAGCCAGGTGGGATATGGCAAACTCTGGCAGGCTATTCCTTTGTCATAACAGCATGCCAGATAGCTTTACCGCAGGTGTGAAACTAGCCTTACCTTGGCTGGTACTGTTGGAGAAGCAGCTTGTTTGACATTACTGATTTAAAACTGCCTCCTTCCCTCCTCTTGTGTCTTGTGGTGCCTGCCTTTTATGAATTCTGTGGACAAGTGGGGGACATCACAATAAGCATCAGCAGCAACATCTCTTTTGTCCACCGACAGTCATATCCTTGTTAGGTCCAAACTGATTCTGTATCAACTGCCTGTTGGGAGCTTCTCATATTCAATGCCAAGTATCAGTTCAGGTTGTGTAAAGCACACAGCTATTTTTCTTTTTTTCCGGACAACTTATCCAAAGATCACGGACAGACATATTTTACTACGCATTGGAAATCTATAATAAATGATAAAGTAGTTCTATCGGGCTATAGCTCAAAATGCTAATGAGAGCAATTTGTGTGAGTAGTATAGTCATACAAAAATACCATTTCTTTTTAAATATAAAATGATAAAAAAACAGTAGCATTTTTTTAAGAACGATCTCCATGAATCAAACGAATATGCATTGACTCAGAATGCTGTATTACCAACGAGATGGTTTTCCAGTAGATGAGTTGCATAGTTGGACCATGAACTCTAATGATTGAGCACTCAATTATTCTAGCTGGCCTCTGCTAAAAAAAAAAAAAAAATCTCTAGGGTACGACCTTAATTTATTGCAGATGGAAAGTTTTACCTATGTTTCTAGGATTTGATGACAAACTGATCAATTCTCAACAATATTTCTAGTTGTGTGGGAATTGTCACAAAGTGAGTTGACATCTGAAACTGTTTTGTCAATGCTGGATTAAAACTCTACCTTGCTATTCTCCAGAGCATTTTTTGTGTTCCTGTTGTATGACATTCCACATTGCAGTCATGACAGAGCTGATAAAATACAAGCCTCAGGGACGCACTGGAAACTTAAAGTGGCCCTGGAAAAAAAACGTATAGTTGCCCCAATGTTGTAGAGGAGTCCAAATTGATAGAAGGTGGAGCAGCACAAGTAGATGGGGCCAATATAAGTTAATAGGGTCAGTAATACCATCCCACAATGCCAAATACTACAGTGCAGCACAAAATACCTCCCTAGAAACTATCCCTCTGTAGTGACCATCAATAGCTGCCATGTTCTGTCCTCCTACAATTGTCTATAATTTTGAAACGGAGCAGGGAGCTTAGGAGGTGAGAGGTGAGCCATGCTGCCTGGACTTCCTCTAATAATGAGCCCTATAGTTCCCCCGGTAGTATGTACCCAGCCAATGGCAGGTGGAGGGCTCGGGTGATCCTATGGGCGTCGGTCCACCAGGAAAATTTCCTGTAGGGCCTATGGCCAGTCCACCCTTGACAAGCTTTACCACCATAATATCAGTAAGAAACATACAGAGACTGTGGCATGTAAAAGTAATGTATTCAAATGCAAAATATCACAAAGTACAAATGTATCACAATACAAACCTTCTAATCTCCCCATCGGCACTACACACACTGATGCTGGCACCGCTTTCCTCGCCATTTCCTTACCTGCAGGCTACCCCTCCTCTCCCAAAAATGACAGCTGTGGCAAAAGAACAAATTCCTCTGTTGCATACTCAAACCAATGAAATTACTGTATGATGTTGTACAATCCTTGGTGTGTCCCTTAATCCAAGCTGCAAAGAATGACCCAGACATTGGAAAGGCTAGTCCCTTCCACTAGAGGTTTGCAGTGCATAAAGGAAATGATAGGTTTCTCAGAAAGGGTGTTCGTTCAGTATCATAGCACCCTGTGTCGGACTGGGATACTGCAGGGCTCCTGCACACTAACTTATTTTTTTTCCATGTCTGTACCGTTCACTTCAATGGGGCCGCAAAAAAAAAAAAATTTGACTCTGTGTGCATTCGGTGTCTGTACGTTGGCATAGCCGTTCTGCAAAATAATAAAACATGTCCTATTGTCTGCATTACAGACAAGGATAGGACTGTTCTATTAGAGGCCGGCTGTTCTGTTCCGCATAATGTATCCATGTTTTGCGGATCCACAATCTGCAGACTGCAAAACATCCAACAGTTGTGTTCATGAGCCCTTACAGTGATAACAGAAATATTAAAATATTAAAGATGGCAGACATTCACAACAAAATGCACAAACATACATGTGGCAGAATCTACACATATATGGATATCCTAAGTTAGTCAGAAACAAGACACATGCAGTGCACACCAATCACTCATTGGACACATGGCACACAAGGCACTTATACTTGGCTCATATGCCACTGATGCATATATCACATACTGCACATACACCACTGATACATAGAACATATATAGCACACACCAATCACACATAGGAAACACGCAATGCACACACCAAGACATGTATGCCTAACCCTATTTAGTGTAGCACACTTAAAGGGGTTGTCTAACTCCAGCAATTGGCCTTTATCATGTAGAGAAATTTAATACAAGGTACTTACTAATGTATTCTTATTCTCCATATTGCCTCCTTTCCATCACATTATACACAGCAGGTATCTGTGGTTACGACCACCCTGTATCCAGCAGTGGTGGCCGTGCTTACACTCTATAGGGAAAGGCTGGAAGTGCGCATAGGCCAACACCTTTACCTATAGTGTGCAAGCACTGGATTACACAGTGGTAATAACCATGGTGTGTATAATGTGATGGAAAGGAGGCAATATGGACAATTACAATACATTAGTAAGTGCCTTGTATTAACTGCACGATAAATGCCATTTACTGAAGTGAGAAAACCCCTTTAAGCATAAATGTCTGGCATGAAATTTACCAAATCTTAACCTCCTCAGATTGTACATAATCTACATTGTAATTAAAAGGGGTTTCCTACCATAATGACCTATTGTCTATCTACAGGATAGGTGATAAATATCAGATTGCTGGGGTCTGACTGCTGGAACACCCACTGATCATGAAAAAAGGGATCCTGAGACATTCAATTACATTACCACCAATCTATGTACACAAGGGTCTTAAGATCACGTTTTCTTATCCCTATCCTTAAAGGTTTTCTTTGGGTGTAAAAAAAATAAAAATAAAAAATCTGGCCCAAAATATTGTCAAACTAAAATAGAAATGCTCGCCTGTTAAAGCGCCTGTGTCCACTTTTCTAGTTATCCTCTATCCACAGGATCGGGGATAACTAAGTGATCTGTGGGGATCTAAACGCTGGAACCCCCACTGATCCCCCTTCTTGTTGAGTGGCAGGTCGAGCTTATGCCCTGCCTCTCCATCCATTCTCTATGGGGTCCCTGGAGATGGCTAATTCCCCAAGAGAGTGAATGGAGAAGCAGGGCGAATGTGTAGCCTGCCACACCATCAAAAGGGGGAACAGGACCCGTTCCTGGGATCAGTGGGGTTGCAGAATCAGACCCCACTATTCATATAGTTATGCCATATGGTGTGGAGAGGATAACTAGAAAACATGGACAACCCCTTTCAATCCTCCACCACTCCGCCACCAGTATCTCTTTACATGGCAGCAGTGATGCCTGTAAATATGGAATATCATCACTACCACCATGTAAACCATACGTGTCAATACTAGAGAATGTGATGCACTGGGCAAAATTTTTCAGTCATAAGTCCAACCCCCTTTGCAGGTCATAACCTTTAACAAAGCCCAAGCAAAGGTGCTAGAGGAGCAACGTGAGCAAAGGGCACAAATGGAGGGTAATATTTGAAACAGAGGCATTAGGGTCACCTGAGGCAGGGTAATAGTGGGGATCCTGGAGCAGGGGGAACTGGAGAAGAGGCAATATTAGTGGTGCAGTTAGAGTGGGGGCATCTGGAGCTGGGATATTTATGGGGGTGCACCTAAAGCAGAGGCATTAGGGTCGCTTGAGGCAGGGTAGTGGTGATCCTGGAGCAGAGGTATTAGGAGGGCAACTGGAGAAGAGGCAATATTAGGGGTGTATTTAGAGTGGGGGCATAGGGGGCATCTGGAGCTGTGGTACTAATGGGGGTTCACCTAAAGCAGAGGCATTGGGGGGGACCTAGGGCAGAATCTCCCCAATGCCACTCTGCAGATAGCAGCACACATGCACAGATCTGAGTCTACTATAAACAAATCCCCTATTTCCCCCTTACAGTCTCCTACAGCTCACTACTGTCACACACCCAAGAAATCAGCCCAGCACCGCAGAGGAGTCCTTCTCTCCAGCAGCCATAGCTTTCTGACAGCAGGGAGTGCAGGAGAATGGCCAGATATGTTCTCTCTTCCTTCACTGCCAGCAGCCCGGGAAGTTTAGAAGATACTGCGGGGCCTCCTGTACAATTTACACCAGTAGGAGGCTGCATCACTATGCGATACTGCTACCTAGTGGCTACAATAATTATCTCTCCTGAGAAACAAGAGAAATAATTACTTCTCCGTCTTATCTCCATGCGCAGGAGACTGGGGGCCTACCAATGAATCCCCTGCCTCCACATTGGGCCAGTCCGAGCCTGATAGCACCTGCTTGGATCAGCGGTGTTCAGAAGACAGTTTAGTTCCTTCCCAATATTTGCCTAAAGAATCATCCTGTGTGAAAGAACCTTTACTTCTTAGGCTACTTTCACACTAACGTTTTTTTGTGGATCCGTCATGGATCTGCAAAAACGCTTCTGTTACAATAATACAACCGCATTCATCCGTCATGAACGGATCCGGTTGTATTATGTCTTCTGTAGCCATGACTGATCCGTCTTGAACACCATTGAAAGTCAATGGGGGATGGATCCGTTTTCTATTGTGTCACAGAAAACTGATTCGTCCCCATTGACTTACATTGTATTTCAGGACGGATCCGTCTTGCTCCGCACCACATCGCGGACAGAAAAACGCCGCTCGCAGCGGTATTCTGTCTGTGAAGGAGACGCAACCAAAAGGAACAGAATGCATTTTGGTGAATTCCGTTTTGTTAAGTTCAGTTTTGTGCCCATTGACAATAAATGGGGACAAATGACGGATCTCAATAGCGGAATTTAAAACGCTAATGTGAAAGTAGCCTTAGCTCTATGCAATTTCGATTCAACTTTTAACAGTTTTAATTGGCCAAAAATGGGTTACAGAAGTGACTATTCCTCTATTATTATTAGTTGCATTAGAGTTTTTCGTCTTTATTAGATGATATGACTGATTTCTAATGAAGAAATAAAATGCTGTACTGCAACCAGAAGTGCAGGGTGGTATACTAATATATTCACAGAGAATAGTAATATACCATGTTTATGTCTCCAGGTGGCCAGGGTGCAGAAAATGGCTTGTGTTACATGTTTTAACACACATATAAATGTTCAGGTAACTTTCTCTGAGTGCCAGGCGTGGGCGGCAAGGTCAGAGGCAACTTGCTTACTGTAGTTGCTATGTGGGTGTATTAATCTGAAGAAAAGGAAAGGGTGTGGCGATACAAAAATGAATGGATATTATTTGTTCATTATGCTTAACCCTTTGTTCCGGGTAGTGGCGTATGAACTCTTACTTACTGAATTCTGGATTTAACGTGATCCATAAAATATATGCTAGTATATACCAGTATAAACAATGTGTAATGTATGTTCAGAAACCTATGGGTACATCATAGTATATCTTTGCCCAGCATAATACCACCAAATGGAAAAAGATTGATTGAGCGCTTTTACCCTTCTCTGAAAGCAATTAAACAATTCCTCAAAACAATTAAATTGAGAGATTCACAGCATGGATGACCATAATCCCATGTGGATCCTTTCATAAGGTCCAGGATCCCTCCAAACTATGAACCTAATGGTATCTCACTTTTAAAATTATTAGGGTTAAAACTAGATGCCTAGATGGTGGATAATCAAACAGGGCCACTGGATTAATGCGGCAACGCTGTCCCTAGCGCATGAGCATTTGCCACGTTTCTCTCTATGATCAGGTCACAGGACAATGGCGGAGACCACGCGGGATGAAGCTTTTATAGGGCTGTGACATCACGGGGGATGGCTATTAAAACCTGATTTCTAGTTACAAAGCGCAAGTAAACTTGCCATCATTCTCTGACATGTTTGGAATGTAATAGCTTGGTTTATATTTATATTTAGGAGGAAGAGGAAGAATAGTTTCCTGTAGGAAAGGGAAGTTGCCGTCACCTTGTCAACTGGGTTTCAGCAAAAGAACACGAGTGCAGCTTGTGACTGTACATAGCCATACTTATTCCTTATGTTTGAGAGCAAATACATATGATGAAAATCTATAGCATGGCCATTTGGTGCCTGTACACATTCAGATTTTGTGTTCATTTCTGATGCAGTTTATGAAGTCAAAGCCATATATGGATCATAATGGGAGAGAAAGTAAATAACGAAGACTGTATTGCTGTTTATTGAAACCTCTCCTGGTGTTAACTTCAAAAACGACATAAAAAAATGAATCTGCACTGGCAGCCTTAAAGGGGTTTCTGAGAATAAACGCAAGTGAATATCACTGCTATATACTAGCGTTTTATTAAATCGGATTCTGCTGTGTCTGCACAGCTACGCGAGAGGCTTGCACACAGAGCGGGATCCGATTACACGTAGCGCTAGTATATAGCAGTGATATCCAGCTCAAGGATGAGGAGGCAGTGGAGGGGTGTCAATGCAGGCAGAGAAAGCGGTGCCAGGTTGGGCAGAAAGTGTGGACACAGGAGAGAGACGTGCGCATACACAGAGGCAGCCCTTTTCTATATCTGCCCCTTAATGCTGATGTTGCATTGATGGGCAATGCAGCTGGGGGTAGGGTGCATGACCTGTCGACGTGATGTCAATGGTTTGTAAAGTAAGGAAATGGGGCATAATAGGTATTAAAATATAATATATATACCGGTGTGTGTGTGTGTATATGTGTGTATGTATATATATATATATAGATATAGATATATATTAGTATGGCCAAGGCATGTTTAATGGAAAATAAAAGTTTATTCCCGGAAAACCCCTTTAAAGGGTAAAAGAGTTTGCATAATAGCTGTGCTTCTTTGTACAATCATAACTTTTAAGTGACAGTTATGTTTGTGCTTCCTAATGTTTTTTGAGTCATATTATTCCCTGTTACAGCTGCACAACTAGATGGATTTCACTCAGAAGCTGGCGTATCTCTTCTGCCAGCACTGTACTGCTGTGGCGTCCTTTTCCTTGCTTCCCACTATGTTTATTTTCAGCTCCAGAGCTAACAGATAAGCAGGTATAAATCACACTTACAGACACATAGGAGGCTCCCAGGGGCATAGCTAAAGGCTCATGGGCCCTGGTGCAAGAGCTCAGCTTGCCCCCCCCCCCCCCACCTTCCCTCAGTGTAGGCAAAAATTTAAATGCCCCCCCATGCCAAATTCCCAACCTACCCCATTCCCTCCAGTCCTGCTGTTAAAGGGGTTGTCCTGTTTTTACTACTGATGACCTATCCTCAATATCTATCCTAGGTCATCAATATCAGACCGGTGGGGTTCTCCTAGCACCCCCACCGATCAGCTGTTTTAAGAGAAGGCAGCGCTCATACGAAAAAAAAAGCAGACAACCCCTTTTTAGACATACTTGGAAAACATTACATACAGCGCTACAAAGCATACAGGGTCATACAGCGCCACATATGTACCTCTAACATCCAGTAATGTCTCCTCTGATGTTGATATTCTCTTTCCTCATCTTCTCCTTTCAGACTAGACCGCCATCATGATTTAATTTAGCCGCGTCTTGTCTCTGCAGAGTTTAACAAACAGACATCTTACTTTCTTACTTTTCCATCATCCTGACCTTCTCAACACCCCATCCTGCCCCCCCCCCCCCAATACTATACTGCAGAAACAGTCCACCAATCAGACCCTTCAGGCCCCCAATCAGACCCAATCAAATAAACTTAACCCACTCCTCCTGCAGACTCCTCCTTCTTCCCCCCTCCTCCTGCAGACTAGTGAGCGCTTCCATAATGGAAGCTCTCACTAGTATTCCCTTTATAAGATGCATTGCATCTTATTAAGAGAAATATACAGCACCACTGGCAAGGCGGGCCCTCTGGGCCCCCATGGCTAAGGGGACCGGTCGCAACTGCGACAGCTGCGATCCGCTATAGTTATGCCAGTGTGGAAGCAGTTGCTTTAATAGATCTCTTTATCATGATCTCAGCTAGTTCTGACACGCCTCAACCTCCCCTCAGCCGTCTTCTGTGTCTCTGTTAACAATTTTGTTTTTTACAGGTGTAACGTTAAATCACTTGGGGAGATTTTTTTAAAAACTGGTATAAAGGAAAACTGGCTTAGTTTCCCATAGCAACCAATCAGATTCCACCTTTCATTTTTCAGAGTTCCTTTGGAAAATGAAAGGTGGAATCTGGTTGGTTGATATGGGCAACTAAGCTTAATAAATTAGACAAGTCTCATTTCAGTGCAGAACTAGATCAAGACAAGATGAAACTCCAGGCTTGATAAATTCCCCCCTGTGTCTGAATCCAGCCTAAAAGTATATTAAACTGTGGTTACCGGATACCGTCAATAGACCAGTCCTATCCTTGTCCATGATACGGACAAGAATAGAACATGTTCTATTTTTTTTCCGGAGCAGCGGAATGGAGGTACGGATGCAGAGAGCACGCGAAGTGCTGTCCGCATCTTTTGCGGCCCCATTGAAGTGAATGGGTCCGCATCAGAACCGCCAAAAAATGCGACCCAAACAACGTTCATGTAAGAGAAATCTACTGTCAACCATCATTTAAGGCTGAGGGAATCATTACAATATCACAGAGGTATGGTCTTATCATAGTGTTCAGTGATTTAGTTACAGGAAGTCTTAAATCTCTGCCTCTGTGATATTTACTTGTTACTACTAGTGTTGTAAATTTGCTGATTGACAGGTTTTCCTGCCTACAGGCAACTGAGAAGTAAGATTCCATTGTACCACTGTACTTTTGTAGCTCTCATGACTTCATTCTGCCTTTTTGTCTAGGTTAGTAGCTCATTACTAGAATTAGATTCATTTTGCTAAGTCTAACCAGGAAGGTAGGTCTGAGAAGGTCCCACATTGCATCGCATTAGAGTAGGAGGCCCCCACATACGGTAATTTGCTGGACTATACTGATAATGAGTACTATCAATGTGACTTTGATATAGTGTAGGGAAAGGCCTAAGAGTGGAATGAAGGTAAGTGATATATCAGCATCATTGTATGATAGCATAAGGGAACAGAAAGTGTGGCCAAAGGTAGCAGTAAGTTAGTATTTGTAAAAAAAAAAATGCTATCCTTATAAGTAACAATGTTATCACAGATGTGAGATGCGGGCTAACATTGTATTCTCGTGATAGATCACAAATGTCAGATCAGTGGGAGTCTGACAGCCAGCACCCCCACCAATCAGGTTAACCTGCAGCAGTCAAGGCTGAAACTGCCAATAAGAACAGAGAAGGGTTACTTTGAAGTGCGTGGGAGCTGGGCTGCGGTAACCTGGCATGGCCACTACACTTCCGTCAGTCAGTGCTCTCAGTGTCAATTCCAGCACTGGGGGCTGCAGGCAATAGCTATTTCAGTGTTGATGCCAGATATCAGACCCTTGCAGATAGGACATTAAAGGGGTTGTCCTAAGTGTCAGAACTTCCTAAAGTAATACTATTTATAGTCTAATAGTGTATGAAAGGGTCTCACATTGGGATTTGGAGCCCCTAAAGGGAATCTTACGATATTAAAGGGGTTGTCCTCAGGATAGGTCATCAATATCAGATCGGTGGGGTCTGACTTCCAGCACCCCCGCCTTTCAGCTGTATGAAGAAGAGGCGGTGCTCCATACTATTGCCACTTCCTGTTTATTACACTGCACTTGTCTTGGAAGTGCAGTGTAATGATGAGTACTCACTCCATTCACTTGAATGATTATTAGACTATAAATAGTGTTTCTTTAGGAAGTTCTGACACTTAGCACAATGGGAGAATTTATTAAGACTAGTGTATTTTATCGCAGTAAATAAATGTAATAAGATGGGCATTTGTCTTAAGGATTTTGGCCCATTATCAGAGGTCCATACATAAGAAACAGAAATCTACCCCTGCTAGAAGCTGACATTATTTCTGGTGTAAGTAATTTGTGTGAAAATTACTTACATAAAGTGTAGCTTGGTATAAAAGATGCTACATATCTAAAATGGTACAAATAAGAAGAGAGCAAAGCAGTATGCATAGTAATGATATGCCACTAAGAAAATGTTCTAAAAATGTTTGAATTTGTTATTAAGGTACAAATGCAAAGTTTCAGTGCAAATGTGAACACAGTCTATCTTCATAGTTGTCAGTATTGTAAATTCATGTAAATTTTAGTTTAGTAGAAACATGGTAACGTCAAATTTATTTTCTCATGAGCCCCCATTCAAGTTTTCCAGTACTTGATCGCTTATCCTCAGGATAGATGATCCATATCAGATCAGTGGGTCCGACATCCCACATACATTTTTTTTTTTACTGGCACTGAAAACTATACTGTGGACAGAAGGTCCAATCAAGTGAATGGGAGGCAAGCTGCATTATGTTGGCACAGTTGATGGAGCCTTCCATACACTGTATAGTTTCCGACGCCAGCGGCTGCCCAAAACAGCTGATCAATGGGGGACTGGGTTTGGGACCCCCAACAATCTGATATTGATGTCCTATCCTGACAATAGGTAATCTGCCTTAAGTACTGGTAAACTCCTTTAACTGGACATTTAGAAACCACTAAATATATACATGTGATAGTGACTATTTGTCCTGACCCTACTTAAAGAAAACTGTTCTGAATGTAGTAAAAGAGGCTACGTGTAATAAAACTTCCTTTTCCCCTATAACAGGTAATCTTTCAGACACTGTGTACACCTCACCAAATATTGATGTGGTAGAAGATTATCGATTGCAGCGTGAATAAGTTAGTGAGTATACAGAGCTGCTACGTTATCTATTAAATGATACAGGATAGATTTCTGAACAGTGTTGTTAACTTGCAGATTTTTGAAGTAACATTTACAGAGCTATATCTAGAATTCGTAAAGCCCCAAAGCATTGGCATTAAGAGGAGCTGCAGTAAAGCAAACAGCAGCAAAACTACTTTTACATTAATCTAGGGATGGATAGAAGTGACATAGATCAGATCTTCTGCACAAATATGAACCGTAGCACAGCTAGACAATTGAAAATCTCACAGAGGGGAGTTATCATAGACCAGCTTTTTAGAGCGGTCTGATCTCCCCTGCACTGCTGGGGGATGTGCCTCATTTATGACAAGACGCATGGCTAATTATAAATTAGGTGCATTTTCCAGCAGTCCGTGCTCCTAAACTGAAATCTATGGCAGCTCCAAGCTGACGTAGATCTCACTATTCTTTTACTCCAGAAAGCTGCTGTATAAGAAGATAAATATGCCAGGCCCGCTGGCCCTGCCCCCTCCCCACCAATCTGATATTGATGATCCTACCCTAAAGATAGGTCATCAGTATCTAGATGATCGGCAGGGGTGTGGGATGTCAGACCCACCAATCTGATATTGATGATCCTACCCTAAAGATAGGTCATCAGTATCTAGATGATCGGCAGGGGTGTGGGATGTCAGACCCACCAATCTGATATTGATGATCCTACCCTAAAGATAGGTCATCAGTATCTAGATGATCGGCAGGGGTGTGGGATGTCAGACCCACCAATCTGATAATGATGATCCTATCCTAAAGATAGGTCATCAGTATCTAGATGATCGGCAGGGGTGTGGGATGTCAGACCCACCAATCTGATATTGATGACCCCATCCTAAAGATAGGTCATCAGTATCTAGATGATCGGCAGGGGTGTGGGATGTCAGACCCACCAATCTGATAATGATGATCCCACCCTAAAGATAGGTCATCAGTATCTAGATGATCGGCAGGGGTGTGGGATGTCAGACCCACCAATCTGATAATGATGATCCCACCCTAAAGATAGGTCATCAGTATCTAGATGCTGGAAAAACTCTTTAAGAAAAGTGCATTTCTGCTCCGATCAATCAGCGCCTTATTCATGAAGGAGAGCACATTGACCACTAGAGATAAGAGCTGTACTTACCATAAATGAAGTCTTTTCCTGCAAATCTCATCTGCTGTCTCTAAACATCAATTTGTGACATCATTTGTGTGATATAGATTTGATGGACAGAAACTTACAAAATGTTAGACATAGCTTGAAATTTCACCCTTTTAATGAGAAGATAAGGCAGGTTTGTTTTGGACTGTGTAAGCTAGTTCAAAAGGAAATAGGCAGCGCTCCAGGATACAAATAAATAACCATTTCCTTTATGTCACCCATGTTGTGACATTTCAACCCTTACTGATCCACAGTGTATATAGCACTTACAGTGCAATCTTGTAAGTATATACAGTTTACACAAGTCTCACAGCCCGTACCTTCAGTTTATGTACATGACATAACTGGCAATGAGTGCAATACCATAGTTAGTGATGTATTCCTATACTGTGATAATAATAAGTAGGCAACTAATGATCTTTACCACATACCTGGTTCACGTAGAATAGTCAGAGTCACAACATCGATCTGCCCATTCACGTCGCATAGGCCTGCATTCTCAGGAGTTTCAGCTCATTCTGCTCCTGTCAAGTAAAATGGCATGTCCGAAGCATACAGAGGAGAATTATTCATGCTTTAACAACACTTTTTGAGCTTCTCGACCGTTTTTAAAGAAGGGGTGGGGCTTTAAAGTCTTCAAGGTCATTTTAAGAAAAATAAACCTCCTTACAACTAACAGTTCCTCTTATCTAAACCATTGGAAGATATAGTGGCTAATATGTGGCAACATGGATGCAGACAGGAAAGTGTTATTTGCATCTTGGAGTGCTGCCTTTTTCCTTGTGTGATATTGTTTGATGGGATCGTTGGGCCAAAATCTCTGAGTCTCGGACCCTTTCTCTATGTGGACAAAATGCTGTTTTTTCTATATTTTTTGATTGTGAGTTAGTTTGTCATCGCTGGACCCCATAGCAAATAAGTCTTAGGACAGATTTTGGTCCCTTGCCATTTTTTCCTCCTAGGTGTGTGCCATTATCTTGCCACTCCCCAAATACATTCTCTTTTTGAGAATCTTCTGATGCAAGCAGCATCTTTGTTTCCACCCGTTTCCCTCCAGCCTGTCCAGGCAGGCGATGACAGGATGGGAACAGTCAACGCCGAGGTATTTGGTGCTTTCATTGAGTGCAGGAAGCATAATGAAGCATAACGACGGTATGGTGTGTAGGTCGTATTCCTAAGGTGTGTCATTAATAGGACAATTACATATATGTAGATTTTTAATCTTTAAAATACCTTACATTCCAAGCATAGTAATCTGATTTACTACACTTAACGCTTTCACAACTTCAGCAGGTTACTGCTTTGTAAGGGAAGATATCCAAAAAGTGGAAGTAAAATGTTAAAAAGCATTCAGCCACATATGCTCTGCTGCGGGCAGTTAAATCATCTCCTGCATAGGTAAGTGAATGAAGGTTTAGGTTAAACTCCAAGAGAACCCAATCTTTCCCTTTTCTTATGAAAAAGGGAAGGATGGTGTTCAGTGCTCAAGTCACCAGTCTATTAGAACTTACTGGTAGCACATAGTGAATTCAACATGGATATCCTGCCATTGTCCACTACCGATCCTTTGCAGAAAAAGGCACAGTCATTATGGGAAGCAGCCTTCATTGATCCAGCTCGAAATGGTCTTGTTGCTCTTTTAAATAGGTTCTCCGGGCTTTTAATATTGATGACCTATCCTCAGGATAGGCCATCAATATGAGATCAGTGGGGGTATGTCTATGGCAAAGTAGCAGTAGAGAAGGGAGACGGCACATGCAGATCGGCGGGGGTGCCAGGTGTCGGACAAGTACATATATGTATATTTTTAATCATTAAAATGCCTTACATTCCAAACATAGGAATCTGATATTCATGACCTATCCTGAGGATAGAGAAAAAGTACCAATGTGAAAGCAGCACCGATACCCCACCAGATCTCCACCAGGAATGCACACGCCGACCATCAGCCGCAGATCCAAAGCATGAATAAACAAATGACCAATGTGCAAGAAGCCCTTCATAATCAAAAGTAATAATGTGTCATAATGACTCAATTTTTAGGGCCTGTAAGACTAAGTCATAAAGAGTGTATACTCCCTAACCAAAGGAGAAACTACAAAGAAACAATTGGAGCACACTCAAAAAATGTAGAGAAAATATACTCTATTCCAAAATACAGTTGTAACAATATACTAAAAAATTACATTAAAAAGACAAGGGGGACAGAGGAAAAAGGCACCACCCTGCCTGGGCCCTCAATTTCATTTCAGTACATAAATATGTATCAATACCCCATCCAAATATAAATCCTGTAAGGGTATACAGCAAATATGCGGATCCCAAAAAATATATATACCGTGTAACACAATGGATGCACTATAGATGGTGGGGTATATAATTCATAAAATATCAAAACAATAGTTTATACATCGAGACGGAATACCCAAACACTATGATGTTGAATACAAAACCACATCGCACTCTGCTAAAAATCTAGCATTAGTATCATTGTTATATAAAAATGTCAGTAAAGTATTCCACAGAAAACCAGCCAAGACTGCAAATAACAGTCACCTGGTTCTGTGGCATGCAAAGTACAAGAGCAGGTGCATAAAAAACTATACAAAAGCTTACCGCCTGGTGTGTGAATCAGTGGGGCACAGGTAGGGATGGCGCCGACCCGACAGCGTTTCAGCGTACCTTCGTCAGGTACGCCGAACGCCGAAATGGTGTGCTGTCACCCCATGTATTTTTTCTTCTGGTGCAGGGATAGTCACTTCTGTCTAACTCTATACCAACTATTGGTTTGCTTACATTGAGACAGATTTTTACACCAAAATAGGGTACCATTTTGGCGCACAATGGTGCATCTTCAGCTCCACGCTCTTCCCCCCGCAAAGCTCTACCCCTTTCTGCTAGGTCCTACCAGTTGTCAGGCTTGTCAGAAGATAACATAGAAACCCTAGATGTGCCAGTTAGCGCCACAATTGATCTTTGGCGCGGACACATTAGTAAATCTGGGCCATTGTTTTTCATGCGAACACTCTGACGTCACTGACACTTTCTATGACGTTTCTTTCTTTTACTGTCATTGGTCGAGCCCTTTAACCCAAACCAGTGAAGTTAAACATTCTGCAAAGAGTAACGTGTGACAATATTTCAGACAGTTAGAAAGGTGTTCACTAGAACAGACCTGTGTTCTGGATTTGTGGATGTCTAAAACTGTTCAGTAGAAATTGCTATGACTCCGGCGTTATACTGATGCTAGATTAGTGGCATCATAAGTCTTTTCTATGTGACAAGAGTAATTTTGTTAGTCCTGCAGGAAATCTGCATTCTTCTTCATTTACCATTCACCTACACATATTGCCATTTCCGTATAACCATTTTATTTCATATTAAGAGGGCATTACAAGAGACTGATGTATACACTGCTCAATCATGTCACATTCATCCGGATCTTACTGGTAATCCAGCTCAGTTCATTCATTTAAACAGGTTTTGCTTGGCTTTATAATGATTTTGAGATGTAATAGCTTTTGCTGACGTTCTCGTAGCATCGTCATTCATTAATACTGTCATTTTAATAGGCAGGGCTGAGAGATGATGGAAACTGGGAATCTGAAGCCCAAAGTGTAGCCAAATGATTTTTTATACATGGGGGTGTTCAGTGTAACCATGCTTTATGTTTCAGTTCCTCTGTTTGCATTCAGTGAATGGATCCATCTGACAATATGACCATTGGATCAAAAAATGTTCTGCACCCCAGCTATATAGGAAACGTATTTATTTCAAAGTGGTTGTGTCAGTCAGGCTTCTCTCTACTTCTTTATGCATGCCAGACATTACAGTACAGCGCTGTAGATTATTAACTTGCAATATTTTAATGCCAAATCCCTCTGAGATAGATTATCAGATGTATACATTTACATGGTCTGGAAATGTAGTCACCGCGCTCCAAAGGTTAACTTTCCACAATGAAAGCCCTTCTAAACCTTTGCCATCTTTTACAGAGGTTGTCCCATGAGAACAACTTATCCACAGGATAGACGGTGAGCGTCTGATCAGCAGGTTCTCCAGCAATCCCATAGAATTGAATGCTGTAGCAGTCATGCATGTATGTCTGCTGCTTCATTCAAACAGGAAACACAGGCCACTGTTGTAGTGATTGGCAGGGGAACCCAGAGGCTGGTCCCTGACGATCAGACACTTATCCCTATTCTGTAGATAGGGGATAAGTTAATGTAATGGGACAACTCCTCGGAACATATATTGTATGGCCATGGCCACTATGGTGACCCTTCTTTGGATGTGTTTTTGAACATTCAGCCACACCTTTGGTAACAGGTGCTGAATATGAGCATGCATTCCTACAACCTTAGGCTTGTTTCACACATCGGTGAATCATGGGCATGTGCTGTCTGTGTTCTCCATGGACAGCACATGAACCCGTTGATTTTAAAGTTCTTATTCACACAGCAGTGATTAGTCACTGACCATGGGTCAGTGCAAAAACCACTGAGACATGCGCTATTTTGGTCCATGAAACAGACCAAACATGCCCATGGAAGTCTACGGGTCAGTGAAAACCACTGACACAGCACAGCTGGCATCAATGTTCTGACAGTGATTTTTACAGACCATTGGTAGGGGATGCTTTGGAAATCCCTTTCCAGTGTAGCAGTGTCCATGAAATATGGAGCACACATGGAGGACAAAAAAAGACACACGGACCAAACAGGGATGCTTCACAGACATCATCATGGATGAACCACTGACCATCTTGTCATAGATGTCATCACGGACATCTGAAAGAGGCCTAGGCTGGAGCTACACCCAGACTTTTTCTAGCACTTTTGATTGATTTTAAATTATTGAATGACAGCTGTAATCTAGGGCAGAAAATTGACTTCTATGCAATCTTGTTCCTGAAGCTGTCACTTTACGGTCAATTTAAAGCGCTACGAAAAGCCTAGGTGTAGCTCCAAGCCTTGGGTTGTGAGTTATGGCCTGGCTTTACCACAAAGTACCCCGAAGAAACATGGAGCTGTGTCAGTCCTAAATGGGTGTGTTCTGACTACTCTTAATAGTATATTTTATATGGGCTGGAGCTTAATTTACACTTAAAGTGACGTCGGCACTGAGGTTCAAAGTGCAGCGTTTAGTGTGAAATTCGTCTGTCCTTGTTGGCAACACTCGCTGCAGAATTTCGTCAGCAAGAACTGTACATGACCTTTTGGGTTTCCTTGTGCACTGGACTTACGAAACACCATTCTAACCTTTAGAGATGCAGAATACTGGCAAACTGTGACGATAGACGTTACAGGACCCTTTACTTTCTAAACTAAATATACGGAGAATGACTAAGGGCTCATGCACACAACTGTGTTTTTTTTTTTTTTCCACATCTGATCTGCATTTTTGCGGATTAAATGCGGACCCGTTTATTTCAATGGGGCTGCAAAAGATGCGGACAACACACTGTGTGCTGTCCACATGCGTATGTCCGTTCCGCGGCCCTGCAAAGAAATAGAACATGTCTTATTCTCTACCAACAAGAATAGGACAGTTCTACAGAGGGCAGGACGTTCCATTCCACATATATCACCCTCAGTATGCATTTACCACATATGCCAGGAAAGGTCTGAGTGGTTATGTCAAACAGACCCACCGTCTACCGTTATACCAACAAGGCTTTTCAAGACTTCTGTTTAGTGCAGCAGACTGCGCTATTACATGCAGAAGCGTCCATTAAAAAAAAAACATACACTGCATGATATACGAATTTGCAGCACAGGTGCATATGGTATACAGATGCTACTCGGTGACTTCCATTTTATGTGTCTGTTTAGCTTTCTCAGTACACAGCACACGTAGTGTGGAAAGACCTTTCTGCACCATCATGGCTCTCTAAGGCAGCAGTATTACTTTTCCAGATGCAGATTTCTATCATTGATTACTTGACTGAACATATATAGCTTATAGTTATTGGCCAAAGAAAAAAGTGCAAGTATCGAGAACAAACTGTGAATCTCTAAAACCATGGTGCACACTCTTATTTATCTTTGCCTTTCTGACAAGGAAGCTACATGTGAGCAGCCAGCAGAGGGCACTCACAGTATCTTCCATGACTTGCACAGATACAGTTTCTATGAAGCAAGAGATTCTCTGTATCAGAAGAAGACAACTGACTTTCGACAGTCATGTCTTTATGTACTATTGAGGCCTATCTTCGTCCCGGGCCACATAGAATACTGGGGACAAAAGAATTTTGAAATATACATGTATTTGGCCTTTTCTTAGCAACATGAAGATTAGGAACGTTCCCAGTAATGCTTATAATGTAAATACACAATCTAATAGACATCATGCATGCTGAAGCTTTGTAGACCAGCTTTAGGCTGTTTAGCAGTTGAATATTACCAGTGTTCTGAATGCTGACGTTTAGCAGAATAGTATCATTACTGTACATCTCATGCCAATTGAACTTCTCAGCTACTCTGCCTTCATTTTATGACTTACAAGCCAAATGGTAATGTGCTAATCATCATTTTCATCTGTTTTCACTCCTGCAGGTAACATTAGATGATTCACTTTTAATTACTTACAAATGACTGGGTTAGGGGGTCAGTTGAATGAAGACAGAATCTAGTGGTGAGAGCACCGTCTCTTTTTAACCATGCTTGGCAGCCATCCTTGAGTTAGGGGCAGAAGAAAACCACAAGTACGCACATATGTTTACTTGTCATCACTAGATTATGAAAGAGAAAAGGAGAAATGAATGAGCCAGCTGTAAAAGGCAGGCGTAGAAGGAGAGATTTCCTGCTGATTAGATGAATGGTCAGTGTTTTTCTAGCTAGTAGAACATGAAGCAAAAGAAACCTCTTCACAACTGCTACTTGCTATATCTAACAATGCTAAGGAGTCCAAACTTTCAAAATGATTCTCCACATAGGGCTTTTTTTTACTACTAGAAGAGAAGTAGGATATGACATTGGCTGTTCGGTACAGATGACAACTCAAAAGACACTAGCCTTCTAAGACACACATCCACAGGGTCAGATTGGCCATAGACCTTACAAGGCAAATATAGGGGGAAAAGGGTGGAGTTTGGATTGTGTGACCTGTGATTGGTTGATTTTTTGAATTATTGTCCCTGTTCTATGAGCTTATCGCAGTAGAATCCTTTGAGACATTTCTCCCAAGACGTTACTTGGATAAATGACTGTTTCCATATAGTACCAGGTTTTGTCTTGAAAAAGTGTTGATAAACTTGCCACTTTATATTGTATAAGATCTAGGGCATTTGTGATTTTTCAAAGATCCTCAGCACCCTCCAGTGGTGGCTGAACTTTATAACATGTTATACTTGAATTTACAAAAGAGGCAGGCATTACACAGTAAGAGCAGTAAATCACTTTTGTAATTTTGTATTTAAGGCTACTTTCACACTGGCGTTAGGTGCTGATCCGTCTGGTATTTGCACAGACGGATCCGCACCTATAATGCAAACGTTTGTATCCGTTCAGAACGGATCCATTTGCATTAGCTTTAAAAAAAATTGTCAAAGTCAAAACGGATCCGTTTTAAATTACATTGAAAGTCAATGGGGAATGGATCCGTTTTCAAATGCACCATATTGTGTCATTGAAAACGGATCCGTCCCCATTGACTTACATTGTAAGTCAAAACGGATCCGTTCGGCTCCGCATCGTCAGACGGACACCAAAACGCTGCAAGCTGCGTTTTGGTGTCCGCCTCCAGAACGGAATGGAGACTGAACGGAGCCGAACTGATGCATTCTGAGCGGATCCTTATCCATTCAGAATGCATTGGGGCTTAACTGATCCGTTTTGGACCGTTTGTGAGAGCCCTGAGACGGATCTCACAAACGGAATCCAAAACGCCAGTGTGAAAGTAGCCTAATAAGTAAGCTATTCTCATGAGGAATATTCTCACTGTGTGCTAATTATTTTGGTAAATAGCATTTCCTCTAAAATAATAAGAAAAATTAAAATTGTCCAGATTTTATTAATGTGTCTAGAATCTGGATAAAAGTGGTGCAGCTATGGTTTCTCAAATTTTATAGACGCGCTTGGAAATGGGGTGGGGCTTCAGTGTCTTGGCTTTGTAGAAACGTTTTCGGTCCTAACATGTAATGTTTCCCATAGAATTGTGCCACAATTCCGTTGTAATATTCTGTCTGAAAGTAACCAATAGTTTGTATCGAGTTAGACAAAATGTCTAACCCTGCACAAATTTATTATCCAGCCTGGACCACTGTTTGGTCATTTGGTGCAGATCTTCTGTTTATGCCATCTACTACCAGCTTTTCACAGACCCTGAATGGACTGTTTACGGAAATGAAAGGTAGGGCTACTGTTCAATCTAAAATACTAATGTAAGAGTGGAAAAGGACACTACAATCAATAAAAGTAGCAAAATTTTAACATAAAGGGTTAACCTAAGAAGGAAGAGATCTTTGGTTAGAACTCAGTATATGTACAGGTATATATACTATAGAGATTAAGCCCCCAAGCGGCATGTCACTGCTGTGTCACTTATTTCTTGGGGTAAGGGCACTGCTGAGGTCAGTCATTGGCTGCAGCAGCAGACATGACCAGATCTTTATATCCGGAGACTGGAAGGCTTCACAGGTCCTCCTGGGGGGGGGAATAGAAAAAAAAAATACTTATCCTGTTAGACGGATGGCAAACAAATGATTTTGCCTTGGAAAGTTTCCCGGCAAGGGACCCCCCACTGTGACATTTATAAATCCTATGTATAAACAGGGGATGTCTTTGTCAAACATAATGGCCTGGTGATGTTATTTCCTCACTCCGCTTCCAAAGACACACTAAAAGATCAAGATGAAGTAGATTAGCTGTAAATTTTAATCTGCTTTATTTTGACATCCTTAAATAGTTTAGCTGTAAATAGTACGGGATATTTGAATAATTGTAATGAAAAAAACCTTTGATGGCATCCCGTGCACTGTCATAAACTTTGCTTTATCTTTATATAGTCCGTGCATAACAATACAAACAATAAGTGAATGGAACAAACCACTCCTTTATGGGCCCTGAGTGTCTGTGAGCTCATAGGGAGGGTCAGTCTGACAAAACAGTAAAAGCAAGTGAAAAACAAACCAGAAACGGACAAGATAAAAACATTTGCAAAATGTTTATCTACCATAGAATGATGGATACACCGTCATGTAGAATAGCAAATCTACGTGAAAGCAAATAAATCATCGTTACATCCTCACAACAAATACATGTGACTTTAGTATATGAAGCGAGTCTTACAGTCTATACCCGATGACGGCAAAGGGCACTGCATGCCACATAAAGCAAATGCTCAATGTTTGTAGATATTTGACTGTTGACACTCTTTAAAGGGATATTCCAGTTGCAGCAAATTAAAATTCTCCTTGGTATATTGAAGTTATCTAAATTTGTCATGCATTTTCTGTGCTGCTCACAGTTTTGAAGATCTCGGATTGTTGTTATTAGATAAGAACTTGCATTGTTTACTTCCACTGGATAAAGCCTGTATTAGACTGGCCAATGTTAGCAGTTTGTCATTAGCGAGTGTTTGCAGGAATGCTAGTTAGTGCTGATCTGACAGTCTGATACTGCCGCCGATCGCCCGATCAATGAGCAAACGCTCGTCCATCGGGCATTCCAGATTTTTATGCTTGCCGGCAATAAACTGGACAGCTAGGGGACAAGCGATGGCATTAGCGTTCACTCCCCCCCCCCCATGCTGTGGTGTAGATCGCTGCACGTAATAGCAGCGGTCTCCTCTAATAGCGTGCAGGCGATTCCTGGGAACAAACGCTTCCCTTCCAACAATCGCCTCCCTGATCTGGCTGTTTAATGCTGACAGAGGTGAATCGGCCACTACAGTTGTTGTGTTATTGTCGTTGTGTGGTTGTGGGGCTCAAGGTTTATTGGCAATTTCATCCAATTGAAAAGAAAACAGATCCGCGGCACTCACCATCCGATATTGGCGGTTACTTTATTGCAGAGTGTAATTCATATACAGGGGTAGAGACTCCATGGAGGTCTGAGAGGCCGATCCAGGAGTCCCGTCTCTATTTTCGGGTATTGGACAGTGCCACCATTATCTCCTTTTACATTGTTATTGGCAATTTCATTTTGTCAGACTCCCTTTGTAGATTTGTCTAAATTTCAGTTTGTACTTGGCCTGCAATCGGCATCCTGGCTATTACAGTGTATATTCGTCAGCAGCACTGGTATAAACATGGCATATTCCAGAGCCATGGACATATGGACTCGGTGGATGCGGTGTCTTTGTTTTTTTATTACAGTCTGGCACTTGTTACTGTTTTTACCTCTTGTGCTGAGTCACTCAAACAATTAGCAAGGATATTTGCTTTCTGCAGTCTTCTGACAGGCACGCGGTACCAGGAAGGATAGTGTATCACTGCCAGGCTCCTTTATTGCTGTTACTTCATTGCCAGGATCTTCCAGAGCTGCAGTTAACAGAAGGTGAAGATTTTGTGATACTATGCTTGTTCTACAAACCGTGTTGTAGACAGTATCTGTGTACATGGTAAATGCAGTTCAGATGATTGTGAAATGGTGTATGTATGCTTGATTGTCCAATAAAAAAATGTATTTTTCAAATAGGTCAATCCATCGGTGACAGTGGCTTTTCGACCCATTAGTATGGAGATGCTTGAGTAGTGACAGATATGAATAATATCACAAACGTCTTAACTGGTAAGTAACCTGTGCTCCGATCAGAGGATGGCGAGCAGTATGGGATGGAAATCTGGGCCAAGCAGCTGAGGAGCGATGCGAGATCCGCCAACCATCTTTACTTTCTCAGGAGACTGGTTTCACATGGTGGTTTAGATTTAACATGCAATGTCTAGCACCATATGAAATCAGTGTCCTTGGAAGGAGTAATTCAGCATCCAGGAACAATGGGAACACTTTTTGTCTATACAGCTGGAACAATAGCAATATTTTTGTACTTCTAAGAAGACTAGATATTAAAAATATAAATGATATAGATTTCTAGACTTACCTGAGAAATGTGTTCTGATCTGTTTGTTTCCCTTCTCTTTTTCTTATGTGTCATACTGCTAATTGAAGTTATTATGCTATTAACATTGTCTTAAAGGGGCTTTCTGTTAATGCGATATGTTAAGAGAAGGTTCCTAGCCTCCATCACCTCTTGAAATGTTCATACATGCCTGTTCAACACCGCTGTGGTCCTATGCGCTGTTCCTGTCCCTTCATCTTTCGGTCCCTGGCTTCTTGTCTTGGAGCCGGAGCATGAACATGGCTGCGTGTGCGACTGCAGCCATTTACTGGTGATAGGGAGGAGGGCAGTATAGACCTTTCGGGAAATGATGCAGGCTAAGGGCCTTAAAGCTTAACGTTCCTGGAAAACCCCTTTAAAGAAAATCTTTATCTGTATTTAGGGCCATAATTTGTGCTGTTGAATTTATCATTATACCTTTTTTGGTTTTCTAATACAGAGCTCCAAATCGCCTGCATAGACATACATAAGATGCTGTTTGCCTGCAGTTGTCAGCATGGGAAGCTTACTGTGAGTTTTATGTATGACAGTATGCACTAAGCTCCCTCTAGTGGCAGCTGCAGACAACCAGAACATTATATTTTAGAGGGGTATACCCAGACTCATAAATCAGTTCCCATTTGTTCAATAAACAATGTGTGCTAATATAACCATTTATCTAAAATAAACAGCTTATCTGCCTTGGCCCTGGGAATTTTAGGATTTTATCGTCCAGTTCAGACATTTATTGCAGGCAGTGCAATGTCAGACTGGAGGCCGCAAGAATAGAACTACAGTATAAAAGTTTATGTCTGGGGGCATCTTGCAGGGTGTTTTCGGTAAAGAAGAGCATTCAGGAGTTCGTAAAAAGTGTCCGATTCAGTTATAATCCTTTTAAATGCATGCCTATGCTGGAAATTTGGATCTCTGCATTATAAAATGGACCTCCCACTGCTATAAAGATATATTGAACCTAGTTATTGGGTGCACATTCACTATAAGGGATTGCTGTGTGTGCAATTGACCTAATTTGTTTATGTAAACTCCCCTTGCTTATATATTCGGCTCATAGGGGGTCATTTACAATCAGAAATATGCCTATATTAGGCGTATTTCTGGCACAGATGGTGTTGCAAAAGTTATTTGCTCTGCAATCTGCGAATTCTCCCTTATTATGCCAGGTCTAAAAAAGTGGGCGGGGAAGGGGAATTATTTTCTACACCTTTTTTAGTAATAGAAAATGGTGGGAATGTAAGCCAGCAAGAAAGCTGTCTTACATTTAGACCTCCTGGCACCTCTACATAACTTTGGCGGATCCACAGCTAGCTAAAGGGGCTATTAAGACCACCGTCTAAAACACAGGTCTTAATAAATGACCCCATAGTGTTCGTCCCAGTGCCCTAAAATATGATGAAATAATAAAAGATTTTATATTCACCTCTTAATCCTCTGTTCCTGAAATGCTGCTTTGGTCTGTGTACAGGCTGCAGCAGCGATGTACAGTAGCTGTATATGATGACCTCTGCAGCCAATCACTGGCTTCATCTGTATACGGCGCAAGACCACTGAGGCCAGTAATTGGCTGCATCATTCACGTGCTATATATAGCTAAATCACCACTGCAGCCTATAAAAACAGATGAATTATTCTTTAGGGGTATAAGGTTGGACGACAACTCTATTATCACCTGAATAACTTCCATTTTAAGTACATAAGGGTGAGGTAAGGCACAAAAATTCAGATTCCCCAATGTGGGAACAAAATGTATGCACCTATTGGCATCTGTGTCGCGTCAAGGAAGATGGGAAACAAATGGTTTTTTAGCAATTTCATTCTAAGTGATCCTAAGAGCAAAAACCATTCTTGGCTAGTGTTGGCTATAAAACAGTTAACTTTCCGAATGGTATACAGAAGACCTGTCTTATTTTAAGCAAATTAAATTTTATTTTATCTTGGAAAATGATCTGGAAGAATATCCACATAGGCAGTAAAGTAGACATGCTTGACATCAGAAGGGAAATAATTGACCACTTAGCCTGAACATGTTCCTATTTCTGCGTCTGACCATCCAGAACGTCTGGCATTAGAGCTTCTTGCACTCGTTGTAAGATATGTCAGTAGGTCTCGCTACTAAACCGTGCGCCCTGATTCTACCTCGGCTGGCTGTGTTGCTCCTCTACTGTCTTATAATCCGTTCTGTTGAAATGTTTCATCGATTCTCCTTGTAACTTTCCAGTGATGTCCAGACTGCCATATGAACGCTACCTCCTGAACATCAGTAATATGAACCCCTTATAAAGGATGACTGATTTCTTCTGGTGTTTAGAGTCTTCTGCTTTTCTAGCACCATTTGAAATCGGTTATAATGATTGGGGAAAAGCTCTGCTATAATAAATCAAGGATTCATCACCATCGGTAATGAAGGCCTGCATTTGTATTACTGTTACTGCCGCTTCAAATAATTAGTATTTCTCGGTGGTCGAATAAAGAAAATAGAAATGAAATGATGTAACTGAACATTAAAGGCAGCATTAAAGGTGGATATAAATGTTTTCTGTGTATTCCTTTTGTATAACAATTTCTATTCTTTAAAGTCACATTTATATATTGTGTGTTAAAAATATTCCCCCCAAAAATACAAATGTTTCCTAGAATCTGAAAGTTGGATGTTGCCCCCACCCAAAATTATGGGGAGATTTATTATTCCCTTTGTCGCCGTCCTCTCCACTTTTCTAAATGGGGAAGGGGGCAGGCAACAGTGACAAATTTATCTTCATTTACGCCAGTGTTCGGGTGTAAATGAAGCCATAAATCTACGGCTCTGAGCTGTTGTAGATTTCTGGTTAGGCACATGGTCTGCAGGAGAATGTGCCTAATTTTTGACGAGGTGTGCGCCATCCTCCGGCAGTGCAGGGGATATTTAGGTGCAAGGTGCAGAACTCGCCAGTCTTGATAAATCTCCCCCTATATGTCTGGAAGACATGATGGCGGCCAAGAAGGTGAAGTAGTCTGGCTTTTTTTCCCCTGTGGTTCTCCCAGACCCCACCACAGTACCATGTTTGGCTGGATGATGGTTCACCATGTTAGGTTACTGAGTTGTTTTATTTGGCATAAGAGATTTCTATGCTAAACATAGAATGTTAGCCTGTATTCTACATATTTCTCCCCGGCTCATGTGTCCCTTTTATTTATGACCTATCCTCAGGCTAAAGAGCCTCTGTCAGCATGATTAACCCTATTAAACCAGGCCTATCGTCTAGTAGGGTTGGTTATGCTGATGAAAATTATAACTTTCTTTATTCTGTAGCTTGCAGGTATCATTACTTTTATCTTTATTATTAGGCAGTTCAAACCCCTTTAACACTCCCCCTTCCCCTTTGATTGACAGGGATAGACAGCCCTGAACTGTCGCTCACTAACATTCATTAGTGGGCCAGCATTATTTATTCATTGGTGGCCTTGTGTTTTAGAAAAATCATGCTTTCCCATAGGAATGCATGATTTTGCTAATGCGCTGTGGCCAATATGTAGACATTCATTTAAAATAAATTCTAATATGTAGGCATTCAAAGGACCAAGTGCTGTGTAGGAAGGAGGGAATTCTTACCTTGTGATCCTCCCAGCAGCTGTGCTCCTCCACTGTATGTGAAGCTGCCACCACCTCTGGTTGGACTGATGTCGCCGGCAGCGTCACACACAGCGGAGCAGCGCTGTATTCTCTCCTTCTAACTCTGCACTCGTTCCCTTGAATGCTTACATATTAGACCCTATTTTGAAAGAATGCGCACATATTGGCAAAAGCACATTAGCAAAATCATGCATTCCTAGGGGACAGCATGTTTTCGCTAAAACAGTTTTATACCATAAATAACGGACCACCAATGACTAAATGAGCAACTCCATGGTTATAACCACCCTGCAATCCAGCAGCGGTGGCTGCGCTTGCACACCATAGAAAAAAAGCATCAGCCTACGTGTGTTCCCATAGTCCTGGCCGCCAGAGAGGCTGGAGCTTTTTCCTATAATGTGCAAGCACAGCCTCCGCTGCTGGATTGCAGGGTGGTCTGTAACCATGGAAACGAGCAGTGTAAATTGTGATGGAAAACTGAATCCAGCCAGCAAAGGAAGCAATATGGACAATCTCAATACATTAGTAGGGGCCTTGTATTAACTTTCTGTACATGAGGCCATTTGCTGTAGTGAGACAATCCCTTTAAACTAACTTTACATCACCTATTTGTTGGCTTAGTTTTACTCAATGTTGACATTTTTTGGCACAGTGACAAATTTAAGCGCACTTTCTTGCCAGACAAGTGTAAAAAAGTGTCTAAACCACTTGTTAAAGGGCACCTGTCAGCAGATTTGTACCTATGACACTGTCTGACCTGTTACATGTGCACTTGGCAGCTGAAGGCATCTGTGTTTGTCCCATGTTCATATGTGCCTGCATTACTGCGAAAAATAATTTTTTTATATATTCAAATGAGCCTCTAGGAGCAATGGCGCAAGCCCCAGAAGACCAGGTTGTCTAGCCCTGTCAGTCAAAGGGGAGGGAGGAGTGTACTGAGCATCGAGGGGTATAGCGGTACTCTAAGAGCTACGCTGGACCCTCAAACTGCCCCCAGTAATTTAGATAAAGAGAAAAGTGATATCTCCATACTGCAAGCTGCAGAGAAAAGAAAGATGTCGTTTTCATCAGCATAATTAATATGCCTGATTTAATATATGGTCTGTGGGAGTCTGACACCCCACACCCCTGCCAATCATCTGTTTCAGAGTAGCTGGAACTACCCAGCTCCATTCCTTGTGTATTGGACGGAGCTTATAACTGCAACGCCGATCATATAGTGATGGTCCTGAGGATAGACCATCACTATAAAAATCCTGGAATACACCTTTAATAAAAACGGATTTAACAAAAAATATTAGAATGTTTCATATTTTTTTTATATTTCTGTGTCACAGCCTAAATATATGTAGACACAGATGCATTTCAAAATATATTTACGTTAAGCATGGCGGGTGCCCATGAAATCACAGTTGCACTTGAACACTGATGGCATGAACTCTGGTTTCTCATACTTAACCATTGAAAACCTATGCAATTAGTGCCAAAAACTGAATATATTACATTATATGGGGAAAAAAAAAAGATGAAGTCTCCCAATGGGACAAAAAACATATAACGGAAGGGCCACCATTACACTGTCCGTGATCATTCCTCTCTCGTTCAGTTCTTTTATCAACAGCACATCCATATTACACAGGGCAACATCCTGCCAATAATCGAGCATCTTTTATGCTGTTTGCTTGTTTTTCTGCTGATCTGTAGCACAATTCTGAAGGGCAATTATCGTGAATGAGGGTTCCTGTGATTGCGTGTTCCTGATAATTGGGCCCCCTAAAGGGGTTGTCTCACGTCAGCAAATGGCATTTATCATGTAATCAGGCCGGTGCAAATGAGTGCCGATAGAGGATTATCACCATTGCTGCTTGCACTGCCTGAAGATCGGCAGTGTAATTCCACCCTTATTTCTAACATTAGTACCAGAACATTGCCAACCCATTATGTGCATTCACAAGTATTGTTCCTCTATGGTGATTGCTATTATTATTCATTTAACGTATATAGCACTGACATTTTCTGCAGCCTTCTACAGACACTACCAGCACTTCCCCAGTCCCCAGTGGAGCTCATAATCTCAGTTCCCTATCAGTATGTCTTTGGCGTGGGGGAGGAAACAGGAGTACCTAAAAGAAGAAAACCATGCAAGCACAGGAAAACATACAAATTCAATGCAGATGTTGTCCTTGGTTAGATTTGAACCTAGGACTCCAGCACTGCAAGGCACCAGTGCTAACCACTGAGACACTGTGCTTACTATGATTACTTGTCCCAAACATTTTCTTAGATCATTATTAGGTTCCATTCACACGTCCGAAATTTGGGTACGCATGTGAATCCGCATTTCCGGGATCCGCAATTCCGTTCCCCCAAAAAATAGAACATGTCCTATTCTTGTCTGTAATTGCAGACCAGAAAAGGCATTTTCTATTATAGTGTCGGCAAATGGCGGATCCGCAAAACACTTACGGACGTGTGAATTGACCCTTAACCTAAAACCAGTAACCACCTGCAATTTTGTTTTCTTCACATTTTCTTGCATTGGTTTCCACACTAGGTGGTTTCAGACTTGTTTGAGAAGTACGGAGGTGGCTCACCTGTATAGGCAATATGTAAGGTGCTCGTGTCTGGGCTGACTCACCCGGTCAGAAGAGGTAGGTATATAAGAGAATAGAAAGACAGGCACCTCTGGGCTGACTCACCCGGTCAGAAGAGGTAGGTATATAAGAGAATAGAAATACAGGCACTCTATATGAGGAACCAGCAGATATGAATAAAAAACGGGATTGTGAGGATAAAATAAAGATTGTGTTTATTCAGGTAATTATAGTAAAAAACGTGATCAATATGGATCAATCCAAAAGGAAAAACATGGTAAAAAGGCCCTATATTGAGTTGTGAGTCCAAGAAAAATGTATAAAAATTGAAATAAAATTATGGTTAATGGGTTAAGAAAGGTTGGGTTGAATAGAATCAATAAAAAAATATCGGTACATGAATCTAAAATATAACATATAGGAGGAAGTGTATTAGCAGCAGTTCAGGCCCAATATGCAAGTTTAAACGGTTATACAGAAGTTGTTTTCAGCGAACCAGTGCCTGGTGGCGCCCCACCAAAAGTTGGCTAGCTGGTCGCTGTTACCTCTTCCTGAAGTCCGCAAGTTCCCCTGCTGGTTCCTCGTACAGGGTTTCTTACTTGGTGCTCCTAAAGGAAGCACTATTATTCACCTCCTGTATAATTACTCCATTCTAGAGAATAAGGCCTCTTTCACACGAGCGTGTCCGGATGCGTTGCAGATGTGTTCAGTGAAAACTGCGATTTCACAGGCAAAGCCATTCAGTTTTGTCTGCGATTGCGTTCAGTTGTTCAGTTTTTTCCGCGCGGGTGCAATGCGTTTTGATGCGTTTTTCACGCGCGTGATAAAAAACTGAAGGTTTACAAACAACATCTCCTAGCAACCATAAGTGAAAAACGCAACGCACCCGCACCTGCTTGTGGATGCAATGCGTTTTTCACGCAGCCCCATTCACTTCTATGGGGCTAGGGCTGCGTGAAAAACGCAGAATATAGAACATGCTGCGATTTTCACGCAACGCACAAGTGATGCGTGAAAAAAAACGCTCATGTACACAGACCCATTGAAATGAATGGGTCAGGATTCAGTGCGGATGCTATGCGTTCATATCACACATTGCACCCGCGCGGAAAACTCGCTCGTGTGAAAGGGGCCTAAGAGTAAATAATATGGGATAATTATATAAAGAAACACTGGAAAAACTGCCTGCCTGCAGACCGGCCAGCATCTTTACACAGCATATGATCCTTCCGCGATGTTCTAAACTACAACATAACTACTATCAATTTCAAGTACTCTGACCTTATACATCTTACGGAGGTGGCCTCACTACGCGTACATTATCTGTAGCACCTGCTGTTTGGGAAGAGGCCTAAATCCAGCTACAAGTGGAGATCATCAACAACAAGAGAATGGAAAGGGCATGTGGTAAGAGACTCTCTGGCAGAGGTAATGGAATCCTGTTTTAGACTTTTATATTTCTTCATGTGTTTGCCAAATGAAAAACCACATGAGAATTAAAATGAAAATACTGAGAACTCAAGTCCAAAGGAAAACAAGCAGAGTGTACACTTAGTTCAAGGAACCTAACATTATGCAAAAATGTTGACAGTCGGGAGCCTTGTGCTGTGGCCGGTTCATTGCATAATTATAGTGTTGCAGAAACGTTCTCAGGTTACAGCAGCTTTTATTTCATGATAGGACTTTCAATTGATCAGTAAGAAGCCATGAAGGAAATACAGCTGCATGAAGAAGCAAGCAAGGTGTCTCTAAACTTCATATAGTTCCACATTTGACACCAAAGCCTTTCTGTATCATTTCCAGGGAATCGTCAGGTTTCCTTAGGGGGTTTGGCTCTCGTCACCTGATCACATTATGATAATGCACCTGTCATATGTAGCCTTGTCCTCATTAACTATACATCATGCTTCTGTTAAAGGCAAGATTTCCATCCATCTGATTTGCTGTGTGTCATACTGTCTCCACCCACCTCACAGGGACACACATGCTCTAAATAATCTCAGACTGTTACAGGACAGCATACTTTATTCTCTGTTCATATTTGCTTTCTGTCAGGCATTGCAATATATTTGATGGCAGGAATAGCACAGCCTGCAGTGCTGTTCTTGTTACCAACAATACCACAAGCAATTATCCAATGGGATCAGTAAGGGTCTGTTAACGTTCATTTGAGGAAAAAAAAACGGATTCAGTATGGTTATTATGGCTTAGGGTACTTTCACACTAGCGTTAGTGTGATCCGGCAGGCAGTTCCGTTGTCGGAGCTGCTAGCCGGATCCGCCGTTCAGTGTGACAACTGACAGCATTTGTAGAAGGATCCGGGTGCAAGAACGGATCCGTCTCTTCGCTTGTCATGTGGATGGACGGATCCGTCCTTTAGTTGTTTTGCAATGCCGGATCCGGCACTAATGCAAGTCAATGTAAATTAATGCCGGATCCGGCATTCCGGCGACTGATCAGGCATTTTGGACGGACATAATACTGCAGCATGCTGCGGTATTATGTCTGGCCACAACGCCTGACAGTGACTGAACGGAAGGCATACTGATGCAAACTGAACGGATTTTTATCCATTCAGAATGCATTGGAATATGCCTGATCAGTTATTTTCCGGCATAGAGCCCTTTTGACGGAACTCTATGCCTGTGAAAGTACCCTTAGTTATGCATGGAAATCATAACATTAGTGTGACCAGAACCTTAGAATATGACATCTACAAGATACACCAAACTTGTGTTTCTAAACTCAAGCACCACCAACAACAATGCATGATTTAAAGGGAATCTGTTAGCTCAATCTTGCATTATTATCTATAGTGTTACATGAGAGAGTAGTACTGTGTATAAGAAGTCCAGATTGCTATGTTTTCTTTTCCTACTGACCTCATTCTCCTACTGTCAGCAGTCAAAGCTGCACTGAAATACATTGTCAGGACTGCTGTGCATGCTCACAGGAGTCCTCTCTGTTACGTTAGCACAGCAGCTTTGAGTGCTGACAGTGGGGAAAGAGAGGCAGTAGGAAAATTACAAATAGTGCTCTGGACTCTCTGTAATACTTCAGATAATAGTCCAAGATTGGGGTGACAGATTACCGTTAAGCAATTCACATATTGAGGACATGTTTAATTATTTCTAAAGCTCTCACTATAGTTATATAATCTTTAACATACTAAGGCAATCCTGAGAACATTGACTAGAACACTGGTCTAGAGGATGTCTTACCAATTAAAATTTATAGAAATGCAGATACAGTATAGAGCATCGTATTCCATGTTTACAGGGTTATCTATATTAGGGCTCAATCTGCATTTATTGTCCCGTTTTGCGAAAAAGGATAGGACATTTCTACAGGAGTGAGAAAAAAAATTTCGGCAGCACACGGCCGAGATCTATGTTTTGTGGATCCGCCACTTGTGGAGCACAAAATGGATACGGTTGTGTGCATGAGCCCTAAATGATACAAAACTTTATTGGGTCAGTTTTACTAATGCTGTTTAACCCCTTCATGCCCAGGGTCTTTAAAGATAGATGACGCCTGCTACTCAGTGCTGCTGGCGCCATAGCCGTGGGTGGCCATCTGCTTCTTATAGCAGACACCCACGACTCATGTCCTCAACCAGCAGTAATGCAGATCGCGGACATTTAACCCCTCAGATGCCGTGGTCAATCCTGACCACGACATCTGAGCGCGTGAAACAGTGGAAGCGCACGCATTCGGTGATGCTCCTGCTCCCCCGCGTGGCGACTATTAGAGGAGCCGGAGCTTGTGTGCAGCAGCCCGTCTTTGTGAATGACAGGAGGCTGCTGCATAGTATTTCCTAGGAAGACCTTGCCTGTAATAGGGCTCCATAGGAAAGTAGTAAAATCATCATAGACTCCAATGCACTGATGATTGATTGTTATAGTTCCCTATGGGAACTATAAAAAAGTGTAAAAAATAAAAGAACTAAAAAAAAATACACATCATGGGTGTCGCGATGTGCGAAATAGTATAATGTGCCAATAGTATAAAAATATATTCCCCATACGGCAAACAGCAAAATGGAAAAAAGCGTCCAAGTGGTCGATTCACCGTTTTTGGTGGCTTTATTTTCTACAAAAAAATTAAATAAAAAGTGATCAAAAAATCATACACACCCCAGAATGGTATCAATGAAAAGTTCAGATCGCTCCGCAAAACAATGAGCCCCCATACAGCTCCGTACACATAATTACAAAAAATTTATAGGGGTCAAAATATGGCAACAAGAAATAAAACTGTAAAATGGATGCAGGGGCACACAAATATCTGGTCAATGGATTATACACATATATGTGGTAATGTATTTAATAACATATAAAATGGAATATCATATAATATGCACCAGAATTAGTTAAATCCACAATGCTCTAGTTGAATAAAATAAAATAAAACATCGACCACATGGACTAATGGTGGATGTTCTGCTTATCTAAAATCATGTATGAATCTTGAACCTCTATAGATGACTGTATGGATCCTTTAATTAATGTCACGTCTCTATTATAGTAGGTTAGGATGAGGATAGTCTGTTGATAATCCAAATGTAATGTCCATAAGACCGTGAGTGAAATTAAAAGTCCTCCGTGGGAGATGTACCTTATCAGATCCACAATGGGTAATAACTGACAAACATAGAGGGTTACTTTACCGTCCTCCGTCTCTTATCAGTGGCCTTCCTTTACTTCCTTGTACCGCAAAGACAAAGTTTGATGCCTTCTCCCTGCCAGGACCTGGCGCGGCGTCCCACGTGGTCACTGTCGTCACTAAGTGGCGTCCCACGTGACGATGGCGGGTGCGTCCGATTGGCTGATCGTATCTTGGACGCAGGAGGTGAACGGAACAGCTATTAAGAAGATGTTCTTTATCGTCAATGTTGCGATCTTTTATATTGCGGTTTGTAAAAGGAAGGATAGTACTGGTTTGTCCTCCTTTTGACGTGTGTCTTTTAAGTTGCTTGCCTTTTACCCAAACGCGTTTCGGGCATATATCAACTGGCCCCTTCCTCAGTGGTTAACTGGCAAGACTTTCATATTCCTTTTATAGGTACTTCCCTCCCAAAGGATTGTGGGATATCTAAGGCGATATTTAAACCATGGACATGGAACCTTTTCCTACTGATGGTGATAGTCCCAGTTAATACCATTCATACATGTAAATCAAATAAAATCAAATAAAATTGTGCATATATAGCAAGTAATAGAGAACCAAACAGTTTTGGATGAAATATGAGTAAATAGTCAGTTATAACCAATTATATCCAATATATCATAAAACCATATGCTACAGCTTTAAAATTGGTGGGGGACTCTCTCTTTCATGAGCCCTCAAATGATGGAACTTGGGTGACAATGAGCGTTGACCGAAGTTCAGGGGGAGGGGTTCGCTAGCGAGGGAAGATCGGCATGCTGGGAAACAGACGGATGTCGATGTTCCGTCGCCTGCAGACCCCAACCCCATATTACAAAAACCCAAATATTTCCATCTCGGCATTTAACCCTCTAGGGATCAGGGATTGGAATTCAAAAATCCTTCTTGTTTCAGTTCTAGACATTTGTGCTATAAGATTGCTTGTGGTCGATGTTTTATTTTATTTTATTTCATTTTATTCAACTAGAGCATTGTGGATTTAACTAATTCTGGTGCATATTATATGATATTCCATTTTATATGTTATTAAATACATTACCACATATATGTGTATAATCCATTGACCAGATATTTGTGTGCCCCTGCATCCATTTTACTTTTAGTCTTACTTTACGGTCAAGGGTGAACCGGCAGGTGTGCACCAACTCATATTTGCTAAGTGGGTGGAGCCACTGTTTATTATTTATAAATCCTACTTTTCACCCATTTCAGTTGAGCTCCCCACTAATCAATATGAATATCTGGGAATATATGGACCAGAAATGAAAGAAAATAGAGAACTATATATTTGATACATCTGAGGAATCAAACTCACTGAATAATATATCGATAGATGATACTTTTAAAGAGTTGGAAAAAGTGCTACATAAACAACTACGCAATAGGTGGGAGATTAAATCACTCACACAATATTTACAGAAGGGACTGACCCCAAAAGGGTTAACCCTGACAAAGACACCTGCAGCAGACTTAATGAATGAAGAGTTTGGTAAAGAATGGGACCAATTCCTAAAGAGTCAATCCAATATTTTAATCCAGATGATTATAAAAAGACGTACTGAAATGATAAAAGAGCTAGCTGAAAAGATAGATGCTCTGAAAAAGAATATAGATCAGTTCCCAGATGGTGAAGAGATACATAAATGGGAGGAACGTATCTGTAAGAGTCTAGATATATTGGAAAAAGAAATTATCAACAAGAAATCAAAGAAAATGAAGAATTATAATTACAATTATAACCAAACAAGAAATAATATTATGAGGGAAGGCCCACAAAGGAATGAAGAAAGGGATGATTTAGAAAGAGAGGGGAGGCCGAAAACTGTTGAACAATATAATGTAGCGGTTAATAATAGATATGAAGTATTGACTCCATCTCCTTTTTTAGATCAAACTCCGCCACACCACAGAACGAGGTCGAGACGAGTACGGACACCAATTCCGTCACGGAAGGACACAGGACACCAGACACAGAAACACGAATACAACTTGAGACACCAGACACAGAAACACGAATACAATTTGAGGCACCAACAACAGGACAGGGACAGATACACAGCACAGGAGAGACCCCGACAATATGGTCACAATCAGGATGGGTTACATCAACACAGGGGACACGATCAGATACGCACGAGATCACAATATCACAGCAGAGAAGACAGATACGAAGAGGTAGACACTCAAAGCAAAAGAAGATATTATCCACACAGGACACAACGAACATAATTAATTTAAGCAACACAGTACTCACACCTTCACAAAAAGCTTTATTAAATAAGGGACTGAAATTTGCACCATCAAGGAAATTAGATAAATTCACTGCGTATATGGGGGTTGAGAAATTCATACGGAAAGTCTGCCTAAAAAGATACTATATGAAGAATCCTTTAGTGATGAACTCAGATGAGATCAAAAATGAGTACATACACACAAATTTAAAAATAAAATCAAAGAAATTTCCGATACAGGAAATTAGCCCTGAGATATCAGCATTCAGGAAGAATGTTGAAAGAGACATAAGAAACATTAAGGTCCACCCAATCAGGAACAACTTGAATAGACAGGAAATAGAAGCCATAAAACAACTACAGGGGAATAACGATATTATAGTCCGCCCAGCGGACAAGGGGGGAGCGGTAGTCATCTTAAATAAAGAGGATTACGATAAAGAGTGCGACAAGCAATTTAGAGAGGAAGGTACATATAAGAAACTAAACCGGGACCCCACACAGACGTTCTATCGGGAATTGGGTGATTATTGTAAGAAAGGGGTGGAAGAGGGTATCCTTCTAGAACAGGAGGCTGGATACATCCTGAATACGTAAAAGAGAATTCCTGTCTTCTATTGCCTCCCAAAGGTCCACAATGACCTACGGGCCCCCCCAGGGAGGCCAATAGTCTCAGGAATTGACTCTATCTCTTCTAATCTATCTCAATATGTGGACAGATTATTACAGCCTGTGGTGAAGGGCATCCCATTATATGTTAAAGATACGACTGATATAGTTAAAACCGTGGAGAATCTTAACTGGGAAGAGGGGTGGTTACTTGGCACCCTCGATGTAAGGGCCCTGTACACGGTCATAGAGCATGAAAAGGGATTGGAGGCGCTGAATAAGCAACTAACCGCACATAGGTCCCTAAAGGAACAACAAATAGAGTACATAATGGATGGAGTGAACTATATTCTCACACATAACTATTTCTATTTTGGAGGAGAATTTTACCTACAGCAGAGGGGTACCGCCATGGGGACCAGGTTCGCCCCCAGCTATGCTAATCTATTCATGGCCCAATGGGAGTGTGAGGCGATTGCACCTCTGCTGGGGACGGACCTGGCCCTATGGCGTAGGTATATTGATGACATCCTCTTTGTTTGGCGTGGTACAAGGGAATCTCTAGAAGACTTTATTAGGAATATCAATGAGAATGATAGGGGTCTACAGTTTACCTCGAATGTGAGTCTGACGGAAATACAATTCTTAGATCTAAATATATGTGTGAGGGGGACAAAATTGGTTTGTAATACTTATCTTAAACCAACAAATAAGAACAGTTATATTAGATATTCCAGCTGTCACCTCCCCAGATGGCTGGTCAATATCCCGACCAGCCAGCTGAGAAGGTTGAAGCGGAATTGTACCGAACTTGAACAATATGAAAAAGAAGCAGAAAAATTAAAACTACAATTTCTGGAAAAAGACTATCCAGAATGGACTATAGAAAGATCTATGAAAAAAGTAGAGTCTATGGATAGAAAGGTATTTTTTAATGAACAACAAAAAACTATTGAGAAAACAACTAATGAACAGGAAGACACATTGAGATTAATCTTACCCTTTCACTCCCAGTACAAGTCGATAGAGAGGATAATTAGGAAACATTGGGGCCATCTTTTAGAGGATAAGGTAATAGGGACAAAAATCACAAAAGAACCAAAAATAGTGTATACTAAGGCCCCAAATTTAGGTCTAAAGGTGGCACCCACAGTAGGGCACCGACCATCTAAGCCTACTAAAAATTGGTTATCCTCACAGGGATTTTTTAAATGCGGATCATGTGTGTGTTGCAGGAATCACCCTAATCCGAGAAAGATAACAAGAGCCTCTTCAACCCAGAATGACTTCCACATGGACATTAGAGATGGATTGACATGCAATTCCATCAATGTCATTTATTTATTAGAAAGCCCGTGTGGGAAACAGTATCTGGGTAGAACGAAGAGGTCTCTAAAAAAGAGGGTGGCTGAACATATAAACAACATAAAAAGAGGTTACTTATTACACTCCGTATCCAAACATTACAAAGAGGTACATGGTAGTGATCCCTCTAGCCTCTCCTTTATGGCTTGTGGGGAGTCGCTCTGGTAGATAGCAGTGCGGGTGCAGTATAGAGGAAAAACGGAGTCCAGAAATTGTAGCAAACAGTGTTTAATTCACACTTGCAGCAAATACACAGCAAACAGTCACTTGGTGTTAATTCACACCCATCAGAAAACGTGCGGCAAAACAAAATAGTCCAAAACAGGTTCCAGTCACCTGGGAGGCTTTAGGTGCAGGTTCGCACCTGGCTGTCAGTCCAGCCGCAAGGCGATCGACCTCCGGCTTCCAGGCCGTCTGCACTCCTCCTTGCTTGGGCTCTTGCTTCCAGCCCAGAGAACTCCACACAGCACAGGAGTTCTCTGGGCTGGAACGCAAGTGATTCCACAGCCTAACAGCAGCTCCAGGACAATCACACTCAGCTGCTGAGGAGGCTGCCTTTAAAGGCCCGGATAAAGTCCGGCCTGGACCGTGGGGAATAGGCACCCACCCAACTCTTTGCCTACTCCCAGTAAGAGCCGGCCCGGATTGGCTTTGCAGCCAAACTAAAAACAAGGTGTCAAACAGCACTAGCTGCTGCTGACACACGAAAACCCGGCTCTTACCTCACCGAGGCCAGGAACCTCGGTGACACGTACCTGCCATCGACCACGGTACCTTGCACCCTCTTACACCCCCTTTGTTCAACCCTGAGGGGGTGAACACATGTGAGGCAGTGGACGCGGGACAGGGCATCTGCGTTACCCTGCAAGCGCCCTGCCCTGTGTTCTACAGAGAACTTGAAGTTCTGCAGGGATAGGAACCACCTGGTGACCCGAGCATTCCTCTCCTTTGCCTGGCTCATCCACTTGAGAGGGGAATGGTCGGTCACCAGACGGAACCTCCTCCCTAACAGGTAGTAGCGGAGAGATTCGAGTGCCCACTTGATAGCCAGGCACTCCCTCTCCACTATACTATACCTGGACTCGGCTGGACTGAGCTTACGGCTCAGGAAGACAACGGGATGTTCTTCCCCGTTGACCTCCTGAGACAGTACCGCACCGAGGCCTACCTCCGAGGCGTCGGTCTGTACAACAAACTCCCTGTTGAAGTCGGGTGTCACCAAAACCGGGGACCCACACAGGGCCGACTTCAACGCGGAGAAAGTCTCCTCCGCCTTCTCACTCCAGCTAACCTTCCCAGACTTTCGCCCCTTCAACAGGTCTGTCAATGGCGCTGCTATTGTGGCAAAGTGGGGCACAAACCGCATGTAGTACCCTACCATTCCCAGGAAGGACTTTACCTGCCTGGTGGTGACCGGTCCTGTTACGTATGGCTTCTACCTTAGTTACCTGTGGCTTGATGACTCCCCGCCCAATAACATATCCCAGATATTTGGTCTCTTCCAACCCAATCGCACACTTCTTAGGATTGGCGGTTAGACCAGCTTTCCTCAGGGCATCCACTACCGCCTGCACTTTGGGCAAATGGCTTTCCCAGTCGGTGCTGTGGATGAATACATCATCTAAGTAGGCCGAGGCGTACCGACGATGAGGTCGCAGCACTATGTCCATTAACCTTTGGAAGGTGGCGGGGGCGCCATGCAGGCCAAAGGGTAACACCTTGTAGTGATACAGGCCCTGCGGGTAACAAAGCGGTTTTTCCTTGGCCGACTCCGTTAAGGGTACCTGCCAGTACCCTTTAGTGAGGTCTAGCACAGAAAAATACCGGGCTTGTCCTAAATTCTCAACAAGCTCGTCTACCCGGGGCATGGGATACGCATCAAACTTGGACACTTCATTTAACTTGCGAAAATCGTTGCAGAACCGCAACGTCCCATCCGGCTTGGGTATTAGAACTATGGGACTGGCCCACTCACTTGTCGACTCCTCAATGACATCAAGCTTCAACATTAATTGCACTTCCTCCGCGATGGCCCGTCGCCGAGCCTCGGGTACCCGGTATGGTTTTAACCGGATCTTGGCCTGAGGCTCAGTGACGATGTCATGTTGGATGAGAGACGTGCGGCCAGGGAGGTCCGAGAACACATCCGTGTTCCGACTGATGAACTCCCTGACTTCCTGAACTTGTTTGGAAGACAGGCTGTCTGCAATTTTACCGTGGCTACCGCTCGCAGGCCTCGAACTGAGGGGCTGGACCCTTCTCACCCAGAAGCCCTGGCCGGGGGCTGTTGTCGTCGGTCGTGTTCCTATCCTTCCACGGCTTTAGTAAATTCACGTGGTACACCTGCTCCGGCTTGCGCCGCCCTGGCTGGTGTACCTTGTAATTTACTTCCCCTACCTTCTCAATCACCTCATAGGGGCCCTGCCACCTAGCTAGGAACTTGCTGTCAAGGGTGGGTACCAGAACCAAAACCCGATCTCCCGGAATGAAGCCCCGTACCCGAGCCTGACGATTATACACCCTACTCTGGGCCTGTTGCGCTGCCTCTATATGCTCCCGGACCAGCAGCAACACCCTTTCCATCCGGTCTTGCATCTGGGTGACATACTCAATGACACTTTTGTGGGGGACAGGCTGCTGTTCCCACGCTTCCTTGGCGATATCCAACAGGCCCCGAGGGTGTCTGCCATAAAGCAGTTCGAAGGGCGAGAACCCAGTAGAGGACTGGGGCACCTCTCGCACTGCGAACATGAGATAGGGCAGAAGCAGGTCCCAGTCCTTCCCATCTCTAGACACCACCCTTTTTAACATATTTTTAGAGTTTGGTTAAACCTTTCGACAAGACCGTCCGTTTGCGGATGGTAAACGGACGTCCGCAATTGCTTTATACGCAATAATTTACACAGTTCCCTCATAACTTTAGACATAAAAGGGGTCCCTTGGTCTGTCAGAATCTCTTTTGGCAGGCCCACACGGGAAAACATTTCCATTAACTCTTTGGCAATGAGCTTAGCTGAGGTATGTCGCAGAGGCACCGCCTCCGGATACCGAGTGGCGTAGTCGAGAACTACCAGAATGTGTTGGTGGCCCCTGGCAGACTTCGGTACAGGCCCGACTAGATCCATAGCGATACGCTCAAACGGGACCTCAATGATTGGAAGAGGCACAAGGGGACTACGGAAATGTGGCTGGGGGCTATTTACCTGACAGGTTGGATAAGATTTACAATATTCTTCTACCTCCTTAAACACACCAGGCCAATAAAACCGCTGCAGTATGCGGTCCTGCGTTTTCTGTCACCCCAAGTGTCCCCCAAGAACATGTTGGTGGGCAAGCTCCATGACCAGCTTGCGATACGCTGTGGGCACCACCAACTGTTCAACAGATTCACCTCGGATTTGGTTCACCCGATATAACATTTCTTGGTGAACGACAAAGCGGGAAATATTAACTCAGCCCCTGGCTTCTGGGGTTTACCATCAATTTCCACCACATTCTCCCAGGCCCTAGTTAGGGTTTGGTCCCGGTGTTGGGCGGTCCCAAAATTGTCTCAGGAGACGTGGAGGTCTGCCAACTCAGGTCCTGGTGGCAAGTCCTCCATGTCTCCCACCATTACACTCAGTGGGGGTGTCTCCCCTCTATCACAGCAGTGGTGGTCACCCCTACCGCAGGCCCTTCGGACTCGGGCTCCCAGGGCTCTGGCCCCCACTGGAACCAGGCCACTCTGCTAGGGTTGCCCCTGTCTCAGGGCTATTAGTCACTTTCATCTCAGGCCATAGTGACGGAAAACCAGGGAAGTCTCTCCCAATTATTAGTTCATAAGGTAGCTTTGTGGAGATCGCCACTTCACAAGTCTATGTGCCGGCCGCCGTGGATAGAGACATTACAGCAGTGGGATAGTCCTTTAAGTCTCCATGTATGCACACCACACCAACTTTCCGGCCCGTATACTGGGTGAGCTGTACCAGGGCAGCACTTACCAGGGTTACTAGGCTCCCTGAGTCCAGCAGCGCCACTGCCAGGTTATCACCCACTTGCACCTGGCATAGGTGACGATTGTCTATTGTCTCGGGGGTGCCGGTTGCACACAGTCTCCTGGCATACATTGAAGCCCGGTACCCATAATTAATCTCCATGGGTTCTCCCCACTGTGGACAGTCGGCCCTTACGTGGCCAGGCTCATGACACCGCCAGCAGACTATTGGGGCCGGGTCTACAGGGGGTACACCCCGAGCAGGTTTCTCGGGTACCAGTAGCCGGGACTGGATGGGAGACCTCCGGGGTTTGACCGGCCCCCTCCCAACAACACCCCCTTTCAAGTTTTTTGTGGCCTCATAGCGCTCCACCAGGTCGACCATTTCTAGGGCATTGGTGGGTGATACCTGGCCGATCCAGTGCTGAAGGGGGTAAGGCAAGGCCCTCTAGAACATGTCAGCCAGCAGACGGTCCAGCATAGCAGTCGGACTTAGAATATCAGGCTGCAGCCACTTTTGCAACCTGTGCAGCAACTCATAGTACTGCGGCCGGGCGGGTTCAGCCGCTTTAAAGTCCCACTGGTGGACCCGCTGAGCCCGGACTAACACGTTTACCCCCAGCCTGGCCAGGATCTCCCCCTTCACTGTGGGGTAATCAGCAGCCTGGTCATCTGCTAAATCAGAAAAAACCTGCTGGGGTCCAGATGCCAGGAACGGAGCGACCACTTCAGCCCACTGGTCACGGGGTAACTTCTCCCTCACGGCCACCTTTTCAAAGACCGCCAGATAGGTCTCAACGTCGTCCGAGGGGGTCATCTTTGGGATCGCCGCACGGACCGCTTTCCGGGCATCATGGACGTGGTGGGACGCTCCTGCTGCTTGTAACGCCATCACATGCTGTAAAAGAAGCTGGTTGGTCTCCCGCTGCTGCACGTTAGCCTCCATGAGGGCTTTCACAGCAGCCTCCATGTTGCCAGCAATTCCTGCTTGCAACTTTGCTGGTTTAATATATTCCATGCATTCGTGCCCAGCAAAACAAACAAACTTCGGCGTTCACGCCAGCCTCACTGCGCATGCCCGCATCCGACACCAAATGTGGGGAGTCGCTCTGGTAGATAGCAGTGCGGGTGCAGTATAGAGGCAAAACGGAGTCCAGAAAGTGTAGCAAACAGTGTTTAATTCACACTTGCAGCAAATACACAGCAAACAGTCACTTGGTGTTAATTCACACCCATCAGAAAACGTGCGGCAAAACAAAATAGTCCAAAACAGGTTCCAGTCACCTGGGAGGCTTTAGGTGCAGGTTCGCACCTGGCTGTCAGTCCAGCCGCAAGGCGATCGACCTCCGGCTTCCAGGCCGTCTGCACTCCTCCTTGCTTGGGCTCTTGCTTCCAGCCCAGAGAACTCCACACAGCACAGCATGGATCAGCACTCCCAAACTCAAGTGATTCCACAGCCTAACAGCAGCTCCGGGACAATCACACTCAGCTGCTGAGGAGGCTGCCTTTTAAAGGCCCGGATAAAGTCCGGCCTGGACCGTGGGGAATAGGCACCCACCCAACTCTTTGCCTACTCCCAGTAAGAGCCGGCCCGGATTGGCTTTGCAGCCAAACTAAAAACAAGGTGTCAAACAGCACTAGCTGCTGCTGACACACGAAAACCCGGCTCTTACCTCACCGAGGCCAGGAACCTCGGTGACACGTACCTGCCATCGACCACGGTACCTTGCACCCTCTTACAGGCTGCAGAAAAAGTGTTGCAGCCATGGAGGGGAGGCAATCTTATAGCACAAATGTCTAGAGCTGAAACAAGAAGGATTTTTGAATTCCAATCCCTGATCCCTAGAGGGTTAAATGCCGAGATGGAAATATTTGGGTTTTTGTAATATGGGGTTGGGGTCTGCAGGCGACGGAACATCGACATCCGGCTGTTTCCCAGCATGCCGATCTTCCCTCGCTAGCGAACCCCTCCCCCTGAACTTCGGTCAACGCTCATTGTCACCCAAGTTCCATCATTTGAGGGCTCATGAAAGAGAGAGTCCCCCACCAATTTTAAAGCTGTAGCATATGGTTTTATGATATATTGGATATAATTGGTTATAACTGACTATTTACTCATATTTCATCCAAAACTGTTTGGTTCTCTATTACTTGCTATATATGCACAATTTTATTTGATTTTATTAGATTTACATGTATGAATGGTATTAACTGGGACTATCACCATCAGTAGGAAAAGGTTCCATGTCCATGGTTTAAATATCGCCTTAGATATCCCACAATCCTTTGGGAGGGAAGTACCTATAAAAAGGAATATGAAAGTCTTGCCAGTTAACCACTGAGGAAAGGGCCAGTTGATATATGCCCCGAAACGCGTTTGGGTAAAAGGCAAGCAACTTAAAAGACACACGTCAAAAGGAGGACAAACCAGTACTATCCTTCCTTTTACAAACCGCAATATAAAAGATCGCAACATTGACGATAAAGAACATCTTCTTAATAGCTGTTCCGTTCACCTCCTGCGTCCAAGATACGATCATCCAATCGGATGCACCCGCCATCGTCACGTGGGACGCCACTTAGTGACGACAGTGACCACGTGGGACGCCGTGCCAGGTCCTGGCAGGGAGAAGGCATCAAACTTTGTCTTTGCTGTACAAGGAAGTAAAGGAAGGCCACTGATAAGAGACGGAGGACGGTAAAGTAACCCTCTATGTTTGTCAGTTATTACCCATTGTGGATCTGATAAGATACGTCTCCCACGGAGGACTATTAATTTCACTCACGGTCTTATGGACATTACATTTGGATTATCAACAGACTATCCTCATCCTAACCTACTATAATAGAGACGTGACATTAATTAAAGGATCCATACAGTCATCTATAGAGGTTCAAGATTCATACATGATTTTAGATCAGCAGAACATCCACCATTAGTCCATGTGGTCGATGTTTTATTTTATTTTATTTCATTTTATTCAACTAGAGCATTGTGGATTTAACTAATTGTGGTGCATATTATATGATATTCCATTTTATATGTTATTAAATACATTACCACATATATGTGTATAATCCATTGACCAGATATTTGTGTGCCCCTGCATCCATTTTACTTTTAGTCTTTCTTTACGGTCAAGGGTGAACCGGCAGGTGTGCACCAACTCATATTTGCTAAGTGGGTGGAGCCACTGTTTATTATTTATAAAGAAATAAAACTGATTTTTTCAAAACGCAAGAAAAACTAAACATATAAGGTATTGCCGGATTCGTACTGACCTGTATAATAAAAGATCAGTTTTATCACACATCGAACATGATAAATAAAAAACCCGTGAAACTGTGGTGGAATAGCTTTTTTTTTGTAATTTCACCCCATTTGGAATTTTTTTCCCGCTTCCCACTACATTATATGCAATATTAAAGGGAACCTGTCATCACCTTGAGGCTGGGTTCACACTTGAGCGTATTTGATATGCGCGTTTTACACGCGTATTCGAGCGCGTTTTTGGAAATAGGAAACGCGCGTTGTACTATGAAACTGGCTGACCTGTCACATGTGCACTTGGCAGCTGAAGGCTTCTGTGTTGGTCCCATCTTCATACGTTCCTGCATTACTGAGAAAAATATATATTTTTTTATATATACATATGAGCTGAGCCTCTGGGAGTAACGGCAACACCCCTGTTGCTCCTAGAGGCTCATTTGCATATATTGAAACCTCATTTTCCTCAGTAATGCGGACACGTATGAAGATGGGACCAACACAGATGCCTTCAGCTGCCAAGCGCACATGTAACATGTCAGCCAGTGTCATAGGTACAAATCTGCTGACAGATGCCTTTTAAATGCAGTGCAAAGCATGTATGCCATTTTTTTCTGCAGATTGCAACAACAAATAGAGCATTTTTAATAATCTGTGCCACTTGTTTAATAACCTGCTATAAAGAATATTTTGGACAGTCTAGCACAGGGATCAGCAACCTTCGGCACTACAGCTGCTGTGAAACTACAACTCCCAACATACACATTACTCAGCTGGTTTTGTAACTCTCATAGAAGTGAAATGAGGATTCTGGGAGTTGTAGTTTCAGTACAGCTGGTGTGCTGGAGGTTGCTGATCCCTGGTCTAGCACATTGATAGGCCTCATGCACACGAACGTATTTTCTTTCCGTGTCCGTTCCGTTTTTTTTTTGCGGACCATATGCGAAACCATTCATTTCAATGGGTCCGCAACAAAAACGGAAGGTACTCCATGTGCATTCCGTTTCCGTGTGTCCGTTTTTCCGTTCCGCAAAACAATAGAGCATGTCCTATTTTTTCTAGTTTGCGGACAAGGATAGGCATTATTACAATGGATCCGCAAAAATAACGGATCCGCAAAAAAAACGGATGCCATACGGAACGTCATCCTTTTTTTTACGGATCCGCAATTTGTGGACCGCAAAACACATACGGTCGTGTGCATGAGGCCATAAGCAGATGACTGTCTTCAACTCATCCCACCCTCGTCACTGTTAACTAACAGCAGCTGCTGCTCTATAAGCCTATATAAAAAAAAAAGGAAGGCAGGGGGCGCACACTCTTCACGAAGGCAATTTATTATTTGTTTGGACATATAACAGACTATTTATTATGTGTCATTTGTTCTAATAACTCTATGGACCCGGGCATACAGTATGCAGCACTTAGCTAGGACAGCATGTTTTACTGACCAATATGGAAAGTTTAAAATATTTAGATTTTCTTCCGATAAAGAAATAGTTTTCTATGTATATATAGCTGCCTGCCCACATGCTAACTATTACATTTCCTGGCAGGGCACTGGCTCTGCAGTGCTGAGCTGACTCTGGGGAGATTTCACTGTAATAACCATATAACGCACAACTGCCATAAAACTGAATAATAACAGATGTAGTGTTGGAAAATATTCTTTTTATCTTGATTTTAAATATCTTAGAAATGAAAAAAAAAATCCCCATTATAATTACACTTCCGACTTAGAGCTCTGAATAGAATTATGAACTGCCTACTCACCCTGAACACTATAATGTCACTACAATGCTGAAGGGCGATAATGGAATTATATGGGGACATTGAGACAGTGGTGCAGTATTTTTTGTTTTATGGAGAACTTGGAAAAACTAGGAAGCAGTAAAAGTATCTCATAGATTAAAAGGAATCCTTTATAGATAGATTACTAGGATATAGAGGGTCTGCGTATGTTGGAGCTAGATATCCTGATATCAGATGGCATCCATAATGGATAAGAGCAGTACAGATATTGAGGATTTATCAAAACTGTTGTAAAGGAAACCTGGTTTAGTTGCTCACAGCAACCAGTCAAATGTTATCTTTCATTTTTCAGAGTTCCTTTGGATAATGAAAGGTGGAATCTGGTTGGTTGCTATGGGCAATTAAGCTAGTGTTCCTTTAAACCAGTTTGAGAAATCTCCTCCACTGTCTCCCTGAGGAAGCTGACATGCAAAATGCACATCAAGGTCATGGATACACAACTTATATACCACAGGTATATTTCTATTGCGGTGCTCTATATGAATATATTGAATCTCCCATAGGCTGCATTCTAAAGTAAATCCATCTATGGGAGAAATGACCACATGATAAAGTCCCCTAGGGGGACTTAAAAATTGAAAAGGGTTTTTCTTGAAACTTATATACTGATGGTATAGCAGCTCAGCCACATGCACGTCAAAGGGACTGAGCTGTGCCTAGGTCACGTGAACGAAGAACATGTCCTCACTTGTCCTAGGGAAACTGAGAGAAAGCCACTGGTGCCTTCTAAAACAGCCGATAGGCAGAGGGGCCAAGGTGTCGGACACCCACCGATCAGACGGTAGGCCATCAGTATATAAGTCTTGGAAAACCACTGTAAAGTTTTTAAAAATATATAAAAATTCAAATCGCTCCCGATTTCCCATACTAAAAATTAATAAGAAATTATCACTTTCATCGCCTCACTCCAAAATGCACCTACTATTAAAATAGAAATATATTTATCCCATATAGTGAACACATAAAGGAAAAAAATCTAAATAGCTGATTTGTTTCCAAAATTATTTTTTTTCAGTATTAAAACAGGACAAGACTATATAAATGTGGTATCACTATAATTGTACTGATAGGGAACGGCGTAAAAATAAAAACCATAAAATTGGCAGAATTGCATTTTTTCCAATTTCACCCCATTTGGATTTTTTTTTCAGCTTCCCACTACATTGTATGCAATATTAAGAAAGTACAACTTTTCATGCAAAAAACAAGCCCTCATGTCAATAGAAAAATAAAAAGTTATGGCTCCAGGAAGGCAGGGAGTGAAAACCAAAAATGGAAAATCACCCGGCACTGAAAGGGATATGTGTATATATATATATATATATATATATATATACACACACACACAATATAAAGAATTGTTTGCCAGCCAGAAATAATATAAAGAATTGTTTGCCAGCAGCGGTGTATGTGACCATACCGAAATTTCACTGCATTTCCAGGAAACGTTCACCAACGTTCTTACTGGTACTTTTCTCAAGTAATACAAAAGTGCAATAGTGCTGGATTGGATATATATAGACATCTGAACCACAATTAGATAATCATTAATTAATGTACATTGTGATTTTTGTATTAATGTGGCCCTGGAAAAAAAAACTAAAAGTGGCTCCAATGTTGTAGGTGGGTCCAAATTGACAGAAGGTGGAGCATCACAAGTAGTTGAAGCCAGTACAAGTTGGTAGGGTCAGTAATACCATAGTGCTGCATAGAATACCATACCACAGAACCAAATACGACAGCAGGGCACAAAAACTCCCCAGAAGTAATCCCTCAGTTTTCATGTTCTGTCTTCCTCCTCCTCCAATTGTCTCTAAATATGGGTATGTAACAGATGGCTTAGGAGGTGAGATGTGAGCCACAACACCTAGTCAGCCCTACCTTTAGAATGCTGTCTAGACTTCCTCTAATAATGACCCCTATAGTTTCTCCAGTAGTATCTACTAGGCCATATATATCCACTATAGTTCCCTGAGTAGTATGTAATTGGCTATATATATAATATAAAGCAGGGTTTAGGTTATAAAATATCCCAAGCTCTGAATGTCTCATGAAACACTGTTCAATCCATCATCCAAAAATGGAAGGAGTATGGCACAACTACAAACCTACCAATACATGGCTGTTCACCTAAACCGACAGCCGAGGCAAAGAGAGCACTAATTAGAGAAGCAGTCAAGAGGCCTATGGTCACTATGTAGGAGCTGCAGAGATCTATAGCTCAGGGGGGAGAATCTGTCCACAGCTAACCGTTGCACCGCTATCTGCACCTGAAATGCGTCTAATTTAGGCGTAGTTCAGCATAGTAAGTGACCTCCTATGTGTGGAGGAAACCTTTCACTGCACATCACCCTGAACATACCATCTCCACTGTGAAACATGGTGGTGACAGCATCATGCTGTGAGGATGCTTTTTTTCTGCAGGAACAGGGAAGGTGGTGAGAGCTAAATACAGGAGAATCCTGGAGGAAAACCTGGTAGAACCTGCAAAAGACTTGAGACTGGGTCGGAGGTTCACCTTCCAGCAGGACAACAACCCTAAACATACAGCCAGAGCTACAATGGGATAGCTTAGATCAAAGCATATTCATGTGTTAGAATGGCCCAGTCAAAGTCCAGACCTAAATTCCACTGAGAATCTGTGACAGACTTGAAAAGGGTTAATTACTCTTACCGGTAATTGGATTTTCCAATAGCCTCCCCAACGGCAGTTAACTGGAGGGTGTCCCCACCCCTGGACAGGAAACGACACTGGAGCTCCATAATAAAAGACCGCCTCTCCTTACCAAAGCCAGTGAATAATCAAGGACACGGACATGATGTCAGGAAAAACAAAAATATTCAAAACACAAAAATAGTACAATCGTACAACGTAATCACATTTTTACCAACAACAGAAAAAATTACATTATAAACAGAAAAAAAGGGGAGGGAATCCCAGTGCCGTTGGGGAGGCTATTGGAAAATCCAATTACCAGTAAGAGTAATTAACCCTTTTCCCCGGCGCCTCCCCAACGGCAGTTAACTGGAGGAATAACAGAGAATAGCATGATCTCGGGGGGGGGCTACTGCAGAAAGGACTCCGCGTCCGAAGGACAAGTCCTGATTTCGTGATATATCCAGTCTGTAATGCTTGAAAAACGTCATCTGGTTTGCCCATGCTGCCGGTTTGCAAATTTGATTGATCGATATGGCAGATCTGGCCCATATGGCCCAAGATGCCGCCATGGCCCTAGTCGAGTGGGCCCTTAGCCCCGAAGGAGGGGCCATATTCCAGTGAGTGTAGGATAGAGAGATGGTATCTCTTAGCCACCGCGCAATTGTGGCCTTCCCAGCCGGGCAACCTTTATTAGGACCTTGAAACTGGAGGAATAGGTGATCAGAGTTCCTAAATTCCTTTGATCTGTCTAAATATGATAGCAGGCAACGTCTTACGTGCAGGTTATGATATTTTCTCTCCTGATCTGTAGACGGAGGATCACAGAAGGATGGTAATACAACTTCCAGATTGCAATTAAATTGTGACACTACTTTTGGTAGGAAGGCTGGACAATGCTTGAGGACTATATGATCATCAAAGATTCTTAAATACGGCTCCTGACAAGAGAAGGCTTGTATCTCTCCTATTCTTTTTGCCGTTGTTATTGCCAACAAGAAAGCCGTTTTGAGGGACAAGAGCTTAATGGGAATAGACTAAAGAGGCTCGAAGGGGGAGTCCATCAAGACAGAGAATACTAGGCTCAGGTCCCATGTAGGTACTATGGACCGCACTGCTGGAGAAATCCTAGCTGCCCCTTTAAGAAATCTCTTGACTAAGGCATGGTTCGCGAGTTTAATATCTAAGTACATGCTAAGCGCAGATATTTGTACTCTAAGGGTAGATGGCCTAAGACCCTTTGCTAAGCCTGCTTTGCAAAAAGTCTAGAATCACCGGGATACTGTGGAGATGATGTAGACTTCCTCTTCCCTCGGCGAAGGCAAGGAAGACCTTCCAAGATCTCTCATATATTTTAGAGGTGATTAACTTTCTACTACGCAAAATAGTCAAAATTACCGGTTCAGAGAGTCCTTTATGTCTTAGATTTTTGCGTTCAAGTTCCAAGCCGTCAATTTGAGTTGATTGATGCTGGGGTGACATACCGGGCCCTGGTACAGGAGATCCGGAAGTGAAGGGAGGATCCAGTAATCCACCTGAGAAAGATTGAGAAGCAGAGGGAACCATGCTTTCTTTGGCCAATGAGGAGCCACTAAAATGATTCGTGCTTGTTCTTCTATCACTTTTCTCACTACCCTGGATATTAGGCCCACCGGCCACTTGGCTGACAGGGCATCTAAAATGTCTGGTTGATCCTGAGGGGACAGGGAGCCAAACCTTTGGACCTTTCTGTTGTCTTGGTTTGCAAACAAATCTAAGACTGGCTTGCCCCATCTTGCTGAGATCTGTTGGAAGATCTCCGGTTTTAGGTCCCAATCCCCTTCTGTCACTATCTGTCTGCCTAGGTACTCTGCTACCTGATTTTCGCTTTCTTTTAAATGGACCGCTACTAGAGAGGTTAGGTGGTTTTCTGTCCACTGAAAGATTTTTCCTGAAATAGCTTCTAAGCCTTTGCTTCGAGTGCCCCCTTGACGATTGATGTAGGCCACAGTGGTTGAATTGTCCGATAGGACCTTTACCTGATGCAGAGGCATTTTCCCGTGGAGTGCTATTAGAACTTTGTACACCGATATCAGTTCCCTTTGGTTGGACGAAGCTGATGACATGGAGTCGTCCCACAGCCCCTGAACCACCTGACCCGCTGCATGACCTCCCCAGCCCGTGCTGCTGGCGTCCGTGGTGACCACTACGAGATTTTGATGGTGCCAGTGGACTTCTGACCGCAAGTTTTTTTCTAGTCTCCACCAGGCTAGTGATTTTTTTACATTGGATGGTAAGGTTACTTTTTTGTCCCGAGCAGCTTTGGTGCCATCCCACACTTTTAAGAGGAAAGATTGTAACACCCTTGGGATTGAGCCTATCTTACCGCCGGTATGGCTGAAGTTAGAAGACCCAGTACTGACATGATGTTTCTGACTGTAGAGGACCTCTGAGCGCAAAAGTCAGATATTTTTTGATTATTACTGACCGTTTCCCTTCTGGTAGAAAGGACATTTGTTGGTTGGAGTCCAGTAAAATGCCCTAAAAAACTTTCTGTCTGGTAGGGACGAAGTCTGACTTTTTTGTGTTTATGAACCAACCTAGTGAAAGGAAAACCCGCTTTACTTGTTCTAGATGTTGTAGGGCTAAATCTCGCGATCTGGCCGCAATAAGAAAGTCGTCTAGGTACGGTATAATGAGTATTCCCTGAAGGTGTAGATAACTGGTCACTTCGGCGATTAGTTTGGAAATTGTTTATCCTTGCCCCTACTGGACCATCTTTGTCATTTGGAGGATTTGGGTTGGCTATCCTTATTGGAGTGGAACCCTCTCCCTCTTCCTCTTGACGACTGCCATTTCCTGGCATAGTCCTTCATTTTATAATCCGCCCTCTGTTTTGTTTGGTTTCGAAAGGACCGCCTCTGTTGGAAAAAACAATTTTCTGTAGGAAACCCTTTTTTCCTGTCTGACGCCTTATCGAGGATGTCATCCAGGACAGATCCGAATAGACGGTCCCCCTCACAGGGTATAGCACAGAGGCGATTTTTTGACGCCGTATCTCCAGACCAAGAGCGGAGCCAAATTGCCCTTCTAGCTGAATTTGAGATAGCAGCTGATCTAGCAGATAACTTAATTAAGTCCGCACAAGGCATCGGCTAGGAAGCATGTTGATTGCTTCAAGGTTGGCAAGGATGCCAAGATTTCCTCTCTTGGCGTTCCAGTTATTAACTGATTTTCTAGCTGATCAAGCCATCTTAACATGGATCTAGCAGTACAAGTAGAAGAGATGCTAGGTCTGAGCATTGCCATATTTGTCTCCCAAGCATTTTTAAGTAGGCCCTCCGACTTTTTATCCATGGGATCCCGTAATAACCCCATATCCTCGAACGGGAGGGAGGATTTTTTTGATATACGGGCTACAGGTGCGTCCACCTTTGGTGTTTTATCCCAGAAGGTCGCATCCAACTCAGAGAAAGGATATTTTCTTTTAAAAGCATTTGAGATGGGATACTTTCTGTCTGGATCTCTCCATTGTCTAGAAATTAGGCTATTAACGTTATTATGTAATGGGAAGTGCCGTCCCTTCCTTTCTTCCAGACCTTGAAACATCTGATCCTGGACCGATTGACTTTCTTTAAGGTCCACAATACACATAGTAGATCTGATAGACTTTAATAGGGGTTGGGAGTTTTCTGCAAGGAATAACGGTCTACCGCAACCATCTTCCGAGGAGACAGATTCTATATCGGAAACTTCACCCTCATCCAAATCTACATTACCCAGAGAGGGACTACGGGCTCTTAGAGAGGTGGAGGCTTGAGGGGATGAGGGGGTTAACTTTGACTCCACCGCCGCATTCACCTCTTCACTGATCATACTCCGCATAGAGTCAAGCAGTGACGGGGATTCCTCTGACACTAATTTCTCAGTAAAAGTAACACACAGAGGCTTCTTGCTTCTGGGATTAAGGATTTCTTGCATAAGGGGCATTTCTTCTTCCCCGAGTCTCCTTGAGTCTTGGTAGTGGAGGTTTTCCTGCCCTAAAACAGCCAAGAGGCAGGCTTAGATTTAATTATTCAACCTCCACCACCAACACCAAAGTGCACCATTAAAATAATAAAATAACACTGGAGGAGAGGAGGCTTACCGGGCTGCAGACACTTCCAGGATCTGCAGGCTTGCTGGTCGCAGTCTCATGGGGGGGTCTCATAGCATAAGTTGCCGAGAAAGAAAGAAAAATTCTGGTTGGCAACCATAAATGTGGCGTGAAAAAATGTGGAAAAGTTCAAGGGGTATGAGTACTTTTTATGCACTGTAAATGTATATATAGGATATACAGTGGATATAAAAAGTCTACACACCCCTGTTAAAATGTCAGGTTTCTGTGCTGTAAAAAAATAAAACAAAGATAAATCATTTCAGAACTTTTTCCACCTTAATGTGACCTATAAACTGCGCCACTCAAAAAAAAAAAAAACTGAAATCTTTTAGGTGGAGGGAAGAAAGCAAAAAAAACACTAAAATAATGTGGTTGCATACATGTGCACACCCTCTTATAACTGGGGATGTAGCTGTGTTCAGAATTAAGCAATCACATTCAAAATCATGTTAAATAGGAGTCAGCATCCACATGGCATCATTTACAGTGTCTCTGATTAACCCCAAATAAAGTTCAGCTGCTCTAGTTGGTCTTTCCTGAAATTTTCTCAGTCACATCCCACAGCAAAAGCCATGGTCCACAGAGAGCTTCCAAAGCATCAGAGGGATCTCATTGTTAAAAGGTATCAGTCAGGAGAAGGATACAAAAGAATGTCCAAGGCATTAGATATACCATGGAACACAGTGAAGACAGTCATCATCAAGTGGAGAAAATATGACACAACGTTAACATTACCAAGAACTGGATGTCCCTCCAAAATTGATGACAAAGACAGGAAGAAAACTGGTCTGAGAGGCGACCAAGAGGCCTACAGCAACATTAAGGAAGCTGCAGGAATATCTGGCAAGTACTGGCTATGTGGTACATGTGACAACAATCTCCCGTATTCTTTATATGTCTGGGCTATGGGGTTGAGTGGCAAGACGAAAGCCTTACAAAAACACATCTGAAGTCTCTGCCTCTTCGGCGCTTATGCCTGTCCAGCCCCTTCCTCTGCCCGTCCCTCTGCATTCTGTCCCCCTCAGCGAGATTGCATGCGCCGGCTAACGGCGCCATTTTCGTGCCGTTAGCCAGCGCATGCGCATAAGCTACTGCGATGACATGCCAGCAATGGACAATCGTAGTGCGCATGCCACAGTCAAGGAAGTCAGCGCGCAGGATCTCGCTGAGGGGTAGAGAATGCAGAGGGCCGGGCAGAGGAAGGGGCTGGGTGGGGATAAGTGTCGAAGAGGCAGAGCTACCTGGGCACCAACGCGGTGGAAGCCGCCTCTGGGCACCAGCAAGCCCTCATTTACATATGAATAAAAGTTCATTTTTGGCAGTTTGAGATGTCCACTGAAGCATATAAAGGTACCGTTTTAATGATCGGTGTTGCAGCTACAGCGCTATGGGAACTGTTAAAAAGGGGTAAATGTGCTGACAGACTCCCTTTAAAGTTTTGGAATGGCCCTGCCAGACCCCAGGCCTGAATCCAATTGAAAATCTGTGGGGCGATCTGAAGAGGGCTGTGCACAGGAGATGCCCTCGCAGTCTGACAGATTTGGAGTGTTTTTGCAAAGAAGAGTGGGCAAATCTTGCCAAGTCAAAATGTGCCACTCATACCCAAAAAGACTGAGTGCTGTAATAAAATCAAAAGGTGCTTCAACAAAGTATTAGTTTAAGGGTGTGCACACTTATGCAACCATATTATTTTATTTTTATATTTTTTCTTCCCTCTACCTAAAAGATTTCAGTTTGTTTTTCAATTGAGTTGTACAGTTTATAGGTCACATTAAAGGTGGAAAAAGTTGTGAAATGATGTATCTTTGTCTAATTTTATTACAGCACAGAAACCTGACATTTTAACAGGGGTGTATAGACTTTTTATATCCACTGTATAAAGAATAGTGTCCGAAAGTCCTGTGGCAATGTGAATAGTGTTGTGGGCATTGAAGTCCACAAGAAGCATTTTGAAAAGCGGGTTTTGTCACCAAGGAATGTGTCACCAAGGTTCCTGGCCTTGGTGCAGTAAAGGCCCTAGTTTGGGTGTCCACTAAAGTAGTTAGCGGACACCATAATACATAGCATAGCGGGTCCCAGCTAGTTCAGGGCGGGCTTTTACTGGGAACAGGCTATGTGCTAGGTGGGTGCCTGTTCCCCATGTTCCAGTCCGGACTTGCTCACTGTCAGCAATCCAATTTAGTCTGCTTTCTGGACTTGGGTGGTGCTCACTCTGGGGAGAGAGTCTTTGGTGACACAGAGGCCTAGAGCAGAGGCTCTGTGTGAAGTGGTCTCAGTCATGTGGACTGTGTGACCACAAGGCTATGCAAAGATCTATCCGTGGTGTGGACTGTCGATGATAAGCAAAAACTGCTAAGGCTTGGAGCCTGAGACACTGACCGGTACTAAGCCCTACTTAGAGGTGAGGTAGAGAACTGTAAATGTTTAGGCATAGCCCAGATGGGCAAGGTGTTTTTTGTTTATGTTTATTTTATTATGCTGTGTGCCAAAATAAATCACACTGTTTGGACCGGAAATCAAGTGGTGATGAAGATCTTTGTGTGAATGATTCCCGAGACCAGAGCTAATCCCTTACAGTCCCCAAGTTTTATGCAATTAGAGGACAACCCTGACTCATACAGCCATTGAAGTCAAAAGTAACAATATGAATACATATGCAACAAGCTCCCCCTGGTGGTGACTATCTAAAAGCAGCATTTGTGGTTGTCTTGTCTGGATCGCTTAAGTACAGCAAATTGACTGTATCTTCAGTTGTTTGGTCTGGTTATTATTTATTATTATAATTTAATTCTTTAAACAAATCTATTAACTCCTGGTTGCATCAAACACTGTAATACCCAACACTGCAAGCAGACACCATTAGGATGTGTCATATTTTTCACTTTATAAGACGCACCTAGGTTTTAGAGGAGGAGAACCAGAAAAAAATTGTCACGTAGGTAGTAGTGAGCCCATGAACTTAGCCGACATCCCTGTCCCTAACTACTTGCACAATCCACTCTTACTGGCAGCCCGCAACTGGACAACAGTCCCTCCTATATTACATGCTGGGCCCGAACCAGGGAGGGTAACACAGGAGTCTAGAACCAACCAGAATTAGAACCGGCCAGGATGTAGCCAGAAGTCAAACTAGAAGGTCACGTCAAATCCAAGGGGTCAAAAACAGGTCAGAGTTAAGCCAAGGTCAGAAGTCCAGTAGCACCAATCCAATATGAAAATGCTAGTGTGGTAGTCAGTAGATAAGACCAATCACAGGCAACCTGTGGCCAGCAGTTTGCCGTTTTAAATAGGCTGTGCCTCCAGGTCACATGACGCCATTACAGATAGTGAGCAATTGGCACCTCTGATTGGCTGGCGTACCCTAGCTTAGATAACCGACACATCTCCTAGCAACCAGACACCGGTGGTGCTGAGGAGAAATGTCGTGCCAGGTAGGGGACATGATATAAATATTTTTCAGCAGACCTCAGATCTGATCCCCAATCTTCATCAGACCCCCAAATCGGACCTCCAATATTCATCAGACCTCAGTTCAGCCCCCCTAATCTTCATCAGACCCTCAATCTTTATCATTCCTCAGATTAGACCTACAATCTTCATTAGACCCTTACAATCCCAATGCCAAACTTTATCAGAACCCCATTCTGTATCAAACCTGAGATCATACCTCAGATCAGACATAAATAAATAAATTAACCTCTCCTGCTCTGGATGGCGCCACCAATCGCACGATCGAGCACACTCCTCCTGCATTCACCACTCCCTGGTCCTCAGTTACATCCCCACCTCCTCTCTGTACTTCTTGTCATCTCATGAACTTCATTCCGACAGAAATTCAGCTAAAGTTCTTGTCAGCTAGCGTCATAATCCCTGACGAGCAGAGAAGAGGATGGGGCAGCTTTTCAGATGTGTGATTAGGACAGGTTTTGAGTGTACTAATAGGACGGTGGCCATTTTTTTTACTCTGTTTGGTAGGTGTTTTGCCATCACAAACAATGGGGACATATTACTAGGATATGCCCCCATTGTCTGATAGGTGCGGGTCCCACCTCTGGGGCCCGCACCTACACGGAGTACGGAGTGGGAAGAGTAGTGGAGGGTGCAATGCGCAAGTACAGCCACCCTCCATTCATTTCTATGGAGCCACCGAAAATAGCTGAGCGCTGGCTGGGCTATTTCCATTGGCCCCATCGAAATGAATGAGAGCAGGGACCGCGCACGCGCAGCACGCTCCTATTCACTTGTGTGGGAGCAGCAGGGAGCAGCACTTGGTGGTGGCCAGACCCCAGGAAGCCCGGGGTTCTCCAGCCACAACTCTCCCAGCTCGGTTCTCATTGTAGGGACCGCACCTATCAGACAATGGGGGCATATCCTAGTGACATGCCCTCATTGCCGGTGATGGGAATACCCCTTTAAGAAATATTTAGGTATTTCCATTTTCTGAATCCCCAGAAAACCCCTTTAAACCACCTATTTGTTGGCTTAGTTTACTCCCAAAAAAGCATCACGCTCATGTTTCATGAAGTCACACCCCTTTTGTTAAGGCACTCCCCATGTCATACACGCTGCAAAAACTGTTTCACCAGCTTTTTGGTGCAAATCATGCCAGAATTATAGTACAATCTCCCTCGCTGTGTACGATAAATGGATTTAAAGTGGGCACTGACAGGTGTTCAAACTGGTAAAGATAGACCAACAGATCATTTGCTTTAAAGCATTCATTGGTATGTTTACCATGGGAACCAACTTGATTAAAGCGAAGAGTACCATGGTAAATACATGTCAGCTTTATTTAATGTGCATTTAAAATCCTGTAAACATATATTAAGTTTTACATAATGTGTCAATTGATCTCTCAGGCATGCACAATCCAAAATAAGATCCATTTTGGGATGCAGGGTCAAGTCCATTATTACAGAGCACAAGAACCTCAAGCATCAAAATGGAGCTGTCAGTGGTGAGTTAAAGAGGACCTTTCATCAGGCTAAAAAATGTGTACTAAGTGTGCTGACATGTAGAGCGGCGCCCAGGGATCTCCCTGCACTTACTATTATCCCTGGGCCCCGCTCCGTTCACCTGGTATAGGCTCCGGTATCTTCTGGGACTTGGTTATACTAGGCGGAGCCTAGTATCACTTGGTTATAGTAGGCGTATCCCAGGCTGTAGCGCTGGCCAATCGCAGCGCACAGCTCATATTCTGGGAGGTTTTTTTCTCCTAGGCTGTGAGCTGAGCGATGCGATTGGCCAGCGCTACAGCCTGGGATACGCCTACTATAACCAAGTCCCAGAAGTTACCAGAGGACATACCGGGAGAACGGAGCGGCGCCCAGGGATAATAGTAAGTGCAGGGAGATCCCTGGGCGCCGCTCTACATGTCAGCACACTTAGTACACATTTTTTGGCCCGATGAAAGGTCCTCTTTAAGATTGTCTTTAAAAATATAGTCAGTATGTTTAAGTAAATGGTGACATCCTCACGTGAATGTTCAACATTAGCACAATACTGCTGAGTATTCATGGGAAATATCAATTATTCCACCATAGCGCTGTTCACTGACTAGAGTTGTGAGAGTTATGACTGTAATCAATGGATAACAAAGTAAATACTAAAATAGCAGGTACTTCCAGAGCTGGTGGAGATTATTGCAACTGCTACTGTATAGACATTATTAGTGTTACCGTATTTTTCGCAGGAGGTGTGGAGAGCGGTGAGTGGACAGCTACTAACTCCAGCTGTACTCACCACTCCCTGATCTTCTTCTGGGTGCCATGCTGCACTGTGTCCTGACTGCATAAAGCATCAGGACGCAGAGGGCATAGGTGTACACTATGACTTGATGCTGTGCGATGTCAGGTCACAGTGCAGCACGGGACTGGCAGAGTGACAAAACTGGTGACCACTTTGAAGGACCTGAGCATGCAATGAGGGTCCATTATGAGCTGTCAATGCCTGAGCTCAAAATAACACATGCTCCCTGCTGTGATGGTCTGGTGTATGATGTAATCATCCACCACTTTACGCTGCTTGTACAGACACTCCAGCATATGCAAAATGAAATTCCAGCGAGTTAGAACATCTCAGATCAAGTGGTGCAAAGGCAGACTGTTTTGTCACTGCAGGTCCAGGAGGCAGGGGCGTAGCTAAAGGCTCATGGACCCTGGTGCAAGAGTTCAGCTTGGGCCCCCCTTCCCTCAGTGTTTTGTGTCTTCTTATGCGGCTCAAGTGTCTTTGGGCCCCTTCAGGCTCCTGGGCCCGGTAGCGACTGCTACCTCTGCACCCCCTATAGCTATGCCCCTGCCAGGAGGGTGTTCTTAGCCACAAAATTAATTACATTGCGCTACAAAATTAATTACATGCGCCATGTAGGGAGCATGTATTATTTCCTTTAAATCAAACAAAGCCATGATGTTCTTGCCATTGCCGCTGACCAGCTTGCACAGTTGCAGTTGGCAAGGAGACAGCCAGCAGGATATCTACTGCTTTATGCATTTACCAAAATGGATATGCTGTTTGGTTTCTCTCAGCCAGGCTCATTAGTTCAAACGTGAGGTGTCAATAGGACCTGGCCTCTTACTGCGGTGCTGCCACTCAAAACATTGACCCAGTGGGACATGAAAGACTTACTGTCTCTGCCTGTCACAGTCGCAAAGCGACAATTGCAAGGAGCAGCCCACATTCTCCACCACTTGAGAGTCCAAGGCAGGGATGGCTGTTTTTGGAGAAATAATAGCGGCTAAGTACCTTCCATTGAGGCTGAGCAAATGCCATCAGTTCACTAACGGCAGCAGAATCCACTAAGTGGTATGGCAGCAACTGCACCGCCAGCAACTTGTCCAGGAGGGAGATCAGCTTGCATACCATTGGATTTCTGGGTGCATACCGTTGTTTCTTGGCCACACATTCCATTATGGATGACTGACGACAGATTGGAGGAGGAGAAGTATGAGCAGAAAATGCAATAGCTAATGATGACGATGACAAGGACACTGTACTGCTTGTGATAGTGGCCTTGCTGCCACAAAAAAGATTGAGAATAGGAAGACAGTCTTGTTCCAATTGTTGGCCAGTTCTATTTTCCCAATGAATCTGGTGACGTCACCTTGTGTTCTGCAATAGAACTGTGGTGCCTATGTTTGTGTTCAAATGCCCAAAGCCTATTTTCATTCTGCAGATCTTGCATTTGGCAGTGATTTTGTCTGTCGGCACTTCAAACAAAAACTGCCATATGGGACATTATCGCACAGATCTACCAGCAGCTTAGCTTGGTCTAGGTCTGGTATGTTTTGAGCCTTTGTCCATTGTATCAGCAGTATCACCAGTTCTCAAGCTGACCACAACAGAAGCACATCTGGCCGTGGCAGTTTTTTTTATGTTGTGGCCATAAATTGCCTCTGCTTTATTGTTGCCATGACCACCACCTTTTTCCTCTGATGTCACCTGCTCCTCTGCACTTCGATCCGCCTCCTAAGTCCTGGCCAACATATAATCCTCATTATAGTCCTCCCCCTCCCCCCAACTTAGACCTTGTTCATGGCCAGGTGCATTGAGGCAGTAGGCAATGCCATCCAGCACGCCTACTGCCTCCATGCACCTAGCCGTGAACAAGGTCCGGGTAGGACCGAAACGTTTGCCGTGTTTACTATAATATATTGAATGGAAGAATAAATCTCTATTTTCGTTGCATTATAACCCGATTCCCTCATCTATATTTGCCCCGAGTGCTACTGTCATGATGGCTATCGGTGCCCCTACCATCACTACTGTATCTACTAATGCCACTACTACCACCAACACAACTATGCATTTGAGTGGAGTCCCTCACCTCCACCTGAACCTCCTCCTAATTGTATGCCAAACACTGCCTGTTCTGGCACAACTCATCAACAGGAAGACTATCTTTAGTATCTTCCAAAGCACATCGGGTGTTGTTGAATCTCCTTAAGGCCTCTTTCACACTTGCGTTGTGAAGATCCGGCGTGCACTTCCGTCGCCGGAATGCACGCCGGATCCGGCACAACGCAAGTGAACTGAAAGCATTTGAAGACTGATCAGTCTTCAAAATGCTTTCAGTGTTACTATGGCAGCCAGGACGCTACTAGCGCCCTGGTTGCCATAGTAGCAGTGGGGAGCGGGGAGCGGCATACTACATTCCGTGCGGCTCCCGGGCGCCTGAATGACGCCAGAGCACCCGCGCGCATGGATCACGTGATCCATGCGATCACGTGATCTATGCACTGGGGCGCCCTGACGCCATCCTGAGCGCCCCGGAGCCGCACGGAATGTAAGCATGCCGCTCCCCGCTCCTCTACTTTTACTATGGCAACCAGGACTTTAGCGCCCTGGCTGCCATAGTAACCATTGACAAAAGCTAAACGTCGGATCCGGCGATGCGCGGAAACGACGTTTAGCTAAAGGCCGGATCCGGACTAATGCCTTTCAATGGGCATTAATTCCGGATCCGCCCTTCCGGCATGTTCAGGATTTTGGCCGAGCAAAACCGCAGCATGCTGCGGATTTTGCTGCGGCCAAAAAACGTGTCAGTACTGAACTGAGGACATCCTGATGCATCCTGAACGGATTTCTCTCCATTCAGGATGCATGGGGATAATCCTGATCAGTAGCTTTCCGTCCTAGAGACCCGAGGACAGATCTCCAGGACGGAAAGCTAAAACGCTAGTGTGAAAGAGGCCTTAAGTAAAAACAAGGCATCCCACCAGTAGAGGGCAGTGAAGACAGAGATAATGCAAGTGAAAAGCTTTTCTGGGGCCACAAGGAGAGGGAGCAGGAAGAATGGGCTGACACCTGGCTCAAAGGCATAGTGTCTCTTCCTGCTGTGACTAAGGGGATGAGTGAGCCATCCAGTCCACTATGTCATCCTCTTTATCCTTAACCCCTTAAGGACGAAGGGCGTACATGTACGCCCTTCGTCCGGACTTTAAAGATGGCGCCCGCTCCCGCACGGAGCGGGCGCATGAGCTGCGGGTAAACGCTTGATTCATCAAGCTGACACCCGCAGCTCATGTCCGCGACCGGCAGCGATGCCGATCGCGGACATTTAGCCCTCAGATGCCGTGGGTCAATCCTGACCACGGCATCTGATCGCGCAAAACCGAAAGTTTCACTTTCGGTTTGCCCGGCTCCCTGATGGCCACAAGGGGGAGCCGAGCATGCATTTAGTAGCCTAGGTTTCTGTGAATGAAACCTAGGTTACTACTAAGTATTCCTATGGAGCCTATGACTGTAATAGGCTCCATAGGAAATATGTATTTTCTCATATATTCCAATGCTATTGCATTGGAATATATGAGAATAGCAATCTGATGATTGCATCTTATAGTTCCCTATGGGAACTATAAGAAAGTGGTAAAAAAAAAAAAAAAGTTTAAAAAATAAAAATAAAATAAAAAAATATAAAAATTCAAATCACCCCCTTTCCCCAAAATGAAAATAAAATAAATAAAAAAATAAAAAAATTACACATAATGGGTGTCGCAATGTGCGAAACGCCCATACTATAATAATATTAAAAATATTCACCATACGGTAAACATAAAACGAAAGAAAGCGTCCAAATGGCTAATTCGCCATTTTTGGACGCTTCATTTCCTAAAAAAATGAATAAAAAGTGATCAAAACATCATACGCACCCCATAATGGTATCAATTAAAAGTTCAGATTGCCCCGCAAAAAATGAGCCCTACACTGCTCCGTACGCATAATTACAAAAAGTTATAGGGGTCAAAACATGGCGACAAAAATGAAATAAAAAATTCCCACTTTTAATTTTTTTCACTATCAAAACGCAAGAAAAACTATACATATTAGGTATTGCCGGATTCGTACTGACCTGAAGAATAAAATTAACCAGTCAGTTTTATCGCAAATTGAACGTTGTAATTTAAAAACCCATAAAACTGTGGTGAAATTGCTTTTTTTTTGCAATTTCACCCCATTTGGAATTTTTTTCCCGTTTCCCACTACATCACATGCAAAAATAAATGGTAGCGTTAAAAAGTACAACTTGTCCCGCAAAAAACAAGCCGTCATATGGCTATGTGAGCGGAAATATAAAAATGTTATGGCTTTTGGAAGGCAGGGAGCGCAAAACAAAAACGCAAAAATCCCAAAAACCCCGGTCCTTAAGGGGTTAATAATAATCTTTCACCTATTGGAAGCGAGGGAGTGCTGTGGCCTACTCCTACTACTACCAGTTGGAACAGCTGGTGCTGACTACTGAATTTTGAAAGAAAAATGGCTGGGGGGCTGATACATGAGGCTGGGGGGCTGATATGAGGCTGGGTGCTAATACATGTAGCTGGGGGCTGATACATGAGACTGGGGAGCTAATAAATGAGGCTGGGGGGCTGATACATGAGGCTGGGGGCTAATACATGAGGCTGGTGGGCTGATACATGAGGCTGGGGGCTGATACATGAGGCTGGTGGGCTGATACATGAGGCAGGGGGGCTGATACATGAGGCTGGGGGGCTGATACATGAGGCTAGTAGCTGATACATGAGGCTGGCTTATATATGGCATTGGAGGGCTGATATATGGCATTGGGGGGCTGATATGAGGTCTGATTGAGGGTCTTATTAACATTGGGGGTCTGATTGGGGCTGTCAGCCCAAGTAAATTCTTGCCCAGGGTCCAATCAATATTAAAGACAGCCCTGGTATTCGTTAACATCTTCATTCAATTGAGAGCAGTGTACGATCCCCCAGATTTATTGAACATATAAGAGAATTTCATGGGGAAGATTGTGTCATGGTTAAGTTTGCAGGTATCGAAGGTTGTATGCACTACAGAGAAGAATGGATTGCCATGCTAGACTCCTGCAAGATGGCTCTGTGGCTTATGAAATCTGGAGCACGAGGCTCTGTGGCTTATGAAATCTGGAGCACTAGGATAAATGGGCCTGAATGACAGAACTGACTTGTCTTCCTTTTTATAGGTAATTTTAAATAATAATAATAGTAATAAAAAAGTGTAATAATTCATCCATGTTATGTTTTTTGTGTGGTAGACACATTTAGTCTGAATGGACCAAGGAGGGAGGCTGTAATGTATTAGTCTTGGGAAAGAAGCTGTGCACATGAGACGGTCGTTGGCTATCCTATGTGTCTTAAATTACTTGTGTTTTTTTTTTTTTACCTGTTATGGAGCTAATAAAGACCTCATGTTTGAGTCACTGGTGAGTACAGTGATTTTTAAACATATGGGATATTTTGAAGTTTTTTTTTCTTACACTGAACACCACTGGATACACATTGTGGAACTACCAGCCTCAGCATAGAAACTCCAAACTAGTTTTTGGATAGTGCAGGCTTTATTCTGATGTTGGAATAATGCCTATAAAACACTTATGAACTGTGGAAGTTTTATAACAGATCTTGGAGAAAAGGCAGGGTCCTGCACAGAAAAAAAAGTACTTTCTCTTTAAATGTCTGTGCAAGCTCCAGCAGCCCTCCTCACTGGTGTGTACCAGTATGATAACTTCCCCTATGCTCTCCTTACTGGTATACTGATAAAACCTGACTTTTTTGCCTAGCAATTCAATCTACCTAACTAAATATATCCCTACACTATCCCTGCAAGACTCTAGGATAGCTGGCTTGTGTTTGTCAGAGACATGGGAGACAGATCCTCCCTTAGCAGTTGCTCAGCTGACAATGGTGTGTGTTCTTTACAGCTAACACAGGGTCTGATAGACCAGCCAATATTATGCTTCCTGATTGGCTGTCAGGCTGCTTGCAAAGCATTGTGGGCAAGATAACTGGCTGGGGCTCCTCCCAGGCTCATATAGTTGTCTGTCTTCATCCTCCCTGCCTTGTTTCTCTAGCGTACTGAATTTTAAAAGTAAAATGGTGGGCACCGTTTTGCGTGATCCTTCTAAAGCGAATCGTTAAAACTGAATCATTTGGCTGAAGAATTTGCTTAGAGTTTATTCACTTATCTCTAATTGCAACATGTTTTAGACTTCCTAATGACACTGAGAAAAAGATCTTACATCTTAAGAGGTCGTAACTTTAAGGCTCTGCTCAAGAGAAAAGCTTGAGACATATAAGAATACATAAGAATCCAGTAACACTGTGTAGGTTTCGTTTTTGCAGAAGGTACACTTTAAGACACTCAAGATAAGTTCAACTGGATTCAACAGATAATTAGATAAATTAAAGTTTTCATCCCAATTTAGATATGTGTCACGAACCAGCGGGTGTGAACCCACTGTGCCATGTGTCCTACCTCCTCTAATGGTCAGGGGTGTGGAATTCCTATCGCCCGACGCCCGGGACATGCAGTTCCGGGCGCCGGGCAAGTGCTTTGAACAGTTGTTTAGCCCTGTGCGGGCAAGTAGCAGGGACATGTCGGTTGGGCAGTAATAGGAGCGGTCATATGCTAGCCGTGAGCTGACCGCTCCTACATCTATGTCAGCCTGCCCCTGCATCGTGTATCTGAGTCCATAGCACTTCCTGCAGGCGGCCCCCGCTCCTCCCGGCTCCTGTGAAGTCTCCGCCCACCTGCCAGCACGGAGCGCACAGTAGACGGCCCCCTGCAGACGAGCGTTCCTCCCGGAGCCTATCCACATCGCAGCTCCGGGCCTGACCTGCAAGCGCTGACTGGGGTTACATAGCATTATACTGATTTATGATGCTATGTAACCCTTACAGCTCTGGAATGTGTTGGATAACACTGGCAGCATTATGTCAGCGTTATCCAATACATTCCAGAGCTGTAAGGGTTACATAGCATCATAAATTAGTATAATGCTATGTAACCCCAGTCAGCGCTTGCAGGTCAGGCCGGGAGCTCCGTTGACAGACTCTGGGAGGAACACTCATCTGCAGGGAGCCTAAGAGCCCGGGTGTCAGAAATGAAGGTAGTGCTGTCTGTCTTCTGAGGCTCTGGCCCTGCCTGCAATCTGCACTTAACGTGGCACTTAATAAACTATAATGTCTCCCTGTTGCCCCCATACAGTATAATGTCACCAAGCGGCTGCCCCCATACAGTATAACGTCTCCTTGCGCTGTCCCCATACAGTATAATGTCACCAAGCGGCTGCCCCCATACAGTATAACGTCACCTTGGGGCTGCCCCCGCACAGTATAACGTCACCCTGTGGCCCCCGCCCCCATACGGTATAACGTCACCCTGTGGCCCCCGCCCCCATACGGTATAACGTCACCCTGTGGCCCCCGCCCCCATACGGTATAACGTCACCCTGTGGCCCCCGCCCCCATACGGTATAACGTCACCCTGTGGCCCCCGCCCCCATACGGTATAACGTCACCCTGTGGCCCCCGCCCCCATACGGTATAACGTCACCCTGTGGCCCCCGCCCCCATACGGTATAACGTCACCCTGTGGCCCCCGCCCCCATACGGTATAACGTCACCCTGTGGCCCCCGCCCCCATACAGTATAACGTCACCCTGTGGCCCCGCCCCCATACAGTATAAGGTCTCCTGTGGCCCCCACCCCCATACAGTATAACATCTCCCTGTGGCCCCCACCCCCATACAGCATTACATCTCCTTGTGGCCCTGCCCCCATACAGCATAACGTCTCCTTGTGGCCCCTGCCCCATACAGTATGACGTCTCCTTGTGGCCCCCGCCCCATACAGCATAACGTCTCCTTGTGGCCCCGCCCCATACAGTATACCATTAGTACAAGTTCAGGACAAGTAGATGGTCATGAGGGACAAGTAGATTGAGCCCCCACTTTAGTCCTTCGACAAGTAGTTTTTTTTTAAATTTCCACACCCCTGATGGTGTTGTCTAAGTGAACCCCTCGATCTTCACAGCCCTGATGGTGGGGATAGACTTTCCCGAGGGGAACACCAGGTCGCTACCTCTTGAGGTGGATAAGCACACGAGGCAGCTGGTCCAGGAGGTACCTGAGAAAGGCACCAGAGGTACAGGCGTTGTCAGCAGGCTGAGTCGTAACCAGGAGCAACAGTGCAAGACTGAAGGTTGAGGCAGAGACGAAGTCAGACAGGCAATAGGTCAGGGCAGGCAGCACAGGTACAGGTCAGGCAATCTGGATCGGCAACAGGAGAGTCAGGGCAAGCAGGCAGGGATCAAACAGCTAGCAGAGTCTAGGAATCCAAGTATGAGTCAGGAACACAATCGGATGTCAGGAACCTTAGCAGGACAAAAAGACCTTGACACTGAGGCATCTGGGAAGGGGGCTGAGCCACTTATATATGTGCAGTAGGGCTAGGATTGGTCAGCGAGGACACATGACCTAACCCATAAAGCACAGGGAGTGACGCTCGCCTGCCCTTAAGGAAGTGCTGCAGGAAACAAGCAGCAAGCATGCTGTGGCCAGGGCTGAGAGGAAACTGTGGACTTGTGGAGCGGATCCCAGAACAACAGTACCTACACAGACAGAGCCCAGAACTGCAGCGGTGAATGGGAAGCACTGGCAGTAGATCACCGCTGAACACGGCGCCCAGGAGTGCGGCGGTAAGCAGGGGAACAGTGGTGCACAGCAGCCTCTGTTACAATCTGATCAGATAAAATGAGTCTCTTCAGATGGAAGATTTAGTAAGTCAGAGAATGTGTCACCAGAAAATGCAGTGCACTACTGACAGCTATCTCTGTATACAACCTCACACAGAAAATGCTATCCATCACTGATAAGATGGTCCCCATGTACAAATTAGATTAGAATGAGCAGAAATTTAAATAGATAAAATACTAGCAGAATGACCTGGCTTCGCACGGGTATATTTCGACAATTTTATTTAATATTTGTTTGTGTAGTGTGGGGGGTAAAATATATCCACAGAGCCCCCCCCCATAACAGTGACCTCCACAGCGCTCCACCCCCTTTAACAAAGTACACATTTTTCTTTTGTTTATTTTAGATATAAAAATAAAAGTTATGTTTTAAAAAAATAACAGACCACAAACAGAACTAATATAGCCATTGGCTATTGTAATATGATAGTGGTATAATGTGCCACAATATGGTTTTGCTGGCCCTGCCTTCCATCAATTTGCACTCAGCTGCAAAACTGGGCCACTTTTTGTTTTTTTTTCCAGAGCCTCTTTAAGTACCCAGTCCGCCCCTGCCTTTAACAGTGTCCTCCAGAGTGCCCCAGCCTCTTAACAGTGAACTCCACAGTGACCTATAACAGTGAAGTTGGTATGGAAACCTGGTGTAAAATTATGTCTTGTGTATGTCAAGACTAAAGGACCTGCAAGCTTCTATTGGCTAATAATGGGTCATATGATTGTGGGTATGGCAGTTAGGATATAACTGCAGGACCTGCTAGCTTCTGTTGATATGGGTCGTGTTATGGTGCCATATTTGCATTTTTGAGAATATCTCAAGAACGTTACATCCTAGAGAGCTGAGACCTTTATGAAAACCTTCCCGAACACCCGATGCACCTATGTGGCAAATTCAGTGCAGATCGATCCAGTCGTTTGGCAGTGCATAAAGAACAGACAACAGACAGACAGAAATTCATTTTTATATTTATATAGGAAAAAAGTTTTGATGAATCTTTACCAACAAAACTAAATATCAATCTGCTGAGCTCCTCCTGCTCTATAACCTGCTGCCTGCGGATTGCACTGCATTTCATAATGTCAGGTTTTCTTTAACCGTTCAATGAACCTTAACCCGCTTTTTTTGTATTCCTTTCAAGTCTTGTCAGGTATGTCCAAAATGCTTTATAACAGGCTTACAACGCATTGATAAACTGTAACATATCGGTGGATTAAATATATTGATCTGTGGATTAAAACAAAGTGGCCTTCTTTATGGATGTGAAGAGTGGAGATCTGATTTTTGGAAGCCTTTCCACTGAAGTTGCTATGTTGACGCATTTGTTTCACAGACACTGCAGTCCAATAAACCACAACCTGGGCAAACACACTAATGTCATTGTATGGGTGGCACTTTCTGAGCAAACACTGACATCCATCAATGACATATTTTAAGAGTGCACTTTTTAGATTTCAACCAGGCACAACCCAGCGACAGTATTTCACCCGATGTTTTACTATAAGGCAGCAATCAAGTTTTCCTCAGGTATTGACAGTAAGTACTTTTCATTTTCACAATCATTACAAATAAAACAGGTAGTAAGGGTAGTAAATTGTGCTAGAATTGGCCTGTAGGATGTGATACAAGTCTCCACGACCTAGCTGCAGCATTACAAACCTCCACTTTGAGCCGACCGGAGAAGAAGAGATTATTATAGGGGTAAACTGTGTATTTTTTCGCTACTACATAGAGATATGCTGCTAGTATATTGAAATGTGCTTATACTTTTGTGAGTTTCAAATGGGCTCTGAATGTTTATATAACTATACCTCATGTAGTCTTTACAATATAGCAGAATTTGCATTTCAATTCAATTCCCAAGTGGTGATATTGCGGACTGTGATGAAAGGTCCTTTTACATAGACATATATTCTTCCTGGCTAACAAGGGTTGAAAACAGCATGTCAATCGGTGTTTTTTTTTACATGTATACAGCAATCATTGCACTGTATGGGGAGGAACAGTCTGTAACACATTCATTAGGCCCCATGCACTTACATTATGTCGAAAGCAAATAACCTGTTTTCACAGAGAAATGTTCTGCTGAAAAACGAGTATATTGATGATCAGCGGCATGTTTACATGGGGCAAACATCAAGAACGTGTCCATTCCCAATCATCAGCCCATGTAAAGAGGCCATATGGATTTGGGAATATTTACTTAAAGAGCTTGTCCCACGAAAAATATTTTACAGTTTTCAAACCAGCGCCTGGATCTGAATTCTTAACTAACTGCATGTAATTAAACATTTTGTATAGCCACTGAGTTATTCAATAAAATGTATCTGTATAGCGCCACCTGCTGTTTGTTTTTTTCTTATTTCTTTGTCCAGCTCACGGTTGGCCGCACATGCTCAGTTTTATCCTCCCATCTGCTTCGTGAATTCTGATAGGCAGAGCTGAGACACGCCCCCTGAGCTGTAGCAGGAAAGACACTCCCCTTGAGCTGTCAGCTTAATCTAAATCTAGCAGAGCAATGGATAGGGAGATCTCTGGATCCATGTGAGGTACAGGGGAGGTTCTAACTTTATTAGAGAGAGATTGTCATGTACTATATGACACCAAAACAGCTTGCAGCGTTTTGGTGTCCGTCTGACGATGCGGAGCCGAGCGGATCCGTTTTGACTTACAATGTAAGTCAATGGGGACGGATCCGTTTTCAATGCCACAATATGGTGCATTTGAAAACGGATCCGTTCCCCATTGACTTTCAATGTAATTAAAAAAAAGATCCGTTTTGACTTTGACAATTTTTTTTAAAGCTAATGCAACGATTGTCAGCTATGAACCATATAATCCTTGTTTAACCTATCAGATATGTTATATTAAAGGAGTTATCCCATGACTAATGTAAAAATTTAAATCAGACATCATAGTACAGTGACAAATACATGTCACATACATGACAGTCTATTTCTAACAAAGCTAGAACCAGCCCTGTACCTCACTCAATCTAGAGATCTACCCATTTATTGCTCTAGTCTAGATGATCTGCCAGATTTATATCAAGCTGCCAGCTTGTGAGATGTGTCCTTTCTGCTGCAGCTAAGGGGGCATGTCTTAGCTCTCCCTATCACAGCTCAGGAGGCAGCTGAAGGATAAAATTGAGCATGTGCATCCACACCAGTCAGGTGAACAGAGAAATAAGAAAAAGAACAAAACATCAGGTGGCGCTATACAGATAGATTTTATTGAATATCTCAGTGGCTATACTAAATGTTTTATTATATGCAATTACAAAAGTATTCAGATGCAGGTGCTGGTTTTAGATCTGCAGAATATTTTTCATGGGACAAACCTTTTACCTTAATTTCTGTTAACCAATGGTGGCTTCCCAAGAAAGAGAGCAAGGACAAATGTTCACATTATGGTTAAATTATGGTAGCTGATGCATTTCCATAAAGTGTATATGCCCATTCTGACCTAGGACATCTTTTTAGACAATGGAAAAGATGGATTCATTTTACACTTTTGATGGCATGGTGGAAAAAGAACAGGAAACAGTTTACCTACCTACTATAGATGCAGATGATAAAGTTCAAGATAAAGGAGATGAAGTAGTGGAAGAAGGTACTAATATAGAGCCCCATGTGATACTTCTACAAAAGTAAGTAAATGTTGTACAGCTCATATGCTGTGAATCTTTATCAATATAATAAACTTTTGTTCCCATAAGTAAGAATGGGGACTTGGTGCCCTCCACAAAAAATCCTGGTAATGGATACAAAGGACCTTTAAGTGTTGTCCACCCTTTCCATCTAGCAAGGTAAGAGAATGGCATCAACTTCAAGGAACATGAGGACTGACGGCTTTTACGGATGCTGCTCAGGTGTTTTAAAAGGCCACGATTTATCCCATAAAAAAAAACAATAAGATCAATTGTGCTGCTAGTTTTCTTCAAGTATTCATAGAAAAGCCAAAAGAAACTAGCTAGACCTTGACACATACATTTTGTGAGCAACTCCTTCACTTTTTATGGAAGGTTAGTACTCTGTAGACAATCACACGATTGTGACGTAATTGGATACAGGTTTCTTCTTTTTGATAACTGCAGGTTACGTTGGGAGCGAAAAAGTATCAAAGTTTATAAAAAATTGGCTTTTTGCTAGTGGATAGACCAGCGGTAGTTCTAGTCACGACAACCTCGAAGATTTCTAGAAATTGCCTAAGTACATGTAGCACCACATCAGGCAGACTGTCTTTAAATATAGGGCTTTATTTTGCAGTTATGCCCTTAATTTTTGAGACTACTTATTTCTTGATGCTGGATAGTAAATAGAATTATTGATGGATTACCTGTACTAGTGAAATCTATTTTATTTAGCAATTTGATATCTGTCCAAACTAAAGAATGTGTTGATTTATAATGTGCATTGTCTGAACTGTGTCCCCTCGTAACACCTCATCACTGTAAAAGAGTAGGGGCCAATTTACAGCAATGAAATATATAGTTCAATAAAGGTTTTATGTCAGCATCCCAGCCAGGTACTGTATATGAAGAACGATCTATGCTTATTATTTCCTGACCAGTGAAATGACTTATATTGTAGATGTTAGTGATCCACATCATATGAAGACGTGTGTAATGCCTTACATAGTAATTTATCCTTCTTGTTCTTCAATTGTTTTGTACTGTAGGTATATAGTAATAGTCACAGTTCTAGACTTGGGCTAACCGAGAGGTTATTGGAAATACAAAATAATTTCATTTTCATGGTATCAAAACTCTATGGTACATGTGACTATTACCAACTTGAGCTATATCATCTACTTGTAATGGATAATTTTTTATTGTATTATGTATCGGACTGGAAACATTCGGAAATGCATTCTGCACAATTTAGGGTCTACAATAGGTGGCTTACACAGGGCTGGGGTCTCATACTTATCTATTGCCCATGGCCTCGTTTCTTTTACTATGGGCCTGTAGTGATATCTTACCTCATTTTCAAAGTACAGTATATCTGGCAGAACACACCACTGGGTGCTCTGTTTGACCATAGAATGAACTTAGTGGTTGTTAAGCCACAGTCACACAGTCCAAGAATTTATCTGTTAAGCCCTTCAATGTCCTTCAGTACTCTTGGCAACCAGAATTGTTACCTCTAACCCCCTCCCTGCACTTAACCTTTAGGGATATTACCTTTAAAAATCAATATATTAAGGCCTAGTTCCATTTCAGTGATTTTTCAGTGATTTCCACCAGTGATTGTGAGCCCAACACAGGTGCAGGTCAAAAACACAGAACAGGTGTAAATCTTTGCATTATACTTTGTCTCTGTGTAACCTCCTCTCCTGGTTTTGGCTCACAATCCCTGGTCGAAATCACTGACCAAATCACTAAAGTGTGAACTAAGCCTAAATGAGTTTTCCAAGACAAGAAATAAATGGCTGCCTAATTCCAAAAACATCCCTACAACTGTCATTGGGCTGTGCCTGTTATAGAAGCTCAGCTGCATAGAAGTCAATGGTGCTCAGCTGTAATACCACATGTACTGAACTTGTGGATAGGTGTAGTGCTGTTTTTTTTGGGAAAAAAGCAGCCATGTTTTTCTTGTCTTGCACAACCCCATTAATTAACGTCTACAGACTTACATACAATAAAGCTAAATAAACTATATGAGATATTCCCTTTAGGCCTCATGGGGTTTCCATGGGCTTTTGTGCCCGTGCTTCCACATTGCAAAAGATAGGACATGTCTTATATCTTGTGGATCATGAACCTATTGAAGTCAATTGGTCCGCACCGTGATGGGGAGTGCACATGGCCAGTGCCCATGTTTTGTGTACCCACGGTTTGCAGTCCGCAACACCAGCACGGCAGCCCCACAGTCGTGTTCATGAGGTCTTAAGAATATAACCTAATTATTTCCAGGTTTCTTGGTGAGCAACTGGCTCAACAATTCCTTGATCCTTCCTATGAAGTTCTGAAAAATGCCGTACACCCTTTGCTTCTTGGGAAAACAGGCAAGTACTGTTATGTCTGCATTATTGACATTGGTTTTGGACAGGGGCAGACTGGAAACTTAAAGAGTAACTAAACTTTTATAATAATTTTTTATATGTTCTCCCTAATCCCCTAAAAAAATTCTTCTAATAAACTTTATTTATTCATTTTCTATTTTTATTATATTTTTACATCCCTAAAGTGCACCATTCAGTGTGCGCTTAAAACTCAGATCTCCGTACACTGCTGACAACTGAGCGGTGTACGGAGTACGCAGTACTCATTTTTTGAATTTGTAGCAGCAGTGCGGAGATACGGGCATTAAGCGCATACTGACTGCTGCACTTCAGGTGCTCGTGACAGTATAGTAACTATTGAAGCATAGCACATAGAGTACATTGAAATATTATTATGAATTAGGGACAACATATTATGAATTATTACAAAAGTTTAGTTACTCTTTAAAGTGCCCTCCCCCCCTTGTAGTTGGGTCCAAATTCACAGAAGGCAGGGCAGCACAAGTAGATGGGGCCAATACAAGTTGGCAGAGTAAGTAATGCCAAAGTGCAGCACAGAAATCCATCCCACAGAACCAAATACCACAGTGCATCACAATAAACCTCCCCAGAAGCCGTCTCTGTGGTGGCTATCAATAGCTGACACGTTGTGTCCTCTTCCTCCAGTTGACTTTAATATGGCTATGGAGCAAAGGGCTTAGGAGGAGAGATGTGGACCACAGCACCAAGCCATGCTGCCTGGACTTTCGCTAGTAATGAACACAATAGTTTCCTCAGTAGTATGTACCTGGGTAGTGGCAGTGAGGAGGACTCGGGTGGCCCTATGGGTCATCGGCCAACCGTCCCACAGGGAAGATTCCCTGTAGAGTGTATGGCCAGTCTGCCCGTGGTTTTGGATTACCAAGAAAGATAAAGAGCTGGAGTGAACTGGAAGAAAAGGAATGAGGAAAAACAAATTAGTTTGGTTAAATATATCTTATATAATTTAGAGTTTAGAGTAACAGTTTTAGAATACTTTACAGTACCAGCAATATGGATGAGACTTTAACAAATCTCATAATTTGTGGTGTAAAACTTTCATGTGATAAGGTTTTTAAATTCACTACAGATTTCACCCTTTGCAATGTATAGGGTCAAACTGGAAGCAAACCTGCAGCAAAATAAAAGACAATCGCCTCTTGTGACCATACCCTAGCTGTGGACTAATATGACTTTGCTCTGCAACTGAGCATATTTACCATGCGAAAACACATATGACAGAAAAAAAATTCAGTTTTTCTTTTTTTTAATAATCACACATCTGATGTCTCAAGGTCAAACTGCAAAGATTACTGGAGACTTCTTCGAGAGAACTCTGAAGCACAACTGCAAGAAATGATCACTTCACAAGGAACACTAAAGGTAATGGTTGTATTGCAGCTTTATTCTGTATTCATTTTAGGCTGTACACTTAACCATTAAAGTGGAGGGGAAGTTTTTCACCTTTTATTTTTTCTGATGGAACTAAATACATACTCTGCAAACAGATGAAAATATATGTAATGGCCGGAGCTTTGGAGTATGGATGTTTGTGGACATTTGCCTCTATTGCTACTAAGCAAAGCCATCAACTCCCTAATTAACTGCACTTCAAAGGGTTAACTTGCACTATGATTTATGTTGTCGTTTACAGTTATGCTGTTTTATATTGTTGAACTGAATTTTATATCTTTATTGTAATATATCCTGTTTATTTGCTATTATTACACTACGCTGTGGAAAGGGTTAATACACAGCTAGCTAATACTTGACATTTTAGGATTTTGTACCTATGCACTGAGAATGTAGTAATGTAGAATATGCAGAGGTAGGTTTTGAAGGGTAAAAAACAGACCCAGTGACCCAGTGGCATAACTAGAATGTTATAAGCCCCAGTGCAAACTTTGGATCAGGTCCCCCCCCCCAATCCCCCTCCCACAAGGGCTCTTTCACACAAGCTGATGCCGTGCGGGTAATCCGCTGCGTGAAAGAGAGCCAAGCCCCGTTCCGGACAGCAGTAACACGGAGCATTAACATAATTGATAATGCTCTTTGCCTCTCTGTGATCTTTTTACTACAAAATCACAGTGAAATAAAGTTGTCACCATGATTTTATAATAAAAAGATCATAGAGAGGCAAAGAGCATTATCAATCATGTTATTGCTCCGTGTCTCGGCTATCTGAAACGTACAGGATCGGCTCGTGTTAAAGAGCCCTAAGCCCAATGCATGGCTACACTCACCCAGTCCTAATAAAATCTGGTCCTATCTCATCCAGGGTGTTGCTGGTGTCGGCATGATATCCACTGGATCCAGAAAAAGTTCCCTGTGCCCCCTCACAGTAGTTATAGCCAGATATGTGCCTCCTCACAGTAGTTATGCCAGATACATTCCCCTCACATGGTCATGCCAGATATGTGCCCCCTCACAGTGGTTATGCCAGATATGTGCCCCTCACAGTGGTTATGGCCAGATATGTGCCTCCCTCACAGTAGTTATGTCAGATATGTGCCCCCTCAAAGTATGCCAGATATGTGCCCCCTCAGTAGTTATGCCCACATATGTGCCCCCTTACAGTAGTTATGCCCACATATGTGCCCCCTCACAGTAGTTATTTCAGATTAGGTGCCCCCTCACAGTAGTTATTTCAGATTAGGTGTCCCCTCACAGTAGTTATTTCAGATTAGGCCGCCCCCTCAGTAAAGATGCCCACTTTTGTGCCCCCTCACTCTAGTTGTTTCCCCCTTTTGCCTCCAGTCTGCAGCTTTATGGGGAAAAAAACACATACTTACCCTCTTCCCTGATGACGCGCTCCCACACTCACATCGCACTGCTGGCTATGCTGAAGGCGATTCCTGGGCTTTCAGGCTCCTCCCACAGCCAGCAGTGCGATGTGCGGCCAGCAGGGGGAGCACCTGAGATCAGAAGAATAGTGAAGCAGGGAGCGGAGAGGTCGCCCTGCTTCACTCTGAAAACGAACAGCCCGGCAGTGACAAGAACTGCCGGGTGAGTGCGCCCCCTCCACACACACACACACACACCGCTTTCCATTCCTCTGCGCTTTCCCTGCCTCCTGCGCCCACTCATGTTTGAAGAGTGCTCTGACGGGGCCTGGCATTCTCACTGTACATCATGTCGGGTACCATCAAAGCGCTCCCATTACATGTGAGTGCAGCGGGTCCCCGCCGGGCCCGGTCGCAGTCGCACCCTCTGCATCCGCGATCGTTACGCCCCTGCAGTGAACTTTTGACTGTCTGATTAAGCTCTGTTTACACTATTTACATCTGAAAACTGCTCAGTCATTCCTGATTCCTGCTGATTTGTACTGAGGCTCAATACAAGTCCATGGCAGCCTTGAACTGCAACATTGGTTGTTAGTCTAGCTACACCCATTTTACTATAAGGTTCTAGTTTAGTTGAAAACTGTATAAATGAAGAGCAGTCAGTGTCTCAGTGGACTGTCATTTTCCTATGAGTTTGTATATACAGTTAGGTCCATATATATTTGGACACTGACACTGACATATTTTTTTACCTGTTTACTAAAACATATTGAGGATATAGTGATATAATGGACATTGACATAAAGTCCAGACTTTTAGCTTTCATTTGAGGGTATCCCCATTAAAATTGGATGAAGGGTTTAGGAGTTTCAGCTCCTTTATATGTGGCACCCTGTTTATAAAGGGGCCAAAAGTAATTAGACAATTGGCTCAAAGGCTGTTTCATGGGCAGGTGTGGGCAATTCCTTCATTATTTCATTCTCAATTAAGCACATAAAAGGCCTGGAGTTGATTTGAGGCGTGGTGCTTGCATTTTGAAAATGTTGCTGAGCAGTAAACATGCAGTCAAAGGAGCTCTTCATGCAGGTGAAACAAGCCATTTTTCATCTGGGAAAACAGAAAAAACCCATACGAGAAATTGCTACACTATTAGGAGTGGCAAAATCTACAGTTTGGTACATCGTGAGAAAGAAAGAAAGCACTGGTGACCTCAACAATGAAGAAAGTCCTGGACGCCCACAGAAGACAACAGTGGTGGATGATCACAGAATATTTACCATGGTGAAGCGAAACTCCTTGACAACAGCCAACCAAGTGAACAACACTCTCCAGAATATAGGCGTATCATTATCCAAATTTACCATAAAGAGAAGACTGCATGAAAGTAAATACAGAGGGTTCACTGCACGGTGCAAGCCACTCATAAGCCTCAAGAATAATAAGGCTAAATTGTACTTTGCTAAAAAAACATCTTAACAAACCAGCACACTTCTGGAAGAACGTTCTTTGGACAGATGAAATGAAGCTCAACCTCTACCAGAATGATGGAAAGAAAAAAGTATGGGGAAGGCACGGTACAGCTCATGATCCAAAGCATACCACTTCATCTGTAAAACACGGCGGAGGCAGTGTTATGGCTTGGGCATGCATGGCTGCCAGTGGCACTGGGTTCCTAGTGTTAATTGATGATGGAACACAGGACAGAAGCAGCCAAATGAGTTCTGGGGTTTTCAGAGACATTTGTGCTCAAATCCAGCCAAATACAGCCAAGCTGATTGGTCGGGGTTTCATAATACAGGTGGACAATGACCCAAAACATAGAGCCAAAGCAACCCAGGAGTTTATTAAAGCAAATAAGTGGAATATTCTTGAATGGCCAAGTCAGTCACCTGATCTGAACCCAATAAAGCATGCATTTCACTTGTTACAGACTAAACTTCAGACAGAAAGGCCCACAAACAAACAGCAACTGAAAACCTCTGCAGTAAAGGCCGGGCAGAGCATTAAAATGGAGGAAACACAACGTCTGGTGATGTCCATGAGTTCAAGACTTCAGGCAGTCCCTTCAACAAAGAGTTTTCAACCAAGTATTAGACATTTACATTTTATTTACAATTATTTAGTTTGTCCAATTACTTTTGAGCCCCTAAAATTTAGGGAACGAGTTTAAAAAATGCTTTAGTTCCTCACATTTTTATGCAATCATTTTGTTCAACCGACTGAATTAAAGCTAAAAGTCTGAAAAGGATGTTCAAAATCCATTGTGGCAATGTACAGAACAAAAATTAGAAAAATGTTGTATCTGTCCAAATATTTATGGACCTAACTGCATATGGCCAATGTGCTTCTTCTTTTAGTCAGTGTGTGTTTTGTTACATAGTGGAGGTTGTAGTGATGGTCTTCACATCTCCCTGTTACCAGAGATAAGGTATGCTGATGACCTCTGTGACCCTCAGGAAATGTAAAGATTTGAGATATCTACACTTTACAGGGGTCTCACTACTCTGGCCATGCTTCAAAGCATTCCTCACCGCAGGGGGTAGTAGTTAGATGTTGGGGATAGTGAACCCTGGCCCCTGCTAGTGATAGTACAGACAGGGGAGGGGGATGTGTTTCTGGATAACTCTGAGACTCAGAGTAGTAGTCAGGTGTTGGGAGATGTGAGAACAAGCCGAGGCGTTCTCTTCTCCTGGATCTACTTCAATATGGGAACTTAAAATATCTGTAACTTTACCTGCAACTTCATGTGTGACCTCCAATAAACTGCTCACGGGTGACAACCCCCATTGCTCAGTGCCTACGTCGTCAGTCACAAGCCGATTTCGTGACATTTGGGTGGCAGCATTGGGATCAAAGCATTGAGCAGGATGAGAAGACAAGAACAAGATGCAGACCTCGAATTGTTTAACTGCAGAGGATGGAGCTAATGAAACTTGCCGATGAAGAGGTGGCATTGAGAACAAAGCCGACAGAGCACAGCACAAGGGGATCAATGGAGATCTTGGCCCTCAGGACATTCTCAAGCTGCTGCATTTCCCACCTTTCAGAATGGCAAGGAGGACATTGATACATACCTGGAAGCCTTTGAGATTATGTGTAAGTCTCACTGTATTGAAGAAGACTAGACACGTCTACTGGCTGGGAAACTTACAGGTAGGGCGAATGCCCCCTTTCATGCCCTTTCAGAGGAACAGCAGTTGGACTATGATATTATAGACAGAGTTTCCGTAATCTACTAAAAGGGACTCATGATATCTATTTGGAGTTCAGCAATGAGCTGCCCCATGCCCTGGACCAGTGGACCCGTGGCTGTGGGGCAGACACTTTAGAGGACCTCCACCAGCTATTTCTGAAGGAGCAGTTCTTAGAAAGGTGTCCAGTAGGAACTAGAGAGTGGGTGATGGATCGGCAACGCCAAACATTGGAGGAGGCTGCCTGCCTTGCAGATAGATATGTGGAAAGTCGGACCATAACTCAAAGAAGCTCAGCACCAACTACCATAACACCAGCCAAGTCAAATGGCCGTACCACTCCGGGGGGGCCTTCTCCCACTACAGACTTCCTGTAAGCTATCTGCAATGGCATCTGCTGGCTCAAGGAACTGTTATAAATGTGGCTCTCTAGGGCATCTTCAAGCAGCTTGCCCAGAGGCCAGAAGTCCTCCTCTGGCTCCTCTTATCACAAGAGCTCCATTGGCACACCCAACTGCTTCAGTGAGTCAGGAAGGGATGGGCAGCTGGACATCCAATGGACCAGACAGCATGAGAGACTCTGAGTATGTGGTGATTCAAATCCATTGGACTAACGCTGAAAAGAGAAGAAATCACATAGTTCCGGTACAGGTGAATGGACGACCAGCGGAAGGCTTCATGGACTCTGGAGCATTCATAAATCTGGTAGAACCCCATGTGGTCACCTTGGATAAAATAATCCCAGGACAGACAGCAAGGATTGTGTTGGCTGGAGGAGAGAAACCTGAAGTGCCAGTTGCATAGGTGACTCTGGACTCAGGGGAGGACCCATTAACCACACAGTAGATGTAATGGACAATCTACCTGCAGACATACTGCTGGGAAATGATGTTGAGGACATCTACTGCAGCATTACCAGAAGAAAGTCAGCATCGGGGCACGGCTTACAGGTGGGTGTCCATCAGGTCACAGTGGCATCCAGAGGAGCCGCTGAATCAGTCTGCAAAGATCCCAATCTCATTCTAGATGGCCACAGAGAAAATGTGAATCTCACTTATATTGGAACTGAGCCGAGGACCCTCCAAGATGGTTTACCCATCAAGGTGCAGAAGCTACACCCAGCCTTCTTCCAGAGACCTATTGGGCTGACACCACCATATATCTAACCACCATCCCTCGTCCAGCCATGTGTGGTTATTTCAACCTGACTACCTCTGTATATTGACTGTAATGCTGCTCCAGAGGTCTACACCCATCAAACCACAGCTGTCTGTGGACAGTATTTCTATGTAGCCTTGCCTGCCCCTGGCTTTATAGTGCCACCACAAGGGCCTTTCACAGCAATGCAGAGGGACTATTGTGACAGGGACTACAGACTAATCAATTGTAGATACCTCCAGCCTCCCCTGTTTAGGGGTCTTCCTGAGGTCCTCTATCTGGAGGGGTGTCACAGTGGACTGTCATTTTCCTATGATTTTGTATATATATGGTCAATGTGCTTCTTCTATTAGTCAGTGCGTGTTCACATCTCCTTGGTACCAGAGATAAGGTATGCTGATGACCTCTGTGACTCTACACTTTACAGGGGTCTCAGTGCTCTGGCCATGCTTCAAAGCATTCCTCACTGCAGGGTGTAGTACTTAGATGTTGGGGGTATTAAACCCCTACACTGAACTCATGAGTATTTGGAGTAATTTAAAACATAACTTTTATTTATTTATAACTCGAAGACCGCGCAGCTTTTAACTCCTTCCCGGGGATTAAAAGTCGAGTAGGATCCAGAAATCGCGTCTTTAAATGCATCTGATCACTGAATTCCCGGTCACTTTCATGTGTCACCTCAAAGGTATAAAATTTCCACGCATATAAAATCAATGCTGCATGCTCGCCCGACCCGGGTTTCGCCTGTATTTGCTTCATCAGGAAATATTGTAACGTTCTGTCCACATGATGGTTTCCAACCACAACACAGTGTCGAATCTGTTGCACAACAAACCTCATTGAAACACTGAGAAAGATGCGAGCATAGCCTGGACACACAACCCTGGCAGAAATAAAATGGTAAAGTGACTGTGCATGTGCATTCTCTCCCAACTCTCTTTTATGGGAGTAATGAAAACAGCTAAGCTTAGCTAAGCCACCTCTCCATTTATTCTCCACATGGATGTGGAGGCCAGTGGCTCCCTAACCAGGTGGGACAAGCGTTGAGGGCATCCTTTTCTGTAGATATCTGTGGGACAAATGGTGGGACCCACATTTGTAAGTCATGCATATTCTTAGGATATGTTAAAAATGGGTATACCCCTTTAATAAAGAAATGTCTTTCTTTTCCTTAGAGCTCATTGCTTGCCAAGATGCAGTCTTCAAAAATTGTGGATCATATTCAAGATTTAAGAAGAACACTGGGAATTATGTACACAGCATCTAAGATAAATCAGGACAAAGCTGAAATGATCATGAGTAACAACCCTCTACCTGACTTTAATGAATGGCAAGAGAATGAGTCACCTATGCAGTATGTGTGCAAAGAAGTTAACCAAGCCAAGGTATCTGCTGGCTCTAAAACAAAACTCAAATCTGGACCTTTCTATATCTCCTTGTGGAAATCAAGCTAAGGCCACTTGCATACGACTGTGGTTTGGTTCTGCATCCAAGCCGCTTTTTTTGCGGCTTGAGTGCGGATCCATTCACTTTAAAGGGGCCACAAAAGATGCGGACAGCACTGCACGTGTGCTGTCTGCATCCGTTGCTCCGTTCAGTGGACCTGCAAAAATTATAGATCATGTCCTATTCTTTTCTGTTTTGCAAGAATAAGCATTTCTATAAGGGGCTGTCTGTTCCGTTCCGCAAATTGCGGAAGGGACACAGGCGGCATCCATGTTTTGTGGATCTGCAATTTGCAGACTGCAAAACACGGCACGTTCGTGTGCAAGAGGCCTAATAGGGAGTTTTTAGGGGTGAAGGTTACACTGTAGCCACCTATAGATAGCACTAAAGACTTGACATTTATCAGAACTGGCATATTCATAGTTGATTTTGATTACCCCTGTGCAGCTGGATGATGCGCCAAATTTATGCAGAGACACAGGCCTCTCATAGATTTGGTGCATCCTCCCGCTGACCGTGTGACAGACTAAAATCTACTGCAGCCTCCTAGCTTTCATAGATTTCTGTCTTAATTCACACCTGAATGCAGATAAATGTGTATGGCCTGCTGGACTGGTCCCACCTCACCCTTGCTACACCACCTTTTCTCGCCACATCTGAAAAGTGTCAAGAAGGGGGGAGGTTGCAAATTTTGACGCAAGTATGGCATGCGCCAAAATTTTAGACTTTTCTTACCCCACAGTAGTGAAATAAATACTATGATAAATGTCCCCTTGGTCCTTCATTGTAGATGAGCACTAAATAGGAATCATACATGCAAACATTCTATTACTTTGCAACATCTGACTTTCTACTGCTGCTCAGTGGCATTGGTTAAAGCGCTTGTCCAATTTATGAAAAATAAATATATAGCACTGTAAATCTGATGGCCAGCAATATATATGCATACGCTAAGCAAGTTTAAGTCAAAAAAATTATATTTCCTCATTTCCCTGGTTCTCTTCTGGCCCTGTGTTTATGTGCAACAACAATCTCTGAGGTTTTCCTCATCAATAGTTGTGCCTCTCCCCCAGCTCTGCAAAGGGAGTGAATAAAAGTGCTGCAGTGAGTGAAATGTCTGACTGCTGGGATACTCAGCAGCATGTTGTATGTGTAGGACTACAAGTCCCAGCTGTACAATGACACTGCTGATGTACACAGGATGTTCCCCCTACCTGTTCTTGTGTAATGCTCTGCAGAACTCCTCCAGTCTGTCAGCTCTGTGTCTGCAGGATGAGGAGGGAAGATCCTGTGCCCAGCATTTCTCTCTTCACTGTCTGCAGCTACTCAGCACCGAGTATGTGCTGCTGACAGTAGAAGGGGTTAAACTTTCCAGAAGAATCCAGGGAGAGGACAGGCAGGAGCAGCTCAGCCAGTGCAGGGGGCGTGGCCAGCACAGTGACGTCTCATGCACAGACACAGTCCTGCTAGTCAGGCTTGTGCACGAAACATCAGAGCAGGGAGAGAAGCAGACATCACAAGTCATATGATCCTCAGTGAAATCTGAGAAAGGAGCCACTGCAGATGAAGTAAGTGAAATGTAAACCCCTTACATATGATTAGTTAGAAACATACAAAGAACAAAAAAATAACTCGGATAACCCCTTTAAATAGGTTATTGAGGACATGGTTTTAGGTACCAGTACAGTTCCAGTCCACTGTGTCTATAGCTACACCATGTACAGGGAAAGACTCACTCAAACGGTATACATGGCCTACATTAAATTATTATTTGTAATTTTGTATATATTGAAGATGTAAACAGGTTCATAGCGGTGGGACAATCTATGAATGTGTGTCACGAGTTTATTCATTATCATTTTTATTTTTACTCTAACGAATAAGATCAAGATGTGAACAGACAAAGAAAGATGAGAGAGGGTATGTTAAAAAAAGGTTATAGTTATAGGCTACATTACAATGAAGATTGGTAAGGTCAACCAAATAACACCATGCTGCTAATCTGCCCAGAGTACACTTAGCTCAGTATTATGGAGCTAATGTTAGGAAGGGAGCGAAAATTAGAAAATAGAGAAAAGTACAGATTGGATTGATGAAATAAATGGGACAAGGAAAAAGGCATACAGCCATAGTACATCAGAGTAAATTATGAGCACAGCCAAACTATGGAGGAAGAGCTGTAAAATCAATCTTATTCATTAGGCATTTTAATGGTAACTGCATTTACTTTTTCTTTTTAAGCCACTGGAAAAAGATTTTCTTCTACCCTCTATAAGGTGCACAGATAATAATGAAGATGCACTCAGTGAGCAAGAAACAGAAGCTGGAAAGAAGAAATACAGGTTCAATACAATATACAATACAATATGTATTAGGGTAGGATCACACAGAGGATTTTGTCAGTAACAAAATCCTCTGTGCATCCCACTGCTGCATTGTCCTGTGGTTTCTTCAGTGGGTTTTCATGAGGACCCGTTCTAGATTTAGCTCCATTGAATGGTGCTAAACCCACGAGCAGGCTCCTGTTGTGGCTTTGCAACGGATTCTCTTGGAAATTGCACCAAGAATGGACCTGTACATTCTTGGCGCAGTCTAGAAAACCACCCGGCAAAAACCCTCAGCTACATGAACTGCGGCGCGACCTCCCATTGAAAACAATGAGAGTCAGTTTCAGTGCAGATTCGGCCCATTTTTAGCACTGAATCTGTGCTGAAACCTGAGCCCAAAATCCTCTGTGTAAACCTACCCTTAAACCTGTAAAGGTCTCTACTGGTCATTCATCAATACGATAAGCAGTTACTTGAATAAAATAAGCATCCAAAAAGGTCATTAACAAACAAAACCACGTGTTCATATGGGCAGTTCTATGAACTGGATAAATACATAAAATGATATATGGCATATGAAAGTGAAATAGTCCTTCACTAATTCAGAGCCTTCTAAGATTAGCACACAAGGGGGGTCATTTATGACCAGTTATATGCCACTTTTGTGGCGTATATCTGGTGCAGAATCTGTCGCACGATATGGTGCGGCAGAATCTGCGACTTCTTTCCCGCTAAAAAAGTGTGCGTGGCAGTCAACCAGGCACTGAAGCCACGAGGCAGTCAACCAGGCACTGAAGCCACGAGGCAGTCAACCAGGCACTGAAGCCACGAGGCAGTCAACCAGGCCACTGAAGCCATGAGGCAGTCAACCAGGCCCTGAAGCCATGAGGCAGTCAACCAGATTCATACCAACCACATAACACAAATATTTGCTGTATAAGCTAAGTTTAATTCATCATAAGTTGTTCCTTGTTTCACAGCCCTGGAGGCTGCATGCTCCAGGCTCCTCTGTCTGGAGGACAGGAAACCACACTGAGGGAGGAAGTGGGCATTACCTTTTTGATTGCTCTGAGGCTTCCTGTCTAATTGTGGGGGCGGATCCATTTCTCTATGGTGCTGTCATGGGTGAAGGGAAAACAAATGGTTTTGTACCAGCAGCTTGTGAGTATGACTTCTGTTGCTCACTCATATACAATATTGGCACAATGAGGTAAAAAGAACACACAAGTCTGCAAGTTTAAAACAATGTTAGTGTCAGACAGGACACCTTCTGAGTTCTCATGGATGCCATGACTCAACAGTTTAGAGCTGGTTTGGAAGCAAGGGGAAACACCCATAGCTTTAAAACCACCTCTCTAAAATTGCATAGGTTTCCCCTGTACACTTGTTACATGCATACTTTTCCGTGTCCCACTGTATACAATTCTACAAATACAGTATAATCTATGTCAAAGGCATGCTATGGTGTGTCAAAGCAAATTTTGTAGATTCATATACAGATATTCAGATTCCAAACATACATTTGCATTTTTCTCTATTCCTTTGCTTATCAGGAGACTCGGTAACACGCATAACATATATCTTTTTTTATATTAGGCCAGTGTATTTAACTGCACAATCAAAAATGTTATAATTTACTTTGATCGAGAAAATGCTAATGTTCTATTGCGTATTTTCTTCTAGATTTGTTACTGAAGATATACATAAGAAACTTAGAGGGGAATTTTCTAAACGCTTCAGAGAAAGAAAAAGTGAAGGCAGCTGCAATCCGTCTAGACACATTCAACTGCCCAGTATAGATGTTAATGAACACAGTAAGTATGTATGTAAAAAAATCAATAAAACCAATATCAATTTAGTTAGAGGCAACCCTGTCACAAACAGATCATACAGTTGTGTTCAAAATTATTCAACCCCCACTGAAATTGAGTGTTTTGGCCAGTTTGACATTGATTTTGATCATTTCAGTCATCTTGTTTACAATTAAATCAAAGAGGCACTTGTAAGTCCGACAAATATAACATAACATTTATAATGAAATAACCACAAATGTCTTTTCTGTGCTCACATCATTATCAGTTTTATTCAACCCCCAAGTGACATTCAATCTTAGTACTTAGTACAACATCCTTTTCCAGTTAGAACAGCTTTTTAACCTGAAGCATAGCTTGACACAAGTGTCTTGCAGCGATCTACGGGTATCTTCGCCCATTCTTCATGGGCAAAAGCCTCCAGTTCAGTCACATTCTTAGGCTTGCGCACTGCAACTGCTTTCTTTAAGTCCCACCAGAGGTTCTCAATCGGATTTAAGTCTGGTGACTGCGATGGCCACTTCAAAATGTTCCAGCCTTTAATCTGCAACCATGCTCTAGTGGACTTGGAGGTATGCTTGGGATTATTGTCCTGTTGAAAGGTCCAACGTCTCCCAAGCCTCAGGTTTGTGATGGACTGCATCACATTTTCATCCAATATCTCCTGGTACTGAAGAGAATTCATGGTACCTTGTACACGCTGAAGCTTCCCTGTACCTGTAGAAGCAAAACAGCCCCAAAGCATGATTGACCCCCCGCCATGCTTCACAGTAGGCAAGGTGTTCTTTTCTTCATAGGCCTTGTTCTTCCTCCTCCAAACATAGCGTTGATCCATGGGCCCAAACTGTTCTAAATTTGTTTCATCAGTCCACAGAACACTATCCCAAAACTTTTGTGGTTTGTCCACATGACTTTTGGCATACTGCAGTCGACTTTTCTTATTCTTTGGAGACAGCAAGGGGGTGCGCCTGGGAGTTCTGGCATGGAGGCCTTCATTATGCAGTGTGCGCCTTATTGTCTGAGCTGAAACTTCAGTACCCGCATCTGACAAATCTTTTTTCAGTTCCTCAGCAGTCACACGGGGACTTTTCTCCACTTTGCGCTTCAGGTAGCGCACAGCAGTCGAAGTCAGCATCTTCTTTCTGCCACGACCAGGTAGCGTTTCAACATTGCCCTTTGCCTTGAATTTGCAAATGATGCTTCCTATGGTGTCGCTTGGTATGTTTAACATCTTTGCAATCTTCTTATAGCCATCGCCCTTCCTGTGAAGAGAAATCACCTCTTCTCTTGTCTTCCTGGACCGTTCTCTTGACTTCACCATGTTTGTAAACACACCAGTAAATGTCTAGAAGGAGCTGAGTATCACAGTCATTTTAAATCTGCCTAATTGGTGCTTATTATGCTTGATTGCTGCTCCTTGACATCCACAGGTGTTTTCAATACCTGATCGAAAACACTTGAATGAACCTCTGTTCTTAAGAGTGGTCGTCTTTAAGGGGTTGAATAATTGTGTCAATGAAGAAATCACAAAAAAAAAAAAACATTTAATACTGTATTACAAAAACAATTGATGTCATTTTAGTTGAATTTGGTTCTTTAAAAGTCCTTGTAAGATTTCATTCTGAACACAATTACAAATGTACACTAAATTCCCTAAAACCCTTTACAGCAATGGAGGTTGAATAATTTTGAACACAACTGTATATGATAATTACATTGGATTCCCTGAGGGTGCTGGCACACATTGCAGTTCTGACATAAATTCAGGATGCTGTTTTCAATTTAGCCAGTTTAGCAGCCTCATTAAACCCTGGTGTTCTGCATAGTGGAAATGATTTAAGTAATTTCAGCTTGCTAATAATAAAAAACTGCATCCTAAATGGATGTCAGAACTGCACTGTGTGCCAGCACCCTGAGTCTACAACTCCTTGCACACAGGATTTGCATTAGGCCGCTTTCAGAGGAGCGACTGTCACGCTCTGGATTCGCAGCGCAGCACCCGTGCTGAACTTCCAGCACTGCCAGGGTTGGACAGTATGATATTAGTTATGATGCTATGTAACCCTTACAGTTCTGGAATGTATTGGATAATAACACTTGTACCCCCAAAGGGGAAAAAAGGGAGTTAAAACTTAACTTTTACTGGTGGTAATCAATAAAATGGATGCACTGCACCAGACATTCATAAATCCGAACAAACCAGATTGGCATATTATACACACCTGAAAAATAATGTGGTGAACCTAATGAACCGATGGATAGATAATCACAAAATACAAATGCACAAAGAAGTAAAAAGTTGGAAAGCGCATCAACAGGTATGGTTCAACTGCATATTCAGGTGGCTATTGATCTGTTGTATAGAGTAGACAGCGAGAACAAATGACCCTAGTTGACCTTAAAATAAGGAAAGGGACTAGGAATACCCTGCCTATCTATACAGAGCACTTGCCCCGAAAGGGGCGACCCTGTCCGGACACCTGACCCTAAACCCCAGGCAGTATCCCTAATGGACCCTATGAGACAATTTCTGACGTGTCACGTTTCATTCTAATAACTCATCAGGGGAAACGTTCAAAAAAATAGTGTATCTTCCAAAAATTTAACACGGAGTGTGCAAAAGAATCTATAGGATATATATAGGATTAAGCATGTTGAGTAGTGTTGAGCGAACAGTTCGAGCATAGTTCGGGTTCGTACCAAATTTTGGGGTGTCCGGGAGACGGACCCGAACCCGGACATTTTCAAAAAAGTTCGGGTTCGTTGTTCGGCGATTACTTCCCGCTTTCTGAAGGGCTGCACAGCAGCCAATCAGCTAGCGTTTTACTTCTTGCCCTAAGAGCCCATCACAGCCATGCCTACTAATGGCATGGCTGTGATTAGCCAAGTGCAGCATGTGACCCAGCCTCTATTTAAGCTGGAGTCACGTAGCGCGCACGTCACACTGCTCTGATTAGTGTAGGGAGAGGACGCAGCTTCTGTGAGGGCGAGATTAGGCAGGGAAAAGTCAGCAACAGCACCTAATGAACGGATCGATCTACAGCTGTGAATGATTGAACTTCTGCTAGTTACTTGCTCACTGGTTTTTAGGCTGCACAGAGCGTTTTTCTGTCACTTATTTTCTGGGGTGATCGGCGGCCATTTTGTGACTTGTGGTGCACCAGAACAAGCTGCCACCAAGTCCATCAATCCATCAATACTAGTTTTTTTTGCTATATCCTACATCAAGGGCTTGGCTGTGCTAATTGTCACCCCTAGAAACTCAGGATAGCAATTTCTATATTTTATTTAGGGGTTAAATACAATTGCCCAAATACCAATCCCCTAAATCAGTGGTTTCAGCTGTGGCAGGCAAAGTAAAATAGTGTCCGACAAAACATATATTTTGTTCTGGGGTGAAATTCAATTGCCAAAATAGCAATACCCTGAATCTGGTGTCCCAGCTGTTGCAGGCCAAGTTTCATAGTGTCCGCAAAAACATATATTTTGTTGTGGGGTGAAATTCAATTGCCAAAATAGCAATACCATAAATCTAGTGGTTTCAGCTGTGGCTGGCCAAGTTTCATAGTGTCCTGCAAAATATATATTTTGTTCTGGGGTGAAATTCAATTGCCAAAATAGCAATACCATAAATCAGTGGTTTCAGCTGTGGCTGGCCAAGATTCATAGTGTCCGCAAAAACATATATTTTGTTCTGGGGTGAAATTAAATTGCCAAAATAGCAATACCATAAATCAGTGGTTTCAGCTGTGGCTGGCCAAGATTCATAGTGTCCGCAAAAACATATATTTTGTTGTGGGGTGAAATTCAATTGCTAAAATAGCAATACCCTGAATCTGGTGTCCCAGCTGTTGCAGGCCAAGTTTCATGGTGTCCGCAAAAACATATATTTTGTTGTGGGGTGAAATTCAATTGCCAAAATAGCAATACCATAAATCAGTGGTTTCAGCTGTGGCTGGCCAAGTTTCATAGTGTCCTGCAAATTATATATTTTGTTCTGGGGTGAAATTCAATTGCCAAAATAGCAATACCATAAATCAGTGGTTTCAGCTGTGGCTGGCCAAGTTTCATAGTGTCCGCAAAAACATATATTTTGTTCTGGGGTGAAATTCAATTGCCAAAATAGCAATACCCTGAATCTGGTGTCCCAGCTGTTGCAAGCCAAGTTTCATAGTGTCCGCAAAAACATATATTTTGTTGTGGGGTGAAATTCAATTGCCAAAATAGCAATACCATAAATCAGTGGTTTCAGCTGTGGCTGGCCAAGATTTATAGTGTCCGCAAAAACATATATTTTGTTGTGGGGTGAAATTCAATTGCCAAAATAGCAATACCCTGAATCTGGTGTTCGAGCTGTTGCAGGCCAATTGTAAATCTGTTCATAAAAGGATACCTTTCATCCAGGGCCTAAATACTAGCCCTAAAAGAGATATTCCCCTAAATCAGTGGTTACTGCTGTGCCTGGATTAGTGTAATACGCTACATAAATAAATAGGCAGATAGTGTTAGGTGCCTGTAATAAAAAGGCCTGAATTTGAAATCAATACATTGGGCCAAATATTTTTTTTCTTATTGTGGTGCTTGATGAACGGTAACAATGAGGAAAACATCTAGTAAGGGACGCGGACGCGGTCGTGGTGGTGTTAGTGTACCCTCTTGTGCTGGGAGAGGACGTGGCCATTCTGCCACAGCCACACGTCCTAGTGAACCAACTACCTCAGGTTCCAGTACCCGCCAGAATTTACAGCGATATTTGGTGGGGCCCAATGCCGTTCTAAGGATGGTAAGGCCTGAGCAGGTACAGGCGCTAGTCAATTGGGTGGCCGACAATGGATCCAGCATGTTCACAACATTATCTCCCACCCAGTCTTCTGCAGAAAGCGCACAGGTGGCACCTGAAAACCAAGCCCATAAGTCTGTCACATCACCCCCATGCATATCAGGGAAACTGTCTGAGCCTCAAGTTATGCAGCAGTCTCTTATGCTGTTTGAAGACTCTGCTGGCAGGGTTTCCCAAGGGAATCCACCTAGCCCTTCCCAGTGGTGGAAGACTTAGAATGCACTGATGCACAACCACTGATGTTTCCTGATGATGAGGACATGGGAATACCACCTCATCGGAGTCCGCACGTCTCTGATGATGACGAAACACAGGTGCCAACTGCTGCGTCTTTCTGCAGTGTGCAGACCGAACAGTAGGTCAGGAGGAAGACTGTGTGGAAGACGATGCAGGGGACGATGAGGTCCTAGACCCTACATGGAATGAAGGTCGTGCCACTGACTTTCATAGTTCAGAGGAAGAGGCAGTGGTGAGACCGAGCCAACAGCGTAGCAAAAGAGAGAGCAGGGGGCAAAAGCAGAACAGCCGCCTCCAAGAGAGTTCGCCTGCTACTGGCCACCGCCACCAGGACCGAGCACCCCAAAGGCAGCTTCAAGGAGTTCCCTGGCATGGCACTTCTTTAAACAATGTGCTGACGACAAGACCCGAGTGGTTTGCATGCTGTGCCATCAGAGCCTGAAGCGAGGCATTCACGTTCTGAACCTTAGCACAACCTGCATGACCAGGCATCTACATGCAAAGCATGAACTGCAGTGGAGTAAACACCTTAAAAGCAAGTAACTCACTCTGGCTCCTCCTGCTCCCTCTTCTGCTGCTGCCTCGGCCTCTTCCTCCGCCTCGGGAGGAATGTTGGCACCTGCCGCCCACCAAACAGAGGATGTGCCACCGACAACACCACCTGCGTCACCAAGCATCTCCACCATGTCACACGGCAGCGTTCAGCTCTCCATCTCACAAACCTTGAGAGAAAGCGTAAATTCCCACCTAGCCACCCTCGAGTCCTGGGCCTGAATGCCAGCATTTCTAAACTACTGGCCTTTGAAATGCTGTCATTCAGGCTGGTGGACTACATACAGCTTCAAACAGCTGATGTCCATGGCTGTCCCACAGTATGTTGTTCCCAGCCGCCACTACTTCTCCAAGACAGCCGTGCCTTCCCTGCACAACCAAGTATCCGATAAAATCAAGTGTGCACTGCGCAACGCCATCTGTGGCAAGGTCCACCTAACCACAGATACGTGGACCAGTAAGCACGGCCAGGGACGCTACATCTCCCTAACTGCACACTGGGTAAATGTAGTGGCGGCTGGGCCGCAGGCGGAGAGTTCCTTGGCGCACGTCCTTCCGCCGCCAAGGATCGCAGGGCATCATTCTTTGCCTCCTGTAGCCTCCTCCTCCTACTCGGCTTCCTCCTCCTTTGCTTCCACCAGCTCATCCAGTCAGCCACACACCTTCACCACCAACTTCAGCACAGCCCAGGGTAAATGTCAGCAGGCCATTCTGAAACTCATATGTTTGGGGGACAGGCCCCACACCGCGCAGGAGTTGTGGCGCAGGAGTTCACAACTACCCCGACATGTCAGAGCTGCTGCATAAAGTGAGGGCCATCTGTGCGCGCTTCCGGCGTTCACATCCTGCCGCTGCTCGCCTGTCTGCGCTACAGCGGAACTTCGGCCTTCCCGCTCACCGCCTCATATGCGACGTGCCCACCAGGTGGAACTCCACCTTGCACATGCTGGAGAGACTGTGCGAGCAGCAGCAGGCCATAGTGGAGTTTCAGCCGCAGCACGCACGCCAGTCGCACTGCGGAACAGCACCACTTCACCACCCAATGATTGGGCCTCCATGCGAGACCTGTGTGCCCTGTTGCGCTGTTTCAGTACTCCACCAACATGGCCAGTGGCGATGACACCGCTATCAGCGTTACAATACCACTTCTATGTCTCCTTGAGAAAACGCTTAGGGCGATGAT